>CM060423.1:10042391-11242391 GCA_030545235.1 Helianthus tuberosus
ACGACTGTCTCATCGTCTCACTGATCAAGCAGTTGAGCAGAACAAGCTGCCCAAGCGTATTAGTGCTACTACTACTTCTGATGCTCCTAGCGACAACAAACGCAAATGGAATGGAAATTCAAGCAAAGGTTCTACTTATATTCAGCCTCAGTCTCAGCAGTGGAGGACTGACGACTATAAGAGCCCCAGTCAGCAGTCTACTGGTAATCAAGGGCAGAGTGGGTACAAGGGAAATCACCCCAAATGCAATCGTTGTAGCTTTCACCACAGTGGACCGTGCACTAAGGGCAATTATCAGAGATGTAACAAACATGGCCATGCGGCCAAGGATTACAGGAGCCTTTATCCTGCGAATCAGCGACGACAGCAGCAGCAGCAGACTCCACTGAATCAGCGTCAGCAGCAACAGTAGGGTAACAACAAAGGATGCTTTCAGTGTGGTGCTGAAGGCCACTTCAAAAGAGACTGCCCCCAGCTGAACCAGAATCAGAACAACAACAACAATCAGGGGAACGGAAACAATAACGGGGGTAACAATGACGGCAATGGTGCCAGGGGACGTGCTTTCGTGATTGGTCAGGGTGACGCGAGGAACGATCCCAACGCTGTGATGGGTAAGTTCCTACTGGATGATTTTTTTGTTTCAGATTTGTTTGATTTGGGTGCCGATGCTAGTTACGTGTCCTTAAAAGTTAGTCAGATGCTTAAGCGTACCCCAACACTTTTGAACACCAAGCATATAGTAGAACTAGCAAACGGTAAAAGTCTTGAGGCCACACACATAGTTAGGGGTTGCAATCTCGTTCTAGCTGGTCAGACCTTCTCTATCGACCTTATCCCCATCGTTCTTGGTAGTTTCGACGTTGTTATTGGAATGGATTGGTTATCTCAGCATCGAGCGGAAATACTCTGCAAGGAGAAAATTGTCCGCATCCCTCGTTCTGGTGTAGAACCTCTCGTGATTCGTGGTGACAAGAGTGGTGCAGTAGTGGGCATCATCTCTTTCCTTAAGGCCCAGAAGTGCTTACGAAAGGGCCACACAGCTATTCTAGCCCTTGTTACTGACACTTCAACGAAAGAGAAGAAGATAGAAGATATTCCGACCGTACGCGACTTTCCTGAGGAATTACCTGGTCTTCCGCCTCATCGTCAGGTCGAATTTCAAATCGAGCTAGCTCCTGGAGCAGCACCAATAGCTCGTGCACCTTATCGTTTAGCTCCATCAGAACTAGAAGAATTATCCGCACAACTACAAGAACTCTTGGACAAGGGTTTCATTCGTCCTAGCTCTTCGCCTTGGGGAGCCCCAGTCTTGTTTGTGAAGAAGAAAGACGGTACCTTTCGTATGTGTATTGACTATCGCGAACTCAACAAAGTGACCGTGAAGAATCGTTATCCTCTCCCGCGTATTGATGACCTGTTCGACCAGTTGCAAGTGTCGAGCTTCTACTCAAAGATTGATCTGAGATCGGGCTATCATCAACTGAGAGTCCGAGACGAGGACATCTCCAAGACAGCATTCAGAACTCGTTACGGGCACTACGAGTTTCTGGTCATGCCTTTCGGATTGACGAACGCACCTGTGGTCTTCATGGATCTCATGAACCGAGTGTGCAAACCTTACTTGGATAAGTTCGTTATTGTTTTTATCGAAGACATTCTGATCTATTCTAAGAATCAGGAGGAACACGAGCATCATCTGCGACTTATTTTGGAACTTCTTCGAGCAGAACAACTTTATGCTAAATTTTCGAAATGCGACTTTTGGCTTCGTGAAGTCCATTTCCTAGGCCACGTGGTAAACGAGGATGGGATTCATGTTGATCCATCCAAAGTTGACTCGATCAAGAACTGGCCTACACCCCGTACACCAACTGAAATCCGCCAATTCTTGGGTTTGGTGGGCTACTACAGAAGGTTTATCAAGGATTTCTCAAAGATTGTGCAACCTCTCACTTCACTAACTCAGAAGGGTGTCACCTATCATTGGGGTGTTGCACAAGAATCCGCGTTTCAGCAACTGAAGAAGAAACTTTGTAGCGCACCTATTCTCTCGTTACCTGAAGGCACAGACGATTTCGTGGTTTATTGCGATGCGTAAATCCAAGGACTTGGTTGTGTGTTGATGCAACGTGAGAAAGGCATTGCTTATGCATCACGCCAACTTAAGGTTCACGAAAGGAACTACACTACCCACGATCTGGAGCTAGGAGCTGTTGTTTTCGCACTCAAGATATGGAGACATTACCTGTACGGTACCAAGTGCACCATTTACACCGATCACAGGAGTCTCCAGCATATCTTCGATCAGAAGGAGTTGAACATGCGACAACGTCGATGGGTCGAACTTCTTAATGATTATGAGTGCGCGATCAAGTATCATCCGGGCAAAGCCAATGTTGTGGCCGACGCCCTCAGTCGAAAGGAAACTAAACCTAAGCGTGTACATTCGTTACAGCTTACCATTCACTCTAGTCTTCCTACTCAGATACGAGATGCTCAGATTGAAGCATTGAAAGCAGAGAACATCAGGGCTGAGTCCCTGCGAGGGTCGAAGAAACGGTTAGAACAAAAGGAAGACGGCGCCTACTACGTGACAGGGCGCATCTGGGTTCCACTTTATGGCAATCTACGTGAACTTGTGTTGGATGAAGCACACAAGTCTCGATACTCAGTACATCCTGGCTCTGATAAGATGTACCACGATCTCAAAACTACGTATTGGTGGCCTAGTATGAAAGCCAACATAGCAACCTACGTTAGTAAATGCTTGACTTGTGCGAGAGTCAAGGTTGAATACCAGAAACCATCCGGCCTACTTCAACAACCAGAGATCCCAACATGGAAATGGGAGAAAATTTCCATGGACTTCGTTACTGGCCTACCTAGATCTCAACGAGGAAACGATACCATTTGGGTGATAGTGGATCGACTAACTAAGTCTGCACACTTTCTGGCTATCAAGGAAACGGATAAGTTTTCTACTCTAGCAGACATCTATTTGAAGGAAGTAGTCTCGAGGCACGGGGTGCCAACCTCCATCATATCTGATCGTAACGCGCGTTTTACCTCTGAATTATGGCAAGCGATGCACAAATCCTTTGGCTCTCGGTTAGATATGAGCACAGCATATCATCCACAGACGGATGGGCAGTCGGAAGGCACCATCCAAACTCTTGAAGACATGCTTCGAGCATGTGTAATCGACTTCGGTAACGACTGGGAAAGACATCTACCTTTGGTGGAGTTTTCGTATAACAACAGTTACCACACCAGTATCCAGGCTACTCCGTTCGAGGCATTGTACGGACGGAAGTGTCGATCACCTTTATGCTGGGCAGAAGTTGGCGACAACTAAATCACTGGCCCAGAACTCGTCGTAGACACAACAGAGAAGATTGCTCAAATACGACAATGAATGGCGGCAGCTCGTGACCGTCAGAAAAGCTACGCTGATAAGCGCAGGAAACCACTCGAGTTCCAGGTTGGGGATCGAGTACTACTTAAAGTCTCACCTTGGAAAGGTGTAGTTCGTTTTGGTAAACGAGGCAAACTCAACCCGCGATATGTTGGACCTTTCAAAATCATTGAGAAAATATGCAAGGTGGCTTACAAACTAAACCTACCTGAAGAACTCAGCGGGGTTCACAACGTATTCCATGTGTCGAATCTGAAGAAGTGTCTGTCTGATGAGACCCTCATAGTTCCTTTCAAGGAGCTCACTATCGATGATCAGTTGCGATTTGTCGAAGAACCAGTGGAAATCTTGGACAGGGAGGTCAATATTCTCAAACGCACCAGGATACCTATTGTTTGAGTTCGTTGGAACTCCCGTCATGGCCCAGAGTTTACCTGGGAACGAGAAGACCAAATGAAACGCAAATATCCCCAGTTGTTCGAGAAAAGTGAAACCACTACTGAGGCTGAAGCTACTACGGAATTTCAAGACGAAATTCCAAACCAACGGGGGGATGATGTGACACCCCAGGAAAACCACGCAACCTAAATAGCTTCCTCAGTAACTACGTGCTAAATTTCGGGACGAAATTTCTTTCAAGTTGGGGATGATGTGACAACTCGAGTTTTCAAGGTCTTTCCTCGACACGTTATTTGTTTCACAATTGCGTTTGCATAACTTGTTTGCCTTGTAATTGTGCATGTTTGTTATATGTTTGAGATATTGTATATGATTAATGTGTTCAGGGTGTTTAGTTGTATAAACTTTTGAAATGTTTAAAAGTTAAAAACAATACTTGATGAAACAATAGTGTTTCGTCACTAGCAAACTCGACGAAACTTGAGGAGTTTCGTCATCCTATCAACTCGACGAAACTTAGGGAGTTTCGTCGCCCTTTGGATGTTTCGTAGAAGTGGGCTCGTGGCCCAGGTGAGGCCCAAACACATCAGTTATATACCTTTTATTTCGCTTAACTCCATGTAATACCACAACCGGCGAAACCCTAGACTCTATTCCTCTCCCTTGCACCCGACGGCGATTATCTTCCTCTCGAAGTTCTTTTGTTTTATCTCGAATCCAGTTAGTACATGATCACTAGTCATAACCTGTTTGTTACTAGATGGGTATAATCATCCGCATAAGATTGTGTATAGTATGATTGATCTGATTGATATGAATCATAGTTTGTTATGAATACGGTTAGAAACGATTACGAATCTGTTAGGTTTCATCGAATACAAAACTGAAACTGATGATGATTAGTGTGAATAAAAACAATGTTGTCTATGCATGATCTGATTGATTAAGGTTTCCAGTGACATGGTTAGGGTTAGAAATTTACTGATGATTGAATTATGTGCATGATGTAAACTGTTGAGCATGAAGTGTAACTGCTAGAAACTTAATGTTTGATCCAACTGGAATTGATAAACTTGTTTGCTGAAATCACGGGTGTTAGTTATTAGGGAAATAGTGTAACTGTTATGTATATGATGAAACATGCACCTTGACGAAACACATGTCGACGAAACACTCATTACGACGAAACCTGAGTGTTTCGTCAATGGGGAAATCACGACGAAACAATGGAGCATCGTTAAAGGGAATCATGATGAAATTGGGGGGTTTTGTCAAAGGGAATCACGACGAAACAAGGGGGTTTCGTCAAAGGGAATCACAACGAAACAGGGGGGTTTCGTCAAAGGGGATCACGACGAAACAGGGGTGTTTCGTCAAGAGGGTAAGCAAACACTCTGAACTAAGTTAATTCTGTTAATGGACAACTATGTTAGTATAGACTGAGGAACATTGAGTTAACTTTTAGGGATGGCACAAGTAACTATTATGTGTTGTTATGAATCATGTGTGTTAAGTATGGGTTGCATGAGCTCGAATAACTGTTAAGTGCTATGTGGTAGTTGTTGCTCGAATACACACTATGACCATGATTTATACGCGAACTATGTGGATGTACACTGATTTCGTTTACATGAATCACCATAGGCTTTGACTGATTTATTGTGAACAAGTAACTTAACAAACCGAGCAAACCAAGGTGAGTTCACACTTTCTACAAGGCATGGAATTCCCGGTGGTTGGGAATGGGTAAAGGATTTAATCGGAAACTGCGTGATCTCCTGGTTTAGAACACGTACTACATCCTCTTTATTGAAGGGTGATAACATGTACTAAGGATTTAATCGGAACATGCGTGATCTCCTAGTTTGGGGACACGTACCACATCCTCTTTATTGAAGGGTGATAACATTGATACTAGACCAAAAACTCTATCATTAAGTCCCTCATTTTTATATCGACTTAATCTCCGGGCCAATGGCGAACGGGTCATTAGTTAGATAGCGCTATTTAGGTTTGACAAGCCTCACACCGTGCCGTAGAGGACGGGCGTGAACAAATGGATCTGGGCACGTCAATGATGATAGACATTGACGCTAGGGCACCAACTTACTTCAGTCAGTAGTAGATATGCTAACGGGTCTAGTGGTTAACATGGGGAAGCCCCCACTGGTTATGGTTATGGTTTGGGAAACAAGGAACTGGTTAACTCACGGTTTACGAATGCACTTATGGTTTTGGAACAACTTTAAAATGAACACCAACTGTGAACTCGTTCAACTTTGTTGTTGACTCGTTGTTACATGCCTTGCAGGTCGTTAGGTACTTAACAGGAGCTTGCATGGGAGGTGTCGTTGTGGAGCATGGACATTGAGTGTTCATGAGGAACTTATGAACCTTTTAAACTTATGCTTTGGTTTTAAACTTTATGCTTCCGCTGATAACTTGAACTTGATTAACTTGTTTTGAACACCAATTATATTGCGTGGTTGGACTTTTATTTATTTAATTACATTGTTCAATATGATTGGTGGCTGGATCCTGGTCATGTCACGCCTCCTGTGGTGATACTCCGTTTGTGGATTTTGGGGGTTTGACAGTGCCGAACCACAATCGGCTCCAACGATATACTATGTAACAAGGTGTGGATATCATCCACCTGCTCAGAAGAACTAGTCGAAGCCGACTCAAACGCCGCATTTCCAGCCATCAATCAACATCCAACACAACACACCAGTACCATCACACTCATAAACTGAAGAACCATATAATATTGTATTCTGAATCAATTACCTATCATATTCAAATCACAAGCTTAATCAATCATGTTAATCGAGTTATGATCTTACTAAAAGCAACCGATCCACTGCAAAATTGACGATTAAAACACTCACATTATCCTTACAGATTACTAAAACATGCTAATTATATTAACGGAACATTCAAATTCATAAGCTACGTTGTGTAATTTAATGTTATGGATAATGATGAATGATTTTGTGCCCTAGGTTTGACTAGACCTAAATTGACGGGAATCGAAAGGGGAAAACAATGAGGAAGTGGAATTGGAGATGAAATACCTTTGCTGGTGAAGTTCCGTCAAAGAACAACCATGAAATTCCGGTGACCGGTGGTGTTGGTGGTGGTGGATGGATGAGGGAGGAGGAGGTGGTGGTGGTGGTGGTGATGGAGATGGGATGTTGTGGTTGTGAACGTTGGTGGTGGTTGTGGTGGTGAATGGCGATGGCAGTGGTGGTGCACGATGGTGGTTATGGTGGGGAATGATGGTTAATGTGTGTGTGAGAGGAAGAGAAAGAGAGAGAGAGATAGAGAAAGAGAGAGTTGGGGGGGGTGGTTATAGCAAAGCCCTCTATTGGATTAGGGTTTAATTTGGGGAAGAAGATGAGATCGAATTTTATTTTATTATTTTAATTAAAAATTTAGTATAATAAAATTTGTAATGACCAAAATGCCCTTCACTAAACTGAGGAAAAGGACAAAAAACCATGTTTTTTTGAGGAATCTGAGTTAATTTCACTTTTGGACCAAAATGACAATAAAACTGAAGCCACAGGGACCCAGATGCAAAAGGTTTGAGTTTTGGACTAAAGTGACAAAAGTGACCAAACCTCAGGGACCAAAATGGCAGTTTACTCAAATAATTTAAATGAGTTAATTGTGACACCCGCAACATTTCTAAGCTCACACAGTATAGACACGTGTCTAGGTGACCTCCCTTAGAATGATTTTTAATAATCTAGAGTTAAGAATCACGTGTAAGGTCGTGAGAATTAAATTCTTAATCGAAAAATCGAATTTTTGGGATTCAGCCATTTGTAACAGACAGGAAATACCTAGCGACATGTTACGAAATATGGATTCGTAATGGGGCGTCACTGATTGGCAACGGTCTTTTACCAGTCTTCAGTGGAAATGTTCATATGTTAGTGCCACCTCTCCCCCTAAGGGACGAGTGTTTTGACCTCCTTCATTAATCCCTTCTATAGATACAATACGCAGTTAAACCCTCATTCTACCTCACATCTAACCAAGTCTTCTCCTAAAACCCTAGCTTGGAGCTCTAGTCAACCAAGTCATACTTCTTTCACGTATACCGAGCACTTCAATAGGTCTTTCCAAAAACTTCAAACTCTAATATGATCCTTAGACCTTCATTAGTGTTCTAAAATTATTCTTGTGTTCCAATTTTATCGTTTGACTTCGAATATCTTCGGTTTGACTTATTTCAGTTGACTAACTCCAAAGGTCCAACCTTTCGGTATTACTTCAATTATTTCACCTATTTTGACCTAATTAACAAATGATTAAACGTATTTGATCACCTTAGCTTGTAAACTCTATTCATTGGACTCCCTTCGGGTTCATCCCATAACGGACCCAATTCCGTCTAAAACCCGCGTATACGAGACACGAGTCGTTAAGACGGTTTAACTGTCAAAATGACCCGTAATGGTCCTAAACTCTTCCAAATCAGAATCGGAGGTTTATGTAACCATAATGTACAATGTTTTTCAATCGTACGATTATAAACAAACATTTTGCCTGATTCACTCTTTAATCCAACGAAAACCATTTTCATTTCCCCATTAACTAAACGAGTCTCAACGACTTATATCGGTTGGTAAACGATTCTAATGGATAATAATTCCATTCACTCTCTTACTATAAAACCAAAGCCCATATGCGAGAACACGTAACACTTTAGTATGTTTGGTTACCCCACAAAATAGCAGGTAAATACTTTTAACTTGTTTTATTAAATCTGGAAAGCGTATGAAAACCCCTTGGATATTGTACCACTTATATAGTTCAATGCAGACCGTGAGGTAATTTGATTTAATTTAGTATTGCTTGTTAAACATATGACATTTGGGGGTTAAATACACGTACCCAGTGTATACATTAATACTATTCTAAGACTAGTCATTTCTATTATCTTTTGCTTTAGAAGTTCTATTTTGTATCTTTCCATATTTGAAATCCGTCTCTTTATAGTTAGGTCAAGAAAGAACCTTCATATGGTCATAAAATGTGAGGAGTAGATATGAGATGTGTAATTTGATCAAACCCGAATGTACCAATCATGTAAATATGTAAATCAAGATACAATTCCCATATTTTTTTAAATGTTTTATAAATTGTATCAGTCAACTGTATCTACCAGCGAAAGCTGACGTATTTTAAAGATTGACTCACAAGCATGATGCATCAATAGAAGGCATGGTGGTTCGGCCCAGAGTCCAAGAGTTTGCAACCCTCAGTTGAAGACCTATAATGTAAGATTTTGTTATTTACTATTTATAAAATGCCTTTACTATTTATAAAACGCTCGAGCATTATCTTCATTAACTGGGATATTATTTTAAAGCATTTTATAAGTTTGTATTAAATATTCTCTTAATTAGGTAAACTACTGTCACGGCCCCCGTCCCGGTTTTACCCGGTCCAGGAGCCGTGGGACAGAAACCCGTGGTATTTATTAATTGAGTTGACAGCGGAAGATTTTACAGGATCTTTTAAAACTTGAAATGCCCGATTATTTTATTTCATAATTCGGGATAAACCCCGTAATTTACAATAGAGGAATTTCACAAGGAAATTCCCTGATTTACAAAACATGTTGATTTGTTTAACCGAGCCACTACTTCAAGCTTGTTAGTGCTTCGTAGCACTTTTCCTTGGTTCACAGTAGTCACCTGAAACATGTTTTGAAAATATTTTATCAGCGGGGAAATACTGGCGAGTCACTCAAGTTTAATAAAACGACACATAGTTATAAATTACAGCATAAGAGCGATTACAATGGCTTCTATCTTATTTTTATCTGGCGCCGTGTCACCTCCTGGTGACGATGGTCTTACCACTATTGGGTCCTTTCACCCAAGTAGTGATGATTATCACTGTTAGGATTTATTAGCCTAACAGTGAGAAATTTAGTAATGTGCACAATACCCCACTAGCCAGTGATTAAGATAACCATGACTTAATCCCTGTAATTATAACCTTTGAAAATAAATGGAGTATTGTAAAATACTTTTGATAAAAGAGAATGACTCACATTGCAGATTTAAACGGGCAGAGTTTAGCCTACTCATTAGCCTTGTAACCTAATTTAAATAACAATGCACACGAACTAGGTCAGTAACTAATACAACATTTACGATAACTCACGAGATTAAAAACCCTCACAACGAATGACAAAGTGCAATACTTAAACATCCATCGAATTCACGACGAATGACAAAGTATAGCCCTAATGTGGGCAGCACTTAAACATCCATCGGATAGTTTCAATCGATCGGACATTGAATCGTAGCAGCGATCGAGTTAATACCCTGTATCGTAGCAGCGCCTTAATACCTTAAATTTCGAATTTGAGCAGTGTATCTTCGCTTTTGAGAAAATTTTTTGACACAGAATGAAAGCCCATGATCGAAGCAATTTATAGCTGAAAAATGGGGTTTACGCGGCCCGCGAGGGCCATCTATTCGTAGACTAGGGCTACGGTGTCACGAGTAGGTTTGCCAGGTGGTCGACACGTGGCCGGTTAGCTGATCTGGAGTTTTAATGAGTTGTCGCGGCCCGCGTAGACAACCCTTGTGTCTTACGCGGCCCGCGTGAAGACCAAGTTTCACATTTTATTGATTTTTCATGCACATTAGGGTTTTAGGGGTCCGGGTTTTTACTTACGGTTCGTTTTGGGACATTTTTGCAAGTCCTTACATCCTCCCCACCTTATTTAAAATCTCGTCCTCGAGATTTACTGAAATAAGTGAGGATATTTTCGCTTCATCTCAGATTCCAGCTCCCAGGTGTATTCGGGTCCTCTCTTTGAATCCCATTTGACTTTGACCAGTACTAGTCTTTTGTGCTTGAGAAACTTGACCTTCCGGTCTTCTATTTGAAGTGGTTTCTCCACGAACTTTAACTTTTCATTCACTTGGATGTCTTGAAGAGGGACTACTAATGATTCGTCCGATAGACATTTCTTGAGGTTGGATACATGAAATACGTCATGTACCCCAGCTAACTCTTCTGGTAGCTGTAAGCGATAAGCGACTGGTCCTATACGTTGGATTACTGGGAATGGTCCTACGTATCTTGGACTTAATTTTCCTCTCTTACCGAACCGAACTACTCCTTTCCAAAGGGAAACTTTCAAGAGTACCTTGTCTCCAACCTGGAATTCTAACGGCTTGCGTCGATTGTCAGCATTACTTTTCTGGCGATTTCGAGCCGTCTTTAGTTTTTCCTTGATTTGAGTGATTTTATCGGTAGTTTCTTGCATAATTTCAGGACCTGATAATAGACTTTCTCATATTTCCGCCCAACAAACTGGAGTTCTACACTTTCGTCCATATAGTGCTTCGAACGGGGCAGCTTCAATGCTTGAATGATAACTATTGTTATAGGAGAATTCAATCAAGGGTAAATGGTTGTCCCAGTTCCCACCAAAATCTATTACACACGCCCTAAGCATGTCTTCCAGGGTTTGGATCATCCTTTCACTTTGCCCATCTGTTTGAGGATGGTATGCAGTGCTTAAATTTAGTCGAGTTCCCATTGCTTCTTGGAAACTTGTCCAGAAATGGGAAGTGAAACGACTATCCCTATCCGATACAATGGAGAGTGGGACTCCATGTAAGGATACTATTTCATCTACATACAACTTGGCTAACCTTTCCATGCTAAAGGTTTCTTTCATGGGTAGGAAATGAGCTGATTTGGTTAATCGATCCACAATTACCCAAATCGCATCATTACCTTTTCTGGTTTTTGGGTAACTTAGTAATAAAATCCATTGTTATGAGTTCCCATTTCCTAACAGGCATTTCTAATTGTTGTAGTAACCCTAAAGGTTTCTGGTGTTCTGCTTTAACTTGTGAACAAGTAAGACACTTAGATACATAATTAGCTATATCCTTTTTCATTCCTATCCACCAGAAATTATTCCTTAAATCTTGGTACATCTTATTATTTCCCGGGTGCATGGTATACCTAGATTTATGGGCTTCCTCTAAGATCTTATTTCTTAAGTTTTCTTGCTTAGGTACCCAAATCCTTTTTGTCACACCCCAACCGATGGCGGAATCATCGGGGCGCGGCACTAGGCGAATCAGATTGCTCAAGAGATTCCATAACAACTATATTGCAATAATATTTATTACATTCGTTATCCCATACTAACAAATAATACAATCACATAAGTCATCACAGATTTCTTGTCCTCTCGAACAATACAAATCCGACAACCTAGTTTTTAGGCGAGTTTCTAGACTCCCTAGCTTGATTTGATGTAGGTAGCGATCTAACCTGCAACATACATTAAAACAACGTCAATACAAAAGTATTGGCGAGTATACAAGTTTGATAGTGTAGCGACAAAATAGTTAAAAGTGTTGCGAATTACCAAATACATAAACGAGATACCACAACATACATGCAAAAAGACAGATACTACCAGCTAAATCACTCGAGCTGCGATTGCGATTGCTATTCATCCTAACTAGACCCCGTCGGGTGCTATAGTACTATACTAGTTAAGGCGGGACCTCGCGAGTATAAGTCTTGATGCATATGTAACTAGCATCACGTATAGATATGCATAACAGTCATTCGTAAGTGATAAATAGTTTGATTGAATAATTCGTTTGATAAGTTCGATTTATTAGGAACGTATGTTACACCCAAAAATGCGATTAAAAGGGGTTCGAGTATACTCATAGTGCGTATTTAGCGAGAACACAACTCGATTGGATCGGTGGAGAGCGAGTCTGAGTTAACCTAAACATCGGATGGTATCGTAAGCGATGCACGATGTGATAAATGCGAAGAGTCGAGTAATCGGCTTAATGGCAATCCGATCGGTTATCAATCCAGTCGGATGGCTTAACCGAATGGTCTGTCCGGTCGGACAGCATTAGTGGTCTAACCGGGCTGATGATACGGAGTCAGATAACCTTATCCGGTCGGATGACCTTATCCGGACGGATAACCTTATCCGGTCGGATAACCTGATCCGGACGGGTGATCTATCCGGTCGGATAACCTGATCCGGACGGATGACCTATCCGGTCGGATAACCTGATCCGGACGGATGACCTATCCGGTCGGATAACCCTATCCGATCGGATGACAGTAGTCTGTTCCAACGTCTTGATCAAACTTATGGTTTTCGAAAAGATTACAGGTGGTTTTACCGAAATGGTGTGACATCGTGTTAAACAAATGAAATTTCATCAATTCCGACCCGTTCTAACGGCCGGGAACCACCCCGTCCTATCAGATCTGGTCGTTCTTGACGGTTTTTCTATGTTTAATCCGAATCGCACAATACTTCGATTAGATACATAGATGTTAGGTGGGATTGTTATAAAAACATGTGAAAATCACTTAGATCCGAGTTATCCATGGTGAGATGAGGTCACACTTTGAAGTTCATATGAACTCTTGATGACATCATCTTAGAACACCTCAATTCAGGAGATTTCACGGTTAAAAGTTGATTTTTTTTAGAAGATAGAAGGGTGTAGAATTGAGTGTAGATCATAGAAGTACAAGATTTGGGTTGAGATCTTACCGGATTCGCGAGAAATCGAGAGAAAAGGGTCCAAGAGCGTGCTGGCCGAGTGGGAGCTGTCACATCACTGTTCAAGTGAAGTGACAGGCTATTTATAGGCAAGAGAGAATAGTGGAGGAGGTTTGGTGTGTAGGGTCGGATGGCCCATCCGTTCGGATAGCCATTCCGGTTCGGTCTTCGGTGCGGAGAATTTTCATAGTTTCGAGCATTGCGATAGTTTTGGGTACGCGTTTCCTATATTTATTATTACTATATTTATTTATTCATAAGGGCCGTATGTACGTATTCATATATTTAATTATTCAAAGTTGCGATATAATAACCGGGTTTTGTTTCGAGTATGTGATTATCTTGCGACGCTTCACGGTCATTGAGGAGGGTAGAGTAGGTCCTCTCTCTATGTCATCGTGAATGTTATTGTGCGTTCTGAGTAATGAGTTGCCCTGCGACACATCACGACTATCAAGGAGGGTAGAATTGGTCCTCACTTGACATCTTCGTGGTTGTCAGCAAGTGCAATGTGATGTGATAGTGATAAAATATGCGATAATATGCAAAAATGTTTCGATATAGCGATGTATGTGATATAGTTACATTATGATTTGAATCTCTGGTGCTAGGCGTAACGAGTATAACGAGTAGTAACAACGCATGAAAGTGCGGGTTGTTACAGTCTCCCCTACTTTAGGAAATTTTGTCCCGAAATTAATCCAACAGATAGACTCTTGACAGTTGTTCCCGTATAAGTAGCGATACAGCGAGTTAATTGACTGAGAGTTGACAAGCGAGAGCGTTTCGGGTAAGAGAGATCGATTACGATAGCGAGAGGCGACGTAATGACAAAAGTAGCATCCCACGAGTTGGCGTTTCAAAAGTACCTCGAGTCGCGAAGAAATTAGAATTTGTAAGTTTGATGCGATTGAAATTTTAAAGAACTTGAAAGGTTTCTCATAGCGTAGGGTTAACTGAGTCGATTGTTAACCAACGTTGCAAGAAACGTTCGTTTTTAGATATTTAAAAGAAATTTGGAAGGAAATCTTGAATATTTTTCCTATAACATAGGGTCAACTGAGTCGATGTTAACCAACGTTGCAAGAAAGTTTAGGTTTTAAACATTTTAAGGAATTCGAAAACGAGAACTGGAGTTACGGAAACTCTCCTATGACATGGGTTCAAGCTGAACTCGATGTCGAACCAACGTCTTAAGAAGGATTTCGTTTTGTTGTTGCAAAAGTTTTTAAAGAAAACTGGACTTATGAGACTTCCCTTGGGCATGGAGTTAAGCTGATTCGATGTTACCTCCACATTGTGAGAAAATTTCACTTGTCCAATGGTTTTAATAAAAAAAATCAGTTTTTTACAGTTTGAAAAGTTAATTAACATCGAGCTCCACTTGGCACTTTCTCACGAAAGTTTGTTAATATGGTTAAAACACTTATATATAGGAAGTACCAGCGGCGTATCCACCATGTTTCTCCCATATTACTTCCGTTTCGTGAGGCGGTGTCATGCTTGCCGATATGACACAAATAGAATTGCGCTACCTCGGTCCAATCGATAGGAAGTCAGACCGAGTTAAAGATAGAATCGAATAGGTTAAACAGGCTAGTTGAATTGCGAACGTGGCTATAACAGCGTGCGCGAGTAGCCTGGTGACACGAAGCATTGATGTGTCGTGTCTGGATAGGCGTCGAGCGATAAGCGAATAGCGCGATTTCGATTGGATTCCACATTATCCCGCATGGCACGTTTCCACGAGAGTTTGCTAACATGGTGAAACACCACGTTCGACCAGGTTAGTTTGATCCCATGAAGCGATGTCATGCATACTAATACCACACAGACTGCGATGAATACCAAGCGATGAGCGATAAGCGGTACGCGATAAGCGAATAAGCGATAGACAATACATGACAAGTGATACGCGATAAGCGAGTAAGCGAATAGGCTTTTAAGCGAATAACACCAACACAACACAAGCGATGACGGCAGCGATAAACGAATTGCGATAAGCGGTACGCGATAGCGACAACCGACGAGCGATAAGCGACGGTTGTTGCGTTGCAAGCGATGGGGATATGCGCGATTTATGCGATTCGATTCAATTTGATTAACACCATAGAGTTTAACTAACATTAGACCCCACATGGCCTTTTTCCACGAAAGCCTGCTGATATGACTAGAACACCTTGCTTTAACCATATGAGCTTCATCTCGTGAAGCGAGGTCATGTGTGTTAACTTAACACCAATATCACAGATAACGGTAGGCGATAGCGATGGTGATAGCGATAGAGTGACACACAGCAAGCGATATGGCGATTTGCACGATAATCGGTAGCGATTCACATAATAAGCGGTAGCGATTGCGAGATAGATTTAAGCGATAATGCGATTGCGAGCGTGTTGACTTACGAAGAGCCTTGCGATGACACGCTTTGAGTTGCGATTGAGATTGTTACGCCCTGCGATGTAGTATAGTGTGTCGAAAATAACCATAATAGTATAATAGGTCTACGTTCCAACTATTCATGGCACTTTCTTTACAAAACTTCGGTTGGCACAGCGAAACACCGTCATGTTTCAACCATGCTTCTCTGTTCCATGAATAGGCGTCACACTTCGTTAGACATGGTCAAGACGCTTATATATAGGAAGTACCAACGACGTATCCACCACGCTTAACCATGCCCTGAACGTTAAGGCATCATTGAGATTTACTACGATCTCCGTGCACTAACCAAAATAATCCCGTGCACCCGTGTTTAATTTGATTCTTGCACGTTTATCGTACCTTATCTCAAGAACGCATAAATAGGGTAAAATACATTAGATAGTACATAGTGCTAGCATTTTGATTGTGTGCGAGTATAAGAGAGAAATAAAATCCACGTGCGTCGAGAGATAGAATAAGTTCCACACATAAAAGAAATTGATGTCGATAAGTCGTGTTATTACAACAACATTAGAAGCAAAATGACGTTGCTGTGGAGGACTTTTGCGGAGATGGCGGTTGTTGATGAAAGTCTTCAAGGCTGCGGTCCCGCGCGGCAGTTCTGGGTAAAATGACCATACCAGTTGCAATTGTCACAATAACGACAGTTAGTTTCTGGTGGGTGATGATACGTACACATGAGACACAGGGGATGGCTTCCGGTGTAGGCGCGCTTTACAAGAACGGGGGAAAATCGTAGCGGTGTGGGGTTTGGAATTTCATCCACGCTCGGTTCCTTTCACTTGTGGCTGAGCTCGTTGCGATCCTGAGAAGAGGTGTCGTTGTCGTTGTGGGTTTCGTCTGATGATTCACTGGAGACATCGTCAGAGGAGTCTTCAGAAGAATTGTTGGTAGATTCGTTGGAAGAATCGTCAGAAGAATTGATAATGATTGCTTGACGTGCTTGTTTGACAGGATTCTTGGAGAAGGATCAGTCCAAGAATCGTTTGTCGTTGATTTCTGCGACTAAGCGATAGGTTTTTTCGATGGTAGCAGGTCTTGCAGCTTCGACAAAATCACCCACACACTCAGGCAAGCCGCGAATGTACTTCGGAATGGCTTTTTCTGAAGTGTTGACTTGACTTGGGCAGATTACGCTAAGCTGTTTGAACCTTGCGGTGTAGCCAGCATTGTCACTTCCGTCATGCTTGATTTCCCAAAATTCATTCTCTAGCTTCTGGACTTTGTGAGGAGGGCAGTACTCTTTCAGCTCATCCCAAGAGAGAGCGTAAGCTGTGGAGATTCCACATTTGTTACGTTCGGCTGTCCACCAGTCGAGTGCTTGCGATTGAAATACTCCGGTAGCGCAAGTAGTACGAAAACTATCAGGACACCCACTTTGACGAAGGGTAACTTCGATAGAGTCGAACCACTGGAGTAGTTGAGATACACCTCCTTCACCCGTGAACTCCATCAGATCACAGGCTTTGAAGTGTTTGTAAAGAAAAGTAGATTGCGGCTCTTTTGTCTTGACGTCTTCCAAAGCTCGAGAGTTGCTGAGAGAGTGCACTTGAGCGACGATCTGAGGAATCATTTCGGCCACTCCCTTGACCACAAGGGAGGCGATCCTCTTTTCGTCCCTTCGTTTGGCTCGTCTCCTTGCTGACATTCTCGAAGTAGAGTTGTTGGAAGGCATCTAGACAAAAAGGGACTTGGAGTGAGATTCAATCATAATGGTTTTTGAGTTTTGCGGTGCGATTGAGCGCGTTCAAAACTTGGTGCGATAATATAATAGTAATGCGAAATCACATAGGAGACACGAAATTCCTAAGTTCTCACACAATGGCTTGTTTGTTTATACATATATATGTATTTATATAGATGTAATTTGTAATCATACACATACAGGTCGATTTAGAATATGCGAGGACGCGTTGAGGTGAGGAAGCGAGGGCGAAGGCGAGAGATTATGCATTAGTTTCGTTGCGAACATTCGGTTTTCATTTTAGATTGCGATAGCTGTGCGAGTTGTGCGTTTTGTGAAACAAGGAGCAAAAATTGATAAATCGAGGAATCGATAAGGCGAAAAATAAATACATAAAGCGTAATTAAGTCCATTAAAGCGTAAAACCAGCGAATCGTAGGCTTAGTAGAATATTCAGAGTGCCTCGGGTGTTTAGGCGTCGACTACCCAAGGTAACCCGACGCGCGCGTTGACCTAGAAGACTTATGCTTCCACTGGGATGCAGCTCATGGCATTCGTCCTCCTAGCCATCACGTGGCTCGAGTTATCGTGATAGTCGAGTCCTTGGTGAGAGTTTTTTTGAAAACCATTTTATAGAGAGTGGAACGGTTTATTAAGGTACGGGTTTCACCCCTGACTTAATAACTTCGCTCCTAGCTGTGGTTGTGCTCTTCGAATAAATTCGGGAGTCCCACTAGATTTTGAAATGGAGACTTTCGTCGAGATATGGATGTCACTCCTAGCTCAACGAAGAGTTCTCGTGCTAGAAAAATGTGTTGAGTGAGCGAGCTCGTCGAGAGTTCTTGGTTTTCACACCTGGTCTCGACTGGATCAGTCGGTTTCGTTATGAGAATATTTTCGAAAACGTGTGCATTGTGTCAGCCTTAGGAAAGGCTTCTTCGTGTGAAGCTGTAGTACGCGGTGTTCACACAAAGTTGTAGATTTTATCAATTTCGATCGAGAGTATCAAGTAGGCCCAATACAAACCCTACTGGATTCGTACGAGTCGGCCTGTTGGTACTTAGACTATAGACTAGGTCGTTTCTAAGACATCGACCTGGACTAGGTCGAGTCTTGCCTAATTCCCTATAGTTATGGCTCTGATACCAATCTGTCACACCCCAACCGGTGGCGGAATCATCGGGGCGCGGCACTAGGCGAATCAGATTGCTCAAGAGATTCCATAACAACTATATTGCGATAATATTTATTACATTCGTTATCCTATACTAACAAATAATACAATCACATAAGTCATCACAGATTTCTTGTCCTCTCGAACAATACAAATCCGACAACCTAGATTTTAGGCGAGTTTCTAGACTCCCTAGCTTGATTTGATGTAGGTAGCGATCTAACCTGCAACATACGTTAAAACAACTTCAATACAAAAGTATTGGCGAGTATACAAGTTTAATAGTGTAGCGACAAAATAGTTAAAAGTGTTGTGAATTACCAAATACATAAACGAGATACCACAACATACATGCAAAAAGACAGATACTACCAGCTAAGTCACTCGAGCTGCGATTGCTATTCATCCTAACTAGACCCCGTCGGGTGCTATAGTGCTATACTAGTTAAGGCGGGACCTCGCGAGTATAAGTCCTGATGCATATGTAACTAGCATCACGTATAGATATGCATAACGGTCATTCGCAAGTGATAAATAGTTTGATTGAATAATTCGTTTGATAAGTTCGATTTATTAGGAACGTATGTTACACCCAAAAATGCGATTAAAAGGGGTTCGAGTATACTCACAATGCGTATTTAGTGAGAACACGACTCGATTGGATTGGTGGAGAGCGCATCTGAGTTAACCTAAACATCGGATGGTATCGTAAGCGATGCACGGTGTGATAAACGCGAAGAGTCGAGTAATCGGCTTAATGGCAATCCGATCGGTTATCAATCCGGTCGGATGGCTTAACCGAATGGTCTGTCCGGTCGGACATCATTAGTGGTCTAACCGGGCTGATGATATGGAGTCAGATAACCTTATCCGGTCGGATGACCTTATCCGGACGGATAACCTTATCCGGTCGGATAACCTGATCCGGACGGATGACCTATCCGGTCGGATAACCTGATCCGGACGGATGACCTATCCGGTCGGATGACAGTAGTCTGTTCCAACGTCTTGATCAAACTTATGGTTTTCGGAAAGATTACAGGTGGTTTTACCGAAATGGTGTGACATCGTGTTAAACAAATGAAATTTCATCGGTTCCGACCCGTTCTAACGGCCGGGAACCACCCCGTCCTATCAGATCTGGCCGTTCTTGACAGTTTTTCAATGTTTAATCTGAATCGCACAATACTTCGATTAGATACATAGATGTTAGGTGGGATTGTTATAAAAACATGTGAAAATCACTCAGATCCGAGTTGTCCATGGTGAGATGAGGTCACACTTTGAAGTTCATATGAACTCTTGATGACATCATCTTAGAACACCTCAATTCAGGAGATTTCACGGTTAAAAGTTGATTTTTTTAGAAGATAGAAGGGTGTAGAATTGAGTGTAGATCATAGAAGTACAAGATTTGGGTTGAGATCTTACCGGATTCGCGAGAAATCGAGAGAAAAGGGTCCAAGAGCGTGCTGGCCGAGTGGGAGCTGTCACATCACTGTTCAAGTGAAGTGACAGGCTATTTATAGGCAAGAGAGAAGAGTGGAGGAGGTTTGTTGTGTAGGGTCGGATGGCCCACTCGTTCGAATGGCCCATCCGTTAGGATGGCCATTCCGGTTCGGTCTTCGGTGCGGAGAATTTTCATAGTTTCGAGCATTGCGATAGTTTTGGGTACGCGTTTCCTATATTTATTATTACTATATTTATTTATTCATAAGGGCCGTATGTACGTATTCATATATTTAATTATTCAAAATTGCGATACAATAACCGGGTTTTGTTTTGAGTATGCGATTACCTTGCGACGCTTCACGGTCATTGAGGAGGGTAGAGTAGGTCCTCTCTCTATGTCATCGTAAATGTTATTGTGCGTTCTGAGTAATGAGTTGCCCTGCGACACATCACGGCTATCAAGGAGGGTAGAATTGGTCCTCACTTGACATCTTCGTGGTTATCAGCAAGTGCAATGTGATGTGATAGTGATAAAATATGAGATAATATGCGAAAATGTTTCGATATAGCGATGTATGCGATATAGTTACATTATGATTCGAATCTCTGGTGCTAGGCGTAACAAGTATAACGAGTAGTAACAACGCACGAAAGTGCGGGTTGTTACACTTTTCTTGTGGAATCTCCAAATTCCATCACTTCCTTGCTCTAGTTCCTTTATTCTTCCTTTCATCCCTTCAGCATCATCTTTGATTGTTGTTTCTTAAACATTCTTCAGTTGTTCCATTAGGTCTATCTGTAAACTTAATCTAAGAGCACGAACTCGTCGTTGTTTCTCATGATACTTACGACTTAAAGCATCAGCAACTACGTTTGCTTTTCCTTCGTGATATTGAATATCACAGTCGTAGTCACTTAGGATTTCCATCCACCTCCTTTGCCTCATGTTTAATTATTTTTGCCCAAATATGTATCTTAAGCTTTTATGATCTGTATAAACAGTAAACTTACTTCCATACAAATAGTGTCTCCAAATCTTAAGGGTAAAAATTATGGCTCCTAATTCTAAGTCATGAGTCGTATAGTTTTCCTCGTGCTTTTTCAATTGTCTCGAGGCATACGCAATTACTTTCTTGCGTTGCATTAGCACACATCCTAATCCTAGCTTAGAAGCATCACAGTAAACTTCAAAATCCTCTGTTCCTTCTGGTAAGGCAAGAATTGGGGCGTTTGTTAATGTTTGCTTTAAAATCTTAAAAGCCTCTTCTTGCTTAGGTCCCCATTCAAACTTAACCGATTTACAGGTTAGCTTAGTTAAGGGTACAACTATTTTGGAAAAATCCTTATGTCACACCCCAACCGATGGCGGAATCATCGGGGCGCGGCACTAGGCAAACCAGATTGCTCAAGAGAATCCATAACAACTATATTGCGATAATATTTAATACATTCGTTATCCCATACTAACAAATAATACAATCACATAAGTTATCACAGAATTCTTGTCCTCTCGAACAATACAAATTCGACAACCTAGATTTTAGTTGAGTTTCTAGACTCCCTAGCTTGATTTGGTTTAGTCTGCGATCTAACCTACAACATACGTTAAAATATTTGTCAATACAAAAGTATTGGCGAGTATACAGGTTTGATAAGTATAGCATAATAGATTAAAAGTACTGCGAATCTCCACATGCATGAACGTAATACACGACATATATACTCACAAAACTGATACTACCAACTAAGTCCTCGATGCTCGAATGTACGATGGCATAACTAGACCCCGTCGGGCGCAATAGTACTATACTAGTCATGGTGGGACGTCGCGAGTATAAGCCCTAGCACATATGCAACTAGCATCACGTATATCAATGCATAACAATTATTCGCAAGTGATAATTCGATTGATTAAATATTTTGTTTGATAAGTTCGATTTGTTAGAAACGTATGTTACACCCAAAATTCGATTAAAAAGGGGTCAAGTATACTCACAGTGCGTATTTAGCGGAAATACAACTTGATTGAGTCGGTGGCGAGTACGTCTGCGTTGATCCTTGAAGAAATGGAGTAAACGATGTACGGTTAAGCAAGGCTGCCTTGAAAAGTTACTCATTAGGTTGAATGGTCCTCATCCGTGCGGATTGATATGTTATCCGTCCGGATGACTAGTCATCCGTCCGGATGGCATGTTATCCATCCGGATAATAGGCGATCCGTGCGGATGAAGTGTCATACGTGCGGACAGTGGTGCGTGCGGATGAGTGGTGCGTGCGGGTGAGTGGTGCGTGCGGGTGACATGTCATCCGTGCGGACTGACATGTCATCCGTGCAGACATATGTCATGCGTGCGGATTGACTTGTCATCCGTGCGGACTGACATGTCATCCGTGCGGACTGACATGTCATCCGTGCGGACTGACATGTCATCCGTGCGGACTGACTTGTCATCCGTGCAGACTGGCATGTCTGGTTCGCACTCTGATCACTGTTTCCGAGTGCTTAACGGAAGGAATACGTTCGTTTTTACTAGGGATGTGTAATTTCGCACTAACACTTGAAGTTCCGTCAATTCCGACTCATTCTAACGGCCGGGAATCACCCCGTTCCATCAGATCTGGCCGTTCGTGATGGTTCTTCATGGTTAACTCGAAATCGTACAGATTTAAGTGAGATTTGTCATTAAAACATGTGGAAATCACCCGGATCTGAGTCGTTTATAGTGAAATGAGACCCCAACTTGAAGTTCATAAGAACTCTTGGTGATATCACCTCAAAACGCCTCAAATCCGTAGATTTCACGGTTAGAATCTGAGTTTTAAAAGATAGATTGATGTAGAATCGAGTGTAGATTGTTGAAGTACAAGTTTAGGTTGAAATCTTACCGGAATCGCGAGGAAATCGAGAGAAAAAGGGTCTTGGAGCGTGTTTGGTTGAATAGGCGCTGTCACATCACTGTTCAAGTGATGTGACATGGTATTTATAGGCAACAGAGGAGAAGAGAAGAGTTCTGGCCCGGATAGCCCATCCGTGCGGATGGCCCATCCGTGCGGATGGCCCATGCGTGCGGATGGCCCATCCGTGCGCATGCCCGTCCGTCCGGATGGTCCATCCGTCCGGATAGCTATCCTGACGCGTTGGACTTCTCCGTTTTTGATCGTTTTGATAGTTTTCGAAGTGCGTACTTCCATAATTAATTCATATTATCATTATATTGTTATTATTATATATATATATACCACTAGGGGTCGTATTTACGTATCCATAATCCAAAGATTCGATAATTAACAATCGGTTTCGATTCGAGTATGCGATTATTAGCGACGTTTCACGGCTATCAATGAGAGTAGTATAGGTCCTTTCTTGATGTCATCGTGAAAGTTATTTCGTGTAGTGCCACAAAGACTGACGGGGTACCGTTTACTCGTATTGTCATCATCGTCATGACGACTGGAGCTACAGCACTCACCCGAGAGTTCTTGTTAGCGTTAATTGTTTACGTTGGACACCTCACGGCCACTGAGGAGGGTAGAATAGGTCCTCACTCAATGCCTCCGTGAGTGTTAGTGTGATAATAGTGTAGTATAGTGGTGTTGTATTTCGAAAATATGCGATTATCCTTCGAATAGCGATATATACGATATAGTTACATTATGATCCGAATCTCCGGTGCTAGGCGTAACGAGTATAACGAGTAGTAACAACGCACAAAAGTGCGGGTTGTTACAGTCTCCCCTACTTTAGGAAATTTCGTCCCGAAATTAATCCAATAGGTAGACTTCTAAGAGTTGATCTTGTATAAGTAGCGATACAGCGAGTGATTTGACCGTAAGTTGACAGCGCGAATGTTTCGAATAAGAGAGATCGACTGCGATAGCGAGAAGGCGACGTAAGGACGAAAGTATTAATCCCACGAGTTGGTATTCCAAGGTACCTTGTCTTGTGTGGAATTCGTTAGTTCGATGCGATTGTAATTTGAAAGGTTTCTCATGACGTAGAGTTAACTGAGTCGATCGTTAACCAACGTTACAAGAAGTGTTCGTTTTAGATATTAAAAGGGATTTAGGATGAAAGTCTTTTGAAAATTTTCCTTTTAACGTGCGGTCACAGAACCGATGTTAACCGATGTTGCAAGGAAGTTTAAGTTTCTAACATTTTAAGGAATTCGAAAATGAAAACAAGGGTTATGAAAACTCTCCTATGATATGGGTCTCCTTTGAAAGTCTTGTTTTTGATCTTGAAAAAGGTTTTAAGGAAAATTGAACTCATGAAGCTCCCTTTGAACATGGAGTTAAGCTGATTCGATGTTACCTCCACATTGTGAGGAATTTCACTTATTCCATGGTTTTAATGAAAGTTTTATAAAAATCAATTTTAACCTTTTGAAAAGAATGATTTAGCATCTAGCCCCACTTGGCACCTTCCCACGGAAGTTCGTTAATATGTTTAAAACACTTATATATAGGAAGTACCAGCGGCGTATCCACCATGCTTTGCCCATATTACTTCCGTTTCGTGAGGCAGTGTCAGGTGTGCCGATATGACTCGGATAGAATTGTGTTTACTCGGCCCAAGTGATAGGAAGTCGGACTGAGTATAAGTTAGAATCGAACGGTTAAGCCGGCGAGTTGGATTGCAAACGTAGCTACAACAGCGTGCGTCGAGCGATAAGCGATAAGCGAATAGTGCGTTTTCGATTAGATTCTATATTAAACCCACATGGCACGTTTCCACGAGAGTTTGCTAACATAGTGAAACACCATGCTTAACCAGGTTAGTTTTGTCTCGCGGAGCAGTGTCATGTGTACTAATACCACATAGACTGTAATGAACACCAAACGAGCGGTAAGCGGTAGATTATACACGATGGCGATCAGCGATTAGGTGATTAAACGAATGATACAAACATAACACTAGTAATGATGGCGATGACAATCGGATTACGATAAGCGGCAGTTGTTGCGTGCAAGCGATGAAGGCATGCGATTCGAGTTACGCAGTTCGGTTCGATTGATTGACACCACAGAGTTTGACTAACATTAGACCCCACATGGCCTTTTTCCACGAAAGGTCGCTGATATGACTAAAACGCCCTGCTTTAGTCATATGAGTTTCATCTCGTGAGGCGAGGTCATGCGTGCTAACTTAACACGAATATCACAGCTAACGGTATAGCGATAGATTGATACACAACAAGCGATATAGTTCTCATATTAAGCGACAGAGATTGCGAGATACATAAGATAAGCGATTGGAATTTTGTCGAGTTCGATTCCTGTTTTGAATAAGCTTAACGTTTCGTTGCGACGCATCACGGTTATCGAGGAGGGTAGAATAGGTCCTCACCCGACAATATCGTGAGCGTTAATGTGCTTGATGAGATTCGTTGCAACAGACTTACGATCAGTCTTGCGTCGATGCAATTGTCCTGCGAGGTAGACTCCCCAGAGTCCATCGATGAGGCGATTGCATTGTGTTTGCAGACTTACGACAAGTCTTGCGATGATGCAATTTCAGTTGTTACGCCTTGCGATTGTGTGTAGTGTGTTGAAAATAATCACAATAGTATATAGGTCTAATAACGTTCCACTCCACGTGGCACTTTCCTCACGGAACTTCGGTAGTATGATAAGGCACACCTTGCCCGACCCCTACTACTTTCATCCCGTGTTTTGGTGTCACCTTTTGTCAAAACGCTATGGCACCTTTAGAATTCACTACGATCACCGTGCACTGACCCAAATAATCCCGTGTGCACCCGTGATTATTCGTTCCTTGCACGTTTATCGTACCTCGTTCCAAGAGTGTAGTGAGGGTAAAACACATTATTTCGTGATATAGTATATTAGTATGTGTGTGAATTTAGTCTAAATGCGGCGACTAAAGTGGGATGGAGGAAACGAAAGCGAGAGTTGTTGTTACACCTAGTGGCAACTTCGAATAAGAGAGTAGGTTCAAAACTTAGAAATAAACGTCGAGAATCGTATCATTACAACTTTATCCTATGTTTGCTAGATGTCTGATGCTGAAGACTTTTGCTGGAGCTGTTGTTGTTGTACTCAAGTTCACGGTTCGATGCGGCAGTTGCGGGTGAAGTGACCGTAACGATTGCAGTTATTGCAATAGCGACAGTCAGCCCCAACTGGATGATGATAGGTACACGAGTAACACTGAGGATGAGCTCCAGTGTAGGCTCGTTTTGGAAACATCGGAACTGTTCGAAGAGGTACCGGTTGCAGCAGTTCGGTTGTTGATGAGTTCGGGCTTGAAGTCTTTCGTTTGCGGCTGAATTCGTCGGTGTCTTGCGAAGAGATGTCGTCGTTGGAGGATTCGTCTGAAGACTCGCTTGCGGAGTCTTTGTCTGATTTTTCAGAAGATCCGTCGGCAGATTTGTCAGAAGAATCGGCAGCAGATCCGTCCGAAGAATCGTTAGCAGATCCGTCAGGAGAATCGTTAGCTGATTCATTAGAAGAATCGCCAGTAGATTTGTCAGAAGATTCGTCAGTAGATTCATCAGAAGATTCGTCAACATGTTCGCCTGAAGGATTACTGGCGATTGCTTGATGAGCTTGCTTGACAGGATTCTTTGAGAATAATCCTTCCGTGAGTCGTTTGTTGTTGATTTCTACGGCTAAGCGGTATGTTTCTTCGATGGTAGCAGGTCTTGCAGCTTCGACAAAATCACCCACACACTCAGGCAAGCCACGAATGTACTTCGCGATGGCCTTCCCCGAAGTGTTGACTTGACTTGGGCAGATTATGCTAAGCTGTTTGAACCTTGCGGTGTAGCCAGCATTGTCACCTTCGGTTTGCTTGATTTCCCAAAATTCGTTTTCCAGCTTCTGAATCTCGTGAGGAGGACAGTACTCTTTCTCCATGAGCTCTTTCAGCTCATTCCAAGAGAGAGCGTAAGCTGCGGAGATTCCACATTTGTTACGTTCGGCGGTCCACCAGTCGAGTGCTCGCGAGTGAAATACTCCGGTGGCGCAAGTAGTACGGAGACTATCGGGACACCCACTTCGACGAAGGGTAACTTCGATAGAATCGAACCACTGGAGTAGTTGAGTCGCACCTCCTTCACCCGTGAATTCCATCGGGTCACAGGCTTTGAAGTGCTTGTAGAGAAAAGTAGATTGCGGTTCTCCTGTCTTAACGTCTTCCGAAGCTCGAGAATGGCTGAGAGAGTGCACTTGAGCGGCAATTCGAGGACTAAGCTTACTCACTTCCTTAATCACAAGTGAAGCAATCCTCTTCCCGGCTCTTCGTTTGGCTTTCCTCTTAGCTACTCGTCTCGAGGTAGAGTTGTTGGAAGGCATCTAGACAGGAAAAGACTTGGAGTGAGATTCGATCATAATGATTTTTGAGTTTTGCGTTGCGATTGAGCGCGTTCAAAACTTGGTGCGATAGTATGGTAATACGAATCACATAGGAGCCACATAGGAGCCACGAAATTCCTAAGTTCTCACACAATGACTTGTTTGTTTATACGTATATATAAATATATTTATGTAGATGTAATTTGTAATCATGCACGTATAGGTCGATTTAGAATAAGCGAGATAGCGTCGAAGTGAGAAAACGAGAGCGAATGCGATAGATTATGCATTAGTTTTGTTGCGAACATTCGGATTTCGTTTTAGATTGCGATGGCTGTGCGAATCGTGCGTTTATAAAGTAGGGAGTGGAAATCGTTACATCGAGAAATCGATAAAGCGTAAAGTTTCAAAACGTAAATAAGTTCCGATCATTATAAAATTGGTGGGTCGTATGATAGAGTGCCTTGGGTGTTTAGGCGTTGACTACCCAAGGTAACCCAACTATATTCAACAGGTTCGTGCGCGCGCGTTGACCTAGAAGACTC
Source organism: Helianthus tuberosus (assembly GCA_030545235.1). Taxonomy (NCBI): domain Eukaryota; kingdom Viridiplantae; phylum Streptophyta; class Magnoliopsida; order Asterales; family Asteraceae; genus Helianthus; species Helianthus tuberosus. The sequence continues at coordinate 10,070,433 of CM060423.1, forward strand.
CATGCTTCCACTGGGATGCAGCTCATGGCATTCGTCTTCCTAGTCATCGCGTGGCTCGAGTTATTGCAATAGTCAAGTCCTTGGTGAGAGCTTTTGAAAACCAGTTTATAGAGAGTGGGACGACTTATTAAGGTACGGGCTTCACCCCTGACTTAACAGTTTCGTTCCTAATTGTGGTTATGCTCTTCGAATAAATTCGTGAGTTCCACTAGAGTTCGAAATGGAGACTTTCGTCGAGGTGTGGATGTCACTCCTAACTCGATGAAAGGTTCTCGAGCTAGAAAAATGCGCTGAGTGAGCAATCCTATCGAGAGTTCTTGGTTTTCACGCCTGATCTCGACTGGATCGCTCGGTTTCGTTATGCGAGTATTTTCAAAAACGTGTGTATTGTGTCGGCCTTAGGAAAGGCTAAGTAGTATTTCAGCCTTAGGAAAGGCTTCTTCGCGTGAAGTTGTAGTATGCGGTGTTCACACAAAGTTGTAGCTTTTAGCAATTTCGATCGAGAGTATCAAGTAAGCCCAATACAACCCTACCGGGTTTGTATGAGTCGGCCTGTTGGTACTTAGACTATAGACTAGGTCAATTTCTAAGACGTCGACTCGGACTAAGTCGAGTCTGGCCTAATTCCCTATAGTTATGGCTCTGATACCAATCTGTCACACCCCAACCGATGGCGGAATCATCGGGGCGCGGCACTAGGCGAACCAGATTGCTCAAGAGAATCCATAACAACTATATTGCGATAATATTTAATACATTCGTTATCCCATACTAACAAATAATACAATCACATAAGTTATCATAGAATTCTTGTCCTCTCGAACAATACAAATTCGACAACCTAGATTTTAGTTGAGTTTCTAGACTCCCTAGCTTGATTTGGTTTAGTCTGCGATCTAACCTGCAACATACGTTAAAATATTTGTCAATACAAAAGTATTGGCGAGTATACAGGTTTGATAAGTATAGCATAATAGATTAAAAATACTGCGAATCTCCACATGCATGAACGTAATACACGACATATATACTCACAAAACTGATACTACCAACTAAGTCCTCGATGCTCGAATGTACGATGGCATAACTAGACCCCGTCGGGCGCAATAGTACTATACTAGTCGTGGTGGGACGTCGCGAGTATAAGCCCTAGCACATATGCAACTAGCATCACGTATATCAATCCATAACAGTTATTCGCAAGTGATAATTCGATTGATTGAATATTTTGTTTGATAAGTTCGATTTGTTAGAAACGTATGTTACACCCAAAATTCGATTAAAAAGGGGTCAAGTATACTCACAGTGCATATTTAGCGGAAATACAACTTGATTGAGTCGGTGGCGAGTACGTCTGCGTTGATCCTTGAAGAAATGGAGCAAACGATGTACGGTTAAGCAAGGCTGCCTTGAAAAGTTACTCATTAGGTTGAATGGTCCTCATCCGTGCGGATTGATATGTTATCCGTCCGGATGACTAGTCATCCGTCCGGATGGCATGTTATCCGTCCGGATAATAGGCGATCCGTGCGGATGATGTGTCATACGTGCGGACAGTGGTGCGTGCGGATGAGTGGTGCGTGCGGGTGACATGTCATCCGTGCGGACTGACATGTCATCCGTGCAGACATATGTCATGCGTGCGGACTGACATGTCATCCGTGCGGACTGACTTGTCATCCGTGCAGACTGGCATGTCTGGTTCGCACTCTGATCACTGTTTCCGAGTGCTTAACGGAAGGAATACGTTCGTTTTTACTAGGGATGTGTAATTTCGCACTAACACTTGAAGTTCCGTCAATTCCGACTCATTCTAACGGCCGGGAATCACCCCGTTCCATCAGATCTGGCCGTTCGTGATGGTTCTTCATGGTTAACTCGAAATCGTACAGATTTAAGTGAGATTTGTCATTAAAACATGTGGAAATCACCCGGATCTGAGTCGTTTATTGTGAAATGAGACCCCAACTTGAAGTTCATAAGAACTCTTGGTGATATCACCTCAAAACGCCTCAAATCCGTAGATTTCACGGTTAGAATCTGAGTTTTAAAAGATAGATTGATGTAGAATCGAGTGTAGATTGTTGAAGTACAAGTTTTAGGTTGAAATCTTACCAGAATCGCGAGGAAATCGAGAGAAAAAGGGTCTTGGAGCGTGTTTGGTTGAATAGGCGCTGTCACATCACTGTTCAAGTGATGTGACATGGTATTTATAGGCAACAGAGGAGAAGAGAAGAGTTCTGGCCCGGATAGCCCATCCGTGCAGATGGCCCATGCGTGCGGATGGCCCATGCGTGCGGATGGCCCATCCGTGCGCATGCCCATCCGTCCGGATAGCTATCCTGACGCGTTGGACTTCTCCGTTTTTGATCGTTTTGATAGTTTTCGAAGTGCGTACTTCCATAATTAATTCATATTATCATTATATTGTTATTATTATATATATATATATATATATACCACTAGGGGTCGTATTTACGTATCCATAATCCAAAGATTCGATAATTAACAATCGGTTTCGATTCGAGTATGCGATTATTAGCGACGTTTCACGGCCATCAATGAGAGTAGTATAGGTCCTTTCTTGATGTCATCGTGAAAGTTATTTCGTGTAGTGCCACAAAGACTGACGGGGTACCGTTTACTCGTATTGTCATCATCGTCATGACGACTGGAGCTACAGCACTCACCCGAGAGTTCTTGTTAGCGTTAATTGTTTACGTTGGACACCTCACGGCCACTGAGGAGGGTAGAATAGGTCCTCACTCAATGCCTCCGTGAGTGTTAGTGTGATAATAGTGTAGTATAGTGGTGTTGTATTTCGAAAATATGCGATTATCCTTCTAATAGCGATATATACGATATAGTTACATTATGATCCGAATCTCCGGTGCTAGGCGTAACGAGTATAACGAGTAGTAACAACGCACAAAAGTGCGGGTTGCTACACCTTAATAAACCGTCTATAGTATCCGGCTAATCCTATAAAACTTCTAACTTCCATGGCTCATTACGGAACCTTCCATTTAGTGATCGCTTCTATTTTGGAGGGATCTACGTGAATACCTTCGTGATTCACCATGTGTCCTAAAAATTGTACCTCCTGTAGCCAAAATTCACACTTCGAGAATTTGGCATAAAGCTTCTCTTTTCTTAACAAAGTTAAGAGTGCATGCAGGTGCTGACGGTGTTCATCCTGGCTTTTGGAATAAATAAGTATATCGTCGATGAAGACAATTACAAATTTATCCAAATACGGTTTACAGATTCTATTCATCATCTCCATAAATGTTGCAGGAGCATTTGTTAACCCAAAGGGCATGACTGTAAACTCGTAATGACCATACCTAGTTCTAAAAGCAGTTTTAGGTATGTCTTCTTCTTGTATTTTCAATTGATGATATCCAGAGCGTAAGTCTATCTTAGAAAAGTATCTAGCTCCTTGAAGTTGATCGAAAAGATCATCAATCCTAGGTAATGGGTATCGATTCTTAATTGTAACTTTATTTAATTCCCTATAATCGATACACATTCTCATTGACCCATCTTTCTTTTTCACAAACAATACTGGAGCTCCCCATGGGGACGAACTAGGTTGTATGAATCCTTTACTTAATAATTCATCTAACTGCTTTTTCAATTCTAGCATTTCGGTGGGTGCTAACCGATAAGGTGCCTTAGCTATCGGTGTAGTTCCAGGAATTAGATGAATTCTAAATTCGACTTCCCTATTGGGTGGTAATCCCGGTAGTTCTTCTGGGAATACATCTGGGTATTCTGCTACTACAGGAATTTCTTTAAGTTCCTTTACCTTTTGTGTTAATAATTACTGAAATCATATAAACCACTTCTTGTTTTCTTGAATAACTGGCCAACTTCATTACTGAAATGAATTTCAGTGGCTTTCGTGGCTTATCTCCTGTAATCACCACTAATTCTCATGTGGGTGTATGAATTTCTATGGAATTCTTATCACAAAGAATTCGGGCATGGTTGGCTACTAACCAATCCATTCCTAATACCACATCGAATTCGGCTAAATTCATAGGTAACAGGTTTGCAGAGAATTTATGGCCTAAGAGTTCTATCTTTTCTTCTCGCAAAACCTTATCTATGTTAATAGAATTCCCATCTGTCGTTTCTACAGTAAAAATTTGTCTAAGGTTGGTTAAGGGTAGGTTAAGAGCTTGGCAGAATGAAGTATTTATAAAACTTTGGTTTGCACCAGAGTCAAATAATACTTTTGCATAAACGTTGTGAACTAGGAACGTACCAGCTATCACGTCAGGGATTAGTTCTGTTTCCTGAGTAGTCAACTGGAAGGCTCTTGCATTTCTCTTGGTAGTTCCTTCTGCAGGTTTGGCTTTGTTATCAGCTGGTTTGACCAATTTCGGGCAGTCTGGCCTAAAATGTCCAGCTTCTCCACATTTGTAGCAGATTATGGATTTCTTTCTCCTGCAATCTTCTTCTTGATGCCCTGGAATTTTGCAGAAATTGCAATACCCCTTGCATCTACCAAAATGCTTTCTTTTACAGGCATTGCAAAATGGAACAGTGGAAGATTGCCCAGTTCCCTTTTTCTTGAAATTACTACGGTTACCCACACGGAATCCCTGGGTAATCTTTTGGGCCACTTCCTTTTTCCGGTTTTCTTCTCTTGTGCGTATCAGCCCGTCAGTTAGGGTGTTAGCTAATTCCACAGCATCATCAATAGTGCGAGGTCTCGCAGCTTTAACGATATCACGGATTTCGCCAATCAATCCCCAAATATAGCGAGAAATAAGTACCGGTTCTGGCGAAGCCAGGGTTGGTACCACTCTCGTATACTCGAAGAATGTCGAAGTGTACCCTCGCCAGTCTACATCCACCATCCGGTGGTTCAGGAATTTATTCGCCATTTGTTCTTTTTCATACTCAGGACAGAATTTTCTTTCTACTAGTTGCTTAAATTCTTCCCAACTCATGGCATAGGCTACATTGCTTCCCTTAGCTTGAAGTACCGTATTCCACCATTCTAGCGCCCCTTCTTTAAAAAGATGCGACGCATACATGACCTTGTCTTCCTCAGCACATTTACTTATTTTAATCACCGCCTCGGTTTTCTCTAACCAACGCAGTGCAGCAGTCGCCCCTTCGTTGCCTGCAAATTCAACCGGTTTACAGGCAAGAAATTCCTTATAAGTGCAACCAGGCGTTGCAGCTTTCATTTTCTTAAGGAGTAGGGCTTGCATTCCATCGTTGTCGTTATTAGTATGGTTACCGCCTCCGTTTACACTATTACTAAAATTGTCGCCATGTGTACGTTTGCTAGGAATAATTTGTTGAGGTTCAACTGGATTTCGGGCAGCAGCAAGGATTGCTGGAATAGCATTGGCTATTCCCTGAGCAACGATATTCTCGATATCTTGCCTATTCAGAAATTGATCTTCATTGTTTTGCTCAGATTGATTAACTTCATTAACGGGTTCATTACCAGCGTGTTCCATCTAGTAATTAATTTATATAAGTGATTAGCATAAAATAATTAATAACGAAACATAATAAAATAATTGCACATAATCATGTTAACAAGTATAGCCAAAATTGTCGATTTTTCGACTTTCGATATTTTATATATAATAGGCATCCGTACAAACTGGTTATCTTACAAAAGTTTTATTTTTAAGTTATTTCACATAATTATATTATTATTATTATTATTATTATTATTATTATTTTGTTATTATACAACCACAACCACACCATCACCATCTGCTGGCATCTCAGAAGCGACGTTCCCTCTCGTCGTACTTCCAGGAGATCTGTTCTCCCACCTCCCGGATTCGATTCCCTGCATCCACCAGCTCCTCGCCAAAATGGCGGAGTTCAGCCAAGTTCTCATTGCTCATTGGTGGGTTTGGTGCAGGCTCTGGGTCAAACTGAGGGAAAAAGGTATAAGGGTTATTTACGAGATTCTGAAACTGCCAGTCGGTGGTCCACCATTCTTCTAGCTCTGCTGCTAGAGGTTGGGTGTGGATAATAGGATCGGGGATATCAGGTTCTAGATCAACTGGAAGTTGTGCTTCCGCTGGGTAATTAAAGAGGTTTTCACCGGCAGGTCCGATGAGGTCACTAAGTGCCAGTTTATGATCCAGCTCCTCCCAGGGTGGCATTTCCTGATCTTGCCTGGAACTTTCCCCAATTTCTATTCCCTTGCCTTTATCTTTGGGATCCTCCGTCTTTATAACATTCTGTGTCGCTGGTTTCCTCCTGCGCATACGCCTCCAGCCCACAATTCTTCTTCTCTTCTTTGGCTTGGGTTTCTCCGGTGGCTGGGCTTGAAATTCCATAGGTTCCTCAACGTCGGCACAATAACCGGTAAAGTTTCTGGAAACTTCCACATTAACAGAATAGAGATTGAGATTCTGAAGAGCTTCAGACAACTCATTCATGCTGTTTAGCATATATGAACAAACACAAAAATTCTAGGTTAAAATTTTGTAAATTAAATTTTCACATAATCACAAAAAGGTAATCAGAAAATTATTAATTACAATTATCTAGTATATTTATACAAACAGATTGATTAAAACAAAATATTGCGATTATATATATATATATATATATATATTACAAATTACAACTGAAATTTAAAATATACTAGGGATTGTGCATTAATAATTTATTTTAGTCTATCTTTTCTTACTAAGTTGTTTATCTAATGGGCAAGTTTCTTTAAAGTTTCTGGCTTATGGATGATATGGGTGTTAGTACTGGGTCAGGGTGTTGGCAGTTAAAGGTTAACATTTACTGCTGTAGTGGCTAACATATAGAGATTTGCCCATTGTTCGTCTAATTCATCTTCCTATGGTGGGTTATCACCTGTTTCCTGAGTCTCTTTATTAATTATCACTTCTTTTGTTTGTGACTTCTTTATTTTCTCTTGACTTTTTCTAATAATCCAACTTCTTTTCTTAATGGTAAGTGGTTTCTCAAACTGTGCTTTACGAACAAATATTCCTTCCTCAGTATCTGCTGAGTATCTTGAGGAATTTGATTGAAATGAAGTTCCCTTATCTTTTGGTGAATTATCTAATTGACGATAGATGTCCGAGATTCTTTGCTTACCCATACTGCAGACTAACAGATAGTCAAAATAACAAAAACACATAATCACAGGATGGTAATTAGGAAAATTAAGTATTTCTAAATACTTAATGGGCTTAAATCAGTGGCTCTGATACCACCTTTTTCTGTCACGGCCCCCGTCCCGGTTTTACCCGGTCTAGGAGCCGTGGGACAGAAACCCGTGGTATTTATTAATTGAGTTGACAGCGGAAGATTTTACAGGATCTTTTAAAACTTGAAATGCCTGATTATTTTATTTCATAATTCGGGATAAACCCCGTAATTTACAATAGAGGAATTTCACAAGGAAATTCCCTGATTTACAAAACATGTTTATTTGTTTAACCGAGCCACTACTTCAAGCTTGTTAGTGCTTCGTAGCACTTTTCCTTGGTTCACAGTAGTCACCTGAAACATGTTTTGAAAATATTTTATCAGCGGGGAAATACTGGCGAGTCACTCAAGTTTAATAAAACGACACATAGTTATAAATTACAGCATAAGAGCGATTACAATGGCTTCTATCTTATTTTTATCTGGCGCCGTGTCACCTCCTGGTGACGATGGTCATACCACTATTGGGTCCTTTCACCCAAGTAGTGATGATTATCACTGTTAGGATTTATTAGCCTAACCGTGAGAAATTTAGTAATGTGCACAATACCCCACTAGCCAGTGATTAAGATAACCATGACTTAATCCCTGTAATTATAACCTTTGAAAATAAATGGAGTATTGTAAAATACTTTTGATAAAAGAGAATGACTCACATTGCAGATTTAAACGGGCAGAGTTTAGCCTACTCATTAGCCTTGTAACCTAATTTAAATAACAATGCACACGAACTAGGTCAGTAACTAATACAGCATTTACGATAACTCACGAGATTAAAAACCCTCACAACGAATGACAAAGTGCAAAACATCCATCGAATTCACGACGAATGACAAAGTATAGCCCTAATGTGGGCAGCACTTAAACATCCATCGGATAGTTTCAATCGATCAGACATTGAATCGTAGCAGCGATCGAGTTAATACCCTGTATCGTAGCAGCGCCTTAATACCTTAAATTTCGAATTTGAGCAGTGTATCTTCGTTTTTGAGAAAAGTTTTCGACACAGAATGAAAGCCCATGATCGAAGCAATTTATAGCTGAAAAATGGGGTTTACGCGGCCCGCGTAAACCCCCTCTTGACACTTACGCTGCCCGCGAGGGCCATCTATTCGTAGACTAGGGCTACGGTGTCACGAGTAGGTTTGCCAGGTGGTCGACACGTGGCCGGTTAGCTGATCCGGAGTTTTAATGAGTTGCCGCGGCCTGCGTAGACAACCCTTGTGTCTTACGCGGCCCGCGTGAAGACCAAATCTCACATTTTATTGATTTTTCATGCACATTAGTGTTTTAGGGGTCCGGGTTTTTACTTACGGTTCGTTTTGGGACATTTTTGCAAGTCCTTACGACTACCCCACACCATCATGGTTATCATAGGTAAAATAGCTCCAAAAACAATAATAATTAACAACAATAGTTACCAATAATTAACCAAATTAAGTAAACTACCCCACACCATCATGGTTATCATAGGTAGCTCGAAATTTAAACGACATCGATGTGGGGACTCAACATGACTCCCCCTGATAAGCCTAGGGATGCAAATTGCATTTTACTCCAAATTTATTACTAGGCTAAGTAGATATGCTAGTAACAAAGTTTAGAACACTATGAAAGTATGATGAGAGTACTTGTGATATGCTAGTAACCAAAAAATGAGATTTAAAATATCATTACATTATGAATACATTGGATGAATACATGTGCTCATAAAGGTTCATAACAACTATGATTTAAAGACCATGAAGACTTGTAACCAAAGCATCCATCCATCACTGAATTTGAGAGCTAAAGGCCTGAAAACATACAGAAAATTAATTAATTAGCAACTAGAAACATCAACTCACATAGAGGATTTCTAAAGTAAGAAAACACAATCAAATGTATCTACCGAGAAAATGTTAACATGACCCGGATCCGCCAGGTGAGCCGATAGGTTCTCAAGGGGGCCTTGCCCGGTGTAGACGGCTTGGAACACAAAACCCAAAAAGGCCAACATGGCTAACCGCCCATTCTTTATTTCTTTGGTCCTCAAAACCATCACTGGTTCTGGAGACCCTCTCCCCCACATAAACGGGTCGAACCACAATCCACCCGGGTACCCAACATCGGCCTTTGGCTTCTTTTTGTTGGGAAAATTAGGCTCGATGTCAACGCACCCTGGGTTGAGCATGTCGGCCCATCTTCGACCCTCCACCCAACCCATCAAGGCTAACTGCACCACGAATAAAGTGGTTGGGTCAGCAAAGTATTCTCTAGAGCCCGCTTCGTACCATGAGAAGTTGTCGATAAAGCCCAAGCTTTCGAGCCATTCGGGGATCAGAATTCCAGCAACCGCAAGCATTGCCCATCTGCTGTGCATCAATTCAGCTTGAGCAAACCACTTGAGTAATTCTGGGTCGGATCCTGATCACACAATCTTTATTTAATTACAATGAAGATCTATTAAAAATGAATAAAACTCATTAAATTTGGAAAAATCACCAAAAAAGACATTTTTGCCAATATCCTTTAAAAATAATTGCAAATAATTAAAAAGAGTCAAACTTAACAAATTCAAATTTTTTGCTATTTACACCAAGTGATATGACATTAACAAATTCAAATTTGTGTTTTTCTTTTATAACTTCTAATATATAATGTTTTATTAAAAAAACGAATACGGTTTTATGATGTGCTTATTATTATCTACGTTTTGATATAAATTTTATAAAAAACGGAGTCGTATCAAATATAACGTTTTATAAGTCGTTATAAAATTTTATATTCCGTTTTTTATAAAATGCATATCAAAACGTAGATAAAAATAAGCAGATCACAAAACCATATTCATTTTTTAATAAAACATTATGTACTGAAAGTTATAAAAGAAAAACACAAATTTGAATTTGTTAATGTCATATCACTTGGTAATTTTCGCGCATCAAATTTGCGTACCTAATCCGAGTGGGTCAAAGCCAAAATCTCCAGGGAGGCTAATATTAATCAAGAAAACGAGAATTAATTAGTCAATATATCTTAATTATGTATGAAGAAAAAACAGATAATAAAATAAGAAGAAGAAGAAGAATTGACCTGCCATCAAGCCATTGAGGAGGTGAGGTTCCTGGGAACCATACTGGTCTGTCAGCAGGAAGTGGTTCACAGACACTTGATACTCCTTCTTTAGCTGCTTTCAGCTTCTTCTGTACATTATTTATGCTTCTTCTGAATATGTACCTTGGAGTACAAGTTATCTCAGCAAAAGCTACTTTCCTGGTGAATTCTCCCCTGTCATAAATAAATGAATGTTTGTTTCAGATTAATATTATATTATTTGGGGAAAGGGGGGGGGGGGGGTAGTAAGAACCTGGTAGGGAGGGATGAATGGGAGGTGGAAGCAATGGTGAAAGCCATGGATGATGAACAATGAATGAACAGAGTTAGAAGAATTGCAGAGATTAAACAACAAGAAGATGACCAATGGTCACACGTGTATGGATTATGTGGGACCCACCATTCATGGCCAGTTTGTAGACTTGGGCTTTCACCAACAAAAAGCCCATAAGGTTTTATCCATAGACTTTATGATATGGTATTAGAGGTAGAGGTATGACCGGGTTTTGAATTTTCGGGTATTTTCAATGCTTGGGTTGGGTTTAGGTTCGGGTATTGGCCAGAAAATCCATACCCTGTGTACTCGGATTCGGGTTTTCTGTGGAAATTAGAATACCCTATTTCGGGTTCGGGTATGAAAAACACCTGGGCGGGTATTAAAAAAACCCGGTTGGGTATAAATATAAATTTTGTAGTTTTTTGTTTCCCACTTCATTTTTTGGTTTATAAAGATGAACTTTAATTATATAATACTTTAATTTAACAAGATTACATGTTACTAGGAACTAGAATAATCAAAGTGCATACATTCCTAAAACCCAGTATCAGGCATTCCTAAAACCTGGGTATGGGTATACAAAAAAACCCGGGTATGGGTATACAAAAAAACCCGGGTTCGGGTACTGATGAGAACATTCATACCCAGATCTTACCCTACGGCTAGGGTCGGGTTTGGGTTCGGGTTAAAAAACCCGGTTTTTTTAATATCCTGGTATGGATTTTTTTTTCGGGTTTGAGTCCGGGTTCGGGTTTTGTGTGTACCTCTACATGGTATTACAACATTTTTAAGATAATGGTTTATTTAAAATAGTGTAGTGATTGGTTAGTGGTTGTGACGGTCGCTGTATGAGTGCATAAAATATTAATTTAGGGAATAAAAAACATTAGACTGAAAAATGAAAGACATTGTGAGAAATGAGAATGTGACACTTGAATTGCTCTCATCCCCTATCCACTTTTCAAATGTGACAACATACCATATATTGATCCAGACACCCCGTTTAATAAATAAGCTCAAGCTAGATCCTTATACATAAAGCTTGTTTTAATCTATTATATAATATAATTGAATATGTGTATGTGTCATATTTCTTTAGGAAAACCTTTTGTTGGTCAATGGGCCATTTGTTGAGCAGGCCACCGGAAATTTGTCAAAGTGCCTTACCATTTTAACTCTTTTTGAGGTTGTTTTGATGCAAATAGTTGTTCTATAAATGGCTCCAAGTTCTTTGTGAGAGGTAACATCAACTTACCTAGTATGCTAGTTATCAGAAACTCAAGAATAAAAAAGGAACTTTGCAAACTTTAACTAATAATCGTTCAGATCAGTAACAAGATTAAAAATAGAGATACCAATTGACTGAATAAAGGCACAAGAGTATCGAATGATCTCAAGGACACGAAACCCTAGGTCGCACGAAGAACATGTGAGATCAGAAGTAAAGGGGTAAATTCTGGTGTTGCTGTGAAAGAAGGATCGAGAATGTATTGATAATTATCACACAGCAGGGACCTAATATATAAGCCCAAAACAGCAACAAGCCTTTGACTCCAGCCCATAGCCAGCTAAGCTCCAGCCCAGAAAATAGCAACGGTCCACTAGAAAGATCCAGCTCAATCAACGCATAGAAGGAAACATGTAACAAGAAAATAAAAATAAGAATAGACTAATAAAAAATGGAACAAAGTATTAAAACTGAAGATACGTTAATATCTTTAACACCCCCCCCCCCCCTCAGTTTTAATACCAAAAGGATTAGATAAACCTAAAGACTTACACATTTTGTTATGATCGGCTGGAAGTAATCCTTTCGTGAAAATATCAGCCAATTGATCTCCAAAACTAACACCAACAGTTTTAACTAACCCAGAAGCTATCTTTTCTCTAAGAAAGAAAAGATCGATCTCAAAGTGTTTGGTTCTGTCATGAAAAACAGGATTTGCCGCGATAGATAAAGCAGCACTACTATCGCATTTCAAAATAACAGGTAAATCAACTTTAACCTGCAACTCTTGCAACACATTGATCAGCCACTTAATCTCACAAATGCAGCACACATAGATCTGTATTCTGCTTCAGCAGAAGATCTAGATACCACACTTTGTTTTTTACTTTTCCAAGAGATTAAAGAATTTCCCAGAAAGATACCAAAACTAGTGATAGATTTTCTACTATCAACACACTTTGCCCAATCTGAATCTGCAAAAGCAGATAATTCAAATTTTTCACTTTTTTTAAACATAAGGCCAGCACCAGGAGCATTCTTCAAATACCTGAATAACTTAAACGCAATTTGAGAATGAGCTGCAGTGGGCTTATGCATATATTGAGAAAGATAATGAACAGTGTATGCTATATCAGGTCTTGTATTGGATAGATAAATTAACTTCCCAACCAGTTTCTGATATTTGCCTATATCAACAAAGTTTGACGCTTCCTTTTTGCACAAGTTTGAGACAGAATAGTTTGGCTCAATAGGACAGCTCACAGGCTTACAACCACTCAAACCAAATTCATTTAGAAGATCCATACAATACTTCCTTTGAGACAAAACAATACCTTCATCAGTTCTTATAACTTCTATTCCCAAAAAAAATTTTAACAGACCTAAGTCTTTGATTAAAAACTCTAATTTTAAAAGGTTTTTAACATTATTGATTTCCTTTTCATTGTTTCCGGTTAAAATTATATCGTCTACATAAACAAGGAGAACGATAAACACACCATCATTATTCTTTATAAACATAGAATAATCACATTTAGATTGAATAAAATCAATATTTAGCAAAACATTAACAAGCCTTTCATTCCACATCCGAGGTGCTTGTTTCAAACCGTACAAAGACTTGTTAAGTTTACAAACTTTATTAATGTTGTCATTAGTTTTCAAACCATCAGGTAAGTCCATAAACACTTCTTCTTTCAAATTTCCATATAAAAAGGCATTATTGATATCTAATTGAAATAATGGCCAGTTAAACTGAACGGACAAACTAATCATCTTATTGTAACCATTTTTACAACTGGCGAGAAGGTTTCATCAAAGTCGATTCCTTCTCTTTGATTGAAATCTTTGGCCACAAGTCTCGCCTTATATCTTTCAATTTCACCCGTAGACCTATATTTGACTCTATATACCCATTTACAACCTATTGGTCTTCTTCCTTTTGGAAGATCAACAATTGTCACACCCCGATTTCCACGTGTCACCGGTGGGCCCGGTGGGGAGTATCATGACGTGGTTGGCAACATAATAGTCAAACAACACAATTATATAAATGCACAGCGGAAGCAAAAGATAATTATATTACAATCCGAATATAAGTAATATCCAGTATTACAACGGAAAGTAAAAGATCCACAGGCGGATCAAGAATAAATAGATAATATCGTTCAACAGACTTTGACATCTAGAGCTTGCGAGACTTGAGTAATGATGCCTGGAGTAGCCAGCCTATTTCGTCTAGCACATGCACTTAACCTTTTTGGAAAATACGTCAGTTTACACTGGTAAATACAACTCAACTGACTCGTTTTGAAAAGAGTTTGTAAATTGATTTGAATGCACTTCGGCACAAATTATCTTTATAACTTGGGACAATTATTTGTATATAATCTTGTATACAGTTTTACTTATTTGTCGTCCATTAGCACCGGTTAGAAGAGCCGGTTTAAGTTAACTGACGCGCCACAGGTATAGTGCCCACAAGGTTGATTCCTTTAGTGGATTACCAGTTTTTACATAATGCATCTGTCAGGTGTACGCCTACACCCCGTGCTTAGGTCGTGGCCATTTCGTAAAATGATGCCAAGGATATCCGGGACATGGTCATTTAACCCCCAAGGGCCATACATCAAATAATACAGAATAAAGCGGGTTATGTAAATACATTAATCATAATCCGATATAAATGACTACATACCCGACCAAGCGGTACTTTTATAGTACCGTATCCCAAGCTCGTATAGGGAAAATAAGTTAAGAGTATTTACCTGAGCAAAGTATCAATCAAATACAGCAAATGCAAGTACTTTTACTGGGCTCCTAATCTGGAACGAAGGTTTATAATAACCTATTAGATTTCTAACGGGTCCTTAATTAAGCCTTAGCTTAGACCGGTTAGTTTCAATGATACGGTTCGTACGCACTATTAAGCGAAGACCGGATAGAATGTGATTTAGACCCAACAAGTTTGGAGACTTGTTTAATATGGGTATTTCATACACACTCTGGATTCTGAGATAAAACCGATAAGGTTTGACCCGTTTAGGCTAGTTTATGTAAACTAGTTACATAAACCGAACCGAACGCGTAATAAGCGTAACGGGTATTCATGAGAGCTATTTACAGGTTTCCTAAGTTAATATGCTTCATATATGTTGTGACATCAGTAATATGTCTTTATTATGCCCGAAATAAATTTAATCACAAACTATGCCCCGTAGGGGTAGTTTGGTCATTTTAAAGGTTGTAAAAGAGTTTAAGTGTTAACCTGAGTTACAGGTCTGATGTAATCAGCAAATATACTCAATTTGCTAATTTATATCAGTAGGTTAAAGTATATAAGTGAAATTTATCCATTATAACCAAACTATGCCCCGTAGGGGTATTTTGGTAATTTCACATAAGCCGAAAAGCTCAAAACTGAAGTCTGAGTTTGTCAACCTTTGCTTACTGTTAAAATATTATAATTTACCTCAAATATCAGTAGGTATCACCCTTTGTATGTTTAAAATAGTCTTAGTACATACTATGCGTTAAAAACGCTTAAAAAGGCGATTAGAGGCCATTTCTGGGTTTGATACATAAATCTGATATTTTTATATTTCCAGAAGGCTTAAAATAATTTATTTATCATATGTGATCAGTAGCAAAAGGTTTGGAGTCGTTTAGATATGTAAAACTCATTTTATAGCCCGTAAGGGCAAAACCGACAATTACCGGATTAAGCCTACGACTATAAGTTATGCTCAGCCTAAAATTAATTAAAAATCTTTAGAAATCCCAAAATAATATATTACATCAGTGGGTAAAAAGTTTGGTATCAAAAAGTAGGCTTAACTAGGCTATACGCTAGTTGCGCCGTTTTATTAACATAAAGCTTTAATTTTACGCTAACGAGCATAACTCTTAACCTACACCTCAAACTGATGTCAAATTTTGTATCCAAGTTTATATATCAGTATTTAAGGTTTCTACACTTTTACATTTTCATAAATCACGTTTTAAGGTGAAAAGGGCATAATGGTCAACATATGAGCAATTAACGGAATCATGCGTATTAATTGGATAACTAATGATCCGAGGTGTATAATCACAGAGGGTTATACTAGCATGTAACCTGGTCCAAATGAAGCTCTTAGGTATTTCTAAATCATACCAAAACGGGTCAGAACTGAAAGTCAAAGTATAAGTCAAACTATGCGACTTTCGGTTCCGAACCGGGTCTAAACAGGAAATTGTCGGGTTGAACATGTTTAGACATGTTCTTACATTCATTACCAAGTTATATCAATGATCAAACAGGTTATAAGTGTTCTACATTGTTAATTATGCATAAATTGTAATTTACACATTCTGTTGACTTTTTAAATACAAGTTTGACCCGACATTTGACCTAGTTAGAGTGGGAATCAGGGGGAACCCTTTTGAGGGTTTATTACCCACATAATTACCAACTTATAACTACTTTTGATTCGACTAATCACTGGACCATTAGTGATTAATCTTAAAGTCAACCGTTAATTACGGCGGTTTGACTTTTAAGCTAAAACTAAGCTAAAACTTATTTAAGAAAGGATTAGCAAACTTACTAAAGTCCTAAGCTTGATTAGTGATCACTTGAGAGAGGCCTTGAGCTCCAGAAATGATCCAAAATGCAGATGAAGGTGTGAAGAACAATGTTGCAACTTCATGGCTTTATATAGTGATCAAATCACCATAACTTGTTGACACACAAGTCTACCATTGACCACAAATCACCAACACATGTCCCTAAGGTTCTAGGAGGCACTTAGGGGTCGCACATGAAGTGAAACATCCGTTTTGGGTCGAGTTTTCGCGTATACAGGCTGCTGTTTGGAGATTCTGATACTGGGCAACTGACGCGGCCCGCGTAAAGCTTAACCAGACTTTACGCGGCCCGCATGGGCCTTAAAAACAGATTTTCCATTTTCTTGTTTTTGCAACTTATCCCTTGGCTTCACGAAAGGTCAACTAAGCTTATATATTGCAATTTGACCCCTTAGCATTTACCTACAAGGGCTTTAAGACTTGTACCCACTTTGCCAAGTCCCTGGACACTTCCGGTTAACCCGAAAAGTCATAACTTTCAACGTTAACGCTTTAACCCCTCGCACACGAATTTGATCATAACTTTCTCATACGATTACGAAACTTTATGAAATTTATATCGTGCATTCTAGTGATCATAATTAACAGTTACAAAGCTTCGGGTTTGTCAAAAGGTCACTCAGAGGTATAACTTAAACATGTTGACACATTTAACCCCTGTAGTTTGTAATCTCTCACTTTTAGCTTCGCATGATCCATGATTTATTCGTTTGATGTTATAAACATCATGTAGGGTTATTATGAAGTATATTTATTCACTGTTGACATTTAGAACCCGTATAATCACATACTTTCCATGTTTGTCAACTTTAGACCTTTTATAACATTCTTTCACACGTTCAAACTTTATGACATGTGTCAACACATTATAGGACGTGAATTTTCGAGGTGTTACAACAATGGTCCAAGTATTATTCTTATGAAGAGCACTAACCTCTTCATTCATAGCATTTATCCAGTTAATGTCTTTAACAGCTTCAGCATAAGAACTAGGCTCAACAATTTTGTTCACATTAGAAGCAAAACAAACACTTTCAGATGGCAAATTAGCATAGTTGACAACCCTATCATATCCATACTTAACTCTACCTTCAACAACATAATCATCAAAGTGTTTAGGAACAGAAACAGATCTAGTAGACTTCCTAGTTGCAACATGTATACCCTCAGAAAGGTTTGATTCATCATTACTACTCGACTCAGCCCTCGCATAACTAGTTTCGGAAACATTCAATTGTTGATCACTAGCCATACCATTAGAATTTGATGGCTGCTGAGTGTCAAAAGAGGATGATTCAACAGGACTATTGTGTTGCTGAGTCACAGTAGTTGAATCATTATGTACCTCCTCTTCATCATCGGGGTTTATTTCACTTGAAAAATCATAGTTATCAAAAAAAATTGAATGGTTTAATGACTTATCATCATCTAGATCATTTTGTAAAGCCAAGTTAGACTTATAAGGAAAAACATCTTCATAAAAACTAACATCTCTTGAAAAAATAAATTTTTTTGATCTAGACTCCAAACTTTATAGCCCTTTTTGTAATTAGAATAACCCATAAAAACACACTTTTCAGCCCTTTCTTCAAATTTATCATTATTAGTTAAAACAGTAAAGAAACATAGACAACCAAATATTTTCAAGTGATTAAGAGAAGGTTTGAATCCAAAGAGTAATTCATAAGGAGATTTACCATTTAACACAGAGGAGGGTGTCCTGTTAATTAAATATGAAGCAGTAAGAATGCATTCAGACCAAAATTTTAAAGGAATACCAGACTGAAACAGTAATGCTCTTGCAATGTTTAATAAATGCCTATGTTTTCTTTCAACAATTCCATTTTGTTGAGGGGTGTAAGTACATGATGTTTGATGTATTATTTCATGAGTTTTAACAAAATTAGACATTTGTGAATTAACGAACTCAGTTCCATTATCAGTTCTAATAATTTTAATTTTAACCTCAAACTGAGTTTCAATCAAATTATAAAAGCTTTGAACATTTTCAAACACTTCAAGTTTGGACTTCATTAAATAAACCCACACAGACCTAGAATAATCATCAACAACAGTAAGAAAGTATTTATACCCTTCTATATTAGACACCTTATAAGGCCCCCAAACATCTAGATGAATTAAATCACCAACCTTTTTTGACTTGTGTTCACTGAAAGGAAAAAGAACTCTATGTTGTTTGGCTTTATGACAAACATCACAAGGATCATTACTACTACTAGATTTGAGATTTAGAACATTTAAAACTTGATCAGAAGGATGTCCAAGTCTAGAGTGCCAGAGTTTTACTGTTTCAGCTTGATTAAAACAAACAATAACATAATTGAAAGAATTACCACAGAAATATAACCCATCAGTTTGTTTACCAGTCACCAGGGTTTTCTTTAAGCAAGAATCCTGAATATAACAAGTATTTTCATCAAAAACAACTTTAAGATTATTATCCTTAGCCAACTTGTGCACAGAAATTAGATTGACACAATACTCAGGAACAACAAAGACGTCTTTGAGAATAACAGAATTAGACAATTTATAACAACCAATTTTAGTGACCTTTGCATCAGTACCATTTGGATGTTTAACAGAAATATTGTATTCAGACACATCAACCAAGTTAAACATGTTGTCACTAGACATAATCATATGTTGATTTGCACCAGAATCAATTATCCAACTCATATTGTTATTAGACCAGACTTTACTATTAAAACAATACATTTTCTTATGCCAGCTTAAAGAAGAGAAAACATTACAACTAATACCTCCTACATTTGTCTTTGAAGTATCTTCCATCTTTTTCTCATTAAGCAATCCTAACAGTTTAGAAAATTGTTCAAAAGTAAGAGAGTTCAAAGAATTATCAACAGATGAAGAATTAGCAGACTTATCATTCACAGAATTGTTTGACACTCCAGATTTGGACCATTGATTGTTGTTCTTAGGTCTATAATTTGGAGGATATCCATGTAGCTCAAAACATTTATCAACCGTATGACCAACTTTGTTACAGTGAGTACACTTTAGATTAGGATTTGGTCCTTTATTAAACTTCTTTCTATTTTCATTAAACTGATTTGCCTTGGAAACAAAACCAACATTAGGAGTTTTTAAAACATTGTTAGACTCCCTATGTGACTCTTCTCTTGAAATGATTGAAAAAGCAGTTTTCACAGTAGGCAAAGGATCTCTGGTTAACAAGTTGGTCCTAACAGGTTGATAAACATCATCTAAACCTATTAGAAATTGCATAAGTTTTATTAAGTGACTGAATTCATTATACTTAGTAGCAGCATTGCAAGTACAGGAAGGTAACTGAAGCATGGCATCAAATTGTTTCCACATGGTGTTAATCCTATGATAATAATCAGATACGCTAGATCCATTTTGATTCACAGAATTAATCTTTTGATACAAACCAAATACCACATAACCATCAACTTTATCATACGTTTCTTTCAAATCATTCCATACTTCAGAAGCAAGTTGAGAATAAACTTGACCGACATACAATTCATCAGAAATAGAATTTAAAATCCAAGTCAACACAATGGAATTACATCTATCCCACTGTTTACCTAGAACATCATCAGTTTTTGACCTTAAACAAGTACCATCAATGAATCCTAATTTATTTTTAGCCATTAAAGCAAGTTTCATAGCATTTGACCAAACTATATAATTCTCGGTTCCTTTTAATTTGACATTAACAATAGTAAGACCACTTGAATCACTAGCATGCAAGTACAGAGGATCACTAGCATCTAACTTGCTTATCAAAGTAACAGATGGTTCAGCCCGATCGCCCATATTGAATAATAAAATCTAACAGTCAATCAGATAGACACAGATAATATGAAGCAAACAGAAGCACAGATTTAACCAGTAACACGCAAACACCAAAAAAAAAAAAACAATATAAGAAATAGAGTATCAGAAAACGAACAATAGTCACGAACTCAAACATAGGACCCGAATACGAACAAAAAAGGCGAAACTACACCAGTGTTCCAGATCGTTGGTTCGTCACTCAAAAGGTGCCAACGCAGGTCTTAGTGTAGAAGCCAACTACCTTACTAAAAAAAGGACATATCTCACCGAGGGATTTTCCCAAGTTAGGGTTCTCCAAAAATTAACTCACAGTTGTAACCTTCACTTAGGGTTACAGACTGTGAGGCAAAGAAGACAGTGAAACGCTCCAAATAATGAACAGCGCCTCCCTTGATCCGGATCTGCACCTCGAACAGCAGAAAACCCTAGATCTGACTTCAGATATAGAAACCCCAAAACAAGAGCTCAACACAAATCGATTAACAAGGATTGTTAATCAATCTTCAACAGCAGCAGAAGAACATCAAGAGCACTCAATTCAACCTTTGAGCTCTGATACCATATCAGAAACTCAAGAATAAAAAAGGAACTTTGCAAACTTTAACTAATAATTGTTCAGATCAGTAACAAGATTAAAAATAGAGATAACGATTGACTGAATAAAGGCACAAGAGTATCGAATGATCTCAAGGACACGAAACCCTAGGTCGCACGAAGAACATGTGAGATCAGAAGTAAAGGGGTAAATTCTGGTGTTGCTGTGAAAGAAGGATCGAGAATGTATTGATAATTATCACACGGCAGGGACCTAATATATAAGCCCAAAATAGCAACAAGCCTTTGACTCCAGCCCATAGCCAGCTAAGCTCCAGCGCAGAAAATAGCAACGGTCCACTTGAAAGATCCAGCTCAATCAACGCATAGAAGGAAACATGTAACAAGAAAATAAAAATAAGAATAGACTAATAAAAAATGGAACAAAGTATTAAAACTGAAGATACGTTAATATCTTTAACACTAGTTGGCCAAACACCCCTCTTGTATCAAAAAATATGTTATTCGCTTTTGTCACTTTAAAAACTCAAACCATATATATATATATATATATATATATATATATAATGATTGTTTATTAGGAGTTCTGAAAGTTCTGTAGTTATTTAGAGTTCTGAAATGAACTCAACCCTATATATATATATATATATATATAGAGTTAGGATCCTGTAAAAAAGGCCCAAAGTGTGAGAAAGGTAAGAAAGAATCTCAACCATTAGATCTTTTGATCTAATGGTTGAGATCAATAGGGATCAAAATGTAAAATATTTTTCTTAATTTGGACTGAATTGAAAATTATAGGGGTAATAAAGTCTTTATATCCATTCAAAATAGGAAACTGTAAATCAAAATTCCTATAATTCCGATCTCTCTCTCCAATTGATCGAACAGTTTCTCTCTCTCTACAATTTCGTCTATCTCTCTAATCGTTCGAACAGCGGCGACGACGAGCGGCAGTGGCGACGGCGAGCGACTGCGAGCGGCAGCGGCGATGGCGAGCGGGCAGCGGCAGTGGTTGTGCGGATCAGTAGCGGTGGTGCAGCAGTGGTGGTGCCGGAAGTGGAGAAGATGATACAGAGGTGTTATATTTTTCTTTACTGAATGGTGTTATATCTTGTACTGAATGGTGTTATTTTGTGTACTGAATGGTGTTTTTTTTATTTTTTGAATGATGTTTTTTTCTTTTCTGAATGGTGTTATTTTTCTTTTCTTAATGGTGTTTTTTTACTGAATGGTGTTATATTCTTGTACTGAATGGTGTTTATTTTATTTACTGCTGAATGGTGTTTTTTTTGTGCTGAATGGTGTTATTTTTGTGCTGAATGGTGTTTTTTTGTGCTGAATGAGTGAATGGTGTTATATTTTGTGCTGAATGATGTTATTTTTGTGTGAATGGTGTTTTTTTTTGTGCTGAATGGTGTTATGTTTTGTGCTGAATGATGTTATTTTTGTGTGAATGGTGTTTTTTTTGTGCTGAATGATGTTATATTTGTGCTGAATGGTGTTATATTTTCTGAATGGTGTTATATTTAAAACACCATGTATGAACATGTTCTGAATGGTGTTATATTTATGGACGGTTATAAGTCCTTAAATCAAGGATTTTCTCTCTCCAAATCCTTAAATCAAGGATTACCATATTTGAATTTGTTAATGTATTTACAATTATACCATTTTCAATTAATTTAGATCTAATGGTTGAGATTTTTTCTTATCTTTCTCACACTTTTGGTCTTTTTTACAATAATTTCACCATATATATATATATATAGGGAGGGGCTCATGCGAGAACCACCCTTATTGTGAGAACCTTGAGAACCAATGTGAACACAACCTAAAATAGCTAAAAAAACCTAAAAAAAACCCTAAAAAAACCTAACCCCCACCCCCCCCCCCCCCAAAAAAAAAAACCTAACCCCCCCCAAGCTAAAAAAAACCTAAAAAAACCTAACCCCACCCCCCCCCCCCCCAAAAAAAAAAACCTAAACCCCCCTCCCCCACCCCCCAAAAACCTAAAAAAATCTAAAAAAAAATCCAAAATTTTTTTTTTGATTTTTTTAATATTTTTTAGGTTAAAATCGCTACTTTTAGAAGCCAAAAAAATTTAAAAATTTTTTTTTTTTTTTTGGGTGCGAAAAGTAGCGATTTTAACCTAAAAAATATTAAAAAAATCAAAAAAAAAATTTTTGTGTGATTTTTAGCTATTTTTAGGCATTTTTGGTGTGTTCACATTGGTTCTCGCGGTTCTCGCAATAAGAGGTGGTTCTCGCATGATCTTCTCCCTATATATATATATATATATATATATGAGCTTTTTATTTTCTTTGTTTCTAATTCCCATTCCCCATATTTAGATATAACTATAGTTGGATCGTTCTAACTTGCATCTCAACATTTTAAACTCAAAACTATTCTAAAATGACAAAAAAAAATCAACATACATTGTTTCGGTACAACTATTACATATTCAAAAGACAAGGCAGTTTACGGGATCATTCTTACAACATGTTGATGTATTTGGAAGGAGAGGAGCAAAGTTATTTTCTCAAGCAAGAAGGCTAGTGTCGCTAAAGTCATGGAAGATATTAAAGCTTTAGGCATACATTTGGATTAAAATAGTTCTCATTAAAAATTTTTTTTTTGAAAGATTGGTGTATTTTTTTTGTAATTCCGTATGATGGGTTATTTCTAACTTCTTGCTAGCATGTTTTAATAAATGTCGCCGTCTCAAATTAAATAAAATAAATAAAAACATATTCAAAAGGTAAATAAGGGTTAAATTGTGTTTATTAAACAAGTTTAGTTTTAATGGAAAGTTTCATTGATTAATCAAAACCTGTAGAGTTAAATGCTTGGTTGGTCCCTGTGGTTTTCAAAAATTTCACACTTGGTCCTAGTGGTTTACTAATTACACTCGTGGTCCCAAAACTTGTCAAAAGTGCACTCTCTTGGTCCCCAGCCCTAACTTCAGTTAACTTTCTCTGTTAAGTCCATGTTAAATGACCTGAATACCCTTGCTTATTAATCCCTACCATCTCAGCCACCCGTGATTCCCTCTGCTCTTATTCGATGACAACCACACACCCATCTTCAGGTCTCTCTCTTCTCAAACAAGAAGCACAGCCGCCACCATCTCACCTCCGTCACCATCTCACCCACCACCACCATCACACCTTCGCTACTTCTCACCTCCATCCCCACATTGTCAGACTCTGCACCGGAAAAACGCACAATTGCACAAACACACACCAATCATTTCAATACCTCTTCCATCTCACGAAGAATCACACCACGTTCCCGATTAATCAACCGCTCATCAAAAGTCGAATTCTGCAAAATATCCGATAACATTGAGGAACTTAGGGTTAGGGTTTTCGAGACGTTTGAGCTTCGATTTGACTTGTTCGGCGATGCAGTCGTAGATCATTTGGTTTGGATGTGGTGGAGCTGGTGCCGGAGTGTCGGAGACGCTGGCGATGGCGGTGGAAGCAGATCTGGTGGCGGGGAGGGATCGGGGAGAGCGGCGGGAGAGCTTGAGGAGGTGGCGGATCGCCATGCCTGGTAGTTCTGTGATTGCAAATCTGATATTAGGGTTTGATTTGGGAGAAGATGATGATTTAATCCGAAAGAAACGAGTCGGTCGGGTTATGAAACGGTGTGTGGCTGTCATCGAAGAAGAGCAGAGGGAATCAGGGGTGGGTGAGATGGTAGGGATTAATAAGCAAGGGTATTCAGGTCATTTAATATGGACTTAACAGAGAAAGTTAACTGAAGTTAGGGCTGGGGACCAAGAGAGTGCACTTTTGACAAGTTTTGGGACCACGAGTATAATTAGCAAACCACTAGGAACAAGTGTGAAATTTTTGAAAACAACAGGGACCAACCAAGCATTTAACTCAAACCTTTATAATGATATACCTTTGATCCCTACATATTGTGTACTAGAGCACCTAGCTTTTCTACTAAACCCACATTTTAAGAGTTAAATCATTCCTTTTGAATCATAGAGATACAAATAAAAAAAAAACATTTTATGTTGTTTTCCAGAGATACTATCAATCAATTGTAGGGCTGACGTAACATGTCAGTCACGACACGATAAGACGCAATGACCTGAGATCATGGGTGCTAAGCGGGTCGGGTTTGCAAGTTGGCGGGTTCAAGCCGACCCGAACACGATGCGAACCCGGAAAATTTTAGAAAAAACCCAAACATGATGCGAACCCGAAAATCGTATCATACATATAACCCGAACACGACCCAAATATATGCGGTTGACCCGAACACGACCCGTTTAACCTGAAATTTTTAAATCTTTTTATTTTTTATTTTTTCCACAAATTAAAATTTTAAAACTGAAATATACTACAAAAGAACACAAATGCATATAACACACATTTAAATTAGAAAATCGTATGTCAATTTCTCTTTTGAAGTTATAATTATCGCATAAAAGAAACACCCAATTTAATTTATAATATAAAACATATTGCAGAAAAAAAAAGTTATAAATAGGTTAAACGGGTCAACCCGCCAACCCAACCTGGTTAACCTGAACCCGACCCGTTTAGCTAAATGGGTTAGTGCATTCAACCTAAAACTGACCCGACCCATTTAAACTAAACCCAAACCAACGAATTTCCTGTTAGGTTCATGTCGTGTCAGAAATTCACACCTATACGTGAGATGATAGATACGAACACGACACGATAACTTATTATGTTAAAAAAACCATGATCTGTCTAGAAACATGGTAACACGAAACATGTTAAGTCTAAACACGACGTGTTACCGGGTTGAGAAGTTAGAATTTCTAACTTCTCATTTATGACTTATATAAGTCAATAAGTCATTTTGAGAAGGAATCTCAAACACGCCCTATGTCGTTTCGTGTCGTGTTACCGGGTCTCTCTAATAATAAAATAGTTTCAATTCTGATGCAGATCTTCCCTTGTCACTCACTCCATTCCCCCAAATCCTTAATCAAATCCAACAACTCAACTTAACCTAATTGACATAACACCACACCCACCTTCAATCCACCAAACCCTCTTCAATGCCCCCATATTCATGTATTCCCCATCTCTATTCACCCATCATCTAACCCAATTTCACAGATTCACCACCTCTATTATGGTAGAAACCCTAACCCTAACCCCCCCACCCCCAATCTGGCGATCTAACCCCCGCCGTTGGATCACACCCCTCATTTCCTCTTACAAAACCCTCTTCGCACTCCTCTGGATCCTCGTCTTCACGTCTCTTTTCATCTGGCAGCGTAATTTTGTTGATGGGTTTTTGATTTTCCGGCGGCCGGTTGCCGGAAGAGTGGTGCCGGTGTTCCGGCCGGTGGCGTTTAATATTACGGATTTTGGTGGTGTTGGTGATGGGGTTACGGTGAATACGGTGGCTTTTGAGAAGGCCATTTTTGCGATTTCGAAGTTGGGGAAGAGCGGTGGTGGGCAGCTTAATATTCCGGCCGGGAAATGGTTGACGGCGCCGTTTAATTTGACTAGTCATTTGACTTTGTTTCTTGATGAAGATGCTGTTATACTTGGTGTGGATGTGAGTCTTTTGGTTATTTGATGATTACTGTTTGATTGATTGTTGTTATAAATGAGCATTTATTGCAGGTGAATCTAGGATCTAGGATAACTCAATAAATCTAAAAAGTATACATATATACTTTAATTTAGTAAAACATAAAACATTAGGTTAATCATATCATAACCTATGTAGTTAATATATCGGTACCGATAGTATCAGCGATATTGACCGATATTGGATCTATATATGACTGATATCTCACCGATTTCCCGATATCAGTACATTTCTTAGTTCTAGCATTCGTCTTTCATCTTATTGCTGCTATTAGTGTTTTAAGTCTTAATTGTTAGTTGTTAGTGTTTTAAGTCTTAGTCAGTTCCTACTTGCTACAATTGTTAGTGTTATGCAAGTTGCAAAAGGTTAATTTGTTAATGTAGGAGAGTATACTGAATTGTTAGTGTTAAATTGCTATATATATAATTATATATAAATTTAGCATGATATTGAAATTGACCGATATCCGATATTTTACAGCATTAACTATCATAACATAGATGTTTAGTATAACGTTAGTTTGATTATACGGGTTAGTTTCCTGACGTCATTTATTGCGGTGGTCCTTTGATTGTAGGAGTAGGAGTGTAGGACTAGAGTAACATTTGCGGTTAAAAAAAAAGTGATCGTATATCTGAGTTTGGCTTTGGCTGATGTTACGTACTACTATTTTTTTATGATTACGAGTGGATTTGATAAGTGATAATTATTCGTGAAGTTTTTGAAATCTTGGTCGTTATGCTTTGATAAACCTTTATTGGTGTTGGTTGTTGCTTTGCACTAAAGAATATTGATGCTTCAAATCATGGTTTGTGTTTAATGTTACAACAAGATAAGGCCTTGACTTGTGATTACTGTTGCAATTTGCAAAGGGATTATTGTAAAATGTGACAAGTAAAATGCCAAAATGGTCCCTGAGTTTACGCCCTTTTTGCCACTTCAGTCCAAAAATGAAACCTTTTGTATCTGGGCCCCTGAGGTTTCATTTTTGTTGACATTTTCATCCAATTGGTAAACTGGGTTAGAATTTTTTTATTAACTTCTCCCCCTTTTTGACGTTTTCCTCATTTAATTAAAATAAATTATGGTATAAAATGACGATTTTACCCTTCATTTAAATGAGGAAAACGAAAAAAATGGGAGAAGTCAACATAAAATTCTAACCCAGTTTGCCAATTGGATGAAAATGGCAACAAAAATGAAACCTCATGGACCCAGATACAAAAAGTTTCATTTTTGGATCGAAATGGCAAAAGTGGCCTAAACTCAGGGACCATTTTACTCAAAATGTGACATTGTGATGACTTTCACTAATTGCTTTTTTATTAGTTTCGTGTTTTGCATTTTAAGCTTATGTCAGGTAATTGTGTAAAACGATATATGTATGTACGTTGCTGTTAGGTTTCAAACGATCAGGATTTTCGTTTTAGTTTTTAGCGTACATCAGTTACGTTGGGTGAAAAGGGTTGTAATAGTACATCTTCTGTTAAGTTGTCAAAAATCGTTTATTATGCTTGTGGCTAACTTATCTTCATTTTGCTTAACAGGATGAAAAGTATTGGCCTCTAATGCCTCCTTTGCCTTCTTACGGTTATGGTAGAGAGCATCCTGGACCCCGATTTGGGAGTTTAATTCATGGTCAAAATCTCCGAGACGTTGTCATCACAGGTCAACACTTTTGATGTACTCTTATTCTTATGTCTTTTGATCATTATGAGTAACCAGAACCCTTGTGTGTAATGTTACATACGTGAACTAATTATATATTGATAACCATGACAACAGGGAATAATGGTACCATTGATGGGCAGGGTCAAAGATGGTGGTTAAGGTATCGCCGAAAGCTTCTCAACAATACGCGAGGCCCGCTTATACAGATCATGTATTCAAGTGACATTGTGATATCCAATATTACTTTAAGAAATCCACCTTTTTGGACACTTCATCCATATGATTGTAAAAACGTGACAATAAGAAATATGACAATCTTGGCTCCTCTTTTCAAGGCTCCCAATACAGACGGTATAGATCCTGGTAAGTGCATATTTCGTTTTTCATTTTATTTGATTCTATTTAAAACCTTTCATGAGTGTTTCATATATTATATTGTGGCTGTTATGGTTTATGTAGATTCATGCGAAGACATGATAATAGAGGACAGCTACATTAGTGTAGGCGATGATGCCATTGCAATAAAAAGTGGTTGGGATCAGTACGGTACTGCTTATGGTCGACCTTCGAAAAACATTCTTATCCGAAATCTTGTGGTTCGTTCGATGGTGAGGTGAGATTTCCAAACACCTTCACTTCTATCGAAAATATCACTATCATTAACATTTAACAGGTGTCCTGAATCATAACATGGATCCTTGTTTGGTAAACTTTTACAGTGCTGGAATATCAATCGGCAGTGAAATGTCAGGCGGGGTATCAAACGTGACGGTGGAAAATGTTCTAATATGGAATTCAAGACGTGCTGTCAGAATCAAGACAGCTGCAGGTAGAGGGGCCTACATCCGCGACATTAAATATAGAAACCTTACATTTGAAAATGTGAGGGTTGGAATAATCATCAAAACTGATTACAACGAGCACCCTGATGCTGGTTTTGACCCGAAAGCATTCCCAGTGATTAGGGACATAAGCTATATCAACATTCACGGTGAAGGTGTGCGTGTGCCGGTTAGAATACACGGGAGTGCGGATATTCCTGTGAGGAATGTGACGTTTAGAGACATGTCGGTTGGGATCACATACAAGAAAAAACATATATTCCAATGTGCATACGTTTCAGGAAGGGTGATAGGGAGCATATTCCCGAAACCATGTGAGAATCTTGATCTTTATGATGAACAAGGAACACTTGTGAAAAAATCTGTTTCTGAAAATGCTTCGGATATAGATTATGATATCTGATGACGGGTTCGTGTTTTTTTTTACATCTTCGGTTTCACGAGTGCCTCTTGGAGGTGTCATATGATATCCGGGGCCTTTCTGTTATAATTTTTACTGTAGGGATGTTGTTGATATAGAGGGTTTGGTGATTTAATGTTGTTCTTGCCTCTGGTTATATTTGTAATACATGTTTATATAATCGAATGTAATTCGAGAAAACCAAATATAGGCCCTTTTCTAGTATTCTCTTCTAAAACTTTCATGGAAGATGGAAAATATGGGGTGCTTTTAGCTGTAGTTTCCGCGCCCACGACTATCATTTATCGGCTTCCCACCTCTGTCGCATGGCTGCCCAGTGCCCGCTTTATCATTGTTGCTGTCATACACGTCCATCGGCTGCCATTGTCACAGCCTTCAAATACTCATCTCCGTCAACCTTGTCGTCGCCGCCCCAACTCTCCTCACCCATCGTTGTCAGTCCATCACTCCTCATCACTAGTGTTTGGTCGAACATTGTCAAAGAATGTCATAGATTAAATATGCATGGTTCGTTTTTTAATGAGTTAATCAAGTGTTCAGTGAGGAATGGGAGATCGGTGAGGTTTTGGGTCGATACATGGACGGACAAGGGGAGGTTGATGGATACTTTTCCATCTCTTTTTAAGTTGGATGAGAGAAAGACGTGTATGGTTTCTGACATTTTAACTCGGGAGGATATGATTACCTCGATTAATTGGTCGTGGAAGAAGGATCCGGAGTCGGAGATCGAGTTAAAGGAATTGGACGAGTTGATGGAGGTGATTCGTCATGTCTCGCTAATTAAGTGTGTAGATGATTGGAGACGGAATGGGGATGTAAACGGGTGCTTTTCAGTTGCTGCGGTTAGAAGGTGGTTATTCGGAAATAATGTGGATAATGGTGATGTAGTTTTCGAGTGGTGTAAATGGTTACCGGATAAATGCAATATCTTTATGTGGAGAGTTTTGTTAGATCGCCTTCCTACCAAGTTGGCGCTAAGGAGAAGGAATATTCACGCGGATAATGCATTATGTGTTCTTTGTGAAGATGGTGAGGAGTCGGTGGATCATCTCTTTACTGGGTGTGGTATCTCTATGGGGGTGTGGGAAGTAGAGCCGTAGGAGTGCTAAACGGGTCGGGTTTGCGGGTTGGTGGGTTCAACCCGACCCAAACCCGAAAATTTTACACGAACCCAAACGGAACCCGACCCGAACCCCCGAACATCGTATCATTCATATGAACCCAACACGACCCGAAATTTTGTGGGTTAACTCGAACACGACCCGTTCAACCCGGGTTTTTTTTATTTTTATTTTCTTTCTGAAATAACTATATTAAAATTAAATTTTAATTAAAAAACACAAATGTATATAACACAATTATATTTAAATTATAAAATCTTATTTAATTTCTCTTTTTAAGTTATAATTATGGAATAAAAACATACCCCATTTAATTTATGACATAAAACATATTGTAAAAAAATATAATATAAGATAAATGTGCTAAACGGGTTAACCCGCCAACCCGACCAGGTTGACCTGGACCCGACCCGTTAACCTAAACGGGTTCGCTGGTTCAACCTGAAACTGACCCGAACTCGTTTACTAAACCTAAACCCGCGAATTTCGTATTAGGTCCGTGTCGTGTTAGAAATTTACACCCCTAG
Organism: Helianthus tuberosus; assembly: GCA_030545235.1. NCBI lineage: Eukaryota > Viridiplantae > Streptophyta > Magnoliopsida > Asterales > Asteraceae > Helianthus > Helianthus tuberosus. Next base: position 10,101,468 of record CM060423.1, read on the forward strand.
TGGGAAGGCATATTAAGGTGGTGTGGCTTACCCAAATTTTTTTGCTTTTAGCTTAAAGGATGTGGTGGAGATACATAATATGGATGGTTTGTCTAATCTTCGGAAGGAGATTGTGAGAGGGATGGTCATTGCGTGTTGTTGGAGGATTTAGAAAGCTAGAAACGAGCAAATTTTTTAGAACAAACGATGCAAGGTGGTAGAGATTGTAGCGGATGTAAAGGCGCTTACTTTCTTATGGTTTAGTAATAGGCACAATAATAACGATAAGGATTGGAAGTCGTGGTGTAATTTGTTTTTGATGTAAAGTTGTAGGCGGTCCCTTCTCTCCGTATTGGAGATTAGGTGGTTTCGCGTATGGTTTAATGAAGTTCATTTTTCAAAAAAAAAAACAAAAAAAAAGGGTAATCAGTAACTCCTTTGATCTCCTTGAAACTGTTGCCTACGAGAGAATCAATATTTGTGTGGATCTAAGTTGTTTTGGTGCAAAGAAAAGTATTGTGAATTTACCCCTTAAGAGTTATGTTATGTTACTGACTTTTTTTTTTATTCTGATACAATGGTGATATAAATTCTGTTTACTTACTTTTGAAGCAAATTCGTTGTTCTGGGTTTCATATATATATAATCGTACTATTTGTTTGTTTGCTTTTATTTTAAAGGAGGATTGGCTTGTGATAATCCCACTTAGATCTTATTGGCCATCAGTAATGTCACCTCAGAATATTCTCCCCTACCACTACCAGTCCCACATTTCACCTATTTTTCCTATAATGGTCCCTCGTTAAAAAAAAAAAAAAAAAAAAAAAACCCTTAACGGAGTTAAGTTTTTTTTTCCAAATTACAAACAAATTTTTAGGGTTTTGATCAGAACGAAGATACGAGTCCATTAATGTAAAACTTACTTCGAAATGGTGCTCCAAGTGACTTGATTTTGGTTAATTGGAAATTTAAACACCCGAATTGAAGCACCGTTTTCATCGTTTGGAGCACCGTTTCGAGGCAAGTTTTACATCAGTAGACTCGTATTGTCGTTCTAATCAAAAGCCCTAAAAAATATGTTTGTACTCCGTTAAGTTTTTTTAACGGGAGACCATTGTAGGAAAAATAGATGAAATGTGGGACTGATGGGGGGAATATTCTGAAGTGTGATTATTAATGGCTAATAAGGTATAGGCATGGTTGCAAAAGTCGTTAGGCGCTCCCTAGTCGGTTGACCGGGGAGTTGAGAGTACTCGGCATAGGCGGAGAGTACTCGGGAAGTACTCGGACATGTTAAATTATAAAGAAATTAGTTTTCGGAAATTAAATATATGTCTAATAACATAAATTTACTAATATTTATAACAAAATACGTGAAAATGATATTCATTATTTAATATGATAGTCATATAAATTGTGTTTTATTATTTTTTAAGTCAAACTCGGCCCGAATTGACCTACTAGATCCGATTTTGGCCGAGTTTGACCGCGTCTGATCGATTCCGAGCAATTAGGCGGAGTTAGAGAAAGTCGCCTCGGCAGCCTACCTTGTAGCGACTACTCGGGGAGTACTCGGCCTTGGAAACCTTGTTTTACAACCATGGGTATAGGTGGGATTATTACATGAATTTCCCTATTTTAAACTATCAACTTAGCTGAATTAAGAGGTGTTTTATTTGAGTCAAGTCAATTATGAGCGACTTGCAAGACACATGTTAGTTAAACAACTTGGTACCACACAAGTTATTTAAGTGGATTCAAATGAACCAATTTCAACACATACTATGTGATCTATTAACTTTTCACGAGTATCAAAAGCTTGCAACTTTGTGCACATCATGTAGTCCCATTTTGTAGGTGTGTGACTGTGAATAACAGATGGCTTTCCAGTTAGGATTAATGCCAATGGGTGAAAGTAAGAATTATTAATATCCAATAACCCGTCAATAATTATAAAACTAGTAATTTTGTTAAACTTTTTTAGTAAGTTTCATATAACTGTAATTATATATATACCTACAAAAAGCAACTTGAGTTGCCTCTAAAAGTGACGACTTTTAAAAAACCACACATACAATACCCTTTTATTTGGATTGGCTCCCTAGAATGAAAAATGGTGACTTTTATATGCATACAAAAAGTAACTTGAGACACCATAATTTGAAAAAGTCATGACATTTCACTTATAACTTAAGACACAATAGTTTGCAAAAAGTCACGACCTTTCACTTAGAGTAAAATGCAATTTGCGTCCCTGTGGTATGAGTGAAACATCAACTTGAGCCCCTAAATTCTTTTTTTTGCTTTTTTGAGCCCTTGAACTTATAAATTCATAACACTTTGCGTCCCTCCGTCAGTTTTCCATCCGTTTTACTGTTTAAAAATTGTGAAATGTCCTTTATACCCTTAATAATAAACAGAACTAAAAGTATCATTTGGCAAAAATTCAAAAAAAAAAAAAAGAACCAGCGCCTTCCTCTTGTTTGAATTTCCGGCGAATCGGAATCCCTTTTTCCACACACTTTCGGTCTGAAATTTTTGGGTCCAATCTTTATCTCCATCTCTATCGCACTAAACTCACAAGTTTCATCCTCGGATTGATGATAACCCCTAGACCTCCGAATTTGAAACAACCATATATATTCGTTTATCTCCGAATACGCATATAAATATTCGATCATAGGTCTCATTCCAACTCTAATTCGGCTCCAATTCTTCTCTGCGATCTCTCTCTACTTCGCCGGAAAACTTATATCTCAGGTTCGTTCTACAAAACCTTTCATCACATATCAGTCACTATATTCACACATATCAGTCACTATATCTACAAAACCTTTCATCATAAGCATGATACATTCAAACTTAATTGCTTCCAATCCCATAACTAAATCCTACACGATATACAGGTGAAACTAGCTTCATCTATTCTCAATTAAACTCCAAAAACAGAAACACAATTAATACCAGATACAAACAAATCACCAATTGTACTAAAATTAGAAACAACTTACTCTGCATTGGATGAATTTGAAGATGCAGATTCATCTTCTGCTTTCAAAGAGAGCGATTCAACTTCCTTTGCTGGAGGATTCTCCATTGACAGACTCCGTTAATCTTGTTTGCTGCTTATGTGCTGGAGAATAAGTAATTTAGGGTTTAATAGTGTTATTTGGGGGTTTTTAGAAGGGGATATATGCCAAAAGACGGTCTTACCCCTGGCTCATACAGTCAAACAGACGGAAAACTGACGGAGGGACGCAAAGAGTTATGAATTTATAAGTTCAGGGACTCAAAAAAGCAAAAAAAAATTTAGGGGCTCAAGTTGATGTTTCACTCATACCACGGGGACGCAAATTGCATTTTACTCTTTCACTTATAACTTAAGACATAATAGTTTGCAAAAAAATCACGACCTTTTAATTATAACTTAAGACATAATAATTTTAAAAAAAAATCTCATTACCTTTCAATTATATGATATAATATTATAATGTTATACCACCGTTTTGATTGAAAAATGAACACTTCAATTTACATTAGAACTTTCTTAACAGAGTAAATTACTTTTTGAGTCCTTGTGTTTTAATGGTTTTAACCATTTGAGTTCAAAATCAAAATGTTTAACGCCTTGAGTCCCTAGACGTTTTTTTATAACTTTTTGAGTCCTTATGAGTCCAATTTTTTTAACCTTTTGAGTCCAATTCTTTTAACAAAATTGGACTCAAGACGTTATAAAATGAACCAAATTGGACTCAAAACATTATAAAATGAGTGGTTAGGGACTCAGGGCGTTAAACTTTTTTATTTTGGACTCAAGTGGTTAAAATCACTAAAACACAGGAACTCAAAAACTAATTTACTCTTCTTAATATTTGGAAACAACTAATCGCCACCGTTTCTCAAAATTGACGCCACAACATATTAAACAAATTGTCAGACTCCACCTTATAAGGTTATATTTTTAGGGGAGTAGGATCAAATACAAACCACATTTCGTATACAAACTGTAAGAACCATTTAAAAAGTGTCATGTGACACCAAACAATTATAGAGAAATGGTAAAATAATAACCTAAATAATATCAATTATATTGAATTCCCTATAATTATGCTAACAAGTAATTAGTTCTTTATTTGCGACTTTCTTTTGTTTTCAATGTGCCGATATAAAGAAAAGTGTTGATATCATTCACATATGTGCTAAAATAAATTATCTTGATTAATTTCATGTGCTAATATAAGTCAAAAGTGCTACTTTTATGTATGTATTGTTTTAGTATGTGCTAATTTAACTTTTTTTAAGTGCTAGGATCTGTTCTCACGGTTTGTAGGATAAATATAGTTTGTACCGTAACCAACCCCTATATTTACGTGTCATATTTTTGTTTAATACATATACACAACTTTCTAAATTACTTATATACAATACATATAAAAAATTAACACCTCCATCCATGACATACAATACATATAAAAAATTAACACCACCATCCACGACACAATAACCATCCACCAATGCCGTCAATTACCGAAGCAGCACCACCAAACCGACGCGTATGCCACATTCTAACGGTACCATTGATTCCGCCAATCAACCGAAGCAACACCACTTAACCGATACGTCTCCTCCCATCACCGTTCCCCCATATGTGATCATCCATTTAAAACTTTCAAACTCATTTATCGATCTCCCAGTCCCCATAATCATTCACCGATCATAATGATCAGAATAAGAATGATCGCCTCAATGAAACTGAAAGTTCACTTCGGTCTAAAGCCGATGTAGGAAAATATAAAAGTGCAAAACATACGTATGAGAAAGGAAAGTTCAGGTCTTGAAATTCTAAGAATACTCGAAGGCAATGTTACAGGCATGCAATCTAAACCATTTTTTGTTTTTTAAAAATCAAAAGAAAGTATACCCCGTTTGTATGCATCACAATCAAATCCAAAACTTCTAAGTGACATCAATTTTTCTAAGGAGATCATCAAACTGAACATGAACATCACTTTCGATCATCGATTAAATAAGAATAATTAATTTAAAATTTTCCGATCCACAAAAAATGCAGAACAGAGGTGGCTACTGTGGTGGAAAACAATTCATCAAAAATGAAATTAATTTTCGTAAATCATTTATTGAACAATTGATATCATGATTGGAATGAAATAGATTTTTTAAGCAACCAAGTGTCGCCATCAATTCATTAAAACAAAACGTCAGATTTGTCTCTAGATGTTTTAGAGAATATGTTTCCACAAATATCTTTGATTGGAAAATCCAAAAAAGAAAACAAGATTTTGAATTTTTTTTAAATTGACATGTCATTTGTTCAAATCTATGAATACGGATCTAAAATTGTTTACCATAGATTTACCTTTTGATGTATTGTTTGACGCTTCTGTTTATCATAAATTTACATTTCCATGTGTTTTTTTTTTTTTACATTTTTAATTAGGGATTGGATACTGGTTAGTAGTTTTTGTTTTATCACCTTTTATGTTATACTGTTATGAAGACGCCGAAATGACGAGACTAATATTGATCAATTCAATGAAGTGTGAGGTCTTGGGTTCAAGTCTCACAAAAAAAATCGTTGTCGTCACGTTTGTCATAATGAACATTCAATCTCAATACCCTTAATGATTTAACTGAAAAAATTAACATGGTTAAAGGTAAAGGACGAAAGGTGTAATGAGTTTTCCAAATAAAGGATTGTGCCTGTAATTATGAAAGTTAAAGGTCATCCATTGCAACGCACTACAAACATAAAGAACGAAAAATGTAATTTACCCAAAAAAAAATAAATAAATAAATAAACATCGGATTTGTTAGGAGCCCATTTACAAACTAATAAGATTAAGGGTATTGAGATTGAATGTTCATTATGACAAATGTGACAATAAATGATTGGCGTAGGTGAAAATAAAAAGAAAATTTCTAAGTAAAATGTTTTAATACAACGTTATAGGCCGGTGGTTTGGAAAAATAAAAAGAATGCTTTGCATAAACGTAAAAGTTTTAGCATTCGATATAGTGATACCAAATACATCCATAATCAACATCTCGTCGCAACGCACGGGTTGCATTAACTCGTTTACTTCAAATAGTAAAACACTATTACTACTATTGTTATTTTGTGTAAACATAAGTTCTAGACTATTATACTATACTATTAGGGCATGATCCATTATTTTTTTCACCTTATACTTAATAACAAAATTTTATGGACTTACGACAATCTATATCTATACTATATAATAAAAGAAACCACTTAAGAGACATTTGTCATCATATTAGACCACCTATGTTTTACTTAATTATAAATTATTATTATTTAGTTTAATCTCTTCCACCAAATAATAGATAACTCTCTTATTTAATTATAGATAATTATTATTTCGTTTACATTTAGTGTATGTTTCAAATATAAAAACAATAAAAGATAAATCATATATTTCACACTTATCTCTTATTTATTGTCTTAACTAACCTAATAATAACAATAAATAAAATTCAAAGCTTTGTGATAGATTTTCATGTAATTGTAAATTTTAGTACATTTAGTAATGAACCAAAGAATATATTACTATGTAAACATTTAAAAATTCTTATCCTATTCGTTAGTTTTTTTTTTCTCGCAAAATTATCCCATTAAATGAAAACAATAATAGATAAATCATTGCTATGTAAACATTTAAAAACTGTTTTCCTATTCGTTAGTTTTTTTTTTCTCGCAAAATTATCCCATTAAATGAAAACAATAATAGATAAATCATAAATTTCTCACCTTTTTAATAATCTAATAATAATAAATAAAAAAATAAAGTAAAATGTTATAATAGATAAATAGTGCATCCAAGTTCATTTGTTAAAAGACAAATTTTGACTCAAAGAGTGTATGTATTAACAAAGTACATTATATTTATTCAATTAGTGTAATGCACGCGTTTCTCCAACTCGTGCAATAATTTTATACACGAGTTTTTTAAATATATAACTTTTTATTACTTTGTATATAAAATTATATTTATTAAACCCGTGTAATAAACGAGGTTCTAACCTAATATATTATATATGAGAGTAGAATTATCAGTAGTGATCTACTCCTCACTCCAAATGCTCTAAATGGTTTCCCGATGAGTTTAGACATTACTTGTAAATCGTACAAAGTTGAGTGAGAATGTTGTACCTAGCAACAAATAGACAAGATTTCTGGTTACATTTTTAAGGAGAAATATAAATATAAATATAAATATAAATATAAATCTTAAAAACAATAACAACAAAGTCTTGCCAAAATGCCAACCTGTTTCTGGTCCAGGATACATCAAAAATGACCATAAAAAAATTAAATAGATTATGACCTTAAATGTTCAAAATACTAGCTTTGACTTTATGGCAACCCTATCCATATTCCACACCAACTCCTTTTTTCCATATTAAAATCAAACATTTAAATCTCTCAATTGGTAACGACAAAGTTAGTATTGAAGATTTAAATATGTTACAATTTTCCGAAATATACGTTGTAATTAAATAAAAACATTATTTTTTTCTTGTAAAAGTATGGACCATACAAGTCCACCTCGTAAGTCGTATACCAATCCATTATTCAACCTATATATGGTATCATTATTATTAGAGATCAATTTTAAAATAAAAATATAACAAGAAAAAATAGTTATTGTTTTAAATAGGAAATGAAAGAAAGAGAAATAATAATAACAAAAAAGATATAACATAGGTATAAGAAACAGGATGTGAGAGGTTTTAAAAAAAGTGATAGAAAATTTTATAGAATAGTGATTTTTTCTTAAGTCATATATTTAAGGATAAAAAAACCAATATGAATGCTCTAACAGTGAACACAATTCACAAAGTCTTACAAATATCAGTTTTACTTATAACAATAGTATTTTTTCTACTCGGAACTTAACTCTCCACCATTTGTTTGTAATTGGATTTAAACCTTCACTACTTTGAAAATGATACCGTTTCAACACATTGGTACCACTGGGCTACATGCCATTCTGGATTAAAAAAAATATCCTATTTGTAGTTTTAAAACGTTATAGATATTTTTCATTGTTAACGGTGTTAATTGCACAAAATAGCCTCTGAGATTCAACTTTAACAACACTTTAACGTGCAACTTTAAAAAGTTACTAACTTTCGTTAAAATTTCCAATAAGTTTGTATTAAATGGTAACAATTTCTGTCAAAACCTGAAAATAAATAAGTTTTAGTTCGGCTAACACCGTCCTGTATAAGGGTTAAGCCGAACAAAGGGGATGGTGGGTTTTAACTGATCGACACTTCGGCACGTATTAACTTACAAATCAATTCATATCTTTTAGTTAACTACAAAATAATCATTAAAAGAGTACCTCAGTCATTTTATATACTGTATAAAATTTACAGATTTAGTGCTAGAACAAAAAAAATGTTATAGATTGAAAACTACATAACTCAAACGTGTTACATTTTACGCTTAAACTCCAAAAGTGTTAGGGTGATGTCACATGGACTAGTAGTCTAATTATCTCACATTAGTTTATTTATGGTTTTTTTTTCATTTTACTCTATTTTAAAATTTAGAGTTAATTACATAGTTAGTCCCTGTGGTTTGCACAAAATAACAAGCTTAGGTACTAATAGTTTCTGATAACATTCTAGGGTATTAACTTTTCATTTTGTAACGTTTGAGGGTATTAAGCTTATTTGTAGGCTTAAAATCACATTTTGTTAGTACCTAAGTATGTTATTTTGTGCAAACCACATGGACTACCTATGTTATTACCTTAGAAGTTAATACCTCCAAACGTTACAAAATGAAAAGTTAATACCCTAGAAGGTGATTTTAAACTATTAGTACCTAAGTTTGTTATTTTGTGCAAACCACAGGGACTAACTATGTAATTAACTCTAAAAATTACATTTTAACCCCTTCAAGTTTGATCATTTCTTTTGAGAAGTTGTGCATATGATCCTAATTGTTTGCTCACTCGTTACGGATATGGTCATTTTCACTAACCGTCATGACCATTATACCATTTTTGATAAAAATGAATAAATAAAACTCTCTTTTCAATTCTTTTTCTTTGTCTTGTTTTAGACTTATCAGTGTCTCATACGATCAGGAGTGGAAGCAAGGTGAAGTCATAAATGGATTTATTATCGGCGGTTGGTGCCCGTTTGTGTTCTAACACCATTCCTAGCCCCAACATCGTTCACGTTGGGATTGATCAAAGAAATGCAAGTTCTTGTGATAATCATTGCTATGGTGATTCAAATTTATAAAAATCGGGTTCTCCAGAACTCCACCTATTGTCTTTGCCCTGAAAGCTTCCTAACCTTTATCAAATATATTTTATCAAGGCCTATATCGATCTTTACCACTCCAGAACGTTTTAGCTTAACTATAAACCCTAAATCCATCACGTCGATAGCTCTAGTAATCATATATCTTCTTAAACTTGTTGAAATCCTTGAGCTTTAAGGATTGTACACTTATTTCCGAGCCTAAAGACAATGTATGGACGTTTCAAGAAAGGGTAATTATAGTTAAAACTGTCCATAGTTTGAATTTTGGCCTTCGTAATTAGGTTTCACGTGGAGTAATTGTTGGTGCATATGAAGCCGAAGCATTCCAGAGTTACCAAGGTGTTGTTTGTTTTTTCTGAGGTAAAACGTCTGCAGTCTGCGGACCACATCTGCAGCAGAAGTGCTGGACCAAATGTCTGCAGTCTGCAAGAAGAAGACTGTTTGTTTTTTTACTTCTGCAAACTAACATTACAATTTTTAACAAATTAACAATTTTAAACTAACAACAAACAATTCCTTACTTCAAATCAGAAATAACCTAAACATCATTACAACACATATTCAAATGAAAACACAGCTTACAAATCTGAACTTAAAACACATGTTTCTTCCTCTTTAGAGTTAGGTTATAACCTAAGACAGCTTTCCTAAAAAATGATATGCATCATTACAACACAATTTTAAATGAAAACACATTACAACATTTTAAATTCAAACCAAACCCTAATTTAACCTACCAAATGTATGTATGTGAGTAGAGAATCTGAATATTGTACCTTTTACTTATGCAAGGAAGAAAGGAGACCGACGAAGAGGGGCTGGCGAAGAGGGGCTGTGGTGGCCGGCGAAGAAGAGCTGTGGTCGACGTTGGGGTAGCTGGTGAACAAGGGCTGTGGTGGCCGGCGAAGAGAGGCTGGGCAGCGCCGGAGTTGTAGCAGCGAAGGTGGAGAGGGTGGGAGAGGAGTGGGTCGGCTGGAGATGATGGAGAGAAGATTAGGGTTTATTTTTTTGTGAGGGAGAAGTTTTGTGAAGAGGGCTGCAGACATAAGACCACATCTGTGTCAAAAAGAGGTGAGGAAGAGGTTTTTTAATGAAAACCCTTCTAAAAAACAAACAAGCTGCAGACCCCTATGTCTGCGCGTGGTCTGCGTGGGGAAGACAAGAGGTTCTGAAGCACTTTTCTAAAAAAACAAACACCACCCAAGTCATCGAAGAAACACATCATTGATGCTATTATTAATGGGGAGTCTTTTAGGCTACACGGTATGGGGGTCGTCCCCCTACCGTCTTGGATCGGCGACGGGATGTACACCGTGCCCCCCCCCCCGGTCCCGTCCTCTTCGCCCTTTTCTCGCCGTTTGCGACGGTCCAAAAAGTGGGGCCCAATCCAAAAGTTACCGTTAATAAAAAAAAAAATTTCCATTTTACAAACGGTCAAAATTTTAAATTATATATATTTCCAATCCATTTTCACTTCCATTCACAAATTTAACCCCAAAATTTCATCTCTTTCACATAATTTTTATAAATCTTCTTCCACTTTTATAAACCTTATACTCTATCATGGATCCCTTCAACAACCCGAACAATCCGAACAACCCGAACAATCCCAACAACCCTACCCAAGCTAATGTTTTCTCGGTTCCGGGATATTATCCGACGCTAGAACCGAACCAATTATCGCAATATTCATCAAATGCGTTTGCGTCATTCCAACACTCGCCAAACCAATTCGCTCAACTCTCTCAAAATCAAGCCCTTCAACAAATGATTATGCGGGGTGCTTATAATTTCTCACCGAACCCGACACCACCCGTTCAACCCCAACCGATCCCGACGCAACCCTTTCAACAATCCGAACCCGACGACGATGTGGAGGTTGTTCCCGAAACCCAACCGCCTAAAGGAAAAGGAAAACGAAACAAAGGCAAGCAAGTGGTGGGTGATCAACCGTCCAAACCGAAGTCGACTAAGTGGACGCCAATCGAAGAAGAAGCCTTAGCCAAGGCTTACATTGGCACGTCTGACCACCCGACAAAAGGTTCGTATTTTTTTTAAGGTTTATACATTTTTTTGTTTATTTTTTCTTAACAGTTTGTTTTTTTTTAAGTTTAATTTTTTTTTGTTTTTTTTTCTTAACAGTTGGTATTTTTTTAAAGGTTTTTTATTTTTGCTAACACTTTATATATTTTGTTTGTTTTTTATAGATAATAACCAAACGGGTGACGGGTTTTGGTCCAATGTTTTGGCGAAGTTCCTCGGCCTTGTGGACCAAGGCCCGTATCGAGATGTCGACTCGGTCTCATCAAAGTGGCGGAAAATGAATGCGTCCGTCAACCGGTTTTGCGAGGAATATAATAAATTATATACAAGTGACCGTCGTAGCGGCATGAGCGACGACGATGTGTTCAAAAAAGCGTTGGACAAGTATAAGGTGAACAATGGTAATACCAACTTTGCTCACATTCGCGCGTGGGCAATTCTAAAAGACGAACCAAAATGGGCGCCGATTCCCAACGAGGTGGCGATGGCGAAACGCCAAAAAACATCGGAAACGGGTAGTTTTAGCGCCGGTGGATCGGACGCGAGGTGTAACATAGACTTAAATGATGACGCCGACTTTGACGAAGATGAGTACGCCGTACATGAAGCGGAGCGTCCACCGGGCCGAGACAAATCAAAGAAGGAGCGGGCCAAGGGGAAAGAAAAGGAAAAGGTGGACCCGAAGATGGAAGAGTTTATGGAAAACTTAAAAATGTACAACGAAGTCTCGGCCCAAAAGACGAAGGCGAAGGAGCGGGCCGTCGAAGAAAAAGCTCGTGTAGCGGAAGAAAAGTTACGCGAGAAGGTCCGATTGTCGAATGAGAAAATCAGAATTTCGGATGAAAAAATTCGGCTAAAGAAATGAGAAATGATAACGATGGATGTCGATCAGTATCCCGAGCCGAAACGTTCGATGTTGAAAAAACTTCAAACCGACATCATGAAGAAGCATAATATTATTTAAGTCTATGTTTTTTTTAAGTCTATGGTTTTTTTATTAAGTTTATGTTTGTTTTATTAAGTTTATGTTTTTTTTTATGTTTATGTAATGTGGTTTTAATATTAATGAAAATATTTTGTTAGTATATTTGTTAAATGTTAAAAAAAAAGTAGAAGACTAAAAAAAATAGAAGATTAAAAAAAAACATAAAAGTGGTGGGGATGACTATGACTAGGATCATCCTCCCATGCCCTCTAGTTTTGGAGGATGGATCATCTTTGGGAGGACTATGACGTGGCGCCTACGTGGCGGATCATCCTCCAAGGATGGACCATCACCATACCCACTAGCCTTAGACTAAAGGGTATGGAGAGCCCTATCCTCAAGAGGATGGGCCGCCACGTCAGCGCCACGTAGGCTCGGCTTGAAGGGGATGAACCTAGGGGGTGGGGGATGAACCCCTTTATATATATATATGTATGTATGTATAGATGTATGTGTGTTAGGAGGGAGGCACGGCTACACCGGCTGTGGGGAGCCGCTTGTGCCGGGCCGGACATGAGGGGGGTGGTGTGGGGGACCGGCGCCGGTCCTAGCCGGCCCCATACCCTTTAGTCTTAGTGCAGTTAACTTGTAATAATAGATCAAGTGACTTTTAGGTCATTAGGGTTATAATTGTAATATTCTAATATTAAAACCTATATAAAGAAGTAATCTTTTGGTGCATATGTGAGTTGTAACCTATGCTTTGGACGTTTTTCAAAAAAAAAGTTTATTTTCTACTTTTCACCCAAAGGTTTATATCTTTTACAATTTTAACCCTACATAGTTTGGTTTTATAACTTTAACCCAAAACTTTTCATTATTTGCAATTTAACTTCACACTTTTTTCACTTATAATTTTCATCTTTCGCAAATTTTCGTTTTACGTATAGTTCTAAATTTTTCGAGTTAATACGACGCAACGTGCATGTGTGGTTCAACGTTTTTACCTCTATTTTTCCACGTTTGAAAGGTTCGTCGCAACACACATATCCTAGGTCGAGTCAGTGTTGGTGATCGATGACGGTTGTGTGACATTAGTACTATTTGACACCGTTTTACGCCCCGCCGCAACACGGGGTGTGCTTTGAGGGTTTTCTAAAGAAAAAATGGTTATGCATATGGTTGTCGTAACGTTGGCTTTGGGGGTTTTCCAAAAAAAAACTTATTTTTTACTTTTAACCAAAAAGCATGTCATAAATTACTTTTAACCCAAAACTATTTATTTTTTTACTTTTAACCCAAATTTTTTTATGTTTTGCAATCTATCCACAAAACTTTTTTTACTTTCAACTTTGGCCTTTTATAGTTTTCATTTTCCGCAAATTTTTCGCTTTATGCTTGGTTCTAAATTTTGTGACTTAACACATTGCAACGTGCGTCTTTGGTTTAACGTTTTTACGTTTCGTTCTAAATTTTGCGAGTTAACACGACGCAACGTGCGTGTGTGGGTGAACGTTTTTACATCGTCTATTTTTTCCTCGTTTGACAGGTTTAACATAACGTGCGGGTCCTAGATCCACTTTGTTATAACTAAAGAATCTCCGCCGCATTGCGGCGGGTCTCAATCCTAGTTAGTAACTTTAAATCATGGGGCTATAAATAAGAGAATTAAACTTTATCAGATAGACTTGGTAGAGACTTTCTAGGGTTTCATTTGTCACATTCACATATAAACAATAGTCTTCATAATTTAAGCTTCATTTTATTTAAATCTGGAATGCTCTTGATTATGTGTTGTTCTAGCACATCATGTTTGATGGATTCCGCTTCCGCACATTGAACACGTTAATCGAACAAATCAGCCGGGCACATGATCCTACAGTAATATGTTTTATTTTACCCTTTCAAATGTAGACATGGAAGAGGAAAGTGCGTTTTGTGTGCGAAATGTAGAGTTTAAGAGGCAATTTCATTGTTTAATTACGTTATTTGCGTCACCCATTCCTTTATCATTACTTTAGTTTAAAATCAATTCTTGTTTCTAAAAGGAACTTTAAACAAGTTTCAAGTGAAACTCTTTAAATAACTAAGGGGCTATTTGTTTAGCTCTTAATGATTCAGACCTTTTATTGATTCAACATTTAATGGTTTAGACTGTTTGTTTCGCGAGCAGATGTCTGAATGGCTCAAACATTTGTCTCTAAATGGTTAAGACCTCTAATCTGAATTGGTTAGACATTTGGCTCTGAACAGTTCACATTTTACTGGCTCTTAATGGTTCAGACCTCTTACTGGTTCAACACTTAATGTTTCAGACTTCTTAGTGGTTCAGCACTTAACCATTCAGAAGTTGCCAAACAACCCCTAAACTATAATTACTAAACTAAATAACCATTATCGAAGATTTGCAAACACTATTATCAATGGCCATCATTGGAGAAGAATAAAAAAGGGGTTACCCTCATGGATAAAGAAATGATGAGGGTAATTTATACGTCCTTTTAACAAATGGGTAAAATGATCAATTTCAAATTAAAAAGCCTAAACGTAAAAATTTGACATCTCTCTATCTCATAATCCAAAAGTATGATAAGTGAACAACTACTTGTGACAACATGCATAATTTCTTAAAAGAAGAGAAAAATGCCCGGATAGTCCCTGTGGTTTCACCTTTTTTCACCTATAGTCCCTATCTTTCTAAAACTACTTGAATAGTCCCTGTGGTTTTCCGTTTTGTTCTCGGATAGTCCATGGGTCTAACTTCAGTTACTTTTCTCTGTTAAGTGGGTGTTGAAATGACCAAAATACCCTTTCCTTAAAAGGCCAAACCATAGGGACTATCCGGGCACCTTCTCTTTATAAAACCCATCCACCCTTCATCTTCAACATTAAGAAACCCTAATACCCACACACTGCTTCTCTTTAAATCCACTACCAAACACCCCCTGCCTCTTGTTTTCCCTACCAACGAGCACAAGGGAGTCCGACTGGACTCCGGTGACGGGTCTCACATTACATGCTGATTGACAAAAATCCTGAATATCCTGTTTCGTCGGCTTCATGTTTCGTCGAACAGGGTAGAAGATGGATAATAACAGGTGATGTCGGCTGCTGTTACTGTTCATCGAAGAAAAGAAAGTTGTTTGCTGAACTCAGTCACGAATAACCTTCGATTCAGCTTAAATAGAAAACACCTCAGAGTTCAATTATGAACCGGCGGTGGTTGTTGATTTCCGCCGGAGAAGCTCCAATCAGAACAGTGCTCGGTGGTGTGTGGTGATTGTTGCAGGGGTTACAGTTGTTAGCGATGATTATAGACTGAATGTTTGATTTCAGAAATTAAATTTGGGGTTTCATTAGATATGAAAGATGAAGTTTAGGGTTCCTTGAAAGTGTAATCGCAGGAAGTGTGAAGAGAAGAGACAAAGTGAGATGTCGGCTGTTTTTCTATGTGATTTAGGGCTTTGAAGTTTTGATGGTTATGGAGCTTGTGTGGTGAGCGATGGCTGCGGAACCAGAGAGACAGAGAAGAAGAGAGAGAGAGAGAGAGACCGAGGAGAGGGAGAGAGATGGCGGAGCTTGTGTGGTGAGCTAATGTTGTGTATAAGGGTAGGGTGCAGAATCGGAGGTGGATTGCAGTTAAGAAGTTTTCGAAAATGGCGTGGCCCGATCCGAAACAGTTTGCGGTATCGATTGCTTTTCGGTTTTCGTTTCGGTTTGGTTTGATTTGGGTGTTAGGGTTTTGTTGCTGGTTTTGATGTTTAGGGTTTACTGTTTTGAATGGCATTATTATGTGGTTGATTAGGTTTGGAAGATTGATTGTTCTTGTTTTGATTAATTGTGCATTTGGGTCATTGGTTGTTGTAGTTCTTGCTTTTCTAAAGAACCCAGATCAGAAAACAATAATATTCACCAAAACACTCATCAACACTCTCCATCAAACGGTAAAGGTGCTGCCTTTGCCGGATATGGTGGCGGTGTGCCGGTGTTTTCTGAGTACTCACTGGCGGATTTGAAGGGTTCAACTAATAACTTTAGTTCTAAGTTCATTGTGTCTGAAAGTGGGGAGAAAGCTCCTAATGTTGTGTATAAGGTGGTGGTGGTCAGTGGTTGTGGTCAGGTTGTGGCGGCGGTGGAGGTGGAGGTGATGGTGGTGGTGGTGGTACCAGAGAGAGAGAGCAGGGAGAGAGGGATAATCTGTGACATATATATATATATTAGTATGAAGAAGGTGTCCGGATAGTCCCTATGGTTTGGCCTTTTAAGGAAATGGTATTTTGGTCATTTCAACACCCACTTAACAGAGAAAAGTAACTGAAGTTAGACCCAGGGACTATCCGAGAACAAAACGGAAAACCACAGGGACTATTCAAGTAGTTTTAGAAAGATAGGGACTATAGGTGAAAAAAGGTGAAACCACAGGGACTATCCGGGCATTTTTCTCTTAAAAGAAAGTATCAAAAGTGAAATTTTAATTTACCACAGTTATGTTGAAGTAATCGCTAGTCGGGCGGTGGGGTGAAGACTAGCGAATAATCGGGATTAATCGGCGTCTAGTCGGGATTTTCACAACCATGACCAGAATACCATACATTTGTTTTTTTTTTCTTTGGAACGACGACTTTCTTGCATTAGGCCCCGTTGCCCCACCCCGGCCAGACTATATTGTCTTAACTGGTCCCACGCTCGCTTCAGAGTTTGTCTTTGGCATTCCCCCGGGAAACCATACCACCGGTTGTCACTTGACAGTCATTGTGCCACCACAAGAGCATAACTCTCTGGCGTAACACATGGTGGGACGAAAACCCGGGTGGGCTCAAGATAAAGTCTGACACTCTTGCAAGGAAGCTAGGCTCTATCTATCATTGCCTAATCCGCCAAAGTAACACAAGTAAGGATTGAACTTGAGTCTGCATTGGAGAACCTAAGCCTCTCTACCACTCTACCACAAGGCCACAAGTGGTGGATAATACCATACACTTGTTAACTCATATTTTTGAAAAAAAAACTTATGTTCTTGATATATCTACTTTCATCATACCATCTCACAACCTCCACCACCACCACCACTACAACCACCAGCACCAACACCACCACCACCACCGAAGACTCTAGCTAGCAGGGTACAAGTAGTAGTGATCCACATGGGTATGGTGGTTGGTGAGTTGATGACCATAGGTGTAACAACTCTCATTAAAAGTCATAATTATTAAAATAATTAGTCCAATAGGAAACCCTAATTGAGACACCCAAGTGATTCTGAACAAACCCTAAAATTTTCATAATTTTCAGAATCAGGATTAGGGCCCCTAAAACTCAGGGGGGGTTAAACCCTATGGACGATTATCCATCTAAAACGTTGGCAGCAAGTAATTTTCGAAAATTATCAACTCAGCAAAGCTAGTGCCAAACGTGGCAACCCTAGTGAAGAAACACCAACTAAATCGTCGGAACCGAGATAGTTAGGGGGTTTGAATCCGCATAAAAGGTTAGCTCTCTCTCGGTTGATTCAGTTGCAAGGGAATTTCTTCTCCGGTGATTCTGCAAAAAAGAACACCGTTAGCCTCGCCAAGGGGAGAAGAGGGTTCTCTCCTTGACCCGACTCCGGTGTGAGAATAAGTATTTGTATTGGAGAAGATAAGTATTTGAGGAGTGAGAGTAATCTGAGTTTATACCTGAACAGTTCTCTTATTTATAACCGGGAGTTTGGGAGGGAAAACCTGTTATTGAAAAGATAACGGAAAATGCTTAACGCCCTAGCGGTTATTTTTCTTCCGTTTGAGTTCTTTGATCTGACGTCAATTAGCCTCGATCCGATGTGAATGCACACGGATCGTGGTTTGATCTGTGGCTGGGGAATCGCCACGTGGAAAGTGATTAATTGGAGATTATTCTCCAATTGCATGCCTTCGTTATGATTCCAGGGTTGTCTGTGATGATGACACGTGTCCAGGCGGTTATAACCGTCTGGGTGGTGCATGATTGTATTCTTTCTAGAAGATTACTGCTGCAATCCAGTGTGATACCTTACTGTGTGGACACAGACAAATAAACCCCAAACCTGGGTAAAATAATATCTAAGTCTGTACGTTGTAGCGGAAGTATTGGACAAAGGCTTTTTAATCCTTTGTTGAATGGGAGAAGGCGCAAGGATTTATGTTATCCTTTGGGCGCGCGACTGTAAGTTACTGATTTCTTTTGTTCCTTTAGTAGGACCAGTGCGCGGCCGCGCAAGGTCAAAAGGCTAGAAAGGTTAGTTTGTGGTATGGTCCAAATCCTTTTTATGAGGTTTTTGGGACCTTACCCCTTCAAGTCCCCCCAGTCTAGTGTTGTACTTATGCAAGTAAGTGGAGCACTGGACTTATGAGAGGGAAATGTTTTTGGGCGCGAAAAAATAAGAAATCTTTTCTGAGAAGATTTGAATTTACTGAGTTTGTAAAGATTTTTTGTAAAAAATCTTTGACTTGACATTATATCAGTAAATTGATTTTGACAACCTGTCATTGTCAGTTGTTTTTTACCGTTCGTGTCTTACACGCGCGCGTGTAAACGCGTGTATGTTCTGACATCTGCTTTTTCTGTTGCTTGGGTAATCGTGATACCCGGAACAGTACTCCGACGGTTACCGATGCTTATTTATTGCGATGGGTATATAATCGTTTGGATAACCCCTTCTGTGTAATCATTGTTTCGTTTGAAAACTTTTCCCCTTTCCTTGTTCTTAAGAAAAACTTTCCGTCATTCCCCTGCTTATGTCAACCGGAGAACGTCAAGAGGATCTAGTTGAAGAGATGTCGACTGAGCTTCCACCATTGAAGTGGCCCAGGGAGTCTTTTGATGGTTTAATCCAGAATCTTAAATTCCCGGAGAATTGGGGTGCCTTGTATCCCGAAGAAGGACAAACGGCAGCGAATGCTCCGGCCGGGTATATTACTCTTTTTTGGGATTTTTTATGCGATGGTAACTTTCGCTTGCCTGTTACCAGATTTTTTCTTGAGATTCTTGGATTCTACAATCTGCATATCTCCCAACTTCACCCTATTGGTATGGTTAGGGTTCGTCATTTTGAATTTGTATGTCGGACGATGCATGTGGAGCCAACTGTTCCCCGATTTAGGGTTTTTTATCAGATGCACTGTACCCAAGGATTTTACTCATTTGTTCAGAGGGCTTCTGCAAAGAAGATTCTTCATCAACCCCCAAAATCGTTTCATGATTGGAAACAGAAATTTTTCTTCATTAAAGCTGGAGTGATTCCGGTGAAGATGACTCTAAGAGGGAAAGACGATGTTCCGATTGAATCACTTCAGACTCCCGTTGATGAGAACTGGTACCAAGATCTGAAGGATGTTCCTAATATTGCTTTGCCGGAGAAAGCCCTAGTCGGAGCTGGCATGAGTTTGAATTGGAAGATGGAACGTGATGATAAACCCGTGTACACCGAGGATGGTCATAGTAAGTTTGGGGCTTTTTCACTGTTCTCTCTCTTCTTTCCTTTTTTTTTTTTTTTTTTTACCTGCTTTCTCTTCAATGTAGTTGTTTCTCTGTATGTTGTTGCCTTCAAGAGGGAAGGCGGAAAAATGGGAACTATCAAGAAGAAACCTGAAGAAGAGCTTTGGTATCATCGTATTGTGAAGAATTTCGTGCTTCTGCGGGACGCGGACCTATCTGTTCAACCGGCAGCTGGTGCTGGTGAGTCTATCTGTTTTTCCTTTCTTTGTTACTTTGAGTAATTTTTCTGTCTCGCGCTTTTTGTAGGTGAGTTGTTGAATTTGGGTGTAGGCCCTGAAAAGAAAAAACGCGCCACTACATCCACTTCTGCGCCGAAGAGAAGTGAGACTGTTAAGAATCAACCTTTGAAAGCGAAAAATGCTGGAGAGAAGAAAGGTACGCGCCGTTCTTCTGTCTCCAGGTGTGACTATGTGGTGGTTTCTGACTCTTTGGAGGGTCTTACTCTTGTAGTGACCATGCGGGAACCAAAACCTGAACCAAGGGATTCTGCTGATATTCCTCCTTCTAACCCGAATGAGCCTATCGATCTGGATTCCAGTCCCGAGCATTTGGTTCATAGGAAAGCTAGTAAGAGAAAGCAAGCTGATGCTGATGCGGAGGGCCAGCCTCCCAAGAAAGTGCAGAGGAAGAAAATTACCAGAAAAGGAAACCTTGATGCTTTTGTTTCAGAATCCATTCCTGGTAAGTATTGTTTTTCTTTGTTTCCTTTGAGCAGATAGGATTTTTACAGACTTTTGTTTGTCCAGAAGTTCCTATTTCTCCTGCTCCTGTAGACATACCAACTGTGGTTGATAAAGAACTTCCCCTTTCCCCGCCGCGCGCTGTCGTTACAGACCCGTTAGAGTCTTCGGAGATAGCTGAGGAAGGTGTTGGGAAAACTATTGAGGCTGAGGAGCCTGTTGGTGCTAATATAGAAACTGAACAGATTGTTGAGCCGGGTGTGGTAAATGATGATAATCAACCAGCACCGGAAAAGGAAACTGCTGAGAAAATTCAATCCTCTCCCCCCAGACCTTCTGAAACTATACCTGAGCATACTGAGAAGGCCGCCACTTGTTACGACCGCTTATTCATATTAATAAAAACAACAACCTTATCTATTTCAAGACCTTGTAATTAACATTGTTTATAAACTTTTTAACAAAATTTGGGCATGACCCGTCCGTGCAACGAGCATACCCCCTGTTTTTACACATAATAAACCATCATCCGTCTACGACCCTGTTAACATTAAACTACCCAAAACAAAGACAACAAGTTTTTAAGTGTAAGACTTCTAACAAGATGAAACAAAATGACAAGACATAGACCCAAAAAGTATGCATATAAACTAGCGGAAGCGTTCGGTATAACAAGGCATAGACATGTGCTCGCTCCAAGCTCCGGATCGCCTATAGTGAGGTTTTACCTACATTCAACAAGGATTTTAAAAGTTAGTCATCATACTAGTTATATATATATAACCCTTTCGTTTTAATTCAATCCATCATGAACATCATCTTTCTTGCGCATTAGACTACCCAAATACTTAGGTTGTGCATAAACACTCTCAATGAGAGTTAAGCATACATAAGACTACCCCAATTACTTGGGTTTGGCATAAACACTCTCAATGAGAGTTAAGCATACATATCCAACCCGTTTAACCGGGTTGATTGCTTTCAACATAAAATTCTTCATCCTATCCGTATAACGGATTAAGCTTCTAGCATTTAACATAGCATACGATACCACCCGTTCAAAACGGATGGAAGCTTATTCATGATCGACTTGTTCACTAGAACCGGTCGACTTGCATAACTTATCACAATTCTCATACTAGCCAACCCGCAAGGGATTTGCTAATTAGTTACTAATCACCGTAACATTTTAACAATATCTAATTATGATGTTATAACAAGATTATAAATAAGATATTTGTATGCAACGAAACATACCTCGGTCTTGTGATCCTTCCGATTTCTTAGAATTCGAACCTTCTTCCTTCACACCTAAATCAACATATTCATTCATCCGTTTAGTACCCTAACTTCCATTCCATCACATTTCAATTTGCACATAATTACTCTTTCAAGCATTTCATCAAACACCTAGTGTGCATTACATTAATAAAGCATAGTGTACAAGCATTTTAAGCATGATTTGCTATATCATCCTATATGTCATCACTAGACAATCTAATTCTTTCGATTCCTTTAATCTTCATCAATTTATCTAGCATTCGGGTACTACAAGCTGAATTACATGTCAATTACATACATTCATCACTCCTAAAATCTTCACATTCATGACATAACTTTCACAAAGTGGGTTTATAGAAACTTTCTTTCAATTGACCAAATTTAAGCATGATTTCTACCCTAGTGAGCATCCTTAACATCTAAACAACACAAATCATATCACAATTTCATGATTGGGTCAATACCCTTCTTCTACAATTCATCAAATCTAGTAATTCAACTTACCACTTGATTAGGTATGGGTGATTGATCGAGTTTTCACCACATGCAACTGATAAACATTGATTCTTCTTTGTTAATTTGATGAATTTGATGAGAACAAGGGTGAACCCTTGCTCTTTCTTGGCTCCTGATCGATACACACACGTATTGTGTGTGTTTGTTGTGAGTTTTTCTTATTTAACCCTTTTTACTAACTAATTACATCTTTAGTCCTCCCACTTGAGGGAGTATTTAACTTAAGCCTTTTATTTAACTCGTTATCATTAAATCAAATCTTTCCATTAACTAAGTTAAATTCTTTATTTATCATTTACCATAATTTTTGGGGTGTTACAAGTCTACCCCCCTTAAAAGAGGTTTCGTCCCCGAAACCTGATCATATGACAAATTTAAGTATCGACATACCGAAAAGAAAAGGATAGTGTTTCCTCATTTCATCTTCTGCTTCCCAAGTGAGATCTGACCCCTTTCGGTGTTGCCATTGAACCAACACTTGTTTAACCGTTTTGTTGCGGAGATTCTTTACTTTGAAGTCTTTAATGGCTACAGGTCTTTCGACATAGTTCAATCCCTCGTCCAACTCAATATCATCGAGTGGTACTAGTGCTGTTTCGTCCGTAGGACTCTTCCTCAACTGCGACACGTGGAAGGTATTATGAATCCCGTCTAGAGTAGGCGGTAGTTCTAATCGATATGCGACTTTTCCAACTCAAGCCAAGACTTTGAACGGTCCAATATATCGAGGACCTAATTTGCCCCGCTTGCGAAAACGGATTATACCCTTCCATGGGGACACTTTCAACAGAGCGAAATCTCCGACTTGAAATTCAATAGGTCGCCTTTTCTTTTTCGCGTAAACTTTTTGCCGATCCTGGGCCGCTTTCAGTCGCACTCTTACCAATTTTATCTTTTCATTTGTTACTGCTATTAGATCACTTGGCGCAAGCTCTCTTTGCCCCACTTCACCCCAACATACGGGAGTTCTACATTTTCTTCCGTACAGGAGTTCATATGGAGCCATTTTAAGGCCACTATGGTAACTATTATTATAAGAGAATTCCACTAGGGGTAGATGGTCAGCCCAGCTTCCCCCAAAGTCTAATGCACACGCTCTCAGCATATCGATAAGGGTTTGAATGGTTCTTTCTGACTGGCCGTCAGTCTGAGGGTGGTAGGTGGTGCTTATGTGTAACCTCGTGCGCACACTTTCGTGAAACTTTCGCCAATAACGTGAGGTAAATCTGGTGTCCCGGTCCGAAACGATTGACACAGGCACCCCGTGTCGAGATATGATTTCATTCATATATATTTCTGCCATTATCTCGGAGGAGTAAGCCTCTTTGATAGGTAGAAAATGAGCGCTTTTCGTAAGCCGATCTACGATTACCCATATTGTATCGTGCCCTTTTTTCGTTCTAGGAAGCTTAGTTACCAAATCCATTGTTAGTTCCTCCCACTTCCATACCGGGATCTCTAAGGGTTGCAACTCCCCGTATGGTTTTTGATGCTCTGCTTTCACTTGAGAACATGTTAAGCATTTCGCGACATACTTAACGATATCACGTTTCATGCCCGGCCACCAATAATTGGTCTTCAAATCCTGATACATCTTTGTAGCCCCGGGGTGGACCGAATATCGTGATTTATGAGCTTCTTCAAGTAACGCAGTCTTGACTTCACAGAAACGAGGTATCCAGATTCGGCCGAATCTCGTCTTGAGTCCGATCGAATTTTCTTCTAATTTATCGGTCACACCTTTTAATCTTTCTTTCTTTTCATCTTCCGCTCCAAGCGACTTTATTTGAGAATCACGTATCGTCTCGAGTAATCGTGGCGTAACTATCATCTTCATGGATTTTACTCTAATGGGAGGCGGATACTCTTTTCGGCTTAACGCGTCGGCTACCACATTCGCTTTCCCCGGGTGATAAAGGATATCACAATCGTAATCTTTGATAAGTTCTAACCACCTCCGTTGCCTCATATTTAAGTCTTTCTGCTCAAAGAAATACTTAAGGCTTTTGTGATCTGAGTAAATTGTGCATTTAACGCCATATAGATAATGCCTCCAAATTTTTAAGGCAAATACTACCGCTGCCAGTTACAAATCGTGCGTTGGGTAGTTTACTTCATGCAGCTTCAGTTGTCGTGAAGCATATGCGATAACCCTTCCCCTTTGCATCAAAACGCAACCTAAACCTTGATGTGAAGCGTCTGAATAGACCACCAGGTCTTCAGTCCCATCCGGTAATGTCAAGACCGGTGGACATGATAACTTCTCTTTTAATACTCGAAAGGCCTCCTCCTGTTCTTTACCCCACACAAACTTCTCTTTCTTCCTCGTCAGCTTTGTTAGGGGCAAGGCTATCTTCGAAAAATCCTGTATGAACCTTCTGTAATATCCCGCAAGGCCTAGAAAACTTCTTATTTCAGTTGGGTTCTTCGGAGGAACCCATTTCATTACAGCATCGATCTTTGATGGATCTACTAAGACACCCTCCGAATTGATCACATGACCCAGGAACTGCACCTCTCTGAGCCAAAAAGCGCATTTTGAAAATTTCACGTAAAGTTTCTCTTTTCGGAGAACTTCAAGTACTTCACGCAAGTGTCTTGCATGTTCGGCCTTGCTTCGCGAGTAGGCTAGAATATCATCTATGAACACGATCACAGATTTATCTAACATGGGGCGACATACCCGGTTCATAAGATCCATAAACGCAGCCGGCGCATTCGTCAGCCCGAAAGACATGACTAAAAATTCATAATGCCCATAACGGGTTCTGAACGCGGTTTTCGGAACATCTTCTTCCCGTACTCTAACTTGATGGTACCCCGAACGCAAATCTATCTTGGAGAACCAACTCGCCCCTTGCAATTGATCAAAAAGATCGTCAATTCTTGGTAAAGGGTAGCGGTTCTTGATAGTTAGCTTGTTTAATTCTCTGTAGTCGATGCACATGCGCATTGACCCGTCTTTCTTCTTAACAAATAAGACAGGCGCTCCCCAGGGTGACACACTCGGACGTATAAAGCCCTTGTCTAACAAGTCTTGTAATGGTGTCATTAGCTCCCGCATCTCGGTGGGAGCCAATCTATACGGAGCCTTCGCAACCGGCTTCGCAACCGGATTCAATTCAATGCGAAACTCTATTTCTCTTTCGGGAGGAAGTCCCGACAATTCATCCGGAAACACATCCGGAAATTCATTCACGATCTCTACATCTTCAAGCTTCAGAAAATCTCGTTGAGTATCTACCACATAAGCTAGGTATGCCTTACCCCCGTTAAGTGTATACTTAGCGGCTTGAACGAGGGTACAAAGTTTCGCTTCCATCCTCCTCTCTCCTTGTATAGTTATTCGTTTTCCACTTGGGGACTGAACATGTACCGTTTTGGTTTCACAATTAATTCCCGCTTGGTGTCGGGCCATCCAATCCATACCCACTATCATTTTGAATTCCCCCAAAACCATAGGTATGAGGTCGATATCAAATTCTTCATCTTCTATTGTAAATTTGCAATTTTTACAAATCTCATGCAGCATATAAATCTTACTATCAGCTATCTCTACTTCTAAAGGCATCAGCATTCGTTCGATCTTAAATGAAGGATGTTGTATGATTTCATTTGAAATAAACGACATAGTAGCCCCGGTATCAAACAAGACATAAACCGGTATGGAGTTTAATAGAAAGATACCTGAAACCACATTTGGGTGAGACTTAGCTTCTTCGGAGGTGATTTGGAACATCCTCCCCTTCGCCTTAGAGCTTTCTTCGTTCTTTCCTTCCTTCTTTGATCCTTGTTGTAGTTTTGGACACTCCGACTTAACATGCCCCTTTCCAAAACAGTTGAAACAAGTCTTCGAGTTATCTGGACATTGAAAAGACGAGTGTCCTTCCTTACCACACTTGTAGCACCCCTTCTTGCCTAACAAACACTCCCCGGTATGAAGCTTTCCACAAGTCTTACAAGAAGGGATACCACTTTTCGACTTATCTTTCCTTCCTTGATCTTGATACCTCCCCTTTTTGGATGGACTCGAACTTGCACCTTTCTCGTTTGATCTCTTTTCCCCATGTTCTTCTTGTCTCTTAATTTCGATTTCTCTATCCCGTGCCAGATTGATGAGCTCATCTAGGGTTTCACATTTCGAGGGAGTAATGAACTCCTTAAATTCCGCCTTTAACACCCCGTAAAAACGATTGATCTTCATCCTTTCAGTCTTCACAAAGTCCCCACAGAACTTCATCTTATCCAAGAAAGTATTTGATATTTCATTTATCGACTCGTTTTTCTGTCGGAGGCGCAAGAAATCCTCTTGGATCTTATCAATAGCCGACTGAGGGCAATGGTACCTCATAAAGGGTTCCTTGAATTCTTGCCAAGTCATCACTTGTAGTCTATCCTCCCCTATCTCCTTACTGTGTGCATCCCACCAATCTTTTGCCTGAAGCGTGAGTTGGCCAGTGGCGAACATCACCTTATCTTCAACATCACAACGGCTTCGAACAAATACTGCTTCTATGTTTGAAATCCATCTTTGGCATGCTATCGGATCGATCTTACCATCATACGTCGCGGGATTGCACGCCATAAAGTCTTTATACGTGCACCTTCGTTCCTTGCTTTTGTTTCGAGTTCCCTCTATCAGCTCCTTTAGTTCTTCAATCTTGCTAGTCATCATGGCATCCACAACTCCCAACACCCGACTTTCTACTTCTTGAACTAGTCGTGGAAGATTAGCTTGCATAACCTCTTCTGCCACTTCAGTAACTTTATTGTACATTGCTTCTTGACGAGCAGTATCATCGTCATCATTAACGTTTCTTGCATCAGCCATCTACACATTATCATGCTTTCGTTTAATATAAATCACAAACTTTCAGTTTATCATTATTCATTAATCATCATTCACTAATCCATTTCATGTCATTTGCTTCCTTTCTTTTGATTCTTACGAATCCATTTTTGTTGTAATCGCTAATTGTGATTACATGCACTTATTAGACCTTATTTGGACTTTCCATGGTTATTAATTAAGTCTTCGGACAGCCCAACAACGTATCATGTGAAAAACAAACAAAATCAGCGGACTGCATTAGGCGAGCCGTCGGCGACGGGTAGCTTGCCCGTCGGCGACGGGCTCTTGATTTGGGCGTCGGACGAAAAACCCCGTCGGCAGTAGGTTAGGGCGTCGGGCAAGAGGGTGCCGTCGGCGACGGGGAGCTAACCCGTCGGTGACGGGCTTCCGTTTTGCAAAAACGCTGCAGCTTTGTTTTGGCTGTTCCGACTACTTTCCGAGTCCGTTTTCAGCTTCCCGGGTCTCGGGATTTCTCATTTAGCTCATATTAACGCTTCATAACATAACAACTCTTAACTCTTTAACCGTAGTGCATTATACATGTTCATAATAAACGAGTGTTTAAAATTTTACCTCTTTGGCGATCTTGGAGCGAGCACTCTTTCGAACGAGCCATCGGTTTGAGTTCAAGCATCGCGTTTAACGCTCGAATCCCTCAAACCTTGGCTCTGATACCAACTTGTTACGACCGCTTATTCATATTAATAAAAACAACAACCTTATCTATTTCAAGACCTTGTAATTAACATTGTTTATAAACTTTTTAACAAAATTTGGGCATGACCCGTCCGTGCAACGAGCATACCCCCTGTTTTTACACATAATAAACCATCATCCGTCTACGACCCTGTTAACATTAAACTACCCAAAACAAAGACAACAAGTTTTTAAGTGTAAGACTTCTAACAAGATGAAACAAAATGACAAGACATAGACCCAAAAAGTATGCATATAAACTAGCGGAAGCGTTCGGTATAACAAGGCATAGACATGTGCTCGCTCCAAGCTCCGGATCGCCTATAGTGAGGTTTTACCTACATTCAACAAGGATTTTAAAAGTTAGTCATCATACTAGTTATATATATATAACCCTTTCGTTTTAATTCAATCCATCATGAACATCATCTTTCTTGCGCATTAGACTACCCAAATACTTAGGTTGTGCATAAACACTCTCAATGAGAGTTAAGCATACATAAGACTACCCCAATTACTTGGGTTTGGCATAAACACTCTCAATGAGAGTTAAGCATACATATCCAACCCGTTTAACCGGGTTGATTGCTTTCAACATAAAATTCTTCATCCTATCCGTATAACGGATTAAGCTTCTAGCATTTAACATAGCATACGATACCACCCGTTCAAAACGGATGGAAGCTTATTCATGATCGACTTGTTCACTAGAACCGGTCGACTTGCATAACTTATCACAATTCTCATACTAGCCAACCCGCAAGGGATTTGCTAATTAGTTACTAATCACCGTAACATTTTAACAATATCTAATTATGATGTTATAACAAGATTATAAATAAGATATTTGTATGCAACGAAACATACCTCGGTCTTGTGATCCTTCCGATTTCTTAGAATTCGAACCTTCTTCCTTCACACCTAAATCAACATATTCATTCATCCGTTTAGTACCCTAACTTCCATTCCATCACATTTCAATTTGCACATAATTACTCTTTCAAGCATTTCATCAAACACCTAGTGTGCATTACATTAATAAAGCATAGTGTACAAGCATTTTAAGCATGATTTGCTATATCATCCTATATGTCATCACTAGACAATCTAATTCTTTCGATTCCTTTAATCTTCATCAATTTATCTAGCATTCGGGTACTACAAGCTGAATTACATGTCAATTACATACATTCATCACTCCTAAAATCTTCACATTCATGACATAACTTTCACAAAGTGGGTTTATAGAAACTTTCTTTCAATTGACCAAATTTAAGCATGATTTCTACCCTAGTGAGCATCCTTAACATCTAAACAACACAAATCATATCACAATTTCATGATTGGGTCAATACCCTTCTTCTACAATTCATCAAATCTAGTAATTCAACTTACCACTTGATTAGGTATGGGTGATTGATCGAGTTTTCACCACATGCAACTGATAAACATTGATTCTTCTTTGTTAATTTGATGAATTTGATGAGAACAAGGGTGAACCCTTGCTCTTTCTTGGCTCCTGATCGATACACACACGTATTGTGTGTGTTTGTTGTGAGTTTTTCTTATTTAACCCTTTTTACTAACTAATTACATCTTTAGTCCTCCCACTTGAGGGAGTATTTAACTTAAGCCTTTTATTTAACTCGTTATCATTAAATCAAATCTTTCCATTAACTAAGTTAAATTCTTTATTTATCATTTACCATAATTTTTGGGGTGTTACACCACTGAGGAGGCAGGTTCATCTGCTGGTGTTGGGAAGCAATCTCCGATTCGTCCAGAAGAAACCTTGGGAGAATATTATTACCGGATGTATGTAGAAAAAGATGCTGCTGATCCTCATATTCCTGTTTGGAATGTAAAGAAAGGAGATACCATCTCGGATTGGCGTGTATGCCAAGATTGGTTGCAGGGGATACTTCCGCCTGGCGAGATTAAATTTCAGGAGAATCAGCCTTACGAACAGACCTATCAGTCTTATCTTGCAGAAACTGCATCTCATGTTTCTACTACTCATCGCATAGTGCGTGAGTGGTATAGTATGCATAAAGAGCGAGCATCTTTTGTAGCATCACAAAGGAAGTTTGCAAAAGATGAAAAACATGTGGCTCAGTTGAAGGCTAAATTAGAGACTGAGCAAGCTAAATTTGAAGCGGAGCGCAAGACTGAAGAATGGTCAGTTTCTGGTTGGAAAAGAAAAGCTGAAGCTGAAGCTGCGCTTTTATCTGAGGAGCGCAAAAATTGGAGAAAAATTTGTGAGAAAGATAATGCCGAGAAGGCAAACCTTCGCAATATCATAAATAACCTCAAGGCTGAGGTTGCAAATCTGAAGAATCAAGATGCGGAGGTAGAAAAATTGAAGAAAGAAAAAGCTGATATGGAAGCTATGTTGATGGAGGCGCGTTCTCATAGGGAACGAAGTGAGCAACGGGAGGTACAAGCTTTAGCCACTCTTGCCGTTAGAGATAAAGAATTAGAGGAACTTACCGCTTTGGTTTCTGACCAGGAACAATTGAAGAAGGATCTGGAGCTTGCGCGTTCCGAGAATACTGAAACCTCCCGCCGTTTAACTGAGGCTGAAGAGCAACTGGAGAATTCAGAAATGGCGCGGGTTTCAGCGGAAAGCGAGCTCGAACCTTTGAAGAATGATATGGCCTGGTTAAAAGATCGCGGGATTGCTTGTGTAAGTACCTTCTTTCTTTTTGTTCATGTATGCGCTTTTCTTGCTTCGATCTTATCTTTATTTGATGTTATAGGTTGCTGAATCTGTATTAAACTCTGAAGAACTGGATAAAACTGTTGCTAATTTGATGGTTGCTGCGCGACGAGATGGTTATGCGCAAGGGTATGCGGAATGCTCCCAACATGTGAATAGCGCTTTAAAGGTTAACTGGGATGATAGCAAGTCTGCTACCTTTGGTGTTAATACTTCTAGTGCGCTTGCTGCTATGAAGACAGAGTTTAATAGCTTGCAACTGCCAGTGATGGAGTTGATAAATGTGGCGCTGCAATCAGATGATCACGTTGCGCAACTTAAGGAAATCTTTCCGGATGGGGGAGAAGATTTAGAGTAGGGTGAAATTGTATTTGAACAATTTTTTCTATGAAGGATGTTGATCCTTGTTTTGATGATGCGCTGTTGCGCCAGGGTTTTAAACACTACTGTGCCTTGAACCTCTTAGGACGTATTTGTACGCCAAACATAGTATGTTTCTATTTATTTTGTTAATATGTCTTTACAATATTTTGCATGAGTACAATTACTTTTGTTTTGAGTAAGGCGAATAAAGTTGGTATGAAGCTCATGTATGAGTTTATGGTCGTTTGTGACGTGATCACTGACCGCGCATGGAGCTTTGTGTTATACTACCATAATGTTTTTGCTCTTACTAAAAAGGAATTGCATGCATTTTGTAAACACAAAAATAATAGAAACTTTGTAATTTTATTCATGGATAATGCTCAGAGGCGTTACAAAGTTTTTTTTTTGGATAATTAAATGGAACTTAACTTACTTCCTGATAGTTCCGCCGCTTTTGATAAGTCGTGTCTTTTCTGCGGAAAACGTACGGAGTTCTTTAAGTCTTAGCCCGTTTGCTTGAGCTTTCTTCTCCCCGAGTAATCTGTTTAATCTCCTTGCGCATATTCTGGAGCAAATGCGTAAGTTCTCCATTCTTGAGAGCCTTTTCGATTTCCGTGCGCAGAGATATACAGTTGTTCGTGGTGTGCCCGTTATCCTTATGATATTCGCAGTACTGCGTCGGGTCTTGACCACGTTTACTCTTCATCGGAATCGGGGGTTTGAATTGGTGATCCTCGGTACTTAGTACCTCTGCTGGGGTTTTCGTTAGGGGAGTCCACTGTCTCTCCCTATTTTCGTGTCTGCTTTCTCTTTGCGCCGAGAACTTGTTAGTTGTTGTGCGGGTGTCTTCCGCGGATCGACTTCCTGATGCTTCGCGCCATGACTTTCTGTACTTTCCATTTGCGCTTAAGTCTGCCGGCTTGTTGTGTGGTGGTGGTGGCCTGTTTGTAGTAAGGTTTTTCTCGGTTTGCGCATAAACCTTGGCCGCCGCCATTATCTTTTCCCAACTCGTGGGGAGGCCCTCTGTTCCCGATAACACCTTGACCATGTCGTCACACCTAACCGCGTACTTAAACTGAGCACGGATTAGTTGTTCGCTAACACCTCCAATTTCTAACACTTCCTTATTGTATCTGGTAATAAAATCTTCCAGATTCTCATCATCGCGGCGCCAGATGTTCATGACGTCGGATGTATCACGTTTTGATCGCCTTTGTTGGCTGAAGTGTGTTAAAAATTTTCTTCGCAGATCCTTCCATGACTCGATCTGCCCTGTTGGTAGGTTGTCAAACCAGATTCGCGCTGGGCCAGTTAGTGTTTGCACAAACAAATGACACCACAGCGGAAGGGTCCAACCGCCGACCAACCCTGCGCTGGTGAATACTCTTAGATGATCATCGGGGTCAGTTAACCCATTGAATTTCCCAACGTTAGATGGTAATTTGGCCCTTTCCAACGGAGCCAGAGCTATCTCTAATATGAACTTCGAGTTTTCTGCCGCTTCATCCGGGCGATAAACTAAATCATAGTTATGCTCGGCCTCAGGGTTATAAACCGCTCGGGGCCTGCATTTGTTATAATTTGGCTGTAGTCTGTTGAATACGCTGGTGTTTTCACTCAAACGGTATGTTCGATCGGATTCATCGGTGTGAGCGTCCCGTTGGGAACCCAACCTATCGTGAACCGATTGTCGTTGACGAGGGCGTAATTCATCCTGATGTTGTCTTCGGTAACTGCTTGTATCATCGTAAGTTGATTCTTCTCGCTGAGAGGCATGAGCTCTTGATCCCGGCCTCCGGGATTGGGTTACAGGAGCAGTTTGAGCACATAACTGTGAGTATACTGCGTTTAATGCTCCTTGGGACCGGACATACCATGATATCGGAGTTTCTCCTGGGGGTAAAATTGACTGTGCAGGATTTGCTGGTAGCATTCCTGGGGTAACAGGATCATTTGCTCGATGAGACTGAACCTCGTTATCGTCTGAGGCTTCCTCTACGATCCCTTCTATCGGTAAATTGTTTCCGACGTTTGGTCGAGGACCAGGTTGCCGGTGAGATGACGAATTTTCTGCCATGTGCAAAAAACAGAAAATAGAATGAATTGAATCGAAACGAGGTAGAAACTAGAAAAACTGAGAAAACGGTGGGCGCCAATGAAGAAACACCAACTAAATCGTCGGAACCGAGATAGTTAGGGGGTTTGAATCCGCATAAAAGGTTAGCTCTCTCTCGGTTGATTCAGTTGCAAGGGAATTTCTTCTCCGGTGATTCTGCAAAAAAGAACACCGTTAGCCTCGCCAAGGGGAGAAGAGGGTTCTCTCCTTGACCCGACTCCGGTGTGAGAATAAGTATTTGTATTGGAGAAGATAAGTATTTGAGGAGTGAGAGTAATCTGAGTTTATACCTGAACAGTTCTCTTATTTATAACCGGGAGTTTGGGAGGGAAAACCTGTTATTGAAAAGATAACGGAAAATGCTTAACGCCGTAGCGGTTATTTTTCTTCCGTTTGAGTTCTTTGATCTGACGTCAATTCGCCTCGATCCGATGTGAATGCACACGGATCGTGGTTTGATCTGTGGCTGGGGAATCGCCACGTGGAAAGTGATTAATTGGAGATTATTCTCCAATTGCATGCCTTCGTTATGATTCCAGGGTTGTCTGTGATGATGACACGTGTCCAGGCGGTTATAACCGTCTGGGTGGTGCATGATTGTATTCTTTCTAGAAGATTACTGCTGCAATCCAGTGTGATACCTTACTGTGTGGACACAGACAAATAAACCCCAAACCTGGGTAAAATAATATCTAAGTCTGTACGTTGTAGCGGAAGTATTGGACAAAGGCTTTTTAATCCTTTGTTGAATGGGAGAAGGCGCAAGGATTTATGTTATCCTTTGGGTGCGCGACTGTAAGTTACTGATTTCTTTTGTTCCTTTAGTAGGACCAGTGCGCGGCCGCGCAAGGTCAAAAGGCTAGAAAGGTTAGTTTGTGGTATGGTCCAAATCCTTTTTATGAGGTTTTTGGGACCTTACCCCTTCACCTAGGCCTAAAATTAGGTGTCTCGCGGGCCGCGTAAGGATAAGCTTAAACCTCACGCGGGCCGCGTAGGGGTCAAAAGTTACCTATAAATAGTGGGGTTTGGGACTGGAATCTGGGCACTGAAACGACGTTCAAACTCAAATTCTACACTGAGTTACGTTCGAATTACTATACAAACACACACGGGTCTCGAAATTCTGCTACAAAACAGGGTATTAGCACAATCGCTGCTACGATTCATTTTTCCGACGATCAATATATCCAATGGATGTTTAAGTGCCGCCCACATTAGGGTCATACTTTATCATTCGTCATTAATTTGACGGATCATCGTTAATTCGATGGATAAAGTATTATACTTTGTCGTTCGTCATTAATTTGACGGATCATCGTTAATTCGATGGATGAAGTATTGCACTTTGTCGTTCATTGTGAGAATTTGATCTCGTGAGTTATCGTAATTGCTGGATTGATTACTAACCCAGTTTTGTGTGCATTGTTATTTAAATTAGGTTAACAAGGCTAATTCATAAACTAGATTCTGTCCGTATTAAATCAGCAATGTGAGTCATTCTCTCTTTTTATCAAATCTATTTACAAAATTATGTTTATTTTTAAAGTTATAATTACGGGGATTAAGTCTTTGTAATCACCAAGTTACAGCCGGTATGTGGGGTTTTGTATACATTACTTGATAATCGTCACCATTGGGGCAGCCAATGGGGGATATGACCATAGTCACAGACACCATTGGACGAATGGGCCAATAGGTCGAGTGACAAATACCGTGGGTAGTTGGCTTGATATCAGAAACATTGTAATCGCTCTTAATACTGTATATTATAACAAATGTGTCATTTTAGTAAATAGAATGATTCACTCAGTATTTCCCGCTGACAAAACCTTTTTCAAACATGTTTCAGGTGATCTGTTGTAATTCAGGAAAAGTGTTGGGGAGCATTTCAAGCTTAAAATAGTGGCTCATTATAAAATAAAGAAATAATTTTGTAATATCACGATTTCGTAGTAAAAACATAATATTGTAAATTATCGGGGTTTTATCCCGAATTGTGAAATAAAATAATCGGGGAAAATTTTAGCTTTAAACGATCCTGTTAAATAAACTTCCGCTGTTAAACTTAATCAATTAAATACCGCAGTATTTCTGTCCCGCGGCTCCTGAAACGGGTCAAACCGGGTCAGGGGTCGTGACAATAGGCTCTATGAACATTGCAACCCAATTGGTTCCAAATGTACAATATCCAATGCACAGAAACCAAACTCACTTTTCCACACGTTTTCACGTATAAGTCGGCAATCTAAAGTCTAAAAGCATCCGTGAGTCATATTAATAATAATACATATAATATACATAATTTGCATGTGTTTGCGCGTTGGCCCACACGGTCTATAGTCCATGCGTCAAAGCATGGGTGGGTGGTCACGGTTTTAATAATATTTGGATGTAATTAAGAACGTGTTTTGGACTTTTAGGCGTCACTTACTTCCCATGTGCATACTGCATAGACAAATAGACAATAGACATAGTGGGTAAACGCAACTTCCACTTGTTCCAACCACATTCTTTAATCCCTTTTTTATGCATGTGTTTACGCATCTTTGCTATATTTAATCCAAGCTAACATATTTTGACCCTTAAAGGAACCATACATTTATTCTATATTTGTTATACATGAGGATTCCATCAAAACACAATTATATACAAGTCTAAAGAGATAAATAAATAAATAAATCAGTCAATACCCTAAAACACACCCAAGACCTTGCTGTAAAATCCTCTAGAAGTCCTTAACCCTAATCCTACGCCTCCACGAAGTCCTATCTTGGACCATGTCCTCAGAAAGATGCAACTCTTGTAAATCATGCCTAATCTGCTCATCCCATGTCAGTTTGAGGCTAATTTGTATATAATTTTTTTTGATGTATGTATTATTTTAGTTTATACACCTTAAATTTTGGTTCATAAACGGCTCATAATAATTAAACGAGACATAAGGTAAGGAAGGATATCACCGCACTGATACAACCGTGTATAATGATTCGGATACGGCGACTCTTGATCGATAGAGTTATCTTTCAATATTAATTTTTTTCATAGGTTGGAAGAGATATTGATTACAACGTCTCACTAACATGGTAGTGATTAGTGGTGGAGCTTGAACGTAAAATCAGTGGGGGCCGGACTATAAAAATCCAAATCAGTTGGGGTCGGACTCTTAAAATTCAATATTTTACGCTAAAAAAATTCAGAAATTTTCAGTAAAATTAACACTTTGAGCGGAAAATCAATAGGGGCCGAGGCATCCCAGGCCACAGGAAAGTTGCGCCCTTGGTAGTGATGACATTTGTCTTCTCATTATTAAAGGGAATGTGATTTGTTTCTTGCTTAGTTCGATGATCGCTTCTCCATTTGTCCAAACCTGTTTTTTACTCTTCTTTCAATTAAAACCTTCTCTTTAGAGAAGATTTTTTAGATTCGGATATAACTTTCTAGTGTTTTATAAAAATATAATGATTTAAAATAAGCTGTCTTTATAAAAGCACATTCAAATTTGGTTACTTTGAACATATTCTTTCCTTCCATTTGAACACATGTTTAAGTTGTTGAGTAGTCTTTGTTGACGTGTTTTTAGAGTTTTTCAATTTGACTTGGTTCATATAAAACTTGCCCAATTGGTAGTATAGTCGATTCAAGGTCGAACATTGCAATCCATTGTAGGTATATTGTGTTGTTCCTTATCCCATATTTTGGACATTGAGTGGTCAATGCATGGCTCAACCATGGCACCGATATTCGATAGTACTCTTCAATTTTAGATTTTGTTCGAATTTATTTTGCGGAATTGAAACATATATACTATGGTTGATCCATGATCGACACATCCATCGACTATGGAGCTTCTGTCCTGAGGAGAACTTGGAAGCACGACGCAAGATCATATGATCAACTTTAGATGGTATTCAACTTTATGTGATTTAATTCTCATGTCATCAACATAACAAACATCGGCGAAGCTAGTCCAAAAGTTCAGGGGTATCCTGAGTTTTTTTGGGATTATGGATATCCTTTATCTAAAAATATAAAAATTTTACATTACATAGACGGAGTTGAAGTGTATTTTTACATTACGAAGATTGAGTTAAGGGGTAGCCCGGGCTACCCCTCCTTATACATTGCCTCCGCCGCTAATAACAGACACTAATTGGTAGTGCGCATGCATTAACAAGGTTAATTTCGCCTTTCATCATTTTTTTGCTTTTAGCTTCGCTTTTAACCCACTTAGCTTCAAAAAATTCACACCCCCTTAAATCGTATTCAATTATATTTAGGTTTTGAAACAATATATAATATAGCTTTAATTTCACAAGTAATAAGCCCCTTCTCAAATTTAGGTTTTTCTTTTCTACTTCTTTTTTTTTGAACGGCAACGAATAACGTGCTAATCATCGTGACACCGGGCGCTGTGGTCAAGGTCGACTGCTCGACCGCCACCAACCCCTTGGCTCTCCCCAGATGCGCGGAAACCCGACCTCCACCCGCCCGAAGGCACGATAGTGGAATAATCGGTAAAACTTTGCCTCCCATCTAAGTCGAACCGACGTCACCCGTATTCGCTCTTCACCTGGATGCCGGAGAAAATAATAAGGAGATTAAAAATCGAACATGGGTCACAAGGAATACCAATTCTTTTCCCAACCACTCCACCATGGTAAAATTACATTTCCTTGCAGAAACTTAGTAATTATGACCCAAATGATCCTCCTATTTGTATTTATATAAATCATTAAATACTTCATTTCATATAAATTTAAGTTAAAAAAAACAAACATGTTATAATTGATTAAACGGTAGAGATGGTTAAGATAATTTGAACAAAAATCAAAAACAAAATCATAACATAATTTATCACACACACCATCCACATGATTTACTACTCTAAATTATTCATGATATTTGTATATAGTAAAGGGTAAAGTTCTTGTACAAATAATCATAACATACTAAACATACAAATTGAAGGAAAACTCAAAAAGACAAGGTGGCATTTTTGTAATTATCAATAACTATCAAAGTTACTCTACAAATATACCTAAAAACCTAAAAAAAACCTAACCCCCCCCCCCCCCACCACCACCAAAAACCTAAAAAAAAACCGCAAAAAAATCGCTACTTTTAGTAGCAGAAAAAAATTATGTTTTTAACATTTTTTTTTTGTGGTAATTACAAAAATGCCACCTTATCTTTTTGAGTTTTTCTTCAATTTGTATGTTTAGTATGTTAAGATTATTTTTATTTGATCTTTTGCCATATAGTAAAATATTCTATTCTATGTGAAATGATAAAAAAGAAAAAAAGGTCCACCATTTGAGCACGTGAAACAATATGAAAATAACAAAAGATTTTAATATTAAAGGGGGAACAAAGCAGGTTCATGGAAGTTGTCAAGAACACGACTCCTCTTTCTATATATGCCACAAGTTTATTAATCACCCTTTCCCATCTACACACCTTCAATTCCAGATTCCTCTCTTTCTTTCTTCTTCAAAAAAATATTATATCATGTCTTCTTCATCGGAAGTTGTGGATTCCATGAGA
The DNA here is from genome assembly GCA_030545235.1 of Helianthus tuberosus. NCBI lineage: Eukaryota > Viridiplantae > Streptophyta > Magnoliopsida > Asterales > Asteraceae > Helianthus > Helianthus tuberosus. The sequence continues at coordinate 10,140,024 of CM060423.1, forward strand.
TATTCCGGCCAAAACACACCGGTCCGGGCACCCGAGAAGTCTAGTTTCTCTCAAACTTGCAATCTTTTCTCTCAATACTTGAAGGAAAACAACACTTTCCCAGATCTAACTCTTGGTAAGTTTTTAATTCCTTAGTTATATAATTACACGACTATTTTGCGGAACCAGAACCTTTTAGTCAGGTCCGCATAAGGTTCTTTTCTGTACCTGTTACAACCATGGTTGTAAAACAAGGTTTTCAAGGCCAAGTACTCGCTAAGTAAGCGCTACAAGGTAGCATGCCAAGACGACTTTCTTCAACTCCGTCTGTTTACACGGAATCGATCAAACACGGTCAACCGTGGTCAGAATCGGAGCTAGTAGGTCAACTCAGGCCGGGTTTGACTTAAAAAAATAAAACATAATTTCTATTTCTTTCATATTAAAAAATGAATATCATTTTCACGTATTTTGTTATAAATATTAGTAAATTTACGTTATTTGACATATATTTATTTTCCAAAAACTATTTTTTTTATAATTTAACATGTCTGAGTACTCCCTAGTACTCACCGCCTAGGCTGAGTACTTTTAACTTCTCGGTCGACCGACTTAGGGCGCCTATCGACTTTTGCAACCATTGTTACAGCTAAGGCGTACAACTCATATTTTTATTAAAGAAAAATAAATTTTACGTGTAAAAATTGTAACAAATTCTAGTGATGGAAATAGCGAACCCTCTTGACCTTCTCTTGGTTCTGCCTTGTATAAGTTTATTAACTATTAATTAATAATCTTTTGGTTCTTGAAAAAATTCTAGTGGAGGTAAATATTGAATTTGTGTAATTTCAATTTGTTCAGGTAGGAGCGCACCACAATTAACAGCCACCATGAGTCTTTTTCCAATGAATGAAACTCCGCGCGCCACCGCGCAACAAGCAAACAAGCAGCAAGATCAATCGAATACGATGACCATCTTCTACAATGGTCAGGTCATGGTGTTCAATGATTTAGCTCCCGAAAAGGTTAAAGAAATCATGAAACTTGCGGAGCAAGGAAGCGCCCACAAACCTATTAAACCAGATGAACCATCCAAGCACACTGTTGTCACTGGCTCCGGTAATTATTAACAAAACTCTTAGGTTGTGGTGAAACCAGAACCTTTTAGTAGCTGTTTTTTTTTTTTCTGTTGGTTACAGTTAAGGAGTCAAACTCATGTTTTTGTTATAAAAAAAAAAGAGTAAATTGCCAAAATATTCTTGAGGTTGGGGCATGTTTGTCATTTTCATCCAAAACAACTTTTTGTACAATATAGTCATTCACTTTTGTGATTTTTTGCCATTTTCATCAAAATATCTAATTTGCTTTATTTTTTCTATCAAACATTTGGATGAAAATGGTAGAAAATCCCAAATCTCATGGACGATTTTGGCAAAAAAAAGTCAGAAGTTTTGATGAAAATAACAAAAAATCTAAAAAAATGAAGGACTATAAAAGTTATTTTGGATGAAAATAACAAACATGCCCAAACCTTAGGGACAATTTTGGCAATTTACTCAAAAAAAAAAAAATCAACTTTCATATGTAAAAATCTAACAAATTTTGATGAACAGGGTTAACGGACCCTTTTGACCCCCCTTTGGTTCCACCTGTGTTAGTGATAGGAAACATTTTCTTGATTAAATATAGTGAAACTAAATAGTCATTTTGGGTTTTTTTTGTGCAGATCTTCCTATCGCAAGAAAGGCTTCGCTTGCTAGATTCTTGGAGAAGAGGAAGGACCGAGTTACGGCTCGATCGCCATATCAAGTTCATGATGTTTCGAAGCAAGAAGACAGCAAGGAATGGTTGGGACTTGGTGGACTATCTCATTGATTGATTAAGGATATTAATTGGTGTTTTTAGTTATGTTTGTTACTATTTTTTACGGATGGCCGGTTTAACTATACTATATCTGACTTGTTTTTGCGTCTTTCTGGAATTGAAAGATGTAGTTTTTTTTCTCTTTTTTTACTACATGGTATGGAATATGGATGATATACTATTAATTAATTAATTAATTAATTAATATTGTTTTGTTTTTCTTGTTACTCTTTTTTTTGTACATGGTATGGAACTAGTTAAATTACCCGCGCGTTGCGGCGGGAATTCGAACGATGTCGATCCTAAAAATAATAGTCAAAATTAGTCAAATTTACTGGTCGGATAGGGAAAAGGGAAATGTAAAAAAAAGGTCGAAAGATTTTGTTAAAAAGGGGGAAATCAAAGATCAAAAAAGATCAAAAAGGAAATCAAAGGTAGTTTTAGTTGGTGGGAAAAAAAGTTAAAAGGAGGTTAAAGTTACTATTCACAAAACTTGATAATTGTATATACAACAATAATAGGAATATGGATGATATACTATTAATTAATTAATTAATTAAGGTTGATAGTTTTTTGTCACAGGCAACTCGGTTTTAGGGTTTTTAAATTTCGAAGGTTTATTGAATTTGAAATGCTTTTATAAAGATTTGGACCAGCCATGAGGGTATCCACTTGCAAAATCACTTTATTTCCTCAAACAATCTCACCACTTTCATTTTCACAACATAACCACTTTCTTTTTCACAACATAATTCTTTTATTATGTATATGAGGATAAATTAATATATAGGTGTTTAGCCCCGTAGTTTTTATAACCAAATCGGTCGTTAAATTGGTTGTCTTACTGGTCAGACGAGTTTGAACCGATTTCAACTATAGGACGACGTCATAAATAATTTAAAATTTTAAAATATAAATATAGAACTAATTTAAAAGAAAATATGTAAATACTTTATATATTTTTGTGTGGATTTGTAGTATTAATAAAGTATAGAACCTTAAATAAGCAAAATATAAAGGGTGTGAAAGTAAATAAATTAGTAAACGAGGAAAAAATAGTTGAAATTAGGAAAAAAAATCTTAAAATTAACAAAATATAAAATATGAAACAGTAAATAAATCAGTAATTGAGAGTTTTAAAGAGGAAAAAATTGAAATCCAATTGTTAGCTGACCGGTTCAAACAAAACATAATTGGACTAGGAATGTGTCCGACCAGTCAGGGCAACTGGTTTGGTTCGATTATGAAGACGCTACTAGTAACTATAAACTATTTATTTTATTATTATTCTTGCTAACAATTGAAATAAAAAGACTCATTGTAATGATAAATGAATATATGGAACTTGTAAAAAAAAAAAAAATATATATATATATATATATATATATATATATGCGAACATGTAACATGTGGGTGGCTGTGATAAATACTTTAAGTTGGGTGTTTGTTTGACCATATTTGATTCAATTAATGTCTGAAAGGAAAATAAAGAATAAAATTATTTAATTAATTAGGAAAATGATAAGGAATATATTTGTTGCGTGTTTTGCTAATTGATCCATGTGGTCGATAATATGATTTTAAAGGAAAAAAAGGTAGATATTTGGCATGGTGGATAAGAAAATGATATATGCTTATTCCATGTCCGGAAATAAGTTCAAGATAATTATATAACTCTTAAAGACAAATGTCGGTGCACTGACATATTTACACAAATGCCCTCCTTGCAAATTACAATCCTCTCCCTGTTGTTGGTCACTTGTGAGTTCTAGAAGGGCTCTATTGTGAAAGCCATGATCTGAAGGTTTCTTTCTCTCTATAATCATCGCCTCTGCATTGGTAATTAATTACTGCTTAATTACTGTGCTTGCTCGAACTTGTGAATAAACTGCTACTTGAATACTGATACATGTACTTACTTGCATCATACTTTACTTACCGTCACTACATTATTTACATGCTGAACCTTAGTGACAAACATGATGCACAAAAGCACAGTAGCACTATAAACGGATAACCTATTGAACATGCTGATAAAGCCAGCATCAGGCAGACACTGCCTCTAAGGCCTGTATGAGCCAAGAATATTTTGCTACACTAGTGGTGAGTGTAGGGATACAAGGGTGGTAGAACTGCGTCTCTAGGAATAAGTTACAATGACGGAATGTGCCTAAAACGTGCTCTAAGCACAAAATTCAGCACTTTACATAACAATTCAGCTTTTAGCTAACTAATAAAGTGCCAAAACTTGAGAAAAATATTACTAGACACTTTCCAAAGTGTCAGGAATGAGTTGTGTCACTAAAAGGGGTAATAACGACACTTTAAAGCTTTGTTAACGCTTTAACGGATTACTATCCAACCGAACAACCGGACTTTACCCGGAACCTGGAAATATTGTCATTTTCATTATTTATCTTTTTCTGAGCCAGTTAGGGTCCCTGATTACCCTAACACCCATTGTAACACACTATACACAACTAACCGGGTTAAGCACTTAACTAACTTACTTAACCTAACTAATATACTTAGCATCTAGTTGGAATCGGACTAGACCCCCCCCCCCCCCTCTCTAACCGTCCCCAACTAGAGGGGACACACTTTGTACTTTTGTGAATTATTAAATCTTGTGTGCTTAGTATCAAGTAGACACATGGACCTTTGGTTAAACATGTTGAAAATTATCTATAAGATCATCACTTAACACAACATTACACACACTTAACACCAAACTTCACACACTTCTCTCTCCCTCTCTCTCTAAGAAGCTACGGCCAAACACCCCTTGAACACACAACCATTGTCAAGCTTTGATCTTGCCATTTCAAGTTCACACAAGTGTTAAGGATCACGGATAAGGAGTCTTGGTGCAAACGGAAGGCGAAGGACCTCTCTACTTTGCTTTTATCCACGCATTTTTCACATAGATTCTTCCCTAGCCTCGAGCTAGTGGTATGTTGCTCAAATCACCTTCTTGAACTATTTTAAAGTGGGTAATATGATCTGTAACGATTAAAACTCGATAACTTACAAGATGAAGCATAAAAGTCTACTTAAAACACTAAAAATGGTGGTTAATAGCTCATGTGTTGTGTAAATCATGTAGTATTTGATTTATGTGATTATTTGGACCCGATCTATGTTGTGGTAGCTCGGATCATCATTTAACCCGGTTTAGTCATGATCTTGGATTATGACATAAAGCTTGTTTAAGTATGACAAGGGTTAGGAGATGAAACTCTACCACACAAGAATCATGAACTTGTGTAAAAGTGTTTTAGCTTGTACAATAGTGTTTAAAACTAGCCGATCTACGTATCTGCAAGTGGTATTTTCAAAGGACCAAGCGTTAAAGAAATCATGCTTTCTAAAAATGGATCTTACACTAACAAGAATGGTTTTTAGAACACACCAGTGTGTAAACACTTGTGTAACACGCAGTTTCGACAAAATAACTATTTTTGAAAAAGATGACGAGAAATTGTAAAGACGGAACTTTCATAAAAACGAGGTTTTCACCGAATCGGATTATTTTATATAAAGATCCACTAAAAGTAATGAAATTTACTTCACAGTTTGGATAAATCACAAGTTCATGAAATTTATGCGATTTATATACATATTTTGACTAGTTTGTGATTTGAACATTGTTTTGGTTGAATGAGAAAATTGTTGGTTGATTTGTAAAAGAAAATGATACGCTTGAAAGCGTGGCCACCTCCAGTTACAGAGGAAACTCTGGCGAAATTTTTCCAAAAAGCCTAACACTTAGAAATATTTTCACTATAAGTGTTAGAAAGACATTTTGACTAGTTTTCAAAATATAAGTTTCGCCACGACTATATTTACAAAACATCGGAGGTGGGATTTTCACAAAATAAAACGTGATACATATATATATATATATTTAGTATATATTCTTCTTTCACAACATCACTTGTATAAGTGCTTATGATTATTTTGTGAACTACGTAAATATTATTTTTAGAGTAAAAATAATATTACTAAGTATTATTTTGGGAGTTAGAAATAAAATATATTAAGTGAGACTTAATAGTGAAATCCGAACTATACGAACGCACATGTATTAAATTCCCCCATCCTTGGGAAGGAGAATAACTACCAAGTATATACAGAATGTAAACACGAAATAGTTGCCTAACTATTTCCCAAAAACTTAAACCATAAAGCTAAGGCACGGCCGTCCGTCTAATAGAATTAGTACGTGTAGGTCGTCACAAAGCTGTTGATTTGGAGGCATACTTGGTAGAGACGCACCACTGTGAGTTCATGTCCCCCTTTTCTCTAACTGTTTTCAGTTTTCTTAACTGCGGGGGTGAAATACATGTTACTTTGATTACAAGTACTTTATACATGGTATGGTTAGCGTAAGGAGGTTTACTACTTAGATCATGTGAGTGGGTAGGCAGAAACTGGAGGCCATTAATCCTCATTGTAGGACCGAGGGACGTAAGCGGTAGATCTATCTGGGTGTAGCGAGCCCAACTCTAGGCCCAACAGAACGGACCTCTGAGAGGCCCAACAGAACGGACCTTGGAGTGACTTTGTACCCAACGCTAAATCTGCTAGGTTTGAGTCTTCCTACTTGCACTTCACACATATCAATGGCCTTGCAAACCATTGGTGATCTCTTTTTCCTTATTTGCTACATACCAGGATTTTTATACATACAAAGGTTTACTTACTCACTTACACATGAACTCGCTCAACATTATTGTTGATTTTTCAACTTACATGTATTTCAGGGAATTAAAGGATCTGGCGCGGTATGGCACGTTTTCCCGCTGCACTGGTTATGAGGTCATCCGGGTTTGGGGAATGTGACTCTTTCCTGGACAAGTCACAGTCCTTAAACTGTGTTTATGTCATGTTGATGTTTGTGTCTGTTGAACAATGTCGTTAAGATGTGTTTTCGTTAAGACAATGTTATTGTATTTGGTTTTTAAAACTTAAATCGAATGGATGATCTTGCATGATTTTATTTCATATAGCTTTGTTATGGTTAAGCTATGGTATTAAGAAGTCACACCAAAATAACCACGCTTCCGCAAAGCCAGGGTGTGACAGCTTGGTATCAGAGCTCTGATCATAGCGAACTAGGATTCCTTCTCAAGTCTAGACTATGATCACTAGGGCTCTCACGAAAACATTTTTCTGCATACCACTTAAGTCCAGATCCCACACTTTTTACAAACAAATGTTGAGCACATTTTATTCATTATTTTTAGGCTCAGTCCGGAAAGGCTGAGGCTCGGTCTTGGAGGCCGAGGCTCGGTCTGAGAGATCGAGGTAGTTGGCTAGTTGGACTAGGAAGAGTAGGCTCAGTCTTGGAGGCTGAGGCTCGGTCTTAGAGACCGAGGCTCGATCTAAGAAATCGAGGTAGATGGCTAGTAAGACTAGGAAGAGTAGGCTCAGTCTTGGAGGCTGAGGCTCGGTCTTAGAGGCCGAGGCTCGATCTAAGAGGCCGAGGCTCGATCTAAGAGGTCGAGGTAGATGATAGAGCAGTCTTAGAGACTGGGAAGAATTTGGCTAGTGAGACTAGGAGAATTATTTGATTGACTAACATGTTTTTATGATTATATGATTGATTATTATACGTATATGTGTTTGTGTTACAAACATGCTTTCATCATGTGCTAGAAAGATGGACACTACGAATCCCATGGCCATAGTATCAGACGACATAGTTTCGTCGAAGCACGAGGTGTACATTCTGATACTACCGACACAGACTATGACGACTTTCAGCCCTTTTTGCGCTGCCTGAAGTCGTAGCAGAGCCTACTGATGGCCATCTTGTTGGGAGTTTGCCACTCGCAGTGATCCCTGCTCCTGTGCCCCCTTGCCGCTTATCCTGTTGATGATATGCCCCCCGACGTGGCCTCTGACGACGATAACGATCTACTAGAGGAGGACCCATTCGAGGGCAGGGCCCTATTGCTGCTGGTATTAGCCTACTGCATGCGGACGCTCCTGCAGGGGAAACTCATGCCCATCCCCCTGTCCCAGACTCATTTGAGTTTCTGACATCCGCATTTTCGCATATACAGGGAGTGCAGCACCATTCACACGACGCCGACCCTGATACGGCATCATCAGCTGCACCGTTTCCCGCACCCAGCTTTGAGTTTGATCACAGTATTGAGGGTGATCTTGTTCTTCTACCTGGTTTTGATCCAAACCATGACCTTGAGTTCATACACTTAGACCAGCCCTTGGAGGATCCTGTAACCCCTGTGTTTCCAGCTGATCATGAGATGGAGTTTTTGATCCGGAGCCAGCCGTGGCCCCTGAGCCAGGCGTTGCTCCTGACCCCGCATTGGAGCATGACCCTGTTCATGCCGATGCACCTGCTGTTGCTCCTTGATTGATCATCTGCTTGGACGAGAGAAAATTTGGGGTAACTGTGCAAGACAATTTATTATTACGGGGGCCCACGTAATAACGACTTGTAGTGCACAGAAATCCTGGTGGACTCTGCGGGTCAAGCTAATGAAAACCAATGTAGCAGGAAATATCTAAAACACGAATGACCAAGGCGAGGCGATGTAACCTCGAGTTCATTCTATTACAAGCAACAAGCCAAATTGGCAAGCCTATGTGAAGGCTCAGAAATTTAATTCCCCACTCGTACATTGAGTATATTTGCGTGTTGAATTGGGTGATTACATGATGGCTTATGTTGCTATATACCTCATAGACAATTGAAACGTTGTCTAACCCGCTTCACACCACTTCGACAAAAGGGAATGTCACCCAGACGTGACACAAACACCAGTACGTTGCCAAGGACAGAAGCCGAGCTGCAAGAACGCATCTCACAGATAAATACACGACATGAAGCCCTCCGCTCTAAGCACAACGATGGCATTACTGGAAATAACCCTCCAACTGGCTGCACCTATAAGCAGTTCCTGAACTGCAAGCCTTTGAACTTCGACGGAACGGGAGGCGCCGTTGCATTTGTTCGTTGGTCCGAAAAGATTGACTCCATTCCAAGAATGAGTAACTGTTCGTCCCAACAGAGTGTTACCTGCATCCCGGGGTTATTTCTAGATAACTCACTCTCATGGTGGAACCTTCAGTTTCAGACCCTTGGCACAGACACTGCTTATGCACTAAGCTGGGACGAGCTCAAGGAAACGGTTGAGGAGAAATGTTGTCCTAGAACTGGAATTCAGAAGCTTGAGGTGGAGTTCTGGAATTTGAAAATGGATGAACCAGAGATTCCTGAACTTGTCCAGCGATCGCACGACTTGTCTAGGGTCGTCCCCTACTAAGTCAATGACGTTGTATGATACAGTTGTGCACTTTTAAGCTTTACATCGTGGTCTCGATTTGTGGCAAGGCAATCGTAGTATTCTCATCACTCGTGATGTTTGATTTATTGTTTATGTTCTATGACAAGAGATGTTATGTGGTTGATTTATTTATAGCATGAGATGTTATGTGTTGAATACATGCGAACATTTTACTTGCTATGACCTAACCTACGTGAAACATCTTTTAGAAGATGCCACCAAGACGCGAAATGCGCATGCCCACCTCAGAGGCGGAACTTCAAGAGATAATTTCTGCAGCTATAGCACAGCACGAGGCCCTACGCTCCGAACCTAGCAGAGGTACCTCAGAAAATAACGGTTGTTCCTACTGGCACTTCCTCAAATACAAGCCTCCGAAGTTCGACGGCACTGGAGGTGCCATAGCTTTTGTGAAATGGATTGAAAGCATGGACTCCATCTTTCAAGTGAGCGGTTGTACGCCGGAACAACAAGTCCCATACGTTTCTGAGCTGTTCCTAGATGAAGCCCGATTATGGTGGAATCTTCAGACCTGTATAAAGGACGCTACTGCAGCATATGCCTTAACCTGGGGTGAACTGAAAGGAATGATGCATAGGAAGTATTGCCCTCAAACGGAAACCCATAAGTGGGAAGATGAATTTCGGGGCCTGATGATGGAAGGTCCGAAGGTGTTGGAGTACGTGCAAAGACTTCATGATTTGTCACGAGTTGTTCCGTACCTGGTGAAACCAGAATTAAAGAAATTGGAACAATTCATTTGGGAACTGGCGCCTCAAGTCTTGAGCTTGATGACAACATCAACGCCACCAACAACTGATGTTGCAAGTAAGATGAGCTTGGCACTCGTTACGGAAGCAACTAGACTAGAAAAACTTACAAACCCTGACAAGGAAACTCAGGTAGAGTCGTCTGGAAAGAACAAAAGGAAGCTTACCGAAGATACCCAAACGAATAAGGATGAGCAAAGATCTATTCGAGGTTGTTTTGACTGCGGGGACAAAGGGCATTTCAAGAAAGACTGCCCTAACAACAAACAGGCTAATGATAAGATTTACTTCGAAACTAAGCCAAGACGTGTCGGGTGTAAGTATCACCACGAGTGTGGATGTCGAAGGTCTAGATGCGGGAGGAAAGGACACAACAAGGATGGTTGTGGGATGAAGGGTCCCAGACAAGCAGAAAACAGTAATAACGCTCAAGGTGGAAATGGGAGGTATCCAGGATGCTTCCATTGTGGGGATGTTGGACACCTTAAGAGGGAATGCCCGAAGTTGAAACAAGACCGTGAAAGGACATCCAACATCGGAGCTTGTGTAGCATGCCAGGATCCAGGCGTGACTACTGGTACGTTCCCTATCAACCAAAACTTTTGCATCTATTTTGTTTGATACTGGTGCCAATTCTAGCTTCGTATCGTTAGAGTTTAAGAATATGCTTGGTTTAGCCGTTAATAAGTTAGATATTCCCTACTCAATCGAATTGGCTAATGGGAAGTTAGTAGAAGCCAATGAAGTTATCAGAGGTTGTGTGATCGAATTGGGAGAGCGTGAGTTTGCTTTGGATCTACTACCAGTCCAGTTGGGAAGCTTCGACGTGGTGGTAGGAATGGATTGGTTATCAGGCAACAAGGCTGAGATAGTTTGTCAGGAAAAGGTTGTTCGTATCCCAACCGAAGATGGCGAAACAATTGTGGTTCACGGGGAGAAGCGTGATACGCCGTTAAGAATTATCAGCTGCCTGAAAGCACGAAAGAGTTTGCAGAAAGGATGTGCTGCCTTCCTGGCACACATTGTAGACAAGAAAGCTGCAGAACCGAAGATCGAAGACATCCCTGTCGTGAGGGAATATCCAGAAGTCTTCCCAGAGGACTTACCTGGACTGCCACCTCAGAGACAAGTAGAGTTCCGCATTGACTTAGTCCCAGGCGCCGCGCCTGTGGCTAAGGCACCGTATAGACTTGCTCCGTCTGAGATGCAGGAACTGTCGACACAACTTCAAGAGTTGTTAGACAAGGGATTTATCCGACCAAGCTTCTCGCCTTGGGGAGCTCCGGTCCTGTTTGTAAAAAAGAAGGACGGTAGTTTTCGGATGTGCATAGACTACCGGGAGCTGAACAAGCTGACGATCAAGAATAGATATCCTCTGCCAAGAATTGATGATCTGTTTGATCAACTGCAAGGTTCAAGCTTTTACTCAAAGATCGATTTGCGATCTGGATACCATTAGTTAAGGATACAAGAGGAGTGTATCCCGAAGACAGCCTTCAGAACTCGTTATGGACACTACGAGTTCCTTGTTATGCCGTTTGGTTTGACAAACGCGCCTGCAGTCTTTATGGATTTGATGAATAGAGTTTGTAAGCCGTACTTGGACAAGTTCGTGATTGTGTTTATCGACGACATCTTGATATATTCAAGGACAAAGGCTGAGCACGAGCAGCATCTAAGAGCTATTTTGGAGCTGCTGAAGAAGGAACAGCTGTACACCAAATTCTCTAAGTGCGAGTTTTGGCTACGTGAAGTCCAATTTCTTGGACATGTGGTTAATGGAAATGGAATCCATGTTAATCCCACAAAGATCGAAGCGATCAAAAATTGGGAAAACGCCAAAGACGCCAACTGAGATTCGACAATTCTTGGGTTTGGCCGGCTACTATCGAAGGTTCATTGAGGATTTTTCAAAAATCGCTCAACCATTGACGCTCCTCACGCAGAAAGATAAGAAGTTTGATTGGGGAATCAAACAGGAAGAAGCGTTCCAGATATTGAAGGATAAGCTCTACAATGCGCCAATCTTAGCACTACCAGAAGGTACAGATGATTTCGTGGTATACTGCGACGCTTCGCGTCAAGGATTGGGTTGTGTGTTGATGCAACGCCAAAAGGTTATTGCTTACGCATCGCGTCAATTGAAAGTGCACGAAAAGAACTATACCACACATGATTTGGAGCTTGGCGCAGTGGTATTTGCTTTAAAGATCTGGAGACACTACCTTTATGGTACAAAGTATACAATCTTCACAGGTCACAAGAGCCTACAACACATATTCAATCAGAAGGAGCTGAATATGAGGCAGAGACGATGGGTTGAGTTGCTGAACGATTACGACTGCGAGATAAAGTATCATCCAGGGAAGGCGGATGTAGTCGCCGATGCCCTAAGTCGAAAGGAGAGGATCAAGCCCATAAGGGTTAGGGCTTTAGAAATGATTATCCGAACCGATCTTTCCTTGCGCATTCGTGCCGCGCAGGAAGAAGCTCTCAAGGAAGGAAACCTTGAAGAAGAATATCTCCGTGGGATGGAGAAACTACTGATACCAAACGAGGAAGGAACGTTATGTTTTGAGAAAAGGATTTGGGTTCCTTTGTTTGGAGGTTTAAGGAAGGTTATTTTCGGTGAAGCTCACAAGTCGCGGTACTCTATCCATCCAGGAGCGGATAAGATGTACCAAGATCTCAAGGATTACTATTGGTGGCCTAGGATGAAAGGCGATGTTGCTGTTTATGTGAGCAAATGTTTAACATGCGCTAAGGTTAAAGCCGAATACCAGAAGCCTTCAGGACTTCTGCAACAACCTGAGATTCCCAAGTGGAAATGGGAACAAATCTCCATGGGTTTTATTACAAAGCTGCCAAGAACGCCGAGAGGCCATGACACTATTTGGGTAATAGTGGACCGATTAACAAAGTCCGCACACTTTCTACCTATCAGAGAGAAGGATAATACGAGCAAATTGGCCGAAATTTACATGAAAGAGATCGTCGCACGTCATGGAGTGCCTCTCTCGATCATCTCTGATAGAGACGGAAGGTTTGTGTCAAGGATATGGCAATCCTTCCAAGAAGCTTTTGGCTCACAATTAAATCTGAGCACTGCGTTTCATCCGCAAACTGACGGTCAGAGCGAGCGAACGATACAGACTTTGGAAGACATGCTGAGAGCGTGTGTTATGGATTTGGGCGGTAGCTGGGACAAGCATTTGCCTTTGGTCGAATTTTCATACAACAACAGCTACCACACCAGTATTGGTGTCGCGCCATTTGAAGCCCTTTACGGACGCAAGTGCCGATCACCCTTATGTTGGGCTGACGCAGGTGATAGGCAGCTTGCTGGTCCCGAAATCGTCCAAGAGACGACAGACAAGATTGCGCAGATTCTAAAACGCATCGAAGCAGCTCGCCACAGACAGAAGGCCTATGCGGATCCAAACCGGAAACATGTGGAATTCCAAGTTGGAGAAATGGTTTTATTGAAAGTCTCACCCTGGAAGGGTGTGGCACGCTTCGGAAAGCGTGGGAAGTTAAATCCGCGCTACATTGGTCCTTTCAGGATTTTGGAAAGAATAGGACAAGTAGCATACAAGTTGGACCTACCTGCTGAACTCCATTCTGTTCACGATACATTCCATGTATCCAACCTGAAGAGAAGTCCAACTCAAGATAACATTGCCATTCCCATAGACGAGATTCATGTTGACGACACGCTCCATTTCGTTGAAGAACCGGTGGAGGTTACGGATTGGAAGGTGAACAAGACCCGCCGGAGCAGTGTCAAGCTCGTCAAAGTTCGTTGGAATGCCAGACACGGTCCTGAATACACCAGGTATTTAACGGGGGACCGGATGAAAGAAAAATACCCCCACCTATTTCCTAAGAACCCTGCATCTACAAGCAGAACTTAAAATTTCGGGACGAAATTTATTTAACGGGGGGAGAATGTGACAACCCGCACTAAACCAGGTATCCGTACGACTTAATTAGTAATTAATTACAGCTTAATTACTGTGCTTGCTCGAACTTGTGAATAAACTGCTACTTGAATACTGATACATGTACTTACTTGCATCATACTTTACTTACCGTCACTACATTATTTACATGCTGAACCTTAGTGACAAACATGATGCACAAAAGCACAGTAGCACTATAAACGGATAACCTATTGAACATGCTGATAAAGCCAGCATCAGGCAGACACTGCCTCTAAGGCCTGTATGAGCCAAGAATATTTTGCTACACTAGTGGTGAGTGTAGGGATACAAGGGTGGTAGAACTGCGTCTCTAGGAATAAGTTACAATGACGGAATGTGCCTAAAACGTGCTCTAAGCACAAAATTCAGCACTTTACATAACAATTCAGCTTTTAGCTAACTAATAAAGTGCCAAAACTTGAGAAAAATATTACTAGACACTTTCCAAAGTGTCAGGAATGAGTTGTGTCACTAAAAGGGGTAATAACGACACTTTAAAGCTTTGTTAACGCTTTAACGGATTACTATCCAACCGAACAACCGGACTTTACCCGGAACCTGGAAATATTGTCATTTTCATTATTTATCTTTTTCTGAGCCAGTTAGGGTCCCTGATTACCCTAACACCCATTGTAACACACTATACACAACTAACCGGGTTAAGCACTTAACTAACTTACTTAACCTAACTAATATACTTAGCATCTAGTTGGAATCGGACTAGACCCCCCCCTCTCTAACCGTCCCCAACTAGAGGGGACACACTTTGTACTTTTGTGAATTATTAAATCTTGTGTGCTTAGTATCAAGTAGACACATGGACCTTTGGTTAAACATGTTGAAAATTATCTATAAGATCATCACTTAACACAACATTACACACACTTAACACCAAACTTCACACACTTCTCTCTCCCTCTCTCTCTAAGAAGCTACGGCCAAACACCCCTTGAACACACAACCATTGTCAAGCTTTGATCTTGCCATTTCAAGTTCACACAAGTGTTAAGGATCACGGATAAGGAGTCTTGGTGCAAACGGAAGGCGAAGGACCTCTCTACTTTGCTTTTATCCACGCATTTTTCACATAGATTCTTCCCTAGCCTCGAGCTAGTGGTATGTTGCTCAAATCACCTTCTTGAACTATTTTAAAGTGGGTAATATGATCTGTAACGATTAAAACTCGATAACTTACAAGATGAAGCATAAAAGTCTACTTAAAACACTAAAAATGGTGGTTAATAGCTCATGTGTTGTGTAAATCATGTAGTATTTGATTTATGTGATTATTTGGACCCGATCTATGTTGTGGTAGCTCGGATCATCATTTAACCCGGTTTAGTCATGATCTTGGATTATGACATAAAGCTTGTTTAAGTATGACAAGGGTTAGGAGATGAAACTCTACCACACAAGAATCATGAACTTGTGTAAAAGTGTTTTAGCTTGTACAATAGTGTTTAAAACTAGCCGATCTACGTATCTGCAAGTGGTATTTTCAAAGGACCAAGCGTTAAAGAAATCATGCTTTCTAAAAATGGATCTTACACTAACAAGAATGGTTTTTAGAACACACCAGTGTGTAAACACTTGTGTAACACGCAGTTTCGACAAAATAACTATTTTTGAAAAAGATGACGAGAAATTGTAAAGACGGAACTTTCATAAAAACGAGGTTTTCACCGAATCGGATTATTTTATATAAAGATCCACTAAAAGTAATGAAATTTACTTCACAGTTTGGATAAATCACAAGTTCATGAAATTTATGCGATTTATATACATATTTTGACTAGTTTGTGATTTGAACATTGTTTTGGTTGAATGAGAAAATTGTTGGTTGATTTGTAAAAGAAAATGATACGCTTGAAAGCGTGGCCACCTCCAGTTACAGAGGAAACTCTGGCGAAATTTTTCCAAAAAGCCTAACACTTAGAAATATTTTCACTATAAGTGTTAGAAAGACATTTTGACTAGTTTTCAAAATATAAGTTTCGCCACGACTATATTTACAAAACATCGGAGGTGGGATTTTCACAAAATAAAACGTGATACATATATATATATATATTTAGTATATATTCTTCTTTCACAACATCACTTGTATAAGTGCTTATGATTATTTTGTGAACTACGTAAATATTATTTTTAGAGTAAAAATAATATTACTAAGTATTATTTTGGGAGTTAGAAATAAAATATATTAAGTGAGACTTAATAGTGAAATCCGAACTATACGAACGCACATGTATTAAATTCCCCCATCCTTGGGAAGGAGAATAACTACCAAGTATATACAGAATGTAAACACGAAATAGTTGCCTAACTATTTCCCAAAAACTTAAACCATAAAGCTAAGGCACAGCCGTCCGTCTAATAGAATTAGTACGTGTAGGTCGTCACACAGCTGTTGATTTGGAGGCATACTTGGTAGAGACGCACCACTGTGAGTTCATGTCCCCCTTTTCTCTAACTGTTTTCAGTTTTCTTAACTGCGGGGGTGAAATACATGTTACTTTGATTACAAGTACTTTATACATGGTATGGTTAGCGTAAGGAGGTTTACTACTTAGATCATGTGAGTGGGTAGGCAGAAACTGGAGGCCATTAATCCTCATTGTAGGACCGAGGGACGTAAGCGGTAGATCTATCTGGGTGTAGCGAGCCCAACTCTAGGCCCAACAGAACGGACCTCTGAGAGGCCCAACAGAACGGACCTTGGAGTGACTTTGTACCCAACGCTAAATCTGCTAGGTTTGAGTCTTCCTACTTGCACTTCACACATATCAATGGCCTTGCAAACCATTGGTGATCTCTTTTTCCTTATTTGCTACATACCAGGATTTTTATACATACAAAGGTTTACTTACTCACTTACACATGAACTCGCTCAACATTATTGTTGATTTTTCAACTTACATGTATTTCAGGGAATTAAAGGATCTGGCGCGGTATGGCACGTTTTCCCGCTGCACTGGTTATGAGGTCATCCGGGTTTGGGGAATGTGACTCTTTCCTGGACAAGTCACAGTCCTTAAACTGTGTTTATGTCATGTTGATGTTTGTGTCTGTTGAACAATGTCGTTAAGATGTGTTTTCGTTAAGACAATGTTATTGTATTTGGTTTTTAAAACTTAAATCGAATGGATGATCTTGCATGATTTTATTTCATATAGCTTTGTTATGGTTAAGCTATGGTATTAAGAAGTCACACCAAAATAACCACGCTTCCGCAAAGCCAGGGTGTGACAGTTTACCTTCTTTAAACTAAACATTTATGCATGGATTTTGTTATATTGGTTGTTTACAGACACCAAAGCGTTGATTAAAATTAAAAAAAAAACAGAATCAATCGATGTCTTCAGCAAGTAACAAATATATACTCAAAAGAATTTGAGGAAAAAAGCACAATCAGTCGATTTCTTCAGCAAGTAACAAACATATACTCAAAAGAAAGCAACCATACACACATCAAATTCATTCAGTTTAACATAAGACCACCACACATGAAATCTAAACTCAGTTAAGAAACCCTAGACTGTCAATTAAAAGGAATGTGCTAAGCAAAACTCACCTGAACAGCAAATTCACGGTCCTGATAGCCTGCAACTTGGAAGCCCTCTACAAGATTTGAAATCCTAGATCGAAAATCGTGAAACCCATTGATGCGTAATTTGTTCTAATCTCCTGAATTCTCAGCTGAGGAAAAAGTGAGGAGGCAAAGAACAGGGGACGTGATAGTAGAAGAGGGAAAGACACGTGGAAGCGAGAGGGAAAAAGGGGGATCGATGAAAGCACCGACTTTGTGCTTTAAGTTTATAAGGTAATGATGCAAATGTTTCAAGATCTTCATTGATGGCTTTTAGAGTAATAGTATCGCTTGATCACGTTTCTGTTTTTTATACAACTTATTAAAAACTTTAAATATTTATTGACGCCGGCCGTGAGACAATGAAAGAGAAACTAGGACCCAATAGTGGTGCACAAAAAACCCAAACCCGGACCTGGACCCGAAAATAAAACCCGAAACCGGGTATTATAAAACCCGGGTTTTTTATACCCGAACCCGACCCTACCCTACCCATAGGGTAGGGGTTGGGTATGCATTTCTGTTATAAAACCCGAACCCGGAACCGGGTTTTTTTATACCCATTTTCAACCCGGGTTTTACGAGTACCCGGTTTCAACCTGAACCCGGAACCGGGTTTTTTCAATACCCGGTCCGGGTTTCCCAATACCCGGTCCGGGTTTCCCAATACCCTGTTCAGGTTTTTTCGTTTTTTTGTGTTTTTTCGAGTTTTGTACCTTGGTAGCGGCTATATAGCCGTTAGAAAGTGTATTATGATCATTTGTTTGGTTTACATTCTATCTCTATACCCTATAAAAGGGGTCTTTGATGACGAACAATAAACGAAGACGACCAAGTTATTCGAAGCTATCTATGTTCATCATCTTATTCGATCCGGTTCAATGATTATTTAGGTGTCATGTATTTCTATGTTTTATGAAATAAAAAGGTTTTGCATTTTATATTTCTATGATTTATCCAAAAAAATGAATACCCGAGTCACACCCGAACCAAACCCGACCCTATCCGAACCCGAAAATAGGGTATTATAAACCCGTGTATTAGAAAACCCGACCCGAACCCGGGTATATAGGGTATACATTTTTTATATAAAACCAGGACCCGACCCGGGTATTGTCAATACCCGATTTTGTAGAACCCGATCGTACCCGAACCCGATTCCATACCCGGAACCGGGTATTCAGAAAACCCGATTTGTGCACCACTAGTGACCACTGGATAAGTAAGCAACGAATTTGGGCCGTATAAACTAAGGAAATATATAAACATAAGTCATAGGTAAGACAACATATTCTTCGGGTAGTTTGTTACCTTCAATTAATTAGATCATGTACCGTATATTATACGTTGGGAACAATAATCACCGTGCGTCAAACTCTGCCCATACAATTTCCACGATGATCAATAGTGCAGGAGACAAACAGTATAAAAGGACAATGACGTGTAACCAATCAACGTGTGCTTGTTCCATGATCTCCACTCACAACTGATGAAAGACTCGACAACAAGTACACTCGGCAAGCCACATGGCACCAATCACCATTCGCCAACGTCCCTATACCTCTGCATACACTATCGGTCGTGTCAGAGAGGACAAACCAGATGTTCCTTGTTGGCGACGTCCGGCGCAAGGCCCATCAGCTCAATTCATTCTCCACACTCTTCGGCTATAAATACCAACCTTCAACCACAGGTTTAAGGATCCGTTCTCTCTCACTCTCACAATTAAGATACACTCGTTTTATTCCTTAAGCGATTACTTATTCTCACGCCGAAGGGTGATTACGAGGAGAGCCCCCATCTTATCCTCCTCATAACGAGCTTCACAATGTTCATGTTTTGCATATTACTCTTGGAACATCATCTGCCATTGATTAGAAGAGATTAAAGATTAACCCCCTTGTCGAGACTAGCTCTTTGGTTCTAACCCCGCGCGGATTAAAACCAGTGTTTCTTTGTTGGCGCCATCTGTCTTTTTATTACAAACAACTTTCATTTTTTTCTCTTCGTTTCGATCCAATGGCTGACCAACTGCTAGCAATTCCGCTTTTCGGTTCGAACTCTAAGTCTGCGGCTATAGGGACCACTCCGCACGGTCATGAAACCCATGACAACAAGTACAAACACGTGGAGTACAATACTGGTACATTCCATAAGACAGGATCCAAGCGTCCAACCACTAAACCTAACCACGTAACTCTCAGCTTTCCTATCAGAGGGGGAAACTCCAACCTTATGGTACATAAACTCCCAAGTAGCACTGAATGTTGTGTACACGCAATTGTGCGCACATGTGCAAACACCAGTGCAACAACTTGAGCACACAACTCGAGTTTTAACTTATGGTTCACCACATCAAATTTAAAACTCTAGCCACTTTGTGTTCGTATGTATGACCCACCCACATATTTAAAGCCTAACTTTAGAAACAATGTAAAAAACCGATCTATAACTGAATTAACTGCTAATAACCGATTAACCGAAACTGACCAGTTTTGATTCCTTAATAACCGAAGTGTGCAGTTATGATTTCGGTTTTAGGCAATAACCGAACCAAACCACACCATACTCACCCCTAGTCTCTACAACTAAGATGCATTCTTTGAGCTTGTGAATTATGGGCACAAAAACCTTATTTTTATTTTATTTTTATAAATTAAGTGATTTAACAACCCTTTTGTATTTAGAAGCATGTTAGGCTGCTTTTCAAATGATCGAGTCATTTTCCTCATTTTCTTTTTTGCACTTTTTCTCATCATACGTGTTAAAGTGTTTTGAGATAGAAGATAACATGATTGTCTCCAATTAGTCTATGATTTTTAAGACTTGAAATGAAATTTATTCACCAATGGGTGCCATCTAATTCATGTTAATTTTAACCTTAAGGTATACAAAAATTCACTCAAGTCCAAGCAATGCTTGAACTTCACCATCGATAACGTGTTCCTTAATCTATCTAATAAACAAATAATTCAAACTAGTTTTATCTCTAACTAACTTGAATTATCTTTAACCCATATTAACTTTCTGGATAATCCTTCAAATCAGAATTATCTCTTCAAAACTCATGTTTGTCTAACACGCCAAAAAAATCAAATTTTTTGAAGGTTACAAACATTCAACCAATCGGCAGTCCTAGCCATTGTGCCATACATCTTAATCTACACTATACCACTGCCCCTAATACAATATGCATCCCATCATCACCCAACTTTACTCTTATGATTCCATTCATGAATAGACACAATTAGGTCATGGGGGAAAATCATGTGATGTTATGAACATGTGCCCATGATACATACCTAACAATAAAGACCTAAACCCTATCTCCCATATCATACATGTCATGAATCACAGCCCTTTTTCTGTTATGGGCAATCTTTATGATTTGTTCCTTACATCCAAAGCATCAACTTTTTTTTTATTTACTTTTTATGTTTGTCTTTTGATTTGGAATGATACATTCCCGACTTGTTTCTTATATCCGTTTTGTTATTCTACTCCCATAAACGAATAATTTGCTTAACATTGTCTTCATTAACATAAGGTTGGTAAAAACGGTGTTAAATGTTTGGTGATTTTACTGGTATCGATGTCATAGTAACTAATTGGACTTTATTTAAATTAAATGGAATTAAGAATAAACATTGATACTGTTAAATCTTAGGTTGTTTACACAAGTGAATCAAGAACATACAACTCCAATTACAACTCTTGATCAAACAAAATAGAAATTGTGAATAAAAGAAACTTGATGTTCGATCACTATTGGCACGCACCAAATAGATAAGAAACATTTTTTTTATTATTATTATGATACTTCTTGTTTTACGTACATAAAAGCAAATTACATTGGCATATTTATAGCCTTGACCACCAACTAACCTAATTGTAAATAGACTCAAACTAGGAAACAATTAAAATCCATAATCCTTTACCTAACCTTAGGAGTTTAAGGGGCTGTTTGGCAACATCTGAATGGTTAAGTGCCGAATCAGTAAGAGATCTGAATCATTAAGTGTTGAACCAGTAAGAGGTCTGGACCATTAATGTCACACCCCGATATTTCCACGTATTACCGGTGGGCCCGGTGGGGAGTATCGTGACGTAGTTGATATCATCATAGTCAAACAACACAAATTTAAATGCACAGCGGAAGCAAAAGATAGATTCATTTCAACTTTAACAAATTGTAATATTAAGTATCACAAGTAGTTGAAACAGATCCCCAGGTGGATCAAAATAAAAAAGAAACATTGTTCAACAGTTTTATGACATCCAAGCTTGCGAGATTTATTGTGGACGCTAGGAGAAAGCCAGCCTAGTTCGAGTAGTACCTGCACTTAACCTTTTTGGGAAAATACGTCAGTTTACACTGGTAAATACAATTAACTGACTCATTTTTGAAAAGTTTAATAAAATTGATTTGAATGCACATGGCACAAAACTTTTTATAACTTGGGATAATTATTTGAATATAATCTTGTAAAAGGATTACATGTTCCTTATGCGTTCAGTAGCCCGGTTTGTGCCGGGTTAAAGATCAATAGACACACCACATTATTTATTTAGGCACTGACGGGTGTACGCCTACACCCCATGCTTAGGTCGTGGCCATTTCGTAAAATGATGCCAAGGATATCCGGGACATGGTCATTAATCCCCCAAAGGCTTTAAGCAAACAAAACATTTTCAAACGGAGCATTTCAATGATTTAACCTTTATCCGAATAAAGATTCAATGCCCGACCAAGCGGTATTTTATATACCATACCCCAAGCCCGTATAGGGAAAATAAGTTAAAACTATTTACCTGAGCTAAATATAAATTTATTCCCAGCCGTATATCAATCAGCAAGTACATATAGCTTTTACTGGGCCTCCTATTCTGGAACGAAGGTTTACAATAACCTATTAGATTTCTAACGGGTCTTTAATTAAGCTTAAGCTTAGACCGGTTAGTTTTAAAAAAAGGAGATACGGTTCAAACGCAAGAATAAGCGAAGACCGGAATAGAATGTGATTTAGACCCGACAAGTTTGAAGACTTGTATAATATGGGTAAACTAAACACATTCTGGATTTTGAGACAAAAATGATAAGGTTTGACCCGTTTCGGATAATATATGCAAACTACTTACATAAGCTGATCCGAACGCGAAAAGTGCGTAACGAGTAACCAAATGAGTCCTATGCAAATTTCCTAAGTTAATATGCCTTAAATATGTTGTGACATCAGTAAGATGTCTTCCATTATGCCCAAAACGGATTTAAACTCGAATTATGCCCCGTAAGGGTATTTTGGTCATTTAAAAGGTTATAAAAGAGTTTAATTAGTAATCTGAGTTACAGGTCTGATTTATTTAGTAAATATACTTAGTTTAATAAGTTATAACAGTAGGGTACTAGATATATGTGAAATTTATCATTTAAAACCAAACTATGCACCTAAGGGGTATTTTGGTAATTTCACATAGGCCAAAAGGTCAAAATTGGAAATCTGAGTTTAAAAATTTAGCTTACTGTTAATGTATAAAAATATACTTAAAATATCAGTAGGTATCAACCTTATATGTGTAAAATGGTTTTGATGCATACTGTGCTTTTAAAAACGCTTAAAAAGGCTATTTGGAGCCATTTCCGGGGTTTTAAAGGAAAGCTGATATTTTTATTATTCCAGAAGGCTCAAAATATTTTATTTATCATAACAAATCAGTAGCAAAAGGTTTGGGGTTAAAAAGATTAGTAAAACTCATTTTATAGCCAAAAAGGGTAAAGCCGGCATTAACCGAATTAAAGCTACAACCCTATGTTATGCTCAGCCTAAAATTAATTAAAACTCTTTAAAAATCCAAAAATATTAGTTTATATCAGTAGGTAAAAAGTTTGGTATTAAAAATCGGGTTTAGATAGGCTATATGCTAGTTATGACATTTAATTCACAAAAAGCATTCTAATTACGCTAATGAGCATAACTCTTAATCTAGACCTCTAACTGATGTCAGATTTTGGGTGCAAGTTTATAAATCAGTAACTTAAGGTTTGTCATCTTTTATATTTTCAAAAATCCTATTTTATGGTGAAAAGGGCATACTAGTCAACATTTAGGTAATTAACGGGAACTTGCATAATAATCGGATAACTATTGAACCAAGGTGTATAATCACAGAGGGTTATACTAACATGTGACTAGGTTCAAAAGAAGCTCTAAGGCAATCCTAAACTAGGCTTAAGCGGGTCAGAACTGAAAGTCAAAGCATAAGTCAAACTATACGACTTTCGGTTCCAAACCGGGTCTCTACTGAAAATTGTCGGGTTGAACATGTTTAGACATATTCTTACATTAATTATCAAGTTATATTAATGATAAAACAGGTTACATGGATCCTACATTGCTAATTATGTATTAATTTGAAAATAAGTATTCTGTTGACTTTTTAAAGTTAGCTTTGACCCGACAATTGACCTAGTTAGAGTGGGAAACAGATATTACCCTTTTAAGGGTTTATTACCCACATAATTACCTACTTATAGGTACTTTTAATTCGAGATTTGACTGAACAAATTTTAATTAATCTCGAAGTCAAACCTTAATTACAACGGTTTGACTTTTAGCTAAATAATTAAGCTAAACTGAATTAGGAAGGGTTAAGGACACTTACAAAGGTCCTAAGTATGCTTATGGATCCTAAGAGAAGTTGGTTGCTGTCCAGAGAGCTCCAGAGATCAGTTGAAGTGAGTTTGAATGTAGTGAACAAAATGGTTGCAACTTCACTCTCTTATATATTGAACCCAAATGCTCAAGATCATGCCAAGCCACTCTACTAATGTTATGGGATGACCCCAGGTGTTCCTATAATGCTAAAAACCAGTTATAGGGCCCTTGGTTTTCAAAAACCACTCATCTAAGGCGGTGGAACAGGCTGAGCAGGCAGCTGTCCATTTCTGCTGCCAGCGACAGCCTTACGGACCGTAAGCCTTAGCTCTTACGGTCCGTAACCGATGACCAGAGACAAAAGTTTTTGCAACTTTTAGGCTTAGCTCATGCATTTCTTACAAGTCCGAATCTTGTGCTTCTTTTCAGTAATGGGACCAAGTTTTCAGTTCTTGCATGCCTTGCATGTTCTTACACAATTTTGGATCCTTGTGGGAGGTTTTTAAATGTCGGAAATACCAAGAATTCATATTGGATCCATGACTTAGGTTATAATCAATTTGTTATTTGGGATAACCAAATTTATTTGCATAATTTGAGATGTTGATTAAATATATCATGGTTAGGGATTTATTAATAGGTCGCTCAGAGGTATAAATTAACATGTCGACGCTTTTAAATCCTACCGTACATCTTTGTCTGGATCCGTCTTCATAACATGTTTGCATCACATGACGCGTGTCTTTATTTTATTGGGTATGATTTTACGAGGTGTTACAATTAAGAGCCTGTTAATGCTTAACCGTTCAGAGGCAAATGTCTGACCAATTCAGATTAGAGGTTTTAACCATTCAGACTTTGTATAATGCTTAACCATTCAGAGGCAAATGTGTGAACCATTCATACATCTGCTCGTGAAACAAATAGTCTGAACTAGTAAGAGCTCTGAACCATTAACAGTCTCATTAAGAGGTAAACAAATAGCTCCTAAAACTAGTTCAAATTGCTTCTAATCTTATGTAATAGGGAAATTGGTCTGTAATAATCCCAATTAGATGTCATTGGCCATTGTCAGTTCCACATTTGAATATTCCCCATGACAGTTCCACCTTTCACTTATTTTTTCTCCACCGTCACCGGTCCTTAGTTAAAAAACTTAACGGAGTTAAGGGTTTTTTTTTAATGAATTACAAGCTGACGTTTTAGGGCTTTTGATCAGAACGAGGATACGAGTCAAATGATGTAAAACTTACCTTGAAATTGTGCTCTAAACGATGAAAACGGTGCTTCAATTCGGGTGTTTAAACTTCCAATTAACAAAAATCAAGTTGTTTGGAGCACCGTTTCAAGGTAAGTTTTACATCAATAGACTCGTATCCTTGTTCTGATCCAAAGCCCTAATACGCCAATTTGTAATTTAGAAAAAAACTTAACTCCGTTAAGTTTTTTTAACTAAGGACCGGTGGAAGAAAAATAGATGAAAGGTGAGACTGACATGGGGAATATTCAAAGATGGGACTGGCAATTGCCAATAACGTCTAGTTGGAATTATTACAGGCCAATTCTCCTTTCTAATAATAATAATAATAATTAATTAACTCTTGTCTAAATAAACTAGATAACTAACAATAATATTATTTATTATTACTCTTGATATCCTCCAAGCCAAGCCGCCTCATGAGATCAAAACGAACTACTCTTATACTTTTCATATTAACCGTTCGGGTCCTTCAAGTTGGTATTGCACCAAGTTTAACAGATACAACTTAAGATGTATTGAGTAAACATTTGTTCAGAACCATTCCTATTTGTGGCACCAACAAACTGGGGTTCAAAGGGCCAGCTCCCCATACATAGTCTTAAGGTTGAGCGAGTCGTGCCCACTATGGAATTTTTTTACGATGTTGAAAAGCCATTAGCAGTTGCTTCAGATTTGTAAAGTTGCATATGAATTGATCACCGTTAGTAAACTGATTATCCATATTAACTGACCAGCTATAGTAACTAGTACTTTACCCGTCCGGTGGACGGGAATGTTAACGTCATAATGTTGAACGAACTGACACGAGTAATAAAATACTTCGTTTGACCTTAATTAAGTCAGCTGTGCATATCAGTTCAGTTCTGCAGCTTCTATTATTTACATAAAAATCTTATGAAATTAAGGAAAATGGATTGTTGATGGGATCTTTTCTGGGCAGTAGTTAAATGCAGCAAAAAAATGATTTTCATACTTCTAATCACTTGAATTCTCAAGGAAAGTGGATTGTTAATGGGATTTTTTCTATTGAACACCCAACTTACTTTAAAGTAATATGAACTTTTAATGCAAATCCCTTTAAAATTCATAACAAAAATATGAAATTCTTTAATCATGAGGAATCAGATTTACATAAGAGCCTTGTTGTTTTCTAGCCCTTTGGACCTAAAAGTCAAAATTACAGATATACATGCATCTTAAAACAAATATTGAATCCACAATCCTTTCCCAACAAACTCCCCTAAGCCCGTCACGCAAACCCCTTCAGCCCGAAGACAAAACAAAATGAAAGAATACGATGGACTTCGTTACCACAAACTACGATAATTTCACCAGTAACCCATCCTCAAGCAGCAACGATCCATCCTTCATCAAGTTAACACTTAAGCTTTTGAATCTCTCTCTCTTGAGTAGGATTCGAGAAATCCATCGTGTAACAAAGAGAACACAAAAGTAGCAAGAAAGCTTCTCATAGAAATAAATATACCTTCTGCAAGTCTAGAGGTGCAATCCTGGCCATCTTTTTTTTTTTTTGTTAACTTTAGCAGGCTCAGCACAAACATAAACAGGTCTATTATTTTCATGACACTCCATGTATGGGACCTTTTTATCAGATGTATAGAGCTCTGCCTCTGCCCCAGTTGTATTATGCTCTTGTTGTTGTTTCTGTTGTTTCCTTTGTTCAAAATATTGTTACTTGATAATTAGCTCTCCTGCAATCTCTATTTTATGGACATCCAGCTCCTCGTATAACCAAATAAAAGGGATAACATACCTCTTTTGCGTTGACTGAATTTCCTCATTTAAAAGAACATTCTCAACGGTGTTACGAGGACCAATCTATAACGAAAGGTGTATCAACAATAGATGTCTTAGCTCATGATTCGCCTTAAACAAAATAGATTATTATATTTACAAAAAATCTTGCATAGGTCTACCAAAGTATAAACTGAAAAGTATAAGAGCATACCTCATGTTATGACGAATCACTCTCGTCTCCCACCTCGCGAGAATCATCACTTCCACTTTCAACTCCTTGGTTAAGATTATCAACTCCATCACTCAATCGAACTTCAATGCTTATTGTTCTCACCATCCTGTTATTATAACAATAGCGATAACGAAATATCACATTTATAAATTTAGGTTACTATAAACTTTCTTTAAAAAGCCTACAAATTTCCCAAATTTTCAAACTTATTATTGTGAAAGGAAAAGAAATAAACATGAGTAAGATTTGAGGTAACTAATCTTGGCTGATCTTAAATAAAAAAAAAACGCATAAACATAATAGATTTCCTACCCACTAATAAGGTAATTACCATGTACCTCATCTTCTGAGAATTCACTCTTTTCAACATCGGTTCACCGTTCACTTAACTACCTGCTGCACCAAAATCGCTATAAAGAATCGAACAATAAAAGTTGTATCTTGATTTAGTTGATTCAATACGAAGATGTATGTTTTCATGGAGAGACATGTATATGCAAACCGGAATCGAACAACTAAGAGATGGGGCTTGATGAAGGATCTGGCAGTTTAGGGTTTTCAATGTGGGTGAAAATCCTTGTTTTTGTAAAATTACCAGAAATTCCGGCCATGAGACACCGCAAAATAACTTCCACAGACCTCGATTTCTGTACGAGAGTACCAACGATCTTAGTCATTGACGAAAAATAACTCTGCACAAACAAACTTGCCAACGAAACACAGTAAACAAATCATTAAAACAACAATCAACAACCTAATACAACAGCAGACAACAAAAATTTCAAAAAATCAAAACCGATAACCTAAAATATGAGTTACGAGAGAGAATCAAACAATGAAGATGATCCTTAGCGCCCATAGCATTCACGATTACATCCGAGAACGATCCGTGATCAGATACTTCCGATTGAATATGATCGTAGAGGGAGATGAGATTACAACTGAGTGCCCAAAGTTCGTCGCTGGTGACGTTGTTGGAGTGGTGGTGTGAAGTTTGTCGGTCCATTTCCGTCGTTGTGGTGGTGGCATTGAGATGATTGTAGTACAATCGTAGGTAGTAATGGTTAGGGTTGTGATAGAAATGGGGATTGGAGAGTGGAATATAAGAGGGTAGAAGCAGAACGTGGGAGTGGAATTCGGAAGGAGAAAACCGCTGCAAACTGCAAAACTTCCCGAAGAAATTGCTGGAATTCAGGAATCATGGCCTGATTTTTAGCTATTCAAGAGAGAGAGTCCGAACTGTTAGAAACTGACTTTGTCAGTTATTTTTTAGAGTTTATGTGGCTAGGATTTGATCTTGAAGAGATCTGACGGATGTGATTAAATTTGAGAGCGGTTGGCTTTTACGCCGTCTATAATATATATAATTATAGTAAATAACAAAATGGTCCATCGGTGGTATTGATGAAATGTAGTAAAATTGATGACAACGGTAAGAACATGTGTAGTGGGGCGTTTTTTTTTTAAAATTCAAAAAAAAAAAAAAACGCCCGAAAACGCCCATGCCCCATTACATAGGGCGTTATTTAAAAAAAAAATCAAAAAAAGCCCATTTGGCGTTGTTTTAAAAACGCCTTCCCCCACTTTCATCTTCCAATCATCTTTCATCTTTCACCTCCTTGTCCAATAAGATTTTTTAGGTTTTTTTTTTCTTTATTTTATTTAATGCCCCAATAATACCCAATAATGCCCCATCCCACTACACCCATTTTAGAAAACGCCCAATAACGCCCCTTTGCTGACTGGACCGCCACATGGCGTAAAATGCCCTAGGGTGGGGGCATTATTTTCCCCTTCCACTACACATGGTCTAAGTTTGGCCATCATTAACAATTGCAAATCAACAATAACATAGACTATCAATAGTAAATGTGCATCAACATCAACTCGGGCGATCTACAATAACTGAGTTAATGCTGACATGTCAATCATTCGCAGGATTTAAGTTATTGCTAAAGGTGTTCATGTTGACATAAAGTTACTGCAAATAGCAGCTAAAAAATTTCAGTCGTATTAATCGTCAACTGAGATACTGTCTCATGAAGGGGTTTCTCGTTTCATCAAAACACTGTGATGGTTCTCTAACTGTATAAGGCAAACCTTTGGTCCCATTTACCTAGGGGTGCAAACGAGTGGAGTCAAGCCCGAGCTCATTTAACTTATGAGAGCTCGAACTCGAACTTGGCTCGGTTTTAGCTTTGTTTCTAAAGCTCAAGCTCAACTCATCGTAGTTTCTCAAGCTCGAGCTTGGCTCGGGCTCGACTTGTTTGTTATCCCATATTCATTCTTGTTTCTCTTTTAAATTGAGACTTTTAGAGCAACATCAACATATTTTGTTACGAGAGAAATATGTATATGGTTTAACAAGCATGTCTCGCATATTTGCAATGTTCATAAGCTGATAACACATGTTTGCAATGTTCATTACTTGTATTGGAAGAAAAAGAAGTTCAACTTCACTCACTATTCATAAATAATATAAAATACATGTATTTATAGTAATTGTAATGTCAATTGAATAATACGATTAAATTAGTTTAGTGAACCTAATAGTGACAAAGAATATAACAAGCTGAAATGGGTAAAATGGATTAGAAGTTATCGTATTTTTTATTTTTAATATAAAATAAAATCCTCTTTGTTTATTTTTTATTAAAAATATTAAATTATGAATAATGTAAAATTTTTAAACCTTTTAAGGACTATGGGCTTGTGGGCTGACGAGCTCCCTTCTCACATTGCTTTTTGGTTTTCATCCTCATTCGTGATCACTTGACCCGAATAACAAAAGAGTATATTTGTATAGCAAGCCCATTTTTTTTTTAAAGTTAGAACACTTTTACACACACAATAAAAAAAAAACAAATATTTATTTAATTAGTTCCATTTTTACAAAATAGTTTCACTTTACGAACTTTATCAACACCATCTTTAGCTACCAACAACCGCTATATCACCACACACATAAGGTAATTACTATATATTATTATTATTATTATTACTATATATTACTTTATTATTATTATTACTTTACTATATATTAATAAATCAATTGAAATGAATAGTAATTTTATTATTATAATAATATATAGATTTTTAATATTTTTATTATTTTAATATTATAATATTAGTCATTTTATTTACTTTTTAACTTTAATCTTTTTTTAATATCAAAGGTTGGGATAAGCTTTGTGTCAATCGGTATCGGACCAGTACTGGTATTAAAATACCGGTACGGTCCTGTTCGGTATCAGTACATGAAGGTAAAAACCGGCACTAATACAGAAAACGCCAAGAGTTGGTGCCGAATTGATATTGGAAATCTTTTGCTTCGAGAAATTCAGTGCCGCTACCCGGTACCATTTGCTCATCCCTGATCACGGTTACTGTACGAACAACAGTATCGTACAACTTTTTTTTATTGATTTTCTTCAACTTTTAATTTTTTCTTTTTTAGTTTCAGGGGTAGGGATGAGCTCGGTGCCAACCGATACAGAATCGGTACTGATACCGAAAATACCGATTACGGTACCGGTATATGAAGGTAAAAAACGGTAGTGAACCGGTACTAGGAACGCCAAAAGTCGGTACCGAATTGGTACTTAAGATCGTTCGGTTCGACAAATTTGGTACCGGTACCCAGAACAATTTGCTCATCTCTGACCACGGGTTTCATACGAACAACATCGTTACCATACAACTTTTTTGGTTGATTTTCTTTCGGTTATCTTTTAGTGTTTTTTTTTCTACATTTTCTTTTTATTCTTGTCAGCAGTTCCGTTCGCAACACACTCTTTCAATACACATGTAAACATAGACTAAATAACAAATGAAATTCGCGGCAACGCCGCGAACTTCGTTAAACCTAGTTATTATAAACGG
Organism: Helianthus tuberosus; assembly: GCA_030545235.1. NCBI lineage: Eukaryota > Viridiplantae > Streptophyta > Magnoliopsida > Asterales > Asteraceae > Helianthus > Helianthus tuberosus. The sequence goes on from CM060423.1 coordinate 10,171,316, forward strand.
TCAATTAAAATAGAGAAATTGAATTTAATGATTTCAACTTTGATCGATTGGGTGAAATTAATCTCAACTCATTAAATGTTTACATAAAGTCTTAAGTTTAAACATATTTTTTCTTTAAGGATCTCATACTAACTGAAAATGAACCTAAATAGTTTTTGCTTACGTTGACTGCTTGTGTGGAAAATTTTTGAGGACACAGATTGCTTATGTGATAAACTTTTAATGACGCAAATTGCTTATGTGGTTGTCCACGTAAGCAAAAACTAACCGAGTAAACTTTTAGTTAATATTGGATCGCTAAAGAAAAATAGATTCAAAGTTGGGATTGTCGGTAAACATTTATAAGGTTGGGATTAGTCATTACCAATAGGTTAGAGTTAAAATTACAAACTAAATTTGCAGCATCTTTGTGTATAGGGAAGTTCTATATAATGCTTAGGGAGGTTTTCAAAAAAACTAATATTACACTTTCAACCCTATGCTTTTCATATTTCACAAATTTTTGTTTTACGATTAGTTCTAAATTTTGCGAGCTAACACATGCGTGTGTGGTTTAACGCTTTTACGTTTCGTTTTAAAATTTGTGAGTTAACACGACGCAACGTGCATGTGTAGGTTAACGTTTTTACGTTGTCTATTTTCCCCGTTTGACAGGCCCGTCGCAACGCGCGAGTCCTAAATCGACTTAGTTATTATTTTCTATGTTTTAGATTTTGGTTTAATATCTACACATTAAATTAAAAAATATATAAAACATAACTTTTCAATACATGATATATAAAATACTCCAAGCGTGATTTAAATAAAATATATATAATATTTTGAGGATATATAAAAATTGCCATTTTTAATTTTTTAATAACTCGATGACTTCTTCTTTCTTGTCCTTTTTCTCAAAATGTAGAAAACAAAAACCATAAACAATAGTAATAAACAAATGCAATGAGGTACTGGTGTAGTGGTTGGAGAAAGATTTGCTGTTCTTTGTCACATAGGTTCGACTCACACTCTTCTCATTAATTTCTGCGGCATCCAGGTGAAGGGCGAATACTGGTGGCGCCGGTTCGTTTTGAATGAGAGGTGAGGTTTTACCGGTTATATTCCATTGTTATGCCTTCGGGCGGGTGGAGGTCGGGTTTCCGCGCATCTAGGAGAGCCAAGGTACTAACGGCGGTCGAGTAGTCGATCTTGACCACAGTGCCCGGTGTCACAGTGATTGGTACGTCGTTCCTTGCCGTTAAAAAAAATAGTAATAAACAAACTGAAAGAAAAGATCCAACGGTGGAGACACAACAAGACATAAAACCATCGCACGAAATACATATGCAGATTAGAAGATCTGACACACATGATAACACCACCATCACCATCCCTCTTTTTATTTATTTCAACAATCTTCTTCCACTCTTCCTTCCTTCTTTTCTCCTGTTTCTTACTTAAACAAAACCCTAGCTAGCTTTACATAATACATTCACCCCCTCCTGTATCTATCTGTTTCCAAACATGATGCAGCAGCATCAGAGGATAAGACAACAACAAGCCCTGATGCAGCAGCAATCCCTCTATCACCCAGGTCTCATAACCCATCCACAGGTAACCCCCCCCCCCCCCCCCCCCCCCCCCCTTTTTCATTTTTCTTGATTTTTTGTTATCAAGTTTGGATTTTTTGTGTCAAAGGTGCTACCTTTTTTAGTGGGTATCAAGTTTTATGATCCGGGTCGGGTTCTTTTTTAGTGGGTTTTGTATAATCTGCAATCTTTAGTGGTGATGATGCATATTTTTTAAATTTGGTGTGCTAGCTGTTTGTACTGAGTTGGTGTTTGGGCATTTTGTAGAAATTTGTGTATTACTGTTTTATTAGTTTCTTGAATTGGGAATTGATTACAGCTTTTTTGCTAAAGGATGTTGTTACTATATACCGAAATATATGGCACTGAAATGTGTATCAAAATGTACTAGTGTTTTTGAAGGTATTAGGCATTTAGACAATGTGTAGTGGTAATGCTCTTACCCTTTGGCGTTTTGCGCCATGTGGCATCCCAGTCAGCAATGGGGCATTACGGGGCGTTTTCTAAAATGAGTGTAGTGGGGATGTGGGACATTATGTTTTAGGGGAAAAACGCCCCCCCCCCCCCCCCCCCCCCCCCCACACACACACACACACACACACACACATGGTCTTAGTACTAAAAACACCTATCTGTTCATGTGGACACAAGTTTAAAAAGATAATACAAGAAAGGGTTAAGAAACCATGAGAGATTAATGGGATCAATAGTGAATAGACCAATATGATGGAGAATAATTCCTAATTCTGTTAGTGTTTTTTTTTTTTTTTTTTTTAATTTTTTTACCAAGATTCACATAATTTTATGAGACAGGTTTTTAACTCTTTATATTTGCAGATAGAACCTATCTTGAGTGGAAATCTACCTCCCGGGTTTGATTCAACTACATGCCGCAGTGTGTGAGTGTCTTCATTTTCTCCCCTGTTCTATAATTCCGAACGAAGCTCTCTTTTCCTTTATCATAGTTCAAACCATATTATTTGTTTACTTAACTAGCAAAACACTTTTATATGGTTTAAAACACCTCATGCTAATTTAGACTCGACACTGACATCAAATATCCGACTTTATTTAGGTATGTTGGGAACATTCATCCACAGGTCACCGAACCCCTACTTCAAGAAATCTTTTCAAGCACCGGTGCTCTTGAAGGTTGCAAGCTCATTAGGAAAGATAAAGTATGAGTAATCATTGTTTCTCTCATGATTTTGACTGGGGAGTTATTTATATTAGAAAGTTAAAAATACAAAGTCCCTTAACGTACGAGACCACCCGATAACGTGCGTAATTATACATATAACATTTAAAATTTGGGTTGAAACCACCCATGCGTAATTTTGAGTTTAACATGCGTAATTTTCATGTTTGGTGGCATGCGGGTTTTGATTTTTTTATAATATGCGTAATTATGCAAATAACGTGCGTAATGAGGGTTTAACCCAACCCATGCGTAATTATGCAAATAACGTGCGTAATTATGCATTATAACGTGCCTAATTATGCAATAACGTGCGTAATTATGTCAAGTTAATTACTATTGTGCCACCGCGTTCAATTAAAGGCCTAGGGTAGGTCAGATGTGTGGTTGAGATGCTCGCGTATGCTTCGCACGATAAGGTGGTCTTGTACATTAACCTTCCCCTATATATAAATATAATAGTGTTTTTGTTTTATTTTAATTTATTTGGATTCAGTCATCATACGGGTTTGTGGATTATTTTGATCGGCGTTTTGCTGCTCTTGCGATTGTGACTCTTAACGGAAGGCATCTGTAAGTAAAAACCTTAAAATAGTATCTATCTCCCGTTCTTGTAATAAGTCACCACTAATTGCTTTTGAAATCATACATTTGCAGGTTTGGGCAGCCCATCAAAGTTAATTGGGCATATGCCAGTAGCCAACGGGAAGATACATCAGGTTTGTTAACGTAATATTAACTTAGTAGTCAATAACATATTTTTTTTGCTAAAACTTTTATCTTGGTTTTGCAGGCCACTTCAACATATTTGTCGGTGATCTTAGCCCTGAAGTTACTGATGCAACTTTGTTTTCTTGCTTCTCTGTTTACCCTACTTGCTCGTAAGCGCTAATTAATCGTGTTACGGTGCAAAATGCATATTTTTAGTATATTTTTACTGATTTTTTTGGATGTTGGTAAGTGATGCAAGAGTTATGTGGGACCAGAAGACGGGCCGCTCTAGGGGTTTTGGATTTGTTTCATTTAGGAACCAACAAGTAAGCAAAATTCATGTGTGTCTGAAAAGACCTTTTTGCCCCCACTCCTTTTAAGATACTAATTAGAATTCAATTCTCTTTTTTATTTAACAGGATGCCCAAAGTGCAATTAATGATTTAAATGGTAAGACATTTTAGATTGAGTAAAGTACACATATGGTCCCTTTGGCTTACCAAATTTTGGATTTGGTCCCTATCTTTCTAAAAGGACACGGATGATCCCTATGGTTTGCACTTTGTAACACATTTAGTCCCCAACTTTACCAAAAGTCACATGTATGGTCCCTATGTTTTGCACTTTGTAACGCATTTAGTCCCTAACTTGAACCTGCTGAAACCTTTAGATTTGTTGGTTGGGGACTATATGCATTACAAAGTGCAAACCATAGGGACCATCCATGTACTTTTGAAAAGCTAGGGACCAAATCCATAATTTTAGTAAACCACAAGGACCATCCGTGTACTATACTCTTTTAGACTTTTGCTTTCTTTTTTCAAGTCCTTTGATTTTATTGCCCGTTTTATTAAAATGAATTTTGTGTTCGGATTCTATGTTTTATAAATTATTTAAATTTATATTGTAGGAAAGTGGCTCGGAAGTAGGCAAATTCGATGCAACTGGGCGGCAAAGGGTGCGGGATCAGATGACAAACAGCGGTCAGATACTAAAAGTATTGTTGAATTGACAAACGGAACATCAGGTTAACATGTTACAAATAAATATGCATTTTTTATAGAATTTATACGGATGTTATATTGTTGTTTCCATTTTGACATTGGCTTACATGTGCAGATGATGGTCAAGAAAAGGTCAATGAAGATGCTCCAGAAAACAATCCTCAATACACAACTGTTTACGTTGGCAATCTGGCTCCCGAGGTTAGCATTTTCTAGGGGTGTGCATGGTTCGGTTTGGTTTTTGGCTAAAACCAAAACCGTAATCGAAAGTCCGGTTTTTGGTTTTTGAAAACTGTTCGGTTTTAGCAATGGTTCGGTTTTTCGTTTTTTTTTTCAGTTATTTAAACAAATTCCGTAAGATTCAACAATAAAAATATAATTCAAAGTTTAAGAATTTTTCTTAGATGTTTACATTTAAGTTAATATATTTAATTTTTTTTAATTAATATTGTTCACAAAAATCTGACCTTCTAATCTATTTTAATGTTTCTCCAAAGTTTTTATTAGGACGTTTTCTTTTGTAACACTTTGAAAATCATTTAATTTTTATGTTAAATTTTGTTATTTCTTGTAGACAATGGATAAATCATTTCGTTGATAAATAAATATGTTAATGTTCTTATTATAAATACTTAACATTCAAGAATATAATTAATTATTCCTAAATCAATATATAACAAAAATTTAAAAAATGATTTTTAGGTTATACGGTTCGGTTTTTTTCGGTTTTGTAAAATGCAAAACCTTAACCGCACCGCAAATTTCGGTTCGGTTTTTTTCGGTTTTCTGTGTGGTTTGGTTTTTTCGGTTTTCTGCTCACCCCTCGCATTTTCTTTATTTTCTGTTTTTCTATAAATCTATTTCAATAAGGTCAAATGTCACTTAATAGTAATCAAGTTTCATCACTATTCCACTTGGTTACTATTTAATTACACGTTACACTTGTTTTAAACTACTAATTGAACAAATTATATTATAGGTTACATCAGGTGATCTCCATTGTCATTTTCATGCTCTTGGTGCTGGTGTTATCGAAGACGTTCGACTTCAACGAGACAAAGGTTTTGGTTTCATAAGATACAGCACACATGCTGAGGCAGCCCGTGCTATTCAGTTAGGGAACACTCGTTATCTCTATGGCAAACCCCTTAAGGTAATTTTACATTTACAAACCCGTTAGATCTATATTCATCGAAACATTTGAAATTATAATTTAATCTGAATGGTTTTTGCAAAACAGTGTTCATGGGGTAGCAAACCGACACCTCCGGGGAGCAGCTCAACACCTCTACCCCTGCCAGTTACCGGAAATAATATGGGGTTTTCCGCCATGGATATTGCCGCTTATGAGAGACAATTGGCTCTTAGTAAAATGGTTCTGATGCATCAGCAGATGGGTGGTGCCGCTAGCCAGGGTGCGGTCTATGATGGTGGTTACCCGGGGATCGCCTCTACGCAGGCTCCTGTGTACTACCAGTAACTACAGTTGCGAGAGACGGTCCATTGTTGAGTTGGGAAGTATATCTAGAACTATGGAGATTAGATAGGGTTCTCTTTTTTTTCCCCAATGTTTTATGCTATTATTGATTGAAATGTTTGTTACTTATTATTGTATAACCTTGAGGATGTATATGTAGCATCACCCACACCCACCATGTGTATTTATTTCTCTTACCTAAACAATGGTATCACTTCCTTGTGTTATAGGAAGTTTTGAGTTATGAATGGATCATGGATGAGTATACCACATCTGGTTTAAGGTATCAAACAAAGACAACTTTGAACATGGTGTTCTTTTAGAGCATCTCCAATGCATCCCGTTTCAGACGTCCTAAATGCGTCATGTCATTTGACATCAAATTTTCGCAATTTCACCCGTCTTTCAAACGTATCCATTTTCTCTCTAATGATACGTCTATTTTGAAACACATATGTTAAAAATAATTTTAAAATAATATGTAAATATATTGTTTATGTATCATCCCCTCTCCGTACGCCACCTAAGCATCCTGTTTCTCTCGGTGGAGACACTCTAATGGCTTATGCAGGCTTTGATACATTAGTAGATGCAGTGGCGAAACTTGAGATTTCCGACCTGAGGGTCAAAAATGTATATACCAAAAAATTTCTATAAAACCGGGGGGTCGAAAACGTATATACCAAAAAATTTCTATATGAAAACTACATACTCTCCACTACTGGGCAAAAAGTTCGGGGGGTCGGCCGCCCCTCCCGCCCATTAGAAGCCGCGCCCCTGAATAGATGGGTGGTGCCACTAGCGAGGGAGCATTGGTTACCCTGTCAATGCTGCCACTGCGCTACACGGGCCCATACGTACTACCAATACTTACAGTTTTAGATATGGACATTAGATCTGCACACAGGCCCCTGTGTACTACCAGTAACTACAGTTGCGAGATGGGTGGTGCCGCTAGCCAGGGTGCGGTCTATGATGGTGGTTACCCGGGGATCGCCTCCACACAGGCCCCTGTGTACTACCAGTAACTACAGTTGCGAGAGACGGTCCATTGTTGAGTTGGGAAGTATATCTAGAACTATGGAGATTAGATAGGGTTCTCTTTTTTTTCCCCAATGTTTTATGCTATTATTGATTGAAATGTTTGTTACTTATTATTGTATAACCTTGAGGATGTATATGTAGCATCACCCACCATGTGTATTTATTTCTCTTACCTAAACAATGGTATCACTTCCTTGTGTTATAGGAAGTATTGAGTTATGAATGGATCATGGATGAGTATACCACATCTGGTTTAAGGTATCAAACAAAGAGAATTTTGAACATGGTGTTCTTTTAGAGCATCTCCAATGCATCCCGTTTCAGGCGTCATAAACGCGTCATGTCATTTGACATCAAATTTTCACAATTTCACCCGTCTTTCAAACATATCCATTTTCTCTTTAATGATACGTCTATTCTGAAACACCTATGTTAAAAATAATTTTAAAATATGTAAATATATAGTTTATGTATCCATCCCCTCTCCGTATGCCACCTAAGCGTCCTGTTTCTCTCGGTGGAGACGCTCTTAAATTACTTGTTTTACTCAATTATGCTCTAAAAATGGCTTATGCATGCTTTTGATACATTAGTAGATGCAGTGGCGAAGCTTGAGATTTCCGACCGGGAGTGAAAACGTATATACCAAAAAATTTCTATAAAACCGGGGGGTCGAAAACGTATATACCAAAAAATTATATACGAAAACTACATACTCTCCACGAGCGAAAAGTTCGGGGGGTTGGCCGCCCCCTCACGCCCATTAGAAGCTACGCCCCTGAATAGATGGGTGGTGCCACTAGCGAGAGAGCATTGGTTACCCTGTCAATGCTGCCACTGCGCTACACGGGCCCATACGTACTACCAATACTTACAGTTTTAGATATGGACATTAGATCTGGCTCTCTTCTTTTTCTTAATGTTTTAATCTTTTATTGATTGGAATATATTAGAATGGGTCAAGTTATTCTACAAAGACTTCTAATTGTAAGAAGTGTAAGAAGGATTTATAGAGTGACAAGTGTCCAATAACCTAAAACTAAACCCACTACATCACCACCAAAAACCTAAACACCCACCCCCACCCCCACCCCACCCCACCACCACCCAAAAACCTAAACCCCCCCCCCCCCCCCCCCCCCCCCCCCCGCAAAAAAAAAAAAACAAAAAAAAAACTATACCTCACCAAAAAAACCCCCAAAAAACCTAACCCCCCCCCCCCCCCCCCCCCCCACCTCCACCCCCCAAAAACCTAAAAAAACCTAACCCCCCCCCCCCCCCACCCCCAAAAAACCTAAAAAAAAAATATAAAAAAAACTAAACACCCACCCCCACCCCCACCACCACCCAAAAACCTAAACCCCCACCCCCTCGGCAAAAAAAAAAAAAAAAAAAAAAAAAAAAAAAATTTTTTTTTTTTTTTTTTTTTTTTTTTTTGTGGGTGAGGTGGGGGGGGGGGGTTGGTGGTGGTGGATGTTTAAGGTTTTTTTTTTTTTTTTTTTAGTGGGTTTTTTTGTGTAGTGGGTTTTTTAGGTTATTGGACACTTGTCACTCTATAAATCCTTCTTACACTTCTTACAATTAGGATCCTTTGTATTTGATCCTAATCCATATTAGAATCACATCCTTATGTTAAAGAAAGTATTGATTTATGTATGGATCATGGATGCATACACAGCATCCAGTCCAGAATTTAACAAAGAAAATCTTGAACATGATGTTCTTCAAACTTCTCACTTATTCCACCCCCTATGTACACAATATATGATTCATCATGCCCAGATCGCTATCTTGGATGACACATGTGATCAAACTTATGTCACTATCACGCTTCATGCTTGAGCACGCTTCTATGTTGGGCTAAATCGCAAAAATCCCAGTCGCCATCACTCGATTAGCGCCACTGGAAGACGCTTGTGAGCTACAATATTTCTCCGGTCTCTCATCCATGCCTATCTGTCTGCTCCTACATTCTGGGCTGCAAAATGCTTTCTCTCCCCTATTATAAAATACCATATAATAATTATATAAATCATCAAGTTATTTGAAATCCCAAAAACTGTCTAAAAAAAAATAAAAAAAAAAAAAAAAAAAAAAAAAAAATCTCTTAAATATAATTACCTGTACATATATATATCTTTGCCATGCAGTCTTTTGTTACACAAATGGCATGAATTCAAAAAGCCATCAGGTTGAGGCAGCCTCATATCATCATCACCAGGTGATATATTAAAAATGCAACCTTTCCCACCACCTTTTGTAACCTTTCCCCTATCACCAACAATCCTCAACCGAGACACCGGATTCGCGTCAGACCACATTCGGCCCATGCCACTAAATTCAGCCCTTTCGATGGCCGCAACTATACCCAGTCCAATCCCACCCATATTCCGGTTTATAACACCCGTAGGTGACAAAACTTTAAGCTCCAAAGGACTTGTTGAACTTGTTGGACTTGTTCCAGGAGTGATCAGTTTTCGGATCACGGGACGCCGGTTACTCATGGCTAACTTACAATAAACAGAGAATTAGTTCAAGTGACTTTATAAGAGAAATATGTTGAGAAACATTGAACATGAAGAATACATGAATGATGGAGTTGGTGGACTTAGCCCACTGCCCATGGTATTTGGTTTGGACTTCAAATTATTGAGGTTACATTATGCTTTTTTGTTTGTTTATTTATATTGTTGTAATATAAACTATCCTTGAGCCAGGCGGAGTGAGGCATTGGTGGGCAGTGATAGGAGATTAGGGAAACCTGAGTTCGATCGTTGAGCCAAACGAGTTTTACCGCTAATTTTACTGTCATGCCTACGGGCGGGTGGGTTACTAGGTTTTTCACGTAATTGGTGGTGGACGACTCGGGTTACTCTCAGAGTACTACATTTGTCCAGTGAGTGCTCCGAAAGTGGTCGGGATTGATTTGTTGGCCGTTAAAAAAAAATATAAACTATGAACTTTTTAATAAAAAAATGTCATGATCAATGGTTGCTTTTTATGGCTAGATGGGATGTATTGATCATGACTAGGTCGCCGGTTACGGTGAACACAAAGATTCCGACCAACACTTGTTAAGGTTTCAAGTCATGGGGCCCACGTAGCATAATGTCGTATTTTGTTTGATAGTGAGTCCACTGAAATGAATAGCTCGCCAATGGTTTGTAAGAGAATAGACTAATAAAGGTCGACCATTTGCCATTTTTTAAGTGAATATATATATTAATTAATATTAATTTCGGTTAACTTGATTGTAACGATATTTGGAATTGATTTGATTCAATCAAATTGACGTTTCTTAGAATTATAATATAATTGTTAAAAAGTATCTTATATGTCTTTAAAATGTCATAAATGAATTATAGAATAATAAAAATTGTTAAACTTGTGGCATCGTATTGCATTGCGGTGTGCCGAAAAACTGATCTAAAACCAAAAGAACAAAAAAACCGAACTAAAATAAAAACTGATGGTTTGGTTTTATGTAAACCAAACTTTTTTAGCCCAAATGTATAATAATTAGTTAATGAAGAAATACTGTGGCATCCACTTTATTTAACGATCAAACATACAATTTTTTTTTAACAAAAATTGGGCATGACCCATTCGTAACATTGACGTTTCCCTGTTTTTACAATAAAATTCAAAATCAACCCAAAAGATTCAAACATTCTTAAAACACTTACTACTATTCTAGACATACGGTTAACATTTACATTAACAAAATGATTTTCGACCCATTAGTAAAAGATAACATAGCCCGGAAGCGCAAAAAGGGCAATTTAGTGTGTTCGTCCGAGCTCGCCAACTTCAAACATGAGATTTACCTATCATGCACAACATCAAACATTAGTTAATTCACAATGCTCAAACAAAATCCATAACATACCTTACATACTTTCAATCAACCCATTAACAATTACCAAATCATTGACAAATCTTGTTTACAACATTCTTTTCATTTAACATCCCTTCCATTTACTTTCTTTCATTCCGACATCTCGATACATTCATTCATCCATATCATTCGACCCATTCATAATGAGCCCATATTCAAACGTCCACCATAATCGTCATGCTTGTCCTAATTTACCCATTTACAACGGGTAACCCTTATCATACATGCCTAGCATAACATATCATTATTACCCGTTTACAACAAGTTGTTACTTAACTATCTCATAATCTTACTTTCCATACAATTTTATCCCACATGAGTGGTCATTATACATCCGACACTATTGTGTCGCTTATCCGTTTTCTAACATATAACATATCGTCATTTGAACCAATAACAACACACAACTCAACATTTAGGATTAATAACTAAACCTTCATCCGTAGAACAACATAAAAGGAGAATTAAGTTCATATGAACTTACCGTGATCCTGAGCTCCTTGTGCTTTGGAGTGACTTGCTCCTTCTTCATTCTTATTTCCTGGACATCATAACTTTATTCACTTAGCTTCCATTACTTTCACATTCCTTATTATCCAATATGATATTTATAATTCACATACATTCCCACCATGATTACATCTCATCAATTTAGCGAATTTTCATACAAAATCATATCTAAATTCATTTAGACATTTCATCAAACACATGGTGTGCATACTATCTACAAGGCATGATGTACAAGTAGTTATAACATGTCCATCCTATCTCATCAATGGTTAATCATAATCTTTCATAATAATAATCATTACCCTAATCCATAACTATTTTGACCATGAACATATGGTTCCAAATCAATTATTTATAACAATTTCATCAACAACAATCAAATGAACATGCAGAACTTCACAATTTCTAACCATTACTTGACATGCAAGTGGGTTTCTAATCATGCTCATATTCGAAATGTAGCATCTCTTGATGTCTAGACATTCATAGCAACCATTAATTATACTAAATTTTGCATTACATTCACAAATTACACTAAACCCACATAATCAAACATCATCAAATCAAGAAATTTCACTTACTTGAGATCAAGAATACTTAGACAATCAGAATTCTTAGCTCATGCATTCGATTCTTCACTAATTTGGCTTTCAATTGATGGAATTTTAGTGATTTAGGGTTTTGAGAGGGAAGGAGTCCCTCCTGGCTCCCTCACGATTGCACACCAGATCCTAGTCTGGTTTCTTTCTTTTTTTTTTTTATCATGTTTTATAACAATATTTACACATCTAGTCCCTCATCATTTAATCTCTATTCACTTTAGTAATTTACCTTCTAACTTAAATCATCTTTCTTTTACTAACTTTTATTTTGACATAATTCTATATGTTTTCCATTTTAACTTATTAAAACATCACTACACATTATACTTTTAGGACATACGAGAATTTGGGGTGTTACAAGTCTACCCCCCTTAAAGAAGGTTTCGTCCCCGAAACCTGAATACGTACCAAATAATTCTGGGTAATGTTTTCGCATTTCATCCTCCGCCTCCTACGTGAGATCCGATCCTTTTCGATGTCGCCATTGGACCAACACTTGCCGAACGGATTTGTTGCGGAGTTGCTTTACTTTAAAATCCTTTATTGCGACAGGCTTTTCAACATAATTTAATTTCTCATCCACTTCAATATCATCCAAAGGCACGTATGCAGTCTCATCCGCGAGGCACTTTCGCAATTGCGACACATGAAAGGTGTTATAAATCCCATCCAACGCGGGTGGTAATTCTAACTGATACGCGACCGCCCCGACCCGAGCGAGTATTTTGAATGGTCCGATGTATCGAGGACCTAGCTTCCCGGGTTTACGAAAATGAATTATCCCTTTCCATGGAGAGACTTTTAGTAACACATGATCACCCACTTGAAACTCAATTGGTCTCCTTCGTTGATCTGCATAAGACTTTTGTCTATCTTGCGCCGCCTTAATTCTTGATCTAACCATATCAATCTTTTCATTCGTTTCGGCTACTAGATCCTTTGACGCGAGTTCGCGCTGACCCACTTCCCCCCAGCAAACCGGGGTTCTACATTTCCTTCCATAGAGCATTTCATAGGGGGCCATTTTTATGCTGTTATGATAACTATTGTTATATGTAAATTCTACCAAGCGTAGATGATCATCCCAGCTTCCCCCAAAATCCATGACACACGCCCTTAACATATCAACTAATGTTTGTATAGTTCGTTTCGATTGACCATCGGTTTGTGGATGGTAGGCGGTGCTAATATGTAACCGGGTTCCCAATTCTTCATGAAACTTCCTCCAGTAACGGGCCGTGAACCGGGTGTCCCAGTCGGATACTATAGACACCGGAACCCCATGTCGGGATATAATCTTGTTCATATAAACTTCCGCCATCTTTTCTGAATTATAAGTTTCCCGAATGGGTAAGAAATGTGCACTTTTGGTCAGTCGATCAACGACCACCCATATTGCATCGTGCCCTTTTCTTGTCTTGGGAAGCTTAGTCACCAAATCCATTGTTACATGCTCCCACTACCATACCAGTATCTCCAACGGTTACAATTTTCCATACGGTCTTTGGTGTTCGGCCTTTACTTGGGAACATGTCAAACACTTAGCCACATACTTGACATTATCTCTTTTCATTCCCGGCCACCAATAATTCATCCTCAAGTCTCGATACATTTTTGTAGCTCCTGGATGAACGGAGTATCGAGACTTGTGTGCCTCACTCAAAAGTAATTCTTTCGCATCACATTCCCGAGGTATCCAGATTCGACCATACCTCGTTTTCATACCATTCACATTCTCATTCAACTCGTGGATAAATCCTTTCGTCCTTTCTTTCTTTGAGTCCTCGGCATCCAAGGACTTAATTTGAGCCTCTCGTATTTCTTCAAGGAGTTTGGAAGTGACTACCATTTTCATTGATCTTACCCGAATCGGGGGCGGGTACTCCTTTCGACTTAGAGCATCCGCCACTACGTTAGCCTTCCCGGGATGATAGTGGATATCGCAATCGTAATCCTTGATAAGCTCCAACCATCTTCGTTGCCTCATATTAAGATCTTTTTGTTCGAAAAAATATTTGAGGCTCTTGTGATCCGAGAAGATTGTACACTTCACCCCGTATAGGTAATGTCTCCATATCTTCAAGGCGAACACGACCACCGCCAACTCTAGATCGTGGGTTGGGTAATTATTTTCGTGTTGCTTGAGTTGTCTTGAAGCATAGGCAACGACTTTACCCCTTTGCATTAGTACACACCCAAGACCCTGATGGGAGGCATCAGTATATACCACCAAATCATCCGTTCCATCCGGTAATGTCAACACAGGAGAACTTGAGAGTTTTTCTTTCAGCGCCTAAAACGCTTTTTCTTGTTCTTCGCCCCATAAAAACTTCTCACTTTTCTTCGTTAACTTTGTCATGGGTGAGGCTATTTTGGAGAAATCCTGGATAAATCTCCTGTAATAACCAGCCAAGCCCAAAAAGCTTCTTATCTCGCTTGGATTCTTTGGGGGTACCCAATTCGTCACTGCCTTTACTTTGGACGGGTCCACGTGGACGCCGTCCGCATTGATTACATGACCAAAAAATTGTACTTCTCTAAGCCAAAAGGCACATTTTGAGAACTTTGCATATAACCTTTCCTTGCGGAGCGTCTCCAACACATCACGTAAATGTGAAGCATGCTCTGCTTCACTTCGGGAGTACACTAGTATATCATCAATAAAAACGATTACATACTTATCAAGCATAGGCCGGCACACCCGATTCATTAGATCCATAAATGCAGCTGGCGCGTTTATTAAGCCGAAGGACATTATTAAGAATTCGTAATGTCCATACCGCGTTCGAAATGCAGTTTTCGGCACATCCTCTTCTCGTACCCGCAGTTGGTGATATCCTGATCGCAAATCAATCTTTGAAAACCAGCTCACCCCTTGAAGTTGGTCGAATAAATCGTCAATTCTGGGTAAGGGGTAACGATTCTTCACCGTTAACGTGTTCAACTCCCGATAGTCGATGCACATTCGCATCGAACCATCTTTCTTCCTTACGAATAATACGGGTGCTCCCCATGGCGAAACACTTGGTCGAATAAAATCTTTATCGAGCAGTTCTTGAAGTTGGGTCATCAATTCTTTCATTTCGGTCGGGGCCAACCGATAAGGAGCTTTAGCTACCGGTGCGGCTCCCGGGGTAAGCTCTATCTTAAACTCCACTTCACGTTCGGGTGGAAGCCCTGGTAAATCCTCCGGAAATACATCCGGATATTCATTCACTACTTTCACATTTTCCAGCTTCGGTACAACTTGATTGATATCGATCACGTAAGACAGATACGCCTTTCCTCCGTTTTTTACATACTTGACAGCTTCAATAATAGAACAAAATTTCGACTTGTCGACCCTTTCCCCTTGAATACTTACCCGCTTTCCCTCCGAGGTTACTACTTGAATAACTTTCTTTTCACATTGTATTTCAGCACGATTTTGGGCCAGCCAATCCATTCCCACAACTACTTTAAATTCCCCCATACACATTGGAACAAGGTCTATGCTAAATTCCTCATCTTCAATCAAGATCTTACAGTTTCTACATACATCATGCAATAGGTAACTTTTGCTATCCGCTACTTCCATTTCTAAAGGTACTAACATCTTTTCAATCATAAAGGAAGGATGACATAAAAGTTCATTCGAAACAAATGATCTACTAGCCCCGGAATCAAATAAAACATTTACATGTATTGAATTTACTAAGAATATACCTGAAACTACTTCCGGGTGAGACTTTGCTTCTTCAGACGTTATCTGGAACATCCTTCCACGAGCCCTAGACGGCTCCTCTTTCTTTCCTTCTTTTCTAGGCGTTTGTTGGAGCTTTGGACATTCAGACTTCATGTGCCCCGCTTGATGACAATTGTAACACGTTTTCTGATTGTCTGGACATCTGTAGTACGGATGTCCCTCTTGTCCACACTTGTAGCACCCTTTCTTTCCAAGCAAACATTCACCTGAGTGGTGTTTCCCACACGTCTTGCAAGTCGGAATCCCACTACTTGTCTTCCCTTTCCTGTTTTGATCTTGATATTTTGCCTTTTTCGATGGGTTTGTGTTGGTAGGCTTCTCCGCCACCCTTTTCTCTCCCCGTTCAACCTGCCTTCTTAACTCGATCTCCCTATCTCTTGCCCAATCGATTAATTCATTCAATGTTGCACACTTGGAGGGATTTACAAACTCCCGATATTAAGCCTTTAACATAGCATGATAATGTATGATTTTCAACCTCTCAGTCCCCGCTATTTCCCCACAAAATTTCACCTTTTCGAGGAACTTATTCGTTATTTCATCAATCGTTTCATCTTTTTGTCGAAGACGTAAGAAGTCTTCTTGAATCTTATCAATTGCGGATTGTGGGCTATGATATTTTAGAAATGGCTCTTTGAACTCTTGCCATGTTAACGTTTGTACTTTGTCATCCCCTAATTCCTTCGAATGTGCGTCCCACCAATCCTTTGCTTGGAGTTGTAGGAGACCCGTTGCAAACATTACTTGGTCTTCCACTTCGCATATACTTCTCACAAACACCGCCTCAGTGCTTGAAATCCACCTTTGACAAGCTATCGGGTCAATTTCCCCTTGGTACGACAAGGGGTTACATGCTATGAATTCCTTGTACGTGTACCTTCGGGTACTTTTCTTTGTTTGTAGTTCATTAATCATCTCCTTTAATTCTTCCACCTTGGACGTTACTAGGGTATCGACTACCCCCAATACTAGACCTTCCACCTCTTAAGCTAGTCGGGGAATACTAGCTTCAATCACTTTCTCTACTTCTTCCACAATCATTGTTCTCATTTCATTTCGGCGTGCTTCATCGTCATCATTTACATTCACCACATCAGCCATCTACATAAAACATTCATTATATTCATTAGATTTCATTTCATACTTCCTATCATCATGTTTTAACATCATTTTATCATGACACATTCCATTCATCATTCATACTTCATGCCTTATCGTCATTGACGATTGTATCGTATCATATCGACCGAATTCTTTAATCATAACAAATTTTCCTTCTCATCATTCACATGTACCTTTCCTTCATCCTTTGATTATCAAATTTGCCTTAAACATTGTTTATAAGGCCTTTAGAATCAATTGGAATGAGCCCCGTATTCAAAATCATCAAATCGAAAAAAAATTGAGAACATGTTCAATATGCTACCTCCATGCAATGAATTTGGTAAACTAGCGTATCTTCATTTCCTTCTTCTCGCCCTCTGATACGTCCACCTACAACCACTTGCTCGATTCCCATCAGGTTTGGAACCATACCTATCTGACTTTCTTACTTAAGCGCCCTTTGTTCCAGGAGGTGAGGAACGAAGTAGCTCGACTGAAAGGAGAGGAATTGCTTTTTCTCTCCTGATTGGGTTCTTAGCGAGGGCCTACCCTCCCATCCGTCGCGCGACGCCACCAACGTCGCGCAGCGCGACGAACATAAGACAAGGGTGTGACGCGACGCGAGCATCAGTTTTCGACAGCAGGTTCGTTGTTTTGCTGTTGTTGATGCCCAGCTCCATGAATTCTTAAACTTAACATCTTAAAAACATCATATCTCAAGTTCTACAACTCCGTTTTACCCGATTCTTTTTCCTACGCGTCCGTAATTTAATTGCGGACCCATTTAGCATATTCGTTAGCCGTAAGACTCAGTTTAAGAGTAAATAACCTATAAATCCCATTCTATTTCTAACTACAACACAATAAATTTTACAATTTACTTACTTGCGTAGCGCTTCAGAACGAACACACCTTATACGAGCTTTTAGTTTGAGTTCAAGCATTTGACTCAAACACTTGAATCCCTCAAACTTTGGTTCTGATACCAACTTGTGGCATCCACTTTATTTAACGATCAAACATACAAATTTTTTTTTAACATAAATTGGGCATGACCCATTCGTAACATTGACGTTTCCCTGTTTTTACAATAAAATTCAAAATCAACCCAAAAGATTCAAACGTTCTTAAAACACTTACTACTATTCTAGACATACGGTTAACATTTACATTAACAAAATGATTTTCGACCCATTAGTAAAAGATAACATAGTCCGGAAGCGCAAAAAGGGCAATTTAGTGTGTTCGTCCGAGCTCGCCAACTTCAAACATGAGATTTACCTATCATACACAACATCAAACATTAGTTAATTCACAATGCTCAAACAAAATCCATAACATACCTTACATACTTTCAATCAACCCATTAACAATTACCAAATCATTGACAAATCTTGTTTACAACATTCTTTTCATTTAACATCCCTTTCATTTACTTTCTTTCATTCCGACATCTCGATACATTCATTCATCCATATCATTCGACCCATTCATAATGAGCGCATATTCAAACGTCCACAATAATCGTCATGCTTGTCCTAATTTACCCATTTACAACGGGTAACCCTTATCATACATGCCTAGCATAACATATCATTATTACCCGTTTACAACAAGTTGTTACTTAACTATCTCATAATCTTACTTTCCATACAATTTTATCCCACATGAGTGGTCATTATACATCCGACACTATTGTGTCGCTTATCCGTTTTCTAACATATAACATATCGTCATTTGAACCAATAACAACACACAACTCAACATTTAGGATTAATAACTAAACCTTCATCCGTAGAACAACATAAAAGGAGAATTAAGTTCATATGAACTTACCGTGATCCTGAGCTCCTTGTGCTTTGGAGTGACTTGCTCCTTCTTCATTCTTATTTCCTGGACATCATAACTTTATTCACTTAGCTTCCATTACTTTCACATTCCTTATTATCCAATATGATATTTATAATTCACATACATTCCCACCATGATTACATCTCATCAATTTAGCGAATTTTTATACAAAATCATATCTAAATTCATTTAGACATTTCATCAAACACATGGTGTGCATACTATCTACAAGGCATGATGTACAAGTAGTTATAACATGTCCATCCTATCTCATCAATGGTTAATCATAATCTTTCATAATAATAATCATTACCCTAATCTATAACTTACTATTTTGACCATGAACATATGGTTCCAAATCAATTATTTATAACAATTTCATCAACAACAATCAAATTAACATGTAGAACTTCACAATTTCTAACCATTACTTGACATGCAAGTGGGGTTTGCCCTAATCATGCTCATATTCGAAATTTAGCATCTCTTGATGTCTAGACATTCATAGCAACCATTAATCATACTAAATTTTGCATTCCATTCACGAATTACACTAAACCCACATAATCAAACATCATCAAATCAAGAAATTTCACTTACTTGAGATCAAGAATGCTTAGACAATCAGAATTCTTAGCTCATGCATTCGATTCTTCACTAATTTGGCTTTCAATTGATGGAATTTTAGTGATTTAGGGTTTTGAGAGGGAAGGAGTCCCTCCTGGCTCCCTCACGATCGCACACCAGATCCCAGTCTGGTTTCTATCTTTTTTTTTTATCATGTTTTATAACAATATTTACACATCTAGTCCCTCATCATTTAATGTCTATTCACTTTAGTAATTTACCTTCTAACTTAAATCATCTTTATTTTACTAACTTTTATTTTGACATAATTCTATATGTTTTCCATTTTAACTTTTTAAAAATCACTACACATTATACTTTTAGGACATACGAGAATTTGGGGTGTTACATATATCAAGTAAATCCAGGGATTAGCCTGTGGTTAATGTCTCGTCCAAATAGGGTTAATCTTCTTCTAAACTCGATAACCGCTACGTCGATCCTGCAAAATAATCAACACACCTTGAAGCTCGTTACAAGGAGAAGAATAGGGGGTTCTTCTTGTAACCACCCTCCGGTGTGAGAATAAGAACTTGCTTTGAGGATAAAAGTGTGTATATGAATTGAGAGAGAAAGAGAACGATACCTAAACCTTGAGGTGAAGTTCTCTATTTATAGCCGAGGTGATTTGTGAAGGAGATGGGCTGCTGAGCCTTGGGCCTGAGATCGACAACAAGGAATATCCATTCTGCCTCCTTTTCCACGACCGCTAGGGATCACAGGCGAGAGGGTAGTTGGCACATCTTGAATGGATCCACGTGTCCTGACGATTGTCCTTGTTGTCTGGTCTGTCATCAGCAGTTAAGTGAAGATCATGAAGCAGTGGTCGACGCAAGCGGATTGGTGCCACGTATGTGTCCTTGTGTACTTCTTGTCTCCTACACGATTGCTCATCGTGCAACACAATAGAATACAGCCTGTTGAGCGCCTATTGGTCCACTGCTCTGCCATTCGTACCTTTTGTACCGTCCGATGTTACCCTGCGCTTCTTGTCCCCGCGCGAACCGTGGTAACCCTGAGTAGTCGGCACAAGGTCAAGGAAGCTAGGTCTTTTGTCAAAGGAACTAAGTGTCTGAATTGATTCTATCTTGGTCCTGACGTCGCGCGCGGCTAGAGGCACATCCTTGCAGTCGGCGCAAGGTCGAGGAAGCCAAAACTTTGGTTTACTTTTGGATGTAGTCTCACGCGCGACCTGAGGTTAACTCATATTGCCGGCGCAAGATTTGGGACCATACCCCTTCAGTTAGTTATTGATTAACAAAAAGATTTAGGTCTAAATTCATTATTTTGGGTCCTTTTTTTCCGCCCAAAAATTGCATGCTCAAATGGTAAAACCAAAAGAAAAATAAACGAAATCAATATTTTTCTGAAACTCAAAAACCAGAATTTTGGGTGTTGGATTGGTCTTAGTCCAAAACCAAACAATACACACCCATAGACTCTCATAAATTTCTTTTATACATATGTGATATGAAAATAAATATGTAAGGAAGTTATAAATGGAAGTATATATGATTTTTGTAATGATCCTCATCCTATATTTAAATATCTCAAATATATGATTTCTTAACACAACTTAAGGAATATGATTTCTCTTAAATACCGATAAAGGAATAACAGGGAAATATCATAGAACTACTGTCTAATATGAAACTGGTATAAAATTTTGAATTTAATCGCCCTCTCAATTTAGATGTTTAAGTCCCGTAACTGTTTGAATGTGAAGTACGATCTGCAATAACTACATATATACTTTCTCTTAATGAAAAACTGTGGGTGTAGTAATCTAATAAGAAGAGGTACATGTAAGTGTACAAAGGAGATCATCGTTTTATACAAGGAAGAATTAGAAGAATATACATTCTTAGAGATATCTTTGGAGTTTGGAAGGGATGGCCTAATCATGATTTGTTGAAATTTGACTCAAACTAGTGGAAATTCTCCCGCAATGCAGTGAGAATATGTATGTATTACAAATAGAAAAATGAATAAGTTGCAATGGTATTAAGTTTAATTACACAAAATTTGTCTCATCTAGCAAATAAATAAATAAATAAATAAGGTTGTGACATGCCTAAAAGAATATTAACACGTATTTTACATCGAACGAAAACCACAAAAACTAACGCCGGGGTATTTGTCATACAGACTTAGGGGTGTTCAATAGTCGAATTGCACTTAAAAAACTCAAAATTCGAATCGAATTCGAGTTCCAAATTCGAATACGATTTTACTTTATAAAAATTAACGAACTAAAATTATCAGAATAAAATCAAATTAAAATATAAATGAATTTTTATTAAAAACAATAACTAAGATAAAAATAATTAAATATCACATGTGCCATTTTTTATAAGGAATGTTACCTTTCATCAAAGTTAGTTTTTAATTAACTTTTTTATATTATATATATTAATAGAATAGAATATCTTAAAGAATTTTTAATCATTAACAAACTTAAGACAAACAAGTTAACTTGAGGAATAAGTAGACACGTGAAGTCCTTCAAAATGAATGTATTTATCTTGTTTAAAGATATTATAATGTAGTGTATCCTACTTGATGTAGGCGCATGTCTTTTAAAGAAGAGATCGCAGGTTCAAATCTGAAAACAAGTGTAATTTATTGGTGTAAAGTAGATGATTAATATTTTCCGTTTAAAAAAAAGATTATAGTTAGGGTTGTCGTGTCACACCCCGACTTTCCACGTGTCACCGGTGGGCCCGGTGGGGAGTATCGTGACGTAGTTGATATCATTATAGTCAAACAACACAATATTTAAATGCACAGCGGAAGCAAAAGGTAAATATATTACAATCCGAATATAAAGTAATAACGTCTTGAGCAGCTTCCAGGCAGTCAACCCGCAGTCATTGGTATCGATGGATCTATGTCGATAACTAAAGTGCTTCATTTTACTATGTGTACGTGCTGGTTATGCGTAAACGAATTCGAACTCTATATGCTATTATCAAACTTGTATGCTCACCTTTACATTTTATGTATTGACTTTATTTTAACGTATGTGACATGTGTTTGCTCACTATGAAATCGAGGCTAGGAAAGGTCTAGGATGCTCTCTGTGCTGTGATGAAATCAAAGCTAGGAAAAGGGGTCCTAGAAACCAACAAATAAATTATCTGTGTTTAAATCTGAGTTGTCGGAACAGAATATTTGCCTAGACGTTATCTGTAATAATTTGTTTACTGTTTGAGACATGGTATGCGACATGTTAAATTTAAATTGAATGGTAATGATAGTTGTTATGGAAACTTCTGGACAATCTGTTTCGCTCAGTGCCATGCCCCGATGATTCCGCCATCGGTTGGGGTATGACAGATTGGTATCAGAGCCATAACTATAGGGAATTAGGCAAGACTCGACCTAGTCCGGGTCGATGTTTTAGAAACCTAGTCTATAGTTAGGAACCAACAGACCGACTTGTGCATAACCAGTAGGGATTATGTACGAGCTTATTTCTCGCTATTCTCGCTTATGCTACACTATCACTGCACTCGAATTTCTCAATATAAACGGGCAATAAAGTCGAGAATAGGTGTGAAAACCGCAAACTCTCGACTAAATTGCTTGGTCGGTGACGATTTTATTGTTTTATCAATGATTTTCTCATTATTTTCAATAACAAACGAGGATAACTATACCAAATCAGGAGTGAAATCCATATTTTGATGAATAATCTCCTCAACTTTTGCTAAAACAAGGAAGAAGTTGCTAAGCTAGGGGTGAAACCCTAACCTTGACAACTTGCTCCTAACTTTTACTCATCTCACCAAGGACTCGACGAACTCTAACGACCTGAATTCATGAGTATGACCCAGGGAGTACGTGTTGAATGCCCAAGAATCGAGGCGGAAACACGATCCCAAAAGTCGAAGTGTGACGACAAGTCTGTTGAGAATAGTCGAATCACTTTGGGTAGTCAACGTCTAGTAGCCGCAGACGATCTAATCCTCCATTTATGTGTTTGGAGTCGACAGTTGTCGCTCTGATTCGTCGATTTTATGTGTTTTATGTGCTTTTACCAATTTATGCGTTTAAAGTTTTGAAGATTTACTCGATTTTGCTTTCACTTCGATCGACACGCACGACTAGCACTGCATTTTATCTCAAGTCGCTAACAAATCGCCGAATTTTTGGACAAACCTATGCTACACTACGCTACTCGATATGCTAAACGCGATCACTATACTCGAACGATCGCGAGCCTTGAATAATAGGTTTCTGTTTTCCGACTGCCTCTAAGTGATTAAATGCGTATGTGTCTCCTTGCTTCTGTGCTTTACGTGCTTAGGCGTTATGTGGAGGATGATAGTCTTAATTACTAATTAATTAGTCAAAAATAATAATAAATGAGATGAAAGAAAAACTATTTACTATTTTACAATTGTACCATTTGTTCTTTTTCTTCTCAATTTAATTTTCTTCTCAAATGAACCTCCCCCTATATATATAGTGGAGGGTTCAAATGAGAAGAAATTCTTTGTAAGAAGAAAAAAGAAGAAATTTCAACCAATAGGAATGTTTCTGTTGGTGCACTTGTGTCTGTACTTTGTCTGTATTATGTCATGATACCAAATGATGTCTTGTGATAGTCTGAGTTACGTCTTAGGTTTGTTATTATGTGCGTTCGATGTAAGTTTGACCAAGTCAACCATCCTCCTGGTTTGACTTGACCAAACAGTTAGCACATTGGTTGAAAGATGTTTGGGTCGAAGGATGTGTCATCGAAGGATAGTTTAGATCCTTCGATGAGCTCGAAAGATAAACCTCCGATAGATATGGATGGACATCGAAGGATATCATCCTTCGAGGTATATGTGGATCCTTCGATGAGTTTCAGATCGACAGATGATCTTACGATCAGTCTGTCTGATCCTTCGACCAGACGAGCTGTGTTGGGTATAAATACCCATGTGTTGTGTTCACTTTCAAAAGGGTGAGAGAGATAGACATTAGAGACATCAGAGAACACCCAGAGCAGAAACACACACACACGAAAGTTAGAGAGAGTTTGCAGAATACATTTGTAAACCTTGTGCTGTAACTGACCTTTCATACGTATTAATACAGAGGTGTTAATCGTTGAGTCTTGTGTGTTTATCATTGTCGTGTTTTATCTCGGTTTGCATGCTAGCTTGGATTCCGCACTCGCTAGTGTGTTAGATATAACAAGGAATAGGTTTGACCTCAACCTCCGAGGGACCTACAAGTGGTATCAGAGCCGTGGCTCTTTTCCTTGTTAAAAACCGAGTTTATACAAGACTTTGGAGTGTTTTTGGACAAAAACTCACTGTTTTAGCAACCGTTTTTACTGTTTTTCTCGCATTTCCAGACGTTAAAAACGTGTTCTAAACTTACCGGGTGTGTTAAAAGACGGGTTGGGTAACTTAAAAACTTGTTTTTAAGAAGTTTGGTCTTCTCCGGCCAAATTCCGGCTTACTCCGGTGACCGGTTTCTGGATAAGAATCGTCATTTTTTAAACAATATTTTGTTGCTCAAATCTCTGTTTTGGCAGAAAGTATGGTCTGAACATACCTTCTGCCGAAAGTTTCTACCAACCCATCAACTTTTTCACCAACCTGTCACTTTTGTCAACTGTGTCAGATCAGATCGAAGGATATCCTTCGAAGTCGAAAGATCATCTTTCGATCAAAGGAGGTTCGATAGATAATAATCCTTCGAACATCCTTCGAAGTCTGTGACTTATCCTTCGATCCAAGGAATCTTTTCGAAGCATACATCTTTCGGTCTACAGTTCTTTTTCGAAAGATAAGGATCCTTCGTTTGGAGAATCTTTCGAAATCATTGTTCGAAACTCAACAGTGATCTTTCGAACACTGTTGATCCTTCGAACAAGTCTTGATCCTTCGACCTCAGTCTGTTTATGGTTAATAAGTTTGTGATTTTCAGGTTTTATTTTTCTTGATCAAAAATGAATCCAAGATGGGGTACTCCGGTAAATACAGATATGTATTTTGGTACTCCGTCATCTTCTGCACCGGTATCTTCTCAAGCTAATGCAATTTCTACCGGTCAATGGGCATTCGTATCAAATCAAACTCCAAGTATTCAAAGCATTCTCTTAAGCGAGAGCGAAACCGGAAGTTTGAATCGGCCTCCAAAGTTGATGCACTTATACGAATATCCAGGATGGATTGACAGATTTCATACATACGTCCTTGGTCAAAATACAGAATTGTGGTTGCGGTTCATCACAGATTTCGATCAAACAATAGAGGTTGCCGCATCATCTACTGCTACGTTTGCAGATCTTACAGAAGATCAGAAGAAGGTCTATGATTTGGAGAAGAAGGCATATGCCATTCTTACTCAGGCGTTAAGTAAAGATATTTATCATCAATTCGTCAGTTACAAGACAACGAAGAGGTTGTGGGACGCATTGAAGACAAGGGGCGTAGGAAATGAAGCGACACGTCAATTGAGAAAAGACCTGCTAAAGAAAGAGTTTGATGGTTTTGCCTGTATGGAGAATGAATCTTTAGGAGATTTGACAAGTCGATTTAATCATTTGCTGACTGAATTGGCAAACTTTGAGGTTGTCACAACTCCAGCAGAGATTGTGAAAAAGTTTGCAGATGCGTTGCCACCTCAATGGAATACTTTCTTGGAAATCATGAAGTACAATGGCACTTTAGCTACAACAAGCTTCAATGACTTTGTTCAACTTCTGGAAAACAAGAATCAGGAAGAAACTCTCAAGGCAAAAAGAGTTCACGTGCCACAAAATCCTGACATGTATTATGGAACTTCTAGCACTGCTACAAAACCTTCTTCACACGCTCCAATTCAAACAACGTTTGTGTCTAGTACTGACATGTATGGCAATACTATCCAAGTTCCAGTCAAGCCTCCTCCAACAGACATGTATGGAAATCTGCTTGAACCAGTTCCTCAACCAGTACCACAACAGCAAAGCCAACGACCTATCAGAGCAACTGATATGTTCGGAAATCCATTACCTGTTCGATCTACTGGAACAACAGACATGTATGGGAATCCACTTCCTCCTCAATCTACCGGACCAACTGACATGTATGGGAATCCACTTCCTCCTCAACAGCAAGCGTGTTACGGAAGCACATCATCTGCTGGTCAACAATCAAAGCCAAATACAGTACGGCTCGACACCTCAAGCTTTTCTAAAGTCAGTGTGGAAGTAGCAAAGGAACACATGGAGCTGCTAAACACTTTGGTGAGCGCATACTGTGGATTAGTGGAAGGTCAGATTGGTAACATTAATCTGACACAAGAAGACTATCAGCAGATCGATAAAGAGGAGATGGAGATGATGGATATCAAGTGGGCCTTTGCCAGTGCTGTTAGGCGAGCAAAGGATTTCATGGAAAGAACTGGCAGAACCAGCTTGGAAAGCAAGAAAGACACCAAGTATGGGTTTGATAAGCAGGCGGTCAAGTGTTTCAATTGTGGTGAACGTGGTCATTTCAAACGTGAATGTACGAGGCCATCTCAACATGGAAACCAAAATCCTTTCAGAGGTCAAGGCAACAGGGCAAATCAGAACCAAGTAAGGAACAATGAACGCACATTGGTGCCTGTGAACAACCAGAGTCAAGCAGGACCATCTAATGCCAACCAGGCACTTGTGGTTCAAGTAGATGAAGGTTGTGATTGGTCAATCCAGTTGGGAAATGATGCTCCAGATGGAACAGCTTGTTTTGCTGAAGTTGTCAAGGATCTTAAACACGCCAGTGGTGGAGAATCTTCCACCAATGGTGATGAATCTTCTGAAGATGGAGACAGCTCCGGTTACAGTGGAAGTTCAGATGAAGAGTCCTCGAGTTCAGGGATTGATCAGGAAGATGACACATCTAGTGCGTCAGTTAATGCAGATATTGATGAGCTATTGGGAGAAGCTGCAGCAGAAATTCAAAGAAGATCTATTTTGGTGGATCAAGCTGCTTATTCTTCGTCTTCTCTCCATTCAGCCTTTATGGCTAATGTCGACAGTTCATCAAGTCAGGTATGTGTCGATGAACCAACTTCTGTTATTTGTGATAACTGTGATAGTTTGCGTGTTAAATGTGCTGATTTAGAGGCAAACATGTCTGAGTTGCAAGGCAAACATGATGCTTTACAAGCTAGTTTGTTTGACTTGCAAGACAAACATGTTTCATTGAATGAAAAGTGGTGTGAATTGCAAAGCAAACACGAGGCTTTGCAAGAGAAATATGATGTGACATTCATTCACAATCAGAAATTGACCGTTGATCTTTCGAAGTGCACTGAAGCCAACATGTTTTATGAAAACCATGAAAAGGAGTTTAAGTCGGTAATTGAAAAGTTAAAGAAAGATAAAACCGAGTTAACTAAAATGGTTTCCAGAAAACAAACTGACATTAATTTGTATATAACTCGTCTGGAAGTAATGCAAAAGGAAATGGCTTGTGTCAAAACTGAAAGTGAGGCGATCCAACTTAAGCTAGACAGTTATTTGAGCTCTAGCTATGTGTTGGATCACATCATTGACGTACAGAAAGAGAAACGGGATGTCACATGCATAGGTTACAAGAAATGTCCACCACCTGTGAGACATAATTATGATGCCATGCCGGATGAGGAAGATAGAGTTTTCTTTGAACCATCTGTTCCTTTAGATGTTGAGGAATTTGCAACAGGACTCGGATACAAGAAGGAAGTATCATCAGATTCAGATGCGTCAGCAGATACATTTGTAACTGCTGAACAAAATCAGGATCCTCCAGTTGTGATTGAGGATGCTGATTCTTCTGATGATGAATCTGATGATACTAATTCAGCAAAGTCTGATGCGGTAATCAAAGAAGAGGACATACCTCTTGAGAATCATATTCTATGTGATCCTCCAGCAAAGCCCGCTAAGACTGCTGCAACCGAGTCCACGTCTACAAAAGAGTCAGAGAGTGTGGATTTGCTGTACACTCTTGTTGGTGATAATAAAATTTATTCAGACAAAGATTTTCCTATTAAGAATGTTAATCAATCATTAATCAGTAAAGTCTTTGAAAATTCAACAAGCAAATTTCTGGGAAAGAAAGGATCACACGTCGTAGTAACACAGTGCCCTCCTATCCCAAAGGCTGAAGTTAGAAAACAATTTGGCAATCAAAAATTACCAACAGTGCAAAAACAGCAAAATCATACTAAACCAAAAGGAAAATTACCGGCTCAAGGTCAAAGGAAGCCGAATCAGAAGAAGAACAAAAATGTGAACTTTGTGAAATCTAAGGGAACGGACAAAATTGCAACGTTTGAGAACCAATCTAACTTAGATTTTGTCAAGAAAGCAACTGTGATGAAAAGAAATGAACAAGATAGTTCAAAACCTAGTACCTCGGGATCACAAAGTTCATCATCGGCAAGACGACCACATGATACTTCGGGGTTTGTTGAACGAAGATCATGTTTTGAATGTGGTACAATTGGACACATAATTCGAAACTGTCCGTATCTTCATAAGTTGAAAGCAATTGATGATGATCCCCGTGAACGCAATCACCAAAAGCAATATGTTTCTGTAAAACAAGATCCCCGACTTGTAAGAGAAAGGGAAAAGAAACAGAAACGCCAACAAGTCAAGGTGATTGAAAAGGCACTTAAAACTGATGTGGTTCAAAAACAATCTGTTTCAGTTAAGCCAGAAAACTCAAAACTTTCAAAAACTTCAAATAATCACGAAGTTAAATTTTCCAACAATCAAACTGGTAAAACTCAACAGACATGGAAACCTAAATTGACCACAAGTTCAGAGGGACCATCACAATTTATGAATCATCAAAGAATAGAAGTTATTGTTGTTGATGAAAATGGAAGACCCAAGACCACAATGGCTTGGGTCCCCATCTCCAACTAATCAAGTGAGTTAATGTGCAGGGTGTTCCAGGAGGAACTATCAGTAGTCATTGGATTGTTGATAGTGGGGCATCCAGGCACATGACAGGCGACATGAAGCTTCTCTACGACGTCAAATCTATTAGAGGAGGTTATGTTGCTTTTGCTGGAGATAAAGGCGGATATATTACGGGTGAAGGAATGATTTCCAACGGGGTTGTTAGCTTTGATAAGATCAACTTCGTACAACAACTTGATCACAATCTTCTTAGTGTTTCTCAAATTTGTGATAAGCAGTTCTCAGTACACTTTGATGCAAATGGATGTTATGTGCTGAAACCCGGCTTCAAAATTCCCAAAGAATGGATTCTCTTGTCGGCTCCAAAGATAAATGATTTGTATGTCCTTGATATGAGCCAAGCTATCACAACGTCTGCACAAGCAACTTGTTTCGTTTCCAAAGCCACAGAAAAAGACTCAATCTCTTGGCACAGACGAATGGGTCACATTCACTTACGCAAAATGAATCATTTGGTGTCAAATGAATTGGTGAATGGTGTTCCTCTTAAAAACTTCCATCTTCAAGACATCTGTGTCTCGTGCCAGAAAGGAAAACAAACGAAGAAGCGACACCCTACAAAGAAAATCAACACTGTGGCTGTTCCTCTTGAACGTTTGCACATGGATTTGTTCGGTCCTGTCAAGCACAAAAGCATTAGGAATGATCAATATTGCCTCGTGATTACTGATGATTATTCAAGATTTTCTTGGGTGGCGTTCATGGCACACAAGAGCGAAACCTTCGGTATTATAAAAAACTTGATCATTCAGATTGAGAATCTATATAAGTTGAAGGTTAGGCGGATACGTAGCGACAATGGTACTGAATTCAAAAATCATGCCATGGCGGAGTTTTGCACTTCAAAAGGTATTCTTCACGAATTTAGTGCAGCTTATACTCCTCAACAAAATGGCGTCGCTGAACGTAAGAACCGCACATTGATCGAGACTGCTAGGACTATGTTGGTAGAATCGCAGTTGCCCATTCCATTCTGGACTGAAGCTGTGTCCTCTGCATGTTACACGTTGAACCGAGTCCTTACAGTCAAAAGGCACAACAAGACCTGCTTTGAGCTTCTTAACAAACGGAAGCCAGATTTGTCATATCTTGAACCGTTTGGAGCTCCGTGCACACTAATCGATCCTAATGGAAAGTTTGGGGCAAGAGCCATTGAAGGATACTTTCTTGGGTATTCCAGCCCGAACTTAAGAGTCTGGAATCTAGAGACTAAAAGGGTCGAGGAATGGTCTGAAGTCAGAGTACAAAGGCACACTTTTCCAGTTAGAAATCCTGGTCAGCCTTGGATGTTTGAGTACGATGACTTTTTCAATTCGATCAATGTTGAAGCAGTTGAAGAAAACGCTGCGGCTAGGATGTTTTTCGAGAGTGACAATGCAACAGATTCACCGTTGGTTCGTCCCATTATTGTCAATCAAGAACCATCTTCAGTGAACAATAATGCTCTTGATAATGAGGATTTTCACGATGCTACCGAATTGAACGAATCTTCAGAGGATGATGAATTTCTAGATGCAGATCAAGAAGCTCCAACAACAGCAGTTCACGGTACTTCAGAGGGTACTCCTCCAGTGGACGCCCCTAGAATAGCTGAAGCTACTGCATCATCCTCTTCGCCAATTCCGGGCATTGAATTGGTTGTTGATCTCAATCTCAACAATCTGGGTACAAACATTCCAGTTCAAGATAATCCAGAAACAAGGATTCACAATACCCATCCTCAACAAAACATCATCGGAAATGTACAGAGTGGCGTTCAAACAAGAAACATGTTGCGAAACAACAACAATGCAAGCTTGTATGCAACTATCCGAGAATCTGGTCAACAAAATGATTGGTCTTTCGCGTGTTATGTCTCACAGGAAGAGCCAAGAACTTGGAAAGAAGCTTTGAAAGACAACTCTTGGGTTGAAGCAATGCAGGAATAACTGCAACAATTCCAGAAGCTTGGTGTCTGGAAACTCGTAGAGAAACCTGCTGGTTACAAGAAGATTGGTACCCGTTGGGTATTTAAATGCAAAAAGGATGACCGTGGAGTCGTTATTCGAAACAAAGCAAGGCTAGTCGTTCAAGGTTTTCGTCAGATAGAAGGGATCGACTACAATGAAGTGTATGCACCTGTTGCACGTCTAGAGGCAATTCGGATCTTTCTGGCTTATGCCTCATTCAAAGGTTTCAAGGTATACCAGATGGACGTGAAAAGTGCATTCTTACATGGTGTGGTGGAAGAAGAGGTGTACGTCGAACAGCCTCCAGGTTTTGAAGATCTTATCCATCCCGATCGGGTTTGGTTGCTCAACAAAGCTCTCTATGGTCTACATCAAGCACCGCGAGCTTGGTATGCAACCTTATCTAATTATCTGCTGGAGAATGGATTTCGCAGAGGTCTTATCGATTGTACTCTTTTCACCAAAGAACAAGATGGAGATCTTCTACTGGTACAGGTATACGTTGATGATATTATATTTGGTTCTACTAATGATGTTTTGTGTAGGAATTTCGAGCGCATTATGCAGGATAAATTCGAGATGAGTGCTATGGGGGAAATGACTTTCTTTTTGGGCCTACAAGTACAACAAACCGAGTCTGGGATATTCATCCATCAGACTAAATATGTTGGTGACATCTTGAGCCGGTTCCAGATGTCTGATGCAACGCCCATCGGTACCCCATTGCCGCAAAATCACGGAATTACTCCAGACTTGAAGGGTGAAACTGTTAGCCCCTCGTACTACCGCGCGATGATCGGATCTCTTATGTACCTCACAGCATCAAGACCAGATATAATGTACCCAACGTGCCTACTTGCCAGATATCAAGTCAACCCGAAGGCCTCACATCTTGCAGCTGTAAAAAGGATTTTTCGTTATTTGAAGGGTTACCCTGACACCGGTCTATGGTACCCTAGGGATAATAACTTTGACTTGATCGCATTCAGTGATTCTGATTTTGGCGGATGCAAAATCGACGGCAAATCCACAACGGCTGGATGTCAGTTTTTGGGAAATCGCCTAGTCACATGGCAGTGCAAGAAGCAGACCTGTGTAGCTACATCAACATGCGAAGCTGAATACATTGCTGCCTCAAGTTGTTGCTCCCAAGTCCTATGGATCCAACAACAAATGCGCGACTACGGTTTTGAATTCCTAACTACTCCTATTTACGTTGATAATTCTGCTGCCTTACAGATCACTAGAAATCCTGTGCAGCATTCAAAGACTAAGCACATCGAAATTAAATATCACTTCATACGTGATTGCTTTGAGAAAAGGCTAATCGATGTTGCTTACGTCCACACCGATGACCAACGTGCCGACCTTTTTACCAAAGCATTTGACAAATCAAGATTTGACTATTTATTATTGGTAAACGGCATTAAGGTCAAGCAAGAGTAAAACCAACATCGGAAAATCATTTTTTGTAAATACCTTTGTATTTAGTGGTCTGTCCAAACCTCTTTAAACCTTAAATGCAAAGCGATAAGCAGCTCTATATAAGATGTATCGGTAGGCTCACAATCATTTTAAAGTGTGCAGGGTGATATAAACTTAAATCGACTGAAGACCAGGTGGGAACCACTCATTGGCATATGGTCTTGGTACCGAAATTTCGTTTGAGAGATTGCCGAGGTTCTGAGATATTCGGTCTTTATGCTGCTTATCATCTGGGTATCATGGTTGTATCTTTTACCGAAAAATAACGGGGACGCAAGTCTAGATCTTCCATGATACTATACATACGTGTACATATTGCATTCGACCTCAATAAGTGATCAACAATCACATGTCCCCAAAATAAGTGATATAATATCACATTTATCCGGGAGTCAAGTTCGTCTCTCTGCTGTACGAAAGTACTGACCTGTTCACGGACTTGCTCTTGTGCCCTTCATGCATCGAAAATCAAGTTCCTCATCAATAAGTGATAATATCACATAGGGCTTGTTTTCAAATCAAAATAAGTGAGAATCTCACATCATATACGGTTAAACAGATGATAATCGGTATACTCACCGGTAAGATGAACCCTCGTGCATACCTTGATACGGGAATGTGTCGTGATGTGGATGAACACCGGTCGGTAAGTATAAATCATACCTTAACGTATCCCCTCGCCATGATTACATCTGATAAGTTGAGCTTATGTGGACTACAATACCGATAATTGTTATATGATGCTTATCTTAATGTTAATTAATTGAACAACAAGAGCGTTTTGGCATGACCGTACACTGATATGATTCTCTTACCCTCGAAACTCGCAAAAAGAATGTCTGTAAATTTTTATTTAATGCTTTCAGTTTCTGCATCTTTGTATATATTTATTTACTGCTTTCTGTCTTTACATTTGAAATATTCAAAAATATCAAAAAGATTTTAGGTGTGTTTCAATATAAACTTATAAAAGCCAAAAAGATTTTATTTTTGTTTTATTTTCGATCGTACGATGTTGGATCTCGAGTCTTCGTTACCTGAAACCTGATTGAAAACCAAAACGACTGATTCTTCATAAACGGTCGAAATTTGCAAAAGTGTTGAAAGTTAAACCTAAAATTGATAAATTTTGTTAAACTTTCAAACTGTCGGACGGTGTTTGATTGAACAATGGTCACATGTGTGTCGTTTAATTATGATATTCCAAGCAGTTGTTCTCATTACGCGTTTAGATTTCTTGCATGTGCAGATTCTAAAGGCAAGGAGAACATGGTCGATGACAAGCTTTGGAATGAAGACACGACGTAAAGGCACTCAAGTGATGAAGATGATTGAGTTGTCGCTGACCATCATCAACACCACAAGGATCTCAATTCATAAAGAACAAGTATTTCACGAGCATAACTCAAGGGGGAGCTTATGTTAAGGGGGAGTTTTTCAACACACTTCCTACATGAAACGGGGAGTTTGTTGGTACACTTTCTGCCTTCAAGACGTGAAGACTTTAAAGATCCTCCGACATTGAAGATTTGAAAGGACGTCAAAGACTTGAAGACACGAGGAACCTACAAGATTTAAGATCGAGACAAAGCTACAGCCAAGGGGGAGTTTGTTGGTGCACTTGTGTCTGTACTTTGTCTGTATTATGTCATGATACCAAACGATGTCTTGTGATAGTCTGAGTTACGTCTTAGGTTTGTTATTATGTGCGTTCGATGTAAGTTTGACCAAGTCAACCATCCTCCTGGTTTGACTTGACCAAACAGTTAGCACATTGGTTGAAAGATGTTTGGGTCGAAGGATGTGTCATCGAAGGATAGTTTAGATCCTTCGATGAGCTCGAAAGATAAACCTCCGATAGATATGGATGGACATCGAAGGATATCATCCTTCGAGGTATATGTGGATCCTTCGATGAGTTTCAGATCGACAGATGATCTTACGATCAGTCTGTCTGATCCTTCGACCAGACGAGCTGTGTTGGGTATAAATACCCATGTGTTGTGTTCACTTTCAAAAGGGTGAGAGAGATAGACATTAGAGACATCAGAGAACACCTAGAGCAGAAACACACACACACGAAAGTTAGAGAGAGTTTGCAGAATACATTTGTAAACCTTGTGCTGTAACTGACCTTTCATACGTATTAATACAGAGGTGTTAATCGTTGAGTCTTGTGTGTTTATCATTGTCGTGTTTTATCTCGGTTTGCATGCTAGCTTGGATTCCGCACTCGCTAGTGTGTTAGATATAACAAGGAATAGGTTTGACCTCAACCTCCGAGGGACCTACAGTTTCATTAGACTTCATTTAATATTTGTACTTAATGTAACTATAAGGGTATATTAGTAAACTTACATACATCATTAATTGGTAGTTTTATCTTTAATAACTAACTATATTAAATTTGTAACTTATTTTTAAGATATATATTTTTCACAAAAAATAAAAATAAAAATTCATTTATAGTGTAGGATAAATACGAGGCGTGTAGGATAAATTACGAATTGTGTAGAATTAAATTTCAATATGTGTAGGATAAATTTCAAAATGTGTAGGATAACTTTTGATGTGTGTAGGAAGAAATATTTAGTGTGGAGGATTATAGTCTTAATGACTAATTAATTAGTCAAACATAATAATAAATAAGATGAGAAAAAAATTATTTAATGTTTTACAATTGTACCCTTTTATTCTTTTTCTTCTCAACAAAATTTTCTTCTCAAATGAACCTTCCCCTATATATATATATATATATAGGGGAAGGTTCATTTGAGAAGAAAAAGAAGAAAGGACATATTAGTAAAATACTATTTCATTTATAACTCATATCATTAATTTTTCTCTCTTTAATTAATTAGTCAACTAATCATTAATTATCCTACATATAATCTACAAAACCTACACATATCAAAATTTTACTACATATACCCTACACATTATAGAATTTTATCCTACACAGTCGAAATTTATCCTACACACCTCGAAATATATCCTACACAACTCGTAATTTATCCTACACAACTAGTAATTTATTCTACACTTTAAATTAAGTTGTTTTTTTAATTTGTAAAAAGTATATATTTTGAAAAGGAGTTACAAATTTAATTTAGTTAGTTATTAAAGGGGAAAAATACAAATTAATGATTTATGTAAGTTTACCAATATACCCTTATATTAAAATTAAATGTAAATATTAAATGAAGTAAAATGAAGCATTCTTATTGGTTGAAACTTATTCTTTTTTCTTCTTACAAAAAAATTCTTCTCGTTTGAACCCTCCACCACTGTTTTATTCTTATAAATTTTAAAATATGGCTTACATAGTTCCAGGTATGTCATTTTGATATGCTTATTTTTGTCTACGTGTATATAAATTTTACTCAAAACCTAGTTATGAATATATTTAAGGACCAACGTATATGTTAATTGATGAAGCTACTTTACGATTTAGTGTTTGTTCTATATACAAATTGACTTCATTTACCTTAAAGTGTGAACAAGTCTTATGGCATACTAATTTTTATCTATGTTAAAATCTAAGGAGTCATAAATAATTATTAAATCTAACGAGTCATAATATAATTATTTTATTTCTTTAGGATGACAAAATGATACCATTTAAACATCACCATCTCTACCACTATTTTTTAATATGCTTTCTGGTATAAAATTTCGTTGAAAACATAGTCGTAGTCGTAGTCGCAATACTTGGCACAATAAGCCATGTTTTTTAATATGCTTTCCGGTATAAAATTTCGTTGAAAACATAGTCGTAGTCGCAATACTTGACACAATAAGCCATACTGAATACATATACTGTACTGGTAACATGACCAACCACCAATCCTGTTCAAACAACATCGACACCCATACAAATATTCGTGTTTAGGAGTCTCGCGGGCATCGTATCGATACTGTAACAAACCAAACTAAAACCGATCGAAAATCCATGCTTATCGTATCCATATTATAAGGAAGCAAGGTAGCAGCACCAAAAGTTGGTTGCTAAGTGCGGGAAATACCACCCACCGGTTCTAATTAGATTTTGAGATTTTGTTTACTTAACAGATTTTATTTTACAATTCTTAGAATTATTTAATTTAAAAAGAAAGTGGCTTAAGAAAAAAGTATTTTACAATTGTAAATTGAAAAAAATACCAATCTTGCACACAAAAGAAAAACCCAGAAAATAGAATGCTAGCTACTCAAGATATTGATCTAGGTCAACTTCAATTATAATCTGAAAAACAACAAACAAACAATAAATCAAGTCTTGTAACACAATACAAATCAAGTCCTGTGACATTGAATTATTATTTTAATTTCAACAATTCAAACACCTATAATATCAACCAACAATAATACTAAATCAATGCGAATATAACAAATTAACAATCTATCATGTAAATGAAAATAACAAAAACACAAATAAAATCGATTCTTATTCTTTTATCCTTTTACCACATTACGTATGCGATATTAATTCACCTATTCTAGTTAAACAACCTCAAATATTATTACTCAGCCTTTTTAACATCTATCCTACAATTCATTCTACACAATATCAGTATGCCCATAAGCGTTCTCTCTCAAAAACCACACCGCCATCACCACCACCACCATCACCGCCGCCCTCTTCCGCCGGAAAATTATAAGTTGCCGTATTTCCAAACTCTCCAAGTAGATTACACTCCTGCTCGGCATCCCGACGCCCTGTTCGATTATCCACATCTTGCGCGGCCGTGGAAGTGTCGGTCGAGAAGCTGCGAGCATGCCGTGATGCCGCCACTTGTATCTGGGAGGGGGAGAGGTCAGTGGTGGTGGGAATGTCCGGTGGATGTGCGGGAAAGTTGATTATTGCCGACGGGCCACGTAGACAAAACAGGGCGGCGTCGTAAGCTCGGGCCGCCTCCTCCGCCGTGTCATAAGACCCTAACCATATCCGATCGCGGCTGTTCGGCTGCCGCACTTCCGCCACCCACTTACCCCATTTCCTCATCCTAACACCCTTGTAACGTCCTTTTCTCTCAGTATTACCACCACCTCCTGTAGGCCTCACCATTTTATTTTTATTAGTTATTGTTATTAACCAATAACCATAACCAATTAATAGGAAATGTATACATATATATGTATATTATGGACTATATATGCGTATACATCATGGAAAGAGGAAGGTGGTCACGTGGAGTTGGAGAGTGCATGGCACGTAGAAGTTGAGTTGATGCAAACTAGGGTACAACTGATTGATGTCGATTAAACCTCGGTGTTACACGGATGCATCAAGACACGTGTAGGGAAAGTAGGATGGGTGTACGTGTGGCTACGTGGAGAGGTTAGGACACGTGGACCGTAGTGGCATGCCCACGTGTTGAAATACGAGAAACGAATTGACGTATACGCATGATTGTATTACTTTGATTTCAATCATTTAAAGTAAGGTTGGTGGTCAAAGAAACTAACTTTTGTTTTTCCACTCAACATCAACACTATAACTACATTAATTATTAAAATTAAAAAGGATAAACGACTTTGATTTCCTCACGTTTGGTAGTGGAAATTAGGGTTAGCCATTTTGCTACATTATCGTCACTCATTATTAAAATTGAAAGAGAAAACTTAAATGTTTAGTAGGATACAAATAAGAGATACAAATATGTGTTCTACATCAATTGAAAATCAAAAAACGAATACTAAGATCGGTATGATAATGATAATTGTCATGGTTTATGATACCCGAAAAATACTTTGTTTCAAATGTTAAACTTGGTTCGTAATCACATCCGGATCCCTATTTCACCTGACGCAAATGTATGCCCCAACTAACTAAGGCAACTCTTTCTTTTATCAACTTGAAAACTTGAATCACAAAGTAACTATACCATTTATACTATGCTAACTTCTCATGCGTCTTTACTATTTTAACTAAACTAGTACAGTTTCAAATTAAATAAAAGTACTTATCTAAACAAACTAGAAACATTTATAGGTCTCCTCTATCCACCTCTCAAGATCAAAACCATACCACCCTTGATAATTGATTCCGTTCAATACTCCATGTCAAGATCACGTATATTCATATCTTTACAAAATTTCACTAGATTTGTTCTAGGTTAACTCTTGGTAAACGCATCAACCACTTGTTGTTGGGTGTTGATATACTTCAAGTCAATTACCCCTTTTAAACCTTCGCTCTTATGAAGTGACAACGAACCTCAATGTGCTTTCAATGTGCATGAAACATTGGGCGCTAATCCCTAGTTTGCTTTTAATTGCAATTGGAACCAGTGACAATCCATGATATTGTTAGTGGGGGCTAAAATCTATTAGTTTACAACAAGTTAGGTTAGAACTAGCATTAGGGGAGGCGGGGTGGTCTGTGATGGACCATCCATCACTCTTGGAAAACACTTACATTCCGCCGTCACCATAATCTATCACTCGTGGAAATTATAACGCGTGGAGAATATCACGCGTTGAAGATTGAGAAATTTGAACATTGGGCTTTATTTTTTTGACCTTTTTTAATGGTAAACTTAATAAAAAAAATAACATCTAAACCTTTTATATATATACTTCTCAATTTAAAAAAAAATTAAAAAAATTAAAAAAATCTGTGAGTGATGGAATTCTATCACTAGTGATGACCACCGCCACTAAAATATGCTTGTGAGTGATAGAATAGTGGTTGCTGACATGACGAAACATGATTGAATGTTTGTGAGTGATGGAATTCTATCACTTGTAACCACTCCCACTCCCCTCATAAAAAAGACAATTAATGCTTGGTTTTTATTCGGTTTTCGAGTTTCAAGTTTTACGGGTCGGGTTCTTCGGGTTTTTGGTTGGGAAAAAAATGACCCGATAACTGACATATTTAAGGTTCGGGTTGGTCGGGTTTGTGTTATTTGGGTTCAGGTTTTTCGGATATTTTCCAATTCAGTTTCTGGTGGCTTCGAATTCGGGTCGAGTTTCGGATAAAAAAGAACAACCCTAGTTATAATATTAAAAAGAAGAAATATACTTGGAAATTTTAGTATGTATCTTCTAACAAACTAGCAAATATACACGATACCGGAGGTATGCCCAATACCCAACTAGTAATTATCCAACAAATACTCGTTGAGTATTATGTCAAGTATGTGACATGATTTTACAACTAAATATGATATGTGATTACTAATACCCCTGGCTATAGCAGGCTACTCATGTCTATAAATGAGCGTCACTGAATCAATGACCAATTAAGACACTAACTACCAAGACTAACAACAATGGTTAGACAAGATCAACCACAATTATGAATAATCCGGGTACTATTTTGTCTTCAAAGTACATATGTTGATGATTCTTTTCACATTTTTTTTCTTATTAATCGTGAAAAATCATATCCATTATTAATCTTGATTTAGTTAACTAGCTATATATATCTTAATTTTTTTTTTGTAGAAAATACAATCTTATATTAAGTATAAGTCTTATACTTTTAGTTTGAATTTATTCTTATTTATAAAACATATTTTAAGATTGTAAACACATTGTCAATCAGTTAGTGATGGAGTGGTAAGAAAGAAATCTGGGTTTCCAAGAGACCCAGATTCGATTCCTCCTTTCCCCATTAGTTTTGACTTTCTCATCCATGCGAAATTAATTTTGCATGAAAAGGTTAATACCTCAAAGGATATAGTCAAAGATTATCT
The DNA here is from genome assembly GCA_030545235.1 of Helianthus tuberosus. Taxonomy (NCBI): domain Eukaryota; kingdom Viridiplantae; phylum Streptophyta; class Magnoliopsida; order Asterales; family Asteraceae; genus Helianthus; species Helianthus tuberosus. The sequence goes on from CM060423.1 coordinate 10,211,741, forward strand.
ATTGCACAATATCTGAGCGAATGCCACTGGTGCATTCCTTCACCTTTGCTATTCGATGTGCTAAAAGTAGTTTATTAATTTTTAACTAAATTAACCTAATCTAGACACTAAGTTATACTCTAGACTCTCTAAAACTCGACTAAACTACTTACCGGCAAGCAAATCGATCGACTCTAGTAAAGCTAAGTAAGTCGGAAAATTGAACCCATGAGACTCTTTTAATTACGTAAACTAGAATCACCAGACCTATTGACTGACACGACTAATTGTTTTTATGTTTTAGGGGGGGGGGGGGGGTTCTAAAGTCCTAAAATTTCAATTAAATTAAATACTAACTAAACGAATGAATGAAGATGCAAACTAGACTTTGTGTCACACCCCAACCAATGATGGAAACATCAGAGTGAGACGAAAACGACATTGTAAGAGACTTCATAACGACTATTTGTGACAAGTATTTAATAAGCAAAATTCATTTAAGTACAAAAGCAAAGATACAATGTTTGGAAGCAGATTACAACATCTTGTAACATAGAAATCAAAGTACAATACATGAACTAAAATTTAAGACAAAATTGCAGAAATCAACCTTTATGTTATACCCAAACTGCACTTCGTACATTTCACTATAAAATCAGCAAAAAACCAACCTTTATGTTCATGTTTTGCTACAGGTTCAACCTTTAACACAAACTCTGTTAATATTCTTGGTTAAGTCACCTCACATGCAAAACATGTGAGGGCTTTTTAGTCATTTTACTTATTCTTTTAATACTAGTTTTTTTAATACACAATCAAGGGGCGAAATGGAGATTTCCCAAAGTCCAGAGGGTCTTTCGGTTTCTTTTCATTAACTTTCCTTATTCCCAAATTCACCATTAACAAACTCTGCAAATCACCATAATACACGATTTTATCAAACCCTGTGGTCTTTCTCTATTCTATCCCTATTCCCTATGCTGGTTCTCCACCATTAACACCAACCAAAACACCTCCATTCCATGTCCAAACCAATCTCTCTACCAGTTATGCGAGTTAAATTGTTGTTTTTCGAGCTTAAATTGTTAGTTTGAGGTCATTATTTATAATTTAAATCTATCGACACTCGACGATTTGGAAGTTTCAAAATTTCGGGATGAAGATCTGATTTTGATTGAAGTTGATATGATTATAATTGATTGGTTATATGCTTCAATATATAGCGTGGTATATTAGGAATGGCTTAACAGGTTCGTTTCGAGATCCAATCATATAAACACATTGAATAGTTTGATTTGGAAGTTAGCCGGGTTTTTCGAGATTGTCGGAAGTTAATTACGGATCAATTAAATCAGTTATAGGCTGTGATTACACATAAGGTATAATTGGAAAGGTTCTCGGAATTTATTTGCGGATTGAACCAGAAGAAACGCATGGAAGTCGTACCAAAAATGGACTCGCTGGACTTCTTGTTTTGTCATCGGAAGTTGAATATCGGAACTGGAGAACGGAACCTGCAAGGTTGAATCATATTAGAGGAATGATGATCAAGCGATTAACTTGGGTGAATCGGATGAGACTGGGATGGTTTTGATTGTCGTCGTGATGTCGGATGGTTGGCCAAAATCTGGTTATTGGAAACAGAGGGGATGAAGTAGTACAGACAATTTGTTTTTTTAATGAAATTGCAATATGGTCCCTTATTTATAGAATAATAACCACTTGTAGTTTATTTAAAAAACCAATATTAAAAAAATAAGTAAAATGACTAAAACGTTGAACCTGTAGCAAAACATGAACATAAAGGTTGGTTTTTACCGATTTCATAGTGAAAGGTATGAAGTGCAGTTTTGGTATAACATAAAGGTTTATTTCTACAATTTTGTCAAAATGTAAAGTGTGTTTCTAGTCATCCTACTAGATTTCTTTCAACGTGACATCATCAAGATCCTGCAATACATATTAAAGTACATATCAACACAAAAGAGCGTTGGCAGGCAAACATGCAGGTTTGATTTACTAGCATAAGTAATAAAATTTTAAACAAATCCACATGGCATAAACGTATAACATATCATTACAACACTAGCATGCATCACATAATTGTCAACCCTAAGATTCCACTAGCGTAATCTTGTTGTCGCAACGACAAGACCGTTTTTTATAACTTAACATGACCACAAGAATACGAGCGATGTGCTACTCCTATAGCACTATACATGTTAAGGGAGGCTTGCACAAAGTTAATGACAAAGTATAGTGCAAGAATGGCTTCTAGCATGTATGAATTTCTAAGCATCACATATTAAGCATGTATAAAGGATTGTTTGTTTGTGTCAAGCATGTTTATATGTGATTGTGTGAATTTAATAAGTCATATGTATTGCACCCCAAAAGTGTCTAAAATTAAAAAAAAGGGGTCATGTACACTCACGGTTTGCAAAGCTTCCAAACGACGCGCAAGTAAAGAGTCTTGAGTCTGGGGATTGCGGAGTTAACCTTCATGAGGAAAACAGGGGTGTGTAAGTTCGGTGGATTATGGATATTAGAGTATGAACATGAATATAGTACAATAAATGACAAAAATTTACACGAAAGTCATCTTTGTCTAAGCACTCATTTGGACACCATAATCGGGTGTGTTTCATGGGCACCAAATCGCTCATTGGAAGTCCAAATCATGAGGAAACTTAATCTAAAGATGAATATACCATAATACACCACTTTTAACCATGAGTTTGGTCAAAGTGACGATTCGGTTTAAGGTTTATGCATGCATGTTTAGTCTATTGTTATTTAGGAAGCCATAAAGATGGTCATGGAAGGAGGTAGGATGATAACATTCATTGAGCCTCATTGGGTGATTCACCAAAGCACAAGTTTATCAACATAGTTTATAAACTCGGTTGGTCATGAATGATGATAATAAGAACATTAACCTACTAAATCTACAAACGACCAAGTGAGCAAACTAGATGCGTGCATCCCAAGCATGGAAAATGTTTGGGGATGTGATGTAGTCTCGTCCCTTTGTTGGAAATCGTTTGAGACTTAATAGTATGAACATGACAAATTATCAAGTGAGGTAGGGGGAATCATGGTTGGAGAACCTAGGTTTCCATTGTTCACACCTTACCAAATGTCGCAACCCCCGACCCCTGCCCGGGAGCGGGTGCTGCGAGCCATTCAGATGGTATCGGAGTTTATTAATTTGGCAGCAGAATACATCAGGACCGTAGTTAGGAAATATTTTTATCAGAGTTAAACACCAAACTTTTATAACAATAAATGGAGAAAAATGCTCGTATAGTCCCTATGGTTTGCCCATTTTTCACCTTTAGTCCCTAACTTTCTAAAATTACACTTATAGTCCCCAAGTTTTTGAATTTCGTTCCCTGATAGTCCCTGGCGTGGATGGAGGTTAGTTTTTGGTGTTAGGTGCGCGTGAAATGACAAAAATACCCTTATTGTCATATGAGACCTAGGCCACCACCCACCTACCCACTTCATCTTCCCCACTCCACACCACCACCACATCTCCACCTTCAACCACCACCACCATCTACCCCTCACCGTATTCATCTCTGTGGCAAATTGACATAATTTTAAGCTGACTTTTATTATTATTTTTATTTGGAATATCTGTTGTGTTTATGGTTTATGCAGGCATTGAGAAAGTGGTGGAAAATGTGGAGAATTTGATTCCAAAAGTGGAATGGAATTACGAAGGGATTCATTACTTTGATAATGGTCCTTTAACTGTCCAGTGTTTGTTTGTTTTGGATGCTCTCAATTTCTGCTTTTGGCCAGGTAATATTGCTTCTTTTTCTATTCAGGTTTTAATTTAAACCCTAAATATTTTTATTTTGTATGCCAATAATAATATAGAAGGATATGGTGTTTACCTGCAAGAACTAGTGAAATTAGATGAATACGGTGAGGGGGGTAGATGGTGGTGGTGGTTAAAGGTGGAGATGGTGGTGGTGGTGTGGAGTGGGGAAGATGAAGTGGGTAGGGTGGGTCCCACATAAATTGTAATTTTTTAGTTATTAATTTGACAATAAAGGTATTTTTGTCATTTCACACGCACGTAACACCAAAAACTAACCTCCATCCATGCCAGGGACTATCCGGGAACGAAATTCAAAAACTTGGGGACTATAGGTGTAATTTTAGAAAGTTAGGGACTAAAGATGAAAAATGAGCAAACCACAGGGACTATCCGAGCATTTTTCTCTAATAAATGGGATAAAACCCAAGTTTCCATTATAATATATTTATAGGGATAAACCCTAGTTTATTGAAAAGAAAACTCCTTTTTAATTAGGTAACTTTTATAGCCACTTTTCCAAGCTTTCAGTGCTCTCCAGCTGGCTTCTATTGGCTTTCACATTTTGTTACCTGAAACACGTTTTAAAAAGGTTTTATCAGCAAGAAATACTGGCGAGTGCATCCCAGTTTAATCAAAACAGTTTTAAAACTTCACAGTATTGAGGGCATCCGCAATTACATTTGTTTATATCTACTCAATTACTCATTCAGTACTGTCAACACCTGACTTGTGGGTCATATTACTCATTGGCTAACTCGTTGTCAATGGTAACGTCTTTCAGTAATGTATACAAAACCCCAACACACCGGCAGTAATTGTAGAATCACAAATACTCAATTACTGTTAAGTGTTTATTTAAAACATTTGAGGTTTTAGTAAAACATTTTGACTCATAAAGTAATTTACAAAAAGGTGGCAAAAAGTAGATGTACTCACATTGTTTACTTAGGTAAAACTAAAGCTTCCTGGTGAATCTCCTACTTATAATCTATTAAAATTAAACAATGCACAAGGGTTAGTAAAATAACCCAAATCATATTAACTGTACAACTTGAGATAGAACTCCAATGACTGAGTCAGGCAGAGCCTTGACATGCATTACGGAGTCCTAGATCAATCGGGTGTAACACGAGACAGAACTCCAACGACTGAGTCAGGCAGAGCCTTGACATGCATTATGGAGCTCTAGATCGATCGTGTAGGGTAACAAATAGGGTTATAATACTTACAACGAGGCAGAGCTTTGCTTTATAGGGGTATTATATCCCGAGTATTTATACTAACATAAAGTTTGAAAGAATATCAGAATTTTGAACGATGAACTAATGAGCCTCGACCTCCTATTTATAGGCCTGTTGGAGGTAGGCTCGCGGCCCGCGAGGGCCTCCTCTTGTTCTCTCGCGGCCCGCGACAAGGGTAGATTAGGCCCTAGCCTTGTCGAGTCAAAGGTGTAGGCTTGCAATGTAACCAGACACGTGGCGCAATGCCTTGTCCAGCAATCCAAGCCAGTCGCGGCCCGCGACACATGAGGCTAAGGGGTCGCGCCTCGCGAGCGACTCCCAGATTTTGTTTTTCTTGATTTTTATATATATTAAGGTATTTCGGGCTCGTTTCTCGTATACGGGGTATATAAGGAACGTTTAGGGTCATGTTAAGGGTTCTAGAAGGGTTATTATACCAAAACACAAGTCTTTCGATATTGAGGATTAGAGACTTGAATTGGTTTCAACACATGAAGGTTTCTTGGAACTTTGCCAAAACAGAAAGTTTAGAGAGTGTATGTACCTCTAAACTTTGTAGAAATAAACCATACTCAAGCTCCCCAACCATAGACTTGGTTAGAAGCAAGGTAGGTACAAGATTTCACAAGCTTATAAAAGTTTAAGTAAAGTTTTCTTCAAAACAGAAAGTTTGGGCCTCAAAAGGGTGATGTTCCACCTTAGTTTACGATGGTAAACTTGTGGAAACACTCCTAGAGGTGTTCCAAGATTTCAAGAAGAAGAAGAAGTGAAGAAACTTGAAGAAAAGTGAGATGAGAGCTCACTTTGGGACTTAGAAGATTCTGCCTTCAACTTGATATTTTCAGTAATTTGTGAGTGTAGGAGAGTGTTTGAAGATTTGGAAAAGTGAAATGGAGGTATAGGAGGCTTAGTTTTATAATGGTGGATTAGGGTTTTGGTTTAAATGAAGTTATAAGGTGATTAGGTGAAGAAAAAGGTGGAAAAAATTGACCAATGCAGGAGCTGGTAACAACTTTCTGCAGATCAGGCCTCCTCGCCACCCGCGCCGTGCAAGGGCTTCTCCGTCGCCCCCCGCGAGGAGCCCTTTTCCATGCCCAAGTTTGTTTTTTCATAATTTGGCCCCCAATGTTTGTAATTTTTATCATTTTATGCTATAACTTATGTCTTTAAAAGTTTTCGAGTACGCAACGCGTATGCATGTATGGTTTACGTATTGTGTATGTATAAATGAGAATTGAGCGTATAAATAGTCTTGGCTTACACGTAATTATGTATTAATGATCGTTTTGCGTATGATACAAGTATAACAAGTATAAGTATGAAAGATGAATTTCATTATGTTCGAAGGACCCCCAACCCTTCTCAGGGAGACACCTATGGAAACCTAGCGAGATGTTAGAGTACCGGTTTTTATATGGATTTCCTTACGGATTTCCAATTATGTTAACTAAGTACCTTAATATGATAATTACCCTCACAATGCAATAATCTAAGGTAACTATGGTAAACTAGTTTGGCTTGGTTAGCAAGAATTGCAAGGTTAACTAAATTGGTCCCTTTTTAAAGATCCTAACTTTGGTGATCTAACAACCTAGACAAACTGATAATCCCTAACCTTACGGATTTTAAGATTAGTTAACCACCTAGACCTACTCGATTCACGAAATTACTTCCTATGGTGTATTGGCCAATTAACCACAAAGACAATAAATACAAATGCAAATAATCTAACACGAACCTATTACATGAAAGATATTCATCAACGTATGTGTGGAAGCAATAAAATTGAAATTAAATAAGTCAAGATAATCATATACATCAAACTAATATTACCAAGTCTTTTACTTCATTAACAATCCATAAACATAGCCACGACTAATAAAAATCCAAACTTTGTCAATTATTCATCCTAGTCTAGGTATATAAAGAATTTGGCCCATAATCATCATGTGAACATCAACGAGAAACATGTAAAAGTGCAAAACATGGTTAAAATCAAGGAAAGTAGACTAGGATGTTAAGTATGTCAACTATGTTCAAATAATTATGTTAAGTATTTAATTATACTTGATGTATTATCTGTAATCTTTGTAATGAGAAATGTAAATTTTATTATAAAAAGGAAATTGGCCTGTAATAATCCCAACTAGATGTCATTGGCCATTGTCAGTCCAACCTTTGAATATTCCCCATGCCAGTCCCACCTTTCACCTATTTCTGAATTACAAATTGACATATGAGGGCTTTGGATCAGAACGAGTATACGAGTCTATTGATGTAAAACTTACCTCCAAACGGTGCTCCAAATGAATTGATTTTTGTTAATTGGAAGTTTAAACACCTGAATTGAAGCACCCTTTTCATCTTTTGGAGCACAATTTCAAGGTAAGTTTTACATCATTCGAATTGTATCCATGTTCTGATCAAAAGCCCTAAAACGTCAGCTTGTAATTCAAAAAAAAAAAAAAAAACTTAACTCCGTTAAATTTTTTTAACTGAGGACCGATGGAGGAAAAATAAGTGAAAGGTGGGACTGGCATCGGGAATATTCAAAGGTGGGACTAGCAATGGCCAATGACGTCTAGTTAGGATTATCACAGGCCAATTCCCCATTATAAAATGAATAAACGTTCGTTTGTGTTCATGTATTGTCATGAACATTTTTTTCTGTTCTTGTGTTCGTTTGCATTCGTTTACGTTCGGTAAGTGTTCGTGAACAGTTCATAAACATGTTGATTTCCTTTACGAATGAACACGCACAAGAAATTCCACTCGGTAAGTGATGTGTGCGAGTGTATATATAAGTTCAAGTATATTTTAACCCCTTTTTACACGTTAGCCAAGTTTTAAATTCATAAAACATGATATTTTACTAACACCAAACACACATATGGGTAAGTGCACCCATCATGAGCGTAGTATAGTGTTGGCAAGATACCGAGGTCGTCCAAGGACACAAGAGCTTTTAGTACCGGTTTATCCTCAACGTCTAATCAAATCAAAAGTTAGAAAAAGGTTTTTAAACTAGAAAAATAAAAACTAACTAAAATGTTGAAAAATAAAAAAAAAAGTAAAAACAGATAGATAAGATGAATCAGTTGGCTCCGACTCGTGTTTAGTGTAACCTTTGATTATTTCCGCACTTTTGCACTTTTTAAGAGATTATCTTAGTTATTGTAGTAGGCCCCTCTTTTGAAGGTGACGTTACCCTCAACCCAGTAGTTTGAGTCAGCAAGGATACAATCCTAAAGGGTCGGATTATTGAAATATAATTAATTAAGTTATTAATGCATATTATGGTAGGCCCCTCTTTTGAAGGCGACGTTACCCTCGGCTAAGTAGTCTGACTCAGCAGGGATACAGTCCTAAGTAGCGGGTTAAAGTATTAATAGTAGCTTAAATATGAGGGGATCAAAGAGTTTGGACCCCCGCCATCCAATACCGGTGGGTATTGAAGGAGGTCCTACTAAATTTGACCCAGGTCCTTGCAGGATCTATACACTAAACAAGGCAAGACTCTTACCAAACTGTTCCCTTAACCCCCGACCAGGTAGCCAACATATCTCCATATAGACCGTGGAGATATGAATGGTGAAAATCTTTTATTTTATATAGATAGTAAAATATTGCCAAGACACCACAGACAAACGATAAGGAAGAATCACCTTCAACATAAGAAACTAGTTATTAAAGTCATTAATACATAACCAAATAAAAAGTGCGAAAAGATTAAAAATAAAAAGTATTACACTAGACACTTGTCTTCACCAAGTGATGTAAGAGACTTAGGCAAACATGGCCTTTGATTGTCAAGAACTCTTACGATCAATCTTGGATCCCGAGACGACTCACACACTCTACGATGGACGATGGATGATGGTGTTGTGATGGTGGTGGGTGGTGGGTGAAGTGAGAGAGAGGTGGTGTGCCAAGGGATGGTTTGCAAATGAGACAAGCACCCCTATTTATAGCCTGAACAGCAGCTCGGGCACGGCCCCGTGTCCACCTTCCCTCTCTTTCTTCATTAATTGCAGTTTATCTGCATTAGTTGACCACGCCCCCGTGTCCGCTGGGCACGCCCCCGTGTGCAGAAGCGTATCTGTACTATCAAGATTTCCCCAGATTCTGTGAATCTTAGAGTTGACCACGGCCCCGTGTCCGCTGGGCACGCCCCCGTGGTGGGTGATAGAAACTTCTACAGCTTTGTCTTTTCTGCTGACATTTCGGCACGCCCCCGTGCTCATTGAGCACGAGGCGTGTTCAGCCTTCTGTTATCTTGTTTTGCTTGGGAAGAAGCTGTCGGGGAGGCTGGGCATGCCACGTTTGTTCCTTTTCTTGTATTTATGTTAGATTTAGCTGCCTTTTTGCTTCTTTTGTTCATTTGAGCTCATTTAATCCTGAAAATACAAAAGGAAGACAAAAATACACTTTTTCCAACATTAGTACTAAAAAAGGGTTAGTTTTATGCCACAATTGATGTAATTTATATGTTGCATTTTGTGCACATCAAATACCCCCATACTTGAATCTTTGCTTGTCTTCAAGCAAAACTCTTTATAATGTGGCTTTACACTCCCAAATGGAATGGGTAGAAGAGAAAGTTTTTGGGCTTGTCGTAGAGTGTCGGGATTTCTAGGATTCTTTATTAAGTTTTATTTTTATTTATTTACAATCCTATTCGTCATGATTTATTTAAGACATTACATAAGATAAATTACTGTTATGGGTCATTTTCTGAGCATATATATCCCGACTAATATTCTGCTTTTGATTGTTTACTTGTGATTAGGATACCGGATCAGGATATTGGTAACATCCTGGTGCGATATCCTGGTATTAACTGAATTGATCACGTGCAGATTAAGAGTTACAAGTCTCCAACGTTCAAGAAGACTTCTTCCCCCAAGACTCGGGCAAATCAGTTGGAATAGAGACGTTGATCCCGAAAGACCAGGTCTACAACGTTCGTATGGGGAATATCCGCCGAATCCCGGTTTAATAGGGTAGTTTGTTGAATTTCTTTTACTATAAATAGATGGGTCGGATCAGATTAAGGCACACAATTTCACTCATACACTTTACTCTCTAGCTACTAGCAATCACTACACACAAACACTTGTAGTCGAATTACCTTGTAACACCTAGTTGATCCGCACCACATCCTGCACTGTATCCTGATATTTGAAGCAATAGAAGAACAAGGCAGCTGCGATTGTCAGCTCCCGAGGTTTTATGCCGGCGATCTAGATTGATCAAGGGCTTTCGTCGTACATCTCGTGTCACCCCTTACATTTTTTGCTCATTGTTTGATCATAGATACAACTCTATATCCTGAGCCGTATCCTGAAAACTGTTTTTACAAACAACTTAATCAAAATATTTTCAACACATATTTCTAGCACACTACCTCACTTAACTAATTTGATCACTTAATTTCTTCGGTAATTTTTGACCAAAACAATTTGGCGCCCACCGTGGGGCAAGTGGTGCTATTTTTACTAAAAACTTTAGTAAAATCATTACTCGGTTTTCTATTGTCAAAACTTCTTGCTACATTATTTTCAATGGCCTCGAGATCAAACATGAGCTCTTCCACCATGTCTGCTACAACCTCTGCAACAATTAGTTCGGTGCTTCCACCTCCTCCTCCAAGAATGCAAGCCTCTTCACAAGGAACTGGAACTCATGTGGCTCGGGATGTTATCCCCGCTCCCAGTGCCCAGGGATCTGGTCCTGTTTTGGCTTCTAATGACGAAATTCTGAATTTGTTTGGTAGTGTACAGGAACAGATGAGGCAGCAGCAGGAAACTAATCGGATGCTGATGAGAGAGATACGACTCTTGAAATCCGGCCCAAGTAGGCCTGCTGAAGAAACTGTCACTCCCTTGCAACCCAGGGCTTTGAACTTCAGTTCTGCAGTTTACACTGAGGATAATCGGGGGAATATGGTGCCAAGTCATTCCCAGAATCATACTCCTGAGATACCCTCTTCAATAAGAGTATCAACCGTGAGAAGCTCAGGATATGCTTCAGGATATGGCCAGAATCCTCAGACTGGTAATGTATCTAATAATAATAACACTCTTGCTACTAATGGTGTTGGATCTTTGCAGGATGCAGGTATGACATCGGCATTTTCCAGAGAACTCCAAAAGCTGAAAGACATGATATCCAGTGTGCCTGGGGTGGTCCAGCCGATTCTAGAAGTGTCCCAAGACAGTCACAGAATAACCGGTTTGTGCATCCTATCTGTGATGCTGAAATCCCGAAAAGATTTCAAACCCCCAACATGAAACTCTATGACGGAACCACGGATCCTGAAGAGCATATCACCCAGTATAGGGAAAGGATGGAGATCAACCCTATCCCTCCAGATCTCAAGGAAGCATATCTCTGCAAGAGTTTTGGTTCTACCTTGATAGGATCAACCTTAAAATGGCTGTTAAATGTTCCTCCTCACTCAATTACTTCGTTTGCTCATTTGGTTAATTTATTTAATAGTCAGTTTTCTTGCAGCCGGAGTTTTGAGAAACTAACCAGTGATCTTTAAAGGATAACTCAAGGGCCTCAGAATCCTTGAGGGATTATGTGAACAAGTTTAGTCGGGAATCCTTGGATATCCCGCATCTTGATGTTGCAACAGCTGTGCAGGCTTTTAAGATGGGATTACAAAAAGATTCTCAGTTTTATCAGGATCTTGTAATGAATCCCTGCAGGAATCTCGACGAAGCTCGTAACAGGGCCTTGAGATATATTCGCTTGGAGGATGATAAGAAGATGCAAGAGAGGATGAATTCCACCTCAACCTATGAATCAACCAAGAGGAAATCAGAATCCTCGTATAAACCATATCGCTCTAAGCCATATGGCAGAAATGACAACAAGAAAGTGAATGCTGTTAGGTCCAGAGTTTTACGCTTATCTTTATTGTATTTATTTATGTTTATTGGGTTTAGATTAACACTTGGGTTTGGGCTAGGCCATGTGGGCCAATGGGGTAGAGGCTCCTATAAATAGTCTTGATTAGAATATTGGTAGTAGAGCTCTCATTTGTGTAATCATGAGACAATCCTAGGGATTGTGTGCAAGGTTCTCGAAGATCGTACCAGACAGTCTTCGAGACTGTGTGCGATCTAAGCAGCGGCACTAAGTTCTTCAATGAAAAATTTCTTTTTGTTCTTGCCGGTTTGATCTTATATTCCGCGTTCGATCGAACCGTTGAGTGATATCACTGGTTTTTTCGGGACTAACAAATGGTATCAGATCCATTGAAGTCTTTCAAAGGCTCGGTTTTGATATCACTCGAAGAACGAGAAGAAGAAGTTTTGCACAGTGTCGCAGATTCACTTTGATTTTCGAAATATGTGGTGCAGTTGGTTTCCGGTGAATCACGAATCGGTGCTCGGTGTTTGTATGTATGTTCGTAAATGGAGATCTTGGTTCATGAAATCTGATATTCGTCAACAGATCTGAAAAACTTTAAGATCTGGTACAGTTTCGGTCGCCGTTGAAGATGGTGTCGGTTCGACGACAGCTGATCGGAAAAGATGGTAGAAAGCTGAAGTCGGTTGTCCGTTGGTGTTGTTGGGACTATCAGTGGACGGCAGGTTGACCAGCAACGGTACGGAGCCGATGATGAAGGACGATTCACGACGGAGTTTTGTGGTCGGAAAAGATGGTTGTCGTCGAAGAGATGAACAGTGTACGTCGAAGATGGAGAATGTAGGTCCGGCTAGGGGAGGATCTAGTCGCCTAATCCTTGTGTACAAACCAACCCGGTTGTGCGGAATCCAACCGAGATAGCAAACCGAGATAGAACACGCAAAGATAAACACACAAGACTCAACGATTAACACCACTTGTATTAATGCGTATGAAAGGTCCGGTTACAAGCTCAATGTTTACAAATCAGTTCTGCAAACTCTCAGAGTGTGTGTGTGTTCTCTGTGTTCCTTATCTTTCTCACTTGTCTGGTCTTATGAAATGAACACAACACACGGGTATTTATACCCAAAACAGCAGGTCTGGTCGAAGGATCAGATAAGATGATCGAAGGATCATCTATCGACCATAAACCCATCGAAAGATCACATATACCACGAAGGATGGTATCCTTCGTGGTCTATCCTTCGTAGGTCATCTTTCGAGCTCATCGAAGGATCTAAACTATCCTTCGATGACACATCTTTCGACCAAAACAGCTTTCAACCATTTTTCTAACTGTTTGGCCAAGTCAAACCGGAGGATGGTTGACTTGGTCAAACTTACATCAATCCTACATCAAAGACATCGTTTCGTATCAAGACTAAATACAGACAAAGTACAGACACAAGTGCACCAACAGAGAATGATGAAGAAACAAGGAGAAGAAATAAGTTGCAGGTTGGTGATATACGACGGTGGTTATCGATGAATGGAGATCGGTGGTCGTCGATGAACTGGTGACCGATGGTGTAGAAGATGAACGATTGTTGCTGTGGAGATGACGAAGATGATACGTCGCGGTGTTCGGAGTCGAACGGTGTTTGGCTGCCGATAACGATGATGATGCAATCGCCGGAGTTGCAGGTACGTTGGAGATGTTATTTTATTCGACGGAATGTACCGGATGATGAAAGTATGATCTCGGTATGTATGTATGGTGAATATGATAACTGCTTGAAGATGATATATGATGATGCGATCCGAGATGGGTATATATGTTGATCTCAGATTAAAGGGTTATGATATCGGATGGAAATGGATGTATTACGGATGAATTCTGTGATAAATTATGATGAATGTTTGAAGATGATGATGTCACATCATCATCATCAAAAGAATGTTGGAATGTTCCTTGACGGCTGTGCACATGATGTCTCATCATGGTCAAAAACCCTAACAATTATTAGCCATTAGATGGGATGCCTGATCAATGGTCACCAATGAAAATTGCAAATTGTGAGGTGGGACCAACATGTGCACCCAAGAATGAATTGTTTTCGGTGAAAAATGTTGTGGGGACCATGGTGAAATTTGCTAATGGTTTGATTGTGAATTTCTTGTGCAACTTTTTGTGGGACCAACAGTGGAGCGAAACATTTTTTTCTACTGGACCCTATAATTTCTTTTTGGGCCACGCATAGAAATGAACCAGGTATGATTTATTGGGCCTAGTATTTAGTTCGTGTCTGTTCACATTGAAGATGGGATGATGTATTTTTATTTAAAATTTTGGAGTCAACTTACACGAAACTTAATGGTCTGTGGATTCCTATTTCGGACCATATAAGGAAAGCTGTTGACACATGAGTTTGTTTGGCTGTTGGACCTGGTTACCTATGGAGTTCTTATTGGTTCCATTGCAAAAACTTGTGTTTTTGCGCGACTTGAATACCAGACGGATCACTTGAATCCGTGTGTTCTTGTTAGCGAATCAGATTTAAAAATATCATCCGAGATCACACATTTTCATTCGAGATCAACTTCTACGTATCCGACATCATCCGAGACGGATCTCTTTCAGTCATTTATCATCCGAAACAACTTTGTATCATCTGAGATATGTTGATGGGCTCGTTTACTGCTGGGCCACTAAAGGAGAAGACCCAAGGTTGGATATCATCTGAACCGTAATAAAGAGAGCATAAAACTAGGGGGAGATTGTTAGGTCCAGAGTTTTACGCTTATCTTTATTGTATTTATTTATGTTTATTGGGTTTAGATTAACACTTGGGTTTGGGCTAGGCCATGTGGGCCAATGGGGTAGAGGCTCCTATAAATAGTCTTGATTAGAATATTGGTAGTAGAGCTCTCATTTGTGTAATCATGTAGCCCCAAATAGAGAGCCTTGTACCAGACAATCCTAGGGATTGTGTGCAAGGTTCTCGAAGATCGTACCAGACAGTCTTCGAGACTGTGTGCGATCTAAGCAGCGGCACTAAGTTCTTCAATGAAAAATTTCTTTTTGTTCTTGCCGGTTTGATCTTATATTCCGCGTTCGTTCGAACCGTTGAGTGATATCACGGGTTTTTCAGGACTAACAAATGCTGTTGAAGACGAGGATCCTGAAGAATATCCTGAATTATCTGAATATTGCTTTTCTGTTAACATACCTGAGTTAATGTATGCTATGCAGGGTTTAGGAGACAAAGCTAGGTGGCCTCGAAAGAATCAACAAAAAGCTGACTGGAAGGATAAATCCAAATGGTGTGCCTTCCATGAAGACTTCGGACATGTAACTGAGGATTGCATTGCTGTAAGAAAGGAAATAAGTTATCTTCTAAGCAAGGGATATCTGAAGGATCTCCTAGGAAGAAAGAAGAATAAGGGTCAGGATACTGAGAAGGATCCTGAACAAGCAGCATCACCTCCTGCGGATGCCAAGATAATCAACTTTATTTCAGAAGGATCCGACATTTGTGGGACTTTATATTCTGCGGCCAAGAGACGTCCAAAGGAAGCTAAGGCCGAGAGGGGAGATAAACCAGCCAGGATGACTACCCTCACAAATGATAAAGTGATCACTTTCGACAGTGATGACAGGGATACTGTCCAGGATCCTCACCATGATGCTCTCGTAATAACGTTATATGTTGCTAACCATTTTGTACGCAGGATATTAGTGGATAATGGCAGCTCTGTCAACATAATTCAGCTGGAAACATTGAAGAGGATGAATGTATCTCCGATGGACATTACTTCGAAGTCCACTGTGCTCGTTGGTTTTAGTGGAGAAGCTAGGAATACCGTAGGGGAGATAAAGTTGCCTGTGTATATTCAAGGGGCCAACTCAATGCAGCACTTTTGTGTCATGGACTCTTTATCCTGCTATAATATTATACTAGGTAGGCCTTGGATCCATGATATGAAAGCCGTTCCGTCAACGTACCATCAATGCATCAAGATCCCTACTCCTTGGGGAGTTGTCAAGGTGGAAAGTGATCAACAGGAAGCAAAGGAGTGCTATTCTTCTTTAATGAAATCCTCAACCAAGCCTAATGCAGCATAGCAATTAAAGATGCGGGCCCAGGATATCATGGAGGTTTCGGAGCAGGATGTAAAGAAAGTTATCCTGGATCAGGATAATCCGGATATCTCGGTGCTCGTAGGAACCAATGTGACACCTGTGTCACTTCAACCATCAAACAAATTCCAAACCAATGAAATATTGTATTTCATACTTGGGATTTGTATAAATATGTGTATCGTTTGCACATATCAATTTTTGTTCGATTTCAAGCTTTAAATCGCTTTCTGAAAGGTTATACGCGCAATGATAACCACTTTAATGCAACGAACACTCCAGAATAGTGAAATAGGCTTAACATACCTTAAATAACCTCCACATAACTTAGAAATAAGCTTTGGATGGTTTGGTGTGTTGAAATCAAGTTTGTTCGATCATAGGGACTAATTGTGTCAAACTGTGAAACTATACCGATTTGTATAGTAACGAACCTTCTGGAATATGATCATAAGTTAAACATACCCTAAATATCCTTTACATAGCTTATAAATAGGCTTTGAGGGGTTCAGTATGCTAAAACAAACTTTATTGATCAATAGGGACTAAAAGCGTCAAAAAGTGCACAAGTTTGCATTTTCGTGCATATCTCACGTTCTGAATATATCCGGACATCCAAAAATTTATGTAATCATTAAAATATTTTATTTTAGTGATTAGCTTGATAAAAATCCATTCGTCGCTTAATTTGGATCGTTTTTGCGTTCGTTACGACTTCCGTCGTAATTTACCGAACAACGCAACCGTACGACCAAACGAGCCGACATCCAAGATATTTTTGTGCACATTTTAAGTTCCCTATACTTTAACTTCATTTTAGAGCTTTGAAATGGGGTTAACGGGGCTTAAATGTGTAAAAAATGCATCGAAAACCAAGTTTGGGGCTTCAGGGACCAAATCTGCCATTTTAGAAAGTTGCTGGTCTGCAAGGTCCTTACGGACCATATGGACATATGCTTACGGTCCGTAATTAGTGCCCAGATCAGCAGAAATGCAAAAACATTGAATCTGGTCATTCCCACTTGTTCCAATGGTTTTGATCCCTGGTTTTTCATGCTATGGGCTGGTTTGTGTGATGAACAAGTCCCCCAATCATTCTCTAACAAGTGTATGGCCAAGATCTTTCCCTCCTTACCAAGAAATGATCCTAACGGTTTTTCAAAAACTATATAAGGCCATGCTCTTCATTCATTTCGGCTCACACTTGGTCAAAATTCTCTAAGTTGGGGTTAAATAACTTCATACCTGAGAATTTATAAGATCAAGTTCAAGCAAGGACCTTTTGTAAGCCTTCTTTCATTCTTTTATTGCTTTCTAGCTTAAAAAGTCAAACAGTGTTTGACTTTCAGTTTGACCAGTAAATGGTCAACACGAAGTTCGTTTGAACTTCGCAACGTGAGCGTAATCACGATGGTTATAGTCCCTAGTGACTATACCTACTGATTACCACGTTGACTAGGCATAGTGACGAGTCGTAGTTTCGGTCAAAATGCGCATTTACGCGTATTTTGCAACCAAACTACTCTTGGTATCAAAACACTTTGTTTTGATATCAAAACTTGTTTTCTAACTTAGTTAAGCATGTTTTAACATGCTTAGCTCGTCATTTTTAGATTAGTGCTTATTTAGAGTTGTAAGTCAAGCGGTCTAAACAACCGCTTAGACTTTCGAACTAGACCCGTTTGGTCGATCATTAGGATCCGACCAAATATGTTTAGTGACCATAGTTGTATATGGAATAACCTTCCGAGGTTATACCTTATGGTCACTTCTTTAAGTAGTTGTATGATAGGTAGTTTATATGCCTTAGGAAAATTACCAAAATACCCTTTTTATGCATAATTGATATTTAAGCATATGTAACCCAAAATTTTGTCACTTAACTGATTATGCAACATAATTAAACATGTTTAGGTATATAATACTTGTCATAGGACTAGTTAGGTGGTCCAAACGCATTTTACGCGAACGAAGCGTTAAAGTAGCGCAAGCTACCTAAACGGGTCATAGTGGGTCGTAAGCACTTAGGGTAGGTTTCATTTAGTATGTAGGCCTTGTTAAACCATATCATATGAGTTCCCACGCTCATTTGGTTCACGGGACCTCATACTATCTGATCTTCCGATTTAGGTCCGGTTTATTTATGTAGTTACCTATATTAGGTACCGTTTGATTTCCGAGACTCCTCTAGCTTGCTTGGAAGTTGTTCAAGACTTCTAAGCACTCTCAAGTGAGTACATAGACCCCCCTTTTACGGTTTTCAAACTGTTTTGGGGTGAAGCATGTGTACCTATCTGTTATTTTCATGTTTTCAAAAGTATAATTGATTATATATATTTGTACTTATCTTTTTGCAAACTGAATGATTATCTATGATTTAAACTCTAATTTTTCAAAGATTATAAACTTAAACGAATGGATCATGGATCATACGAAGCGAATTGTGAAAGAAAGTGAGAGATTACAAACTACAGGGGTTAAATGTGTCAACATGTTTAAGATATACCTCTGAGTGACCTTTTAGCAAACCCGAAGCCTTGTAACGATTAATTATGCTCACTAGAATGCACCATAAAAATTTCACCAAGTTTCGTTATCGTATGAGAAAATTATGACAAAATTCGTGTACGAGGGGTTAGAAGCGTCAACATGGAAATTTAGGATTTTTCGGGTAAACACAAAGTGGCCAAGGACTTCAAAAAGTGGGTATAATTCTTAAAGCCCCTAGATGTCAATTTTAAAGGTTTAAAATGCAAGAATGAAAGTGAAAGCGACGTTTAGGAGGACCGGGGACTGAAAGTGCAATAAAAAGAAATTGAAAACCTGAACCCAGGTCTAAGGTGGGCCGCGTGCGATGCCCAGTTGCAGAAAAAATAGACAGGTGCCTGTCCAGCCTTGTAACCGACTTCAAATGCCATTTTGGCATACCATGGGCTTCCTATACTGGTATTTAGGCTCTAGAAGGCACATGTACACATCTTGGAACAATTATAGACATAGATGACATGATCTTGGACAATCAAAGTTCATATATAAGGGCCATGGTTTGCAACTTTTGAGTTCATTCATTCCTTTCACCAACTGATCAAGTTCTGGAGAATAAGGACCATCTTCAAGCATCATAAATCGTTCATAGGACTTGTGTAAGTACCCTTGACCCTTCTTAATTAAGTTTTGATTAGTTTATATCTTAAAAGTCTAACCGTCGTAAATAACGGTTGACTTATTGATTAATCGATAATGGTCCAGCGATTAGTCAAACTTAAGGTAGTTATAAGTTGGTAATTAGGTGGGCATTAAACCCTTAAAAGGGCACCCACTGATTCCCATCCTAACTAGGTCATTTGTCGAGTCAAAGATGATTAGAAAAAGTCAACAGAAATGTAATCTTCGATTTAACGCATGATTATCAATATAAAAGACGTGTAACCTATTTAATCATTCATATAACCTGATAATAAGTATAAGAACTTGTCTAAGCTTGTTTGATTCGACAACTTTCTGTTTAAAGATCGATTCGGAACCGAAAGGCGCATAGTTTGACTTTCTGCTTTGACTTCAGTTCTGACCCGGTTTTGATAGGTTTAGACATGCCTTAAAGTTCCATTAGGACCTAGTTACATGATGGTATAACCCTCTGCGTTTATACCACTTAAATCCTTAATTGTCCGACATTTCCGTTAAGTGCTTAAATATTGACCATAATGCCCTTATGTCCATAAAACGAGAATTTTGGAAATATGAAAGTACAATAATCTTTGTTACTGATTATTAAACATGTCCCTAAATTTTCACATCAGTTGGAGGTCTAGATTAGGAGTTATGCTTAATGACGTATTTAGAACGCTTCTTAGTAATTAAACGGCGTCATTAGCGTAAAGCCTATCAAAACCCAATTTTTGACACCAAAACTTTTAACCACTGATGTAATATAATATTTTGGGATTTTTGAAGATTTTTAATTAATTTTAAACTGATCATAAGCTAGGATTACCGCCTTGATTCGGTAAATACCGAATATACCCTTTTAGGCCATAAAACGAGTTTTACAAGTCCTTTTGATACCAATCCAATTGCTACTGATTTTAAATAATAAATGAAGTGTTTTGAACATGTTTAACTGATCAGAAAACTTAGAATCCTATTTTAACCCGTACATCGCTTAAAACGGCTTTATACGCGTATTAAACGCATAGTTTGAGTTTAAAACCATTTTGTCACATAAGACTTATTACCAACTGAGGTAACCTGTTAAAATAAATTATTTTACTGATTTATTCAGACCCGGATCACAGAAGCTTAATTAATCCCTTTCATAATCTTTAAAATGACCAAAATACCCCTACGGGGCTTAATAAGAGGTTAAACTCGTTTTGGGCATAATGGAAGGTATCCTACTGATATCACAACATATTTAAGGCATGTTAACTTAGGAAACCTGTTTAGGACTATTATGGTTACCCGTTACGCTTCATGCGCGTTCGGTTCGGTTTATGTAACTAGTTTACATAAATTAGCCGAAACGGGTCGAACCTTATCAGTTTTATCTCAAATTCCAGAATGTGTATAATATACCCATATTAAGCAAGTCTTCAAACTTGTCGGGTCTAAATCACATTCTATTCCGGTCTTCGCTTAATCATGCGTTTGAACCGTATCTTCCTCTTGAAAACTAATCGGTCTAAGTCAAGGCTTAATTAAAGACCCGTTAGGATTCTAATAGGTTATTAAAAACCTTCATTCCAGATTTAGGAGCCCAGTAAAAGCTATCTGTACTTGCTGATTTGATACGGCTGGGATTGAATTTATATTTAGCTCAGGTAAATACTTTTAACTTATTTTCCTTATACGGGCTTGGGGTACGGTATATAAAATACCGCTTGGTCGGGCATTCGACCTTAATTGTTTGGTGATTAAGTATTATCGAGATGACCGTTTAAATCGTTTTGTTTGCTTAAAGCCTTTAGGGGGTTAATGACCATGTCCCGGATATCCCTGGCATCATTTTACGAAATGGCTACGACCTTAGCACACAGGTGTAGGCGCGTACACTTGTCAGTGTCTCTTTTACATAATGTGGTGTGTCTATTGATCTTTAACCCGGCACGAACCGGGCTACTGAACGCATAAGAAACATGTAAATCTTTTACGAGTATTATATTCAAATAATTATCTCAAGTTATAAAATATTATTTGTGCCATGTGCATTCAAATCAATCATTTTTAAACCCTTTTCAAAATGAGTCGGTTGATTGTATTTATCAGTGTAAACTGACGTATTTTCCCAAAAAGGCTAAGTGCAGGTACTAATCGGAATAGGCTGGTTACTCCTAGCATCAATAAAGAGTCTCGCAAGCTTAGATGCCTAAAGTCTGTTGAACAGTGTTATTTTTATTTTCGATCCGCCTGTGGATCCTTTACTTCCGTTGTAATACTTGGATGTTACATTATTTCGGATTGTAATATATTTATCCTTTTGCTTCCGATGTGCATTTAAATATTGTGTTGTTGACTATGATGATATCAACTACGTCACGATACTCCCCACCGGGCCCACCGGTGATACGTGGAAATTCGGGGTGTGACAGGTTGGTATCAGAGCCAACACTGAGTGAATTAAACACTAGCCTTTTATGTTTAATCTCAGTTACACAGTTGCACATTCTTGAGTCTAGACGAGAACATAGGACAAATTCAAATTCGTTTTATTTTGTCCTTATTTGGTTCCTTTGTTATTTTTCTGATTAGCCCTTGCATGGGCGAGTCCTTTTCAGTAGAAGTCCCGTTTAGGGCAACCATATACTTGTTTGAATTTTAAAGGAACGATTATATTTGAAATATCATCCCTATATTATAAGATCTACCATTATAATAAAATGGCAAAATCTAAAAAGGACAAGACCTAGCCATGTGTCACATTAAGACAAGGCCAAGACGGTAGTTTCACAATTAGATTCAGATCCTCGTTAACATTTCAATTTAGGTTTGCTCTGCGTTAAATATTAAAATAATCTTAAGAGTGAAACCTAGCCTGAGTGTCATTATAAAGACCTGGCCAAGATGGTAAGACCTGTTTAAAAGATTCAAATCCCTGTTAACATCTGAAAACGTGTTAACGCTTCTGGCGGACGTGATTCATTAAAATCACACACGTCATTTTTATATAGGATTCTTCAAAAGATTCCTCACCCAATTTAATGATCTCTGAATCATGGGTTTAAATCATCAATTAGGATGATCATATTTTGACCATACATTGGTAATATAGTGCCTACGGGCCTTGCTCATTTCTACATGGGCCAAAAGACAGTGGTAGCGATGACTCCCTGTCCGAGAAAGGTAATGAACTATGTTCAAACCTAAATGCTTTGATTCTCTGAAATCATAGCTTATAATTTATAAATGTCCTTGTGACTAGGCCTGTTGTGCTGATATACTTTCATGCTTTGATTCTCTGAAATCATAGCTTATAATTTATAATTGTCCTTGTGACTAAGCCATTTGTGCTATTATTAAAAACCTTAATGCCACGATTCTCTGAAATCATGGCTTATAAATTAAACTTGTCTACGCAACTAGGCCATTTGTGCTATTATTAACTTATAAATCATGATTTATGATAAAAATCCTGAATAAAATAAATACCCTTCCTTCCCTGCCAGTATAAATATTAAAAAGAATCTTAAAGGTACGACCTAGCCTATATGTCGTTCCAGACGAGGCCAAGATGGTAGAACCTATTCAAAGGATTCAAATCCTTGAAACATTATAAATATGATGACACTCCTGGCAGCAGTGATGCGATAGAATCGCACTTGTCACCTTTATATTAGGAATTTTTTCCAAACCCCTTATTTTAGCATAAATGATCAAAAGGAATCATGACTAATAAACATTGAACTTGATAAATACATCAAAACATCCAGGGGATGTATACCTACGGGTAAAAGATGAATACATGAAAAAGATAGTTTTATTTCATAACTTCTTGTCAAGACAATGAACTATGAGATTTTCCGATCCAAAGGAATCATCGATTATGTTTTGAAATTTCTCTAGTGGCAAGGCCTCTGAGCCATCATAAGTCCTTTGGAACAAGCCCTTGTGCTATATATAAAAGATGTCAGTGTGACATTGGCAGTCGTGACTTATGTCCCCTGTCTAATAAATATGAAGGATTATATTCTGTTTACACGCCAAGGATGGTTTACTTAAAAACCTAGGCAGAACATAATCAATTAACCTAAATACTATCTTTTGACCTATATGGTTTATTTACACCATAGCTATTTAATCAACAAACTCGACAATTCACCATATAATTAAATCAATTATTATTACTTAGGTTGTAGCCTTCAAAGCTTCACCATGGTTGACTCCTCTGAAGCTCACAATCATCCAATTAATCAGAATGATGATACAAGACTGAATTTAACGGGCGCCGAGTTACAGGCTATGTTAGATACAGCTGTAAACAAGGCCGTGAACCGAGCGTTAAGGGATCGTAAGCGAAAGTACGATAATACCCCGAATAAGGGTTATAAAAAGTGTAAGACCGGTTCAAACTATAACCAGTCCAAGCCAAAGGAGGCAAAACCCGAATGTAAAACCTGCAAGAAGAAGCACTTTGGAAAATGTTTCTATGATCAGACCAGGGGATGTGTCATCTGTAAGGAGATGGATCACAAGGCCCATGAAAGCAAGGACCTGAAGAACAACCAGCGATCAGGTGAAAAGACCAAATGCAAAATCTGTAGGAAATACCACCGCGGGAAATGCAGATTTGAATCTCAGCCTTCACCTTGTGGAATCTGCAAGTCCAAGGGGCATAAGACCTTGGACTGCAAGAAGATGGAGGACGCAACCTGCCATGGTTGCAATGCAATAGGGCACATCAAAACTAATTGCCCTAATAAAACCAAGAAGTCTGGTGAGGCTAAGAAGACCAAAACCGGAAACTCTCAAATGGATACTCAAGAGGCTATCCAGGATGACAAGGTCACAACAGGTACTTTCTATATCAATAACGCTCATGTTAGAGTATTATTTGATTCAGGTTCAGATAAGTCTTTCGTAGACAATAGATTTTGTAAATCATTAAATCTGCCTGCTAAAACTCTAAGCGTTAAATTTAAAGTAAAATTGACCGATAGTACCTCAGAGACTGCTTCAACAATATTAGATGGATGTTTTATATCCATTAGGAATCATTCTTTTCTACTGTCCTTGTTTTCCATTTATATAATAAGGGACTCGATATAGTCATAGTAATGGATTAGTCGTCGTGTGACCAAGTCCATATTGTGGGTGTAATAAGAAGTATGTAGTTATCAAAAACTCCTTATGGTGAGCCTTTGACCATTCAAGGAGACACTGGGTAGGGATTGCCTAAACACTTGTTGAATATAGTATTTAATACCAAAGATTCGAGCATGGAAACTCGGATAAGACAAACAACAGTCGCAATGCTGAGGATGCGACAAATGTTAATGTTGCATCCAATGTGAACCTCAATGTTAATAGAGTTAATCTCCAAAACGGTAATTAACGCAGCTGTTAGAAAGGCTATGATAAAAGTCATGAAAAGGTTCGAGAAGCCGAATGATGTTCGCTTAAAAACACATGACGCTGCTCATGAGAAAGAGCTTTACTCATGCTTCAAATACGATGAATAAACTAAACAAAATCATATATGGCAAGGAGCCCCATTTTAGGATGTACTTAAAAGTACTTCGTCTCTTAGAAGTCAAGAGACCTCAATAATAATAAGGGGCCATCGATTTCAGGAAATTGATGGATGAAGTAGAAACCATAAGTTATATCAACGGTTATGCTGGAAAGGACATGGTAAGGTATACATCACAGTCATCCGATGGCAATACCTTTAATTAGTGAGGACATTAATGAAATCCTCAGGAAGAATCCTCTTATACATTGTGAGATGATCCAAGTTTTAAGGACCTTATTAGAAAAACCTAGTATCCATTTCGCGAAAAGGGAAAAGACGGAATAAGAATTTTCTGACTCTCACCATAAAAGTTCTAGACTTTTAACTGTATAACGCAAATTTTTTTGGCTGAGACAACGCTCTATTCCATTTACCCAAGACCTAAGCATAATGCAATAATTGTTGGGGGTTAGCATCGGGAATAAGAGGGCACATTAAGGTTTCAAGGCCTGCTTATTATAAATCCATTATGGATCAATCTCAGCTACTCACGTTCTATAGATTTAGAATATAATCAGTCAAAGCTGAGACAGCCCTAAAGTTATCTAAGATTTTACAGCTAAGTTTAGAAGGATTAAGAATGGAGGCGTTTAACCCTCCTGTTGAATGATTAGAGGCAGCTCACATTAGGAATGTCACCAGATAAATCCTTATTTGTGATTTTATTGCTAGAAATTACATGTGGTTTCTGGTGCTGTTAAGTCTCTCATAAGACCATAAACTTAGCAAACTTTTAGAAAATTTTTTCTGTAAGAACCCCAGATGTTAAGTGTAAGGTAGAACCTTCAGGCATTAGAAACCTTCAGTCATAGAATTTTAGAAGTATCCTTTCTCAAAAAGGAAGTGCGACAATGTACATAGTAGATATCTCTTTAATCTCTGTCGATTGTGAATACCCGATGGTATGATAAAAGCACCGTGTGAGGATTTGTGTATCTTAATATGTCCCATAGATTGCTTCCATGCCTGATCAGTATGGAGGTTTAATACATGGGACCACAAAGATATCCCGATAGTCATATGGTACTAAAGTCAACTAATGGTATTCAAAGTAGATATCCAGAATGGAATTGTCCAGGTAAATGATCCAGATCAAGGAGTTCGTGGACTCGTAACGTAAATGTGTCACTTAATTGACACAAATAATGGTGGATGAATTGGAGCCTGAGATTTGTAAAAATCTCTGTAACCTCCTTGTACCTTGATTATCTTCTCCTAATATTACCCTGTTTACCCCTAAGAGGCAGGTAGAGTTAAGGTTTATATCCCATTTAAGGTTGTATTATTGTGAAATCTCCAAGCCGACTAGTACCACCATTGGAGAAATCGAAACCCTGATTAACTAAGTTTTAAAATAGAGGGTCTATATAGCCTAAATCAATATCCTGAGAATTCGGTATAGTTAATTATGAAAGACGGTTCATTTTGCTTATACATTATTACCGCAACCCTAATTAGGCAATAATTAAGAATTGCCATCAGCTGCCCAGGATCGTCGATCTGTTCGACTAACGGCAAGGATTTGCTATTCCTTAAAATTAGTTAAGCGGTGGTTGGAATAACCATCTCACTTTAAGATGAGCTTTTCTATAATAGTTGATATATATGCGTCAAGGTGGCTCCTTTGGAGACCTTGTATAGATGAAATATCAAAACATCCGTTGGATGGACGAGACTTCGGGAAGTCCACTTATCAGGATCTGAAAGTTGCATTGGAAACAACGAATAAGATTCATACAAATCCCTAATCATCTGTAAGTTGCCAGTATTCGGCAGAAAATCAAGAATTAATGAAAGTAGCAAACCTCCTAAGATCTTGTTAAAGAATAAGGCTCAACAAAAGATAGCACCCAGGAAGGGTGTGCCCAATTTGTTAAATTATCAGGCTAGTTAAGCTCTGAATATATAAAATCATTCGAAGGAAATCGAATGTATCAAGATTAAATAGCTTACGAGCTAAGACCTAATTAAGAGCTGGGTGGAACGCGCAATGTGACCCACACTAATGATTTAAGGACGTGTCACCAATAAGTCGAAAAGCAATATCACATAATGATATGCAGATTATGACATGATGAGCAACCTATGTCAATTAAGGATCGACAGGATTAGAAGCTCCAAAAGGATACATGTACCCATTATAAAGGTTAACTTGGGAGCTTGGAAAAAGCTCTAGATATACTATATAGAGATTAAGCCCAATATAAGACAGAAGGTATTTCCCTTACTTTAGCAAATCTCGAGGTCGAGATTTCTTTTAAGGGGGTGAGGATGTAACACCTCGAAAATTTACGTCCAATAATGTATTGACACGTGTCATAAGCTTTGAACGTGTGAAAGAATACTTTAGAGGGACTAAAGTTGACAAGCAAGGAAACTATGTGAATATAAGGGTTCAAAATGTCAACAATGAATAAATATACTTTACAATAACCCTACATGATGTTTATAACCTTAAACGAATGGATCATGGATCATACGAAGCGAATTGTGAAAGAAAGTGAGAGATTACAAACTACAGGGGTTAAATGTGTCAACATGTTTAAGATATACCTCTGAGTGACCTTTTAGCAAACCCGAAGCCTTTTAACGATTAATTATGCTCACTAGAATGCACCATAAAAATTTCACCAAGTTTCGTTATCATATGAGAAAGTTATGACAAAATTCGTGTACGAGGGGTTAGAAGCGTCAACATGGAAATTTAGGATTTTTCGGGTAAACACAAAGTGGCCAAGGACTTCAAAAAGTGGGTATAAGTCTTAAAGCCCCTAGATGTCAATTTTAAAGGTTTAAAATGCAAGAATGAAAGTGAAAGCGACGTTTAGGAGGACCGGGGATTGAAAGTGCAATAAACAAGAAATTGAAAACCTGAACCCAGGTCTAAGGCGGGCCGCGTAAGGTCATGAAGACCTTTACGCGGGCCGCGTGCGATGCCCAGTTGCAGAAAAAACAGACAGGTGCCTGTCCAGCCTTGTAACCGACTTCAAATGCCATTTTGGCATACCATGGGCTTCCTATACTGGTATTTAGGCTCTAGAAGGCACATGTACACATCTTGGAACAATTATAGACATAGATGGCATGATCTTGGACAATCAAAGTTCGTATATAAGGGACATGGTTTGCAACTTTTGAGTTCATTCATTCCTTTCACCAACTGATCAAGTTCTGGAGCATAAGGACCATCTTCAAGCATCATAAATCGTTCATAGGACTTGTGTAAGTACCCTTGACCCTTCTTAATTAAGTTTTGATTAGTTTATAGCTTAAAAGTCTAACCGTCGTAAATAACGGTTGACTTATTGATTAATCGATAATGGTCCAGCGATTAGTCAAACTTAAGGTAGTTATAAGTTGGTAATTAGGTGGGCATTAAACCCTTAAAAGGGCACCCACTGATTCCGATCCTAACTAGGTCATTTGTTGAGTCAAAGATGATTAGAAAAAGTCAACAGAAATGTAATCTTCGATTTAACGCATGATTATCAATATAAAAGACATGTAACCTATTTTATCATTCATATAACATGATAATAAGTATAAGAACTTGTCTAAGCTTGTTTGATTCGACAACTTTCTGTTTAAAGATCGATTCGGAACCGAAAGGCGCATAGTTTGACTTTCTGCTTTGACTTCAGTTCTGACCCGGTTTTGATAGGTTTAGACATGCCTTAAAGTTCCATTAGGACCTAGTTACATGATGGTATAACCCTCTGTGTTTATACCACTTAAATCCTTAATTGTCCGACATTTCCGTTAAGTGCTTAAATATTGACCATAATGCCCTTATGTCCATAAAACGAGAATTTTGGAAATATGAAAGTACAATAATCTTTGTTACTGATTATTAAACATGTCCCTAAATTTTCACATCAGTTGGAGGTCTAGATTAGGAGTTATGCTTAATGACATATTTAGAACGCTTCTTAGTAATTAAACGGCGTCATTAGCGTAAAGCCTATCTAAACCCAATTTTTGACACCAAACCTTTTAACCACTGATGTAATATAATATTTTGGGATTTTTGAAGATTTTTAATTATTTTTAAACTGATCATAAGCTAGGATTACCGCCTTGATTCGGTAAATACCGAATATACCCTTTTAGGCCATAAAACGAGTTTTACAAGTCCTTTTGATACCAATCCAATTGCTACTGATTTTAATAATAAATGAAGTGTTTTGAACCTATTTAACTGATCAGAAAACTTAGAATCCTATTTTAACCCGTACATCGCTTAAAACGACTTTATACGCGTATTAAACGCATAGTTTGAGTTTAAAACCATTTTGTCACATAAGACTTATTACCAACTGAGGTAACCTGTTAAAATAAATTATTTTACTGATTTATTTAGACCCAGATCACAGAAGCTTAATTAATCCCTTTCATAATCTTTAAAATGACCAAAATACCCCTACGGGGCTTAATAAGAGGTTAAACTCGTTTTGGGCATAATGGAAGGTATCCTACTTATATCACAACATATTTAAGGCATGTTAACTTAGGAAACCTGTTTAGGACTATTATGGTTACCTGTTACGCTTCATGCGCGTTCGGTTCGGTTTATGTAACTAGTTTACATAAATTAGCCGAAACGGGTCGAACCTTATCAGTTTTATCTCAAATTCCAGAATGTGTATAATATACCCATATTAAGAAAGTCTTCAAACTTGTCGGGTCTAAATCACATTCTATTCCGGTCTTCGCTTAATCATGCGTTTGAACCGTATCTTCCTCTTGAAAACTAATCGGTCTAAGTCAAGGCTTAATTAAAGACCCGTTAGGATTCTAATAGGTTATTAAAAACCTTCGTTCCAGATTTAGGAGCCCAGTAAAAGCTATCTGTACTTGCTGATTTGATACGGCTGGGATTGAATTTATATTTAGCTCAGGTAAATACTTTTAACTTATTTTCCTTATACGGGCATCGGTACGGTATATAAAATACCGCTTGGTCGGGCATTCGACCTTAATCGTTTGGTGATTAAGTATTATCGAGATGACCGTTTAAATCGTTGGGGGGTTAATGACCATGTCCCGGATATCCCTGGCATTATTTTACGAAATGGCCACGACCTTAGCACACAGGTGTAGGCGTACACCTGTCAGTGTCTCATATACATAATGTGGTGTGTCTATTGATCTTTAACCCGGCACGAACTGGGCTACTGAACGCATAAGAAACATGTAAATCTTTTACGAGTATTATATTCAAATAATTATCCCAAGTTATAAAATATTATTTGTGCCATGTGCATTCAAATCAATCATTTTTAAACCCTTTTCAAAATGAGTCGGTTGATTGTATTTACCAGTGTAAACTGACGTATTTTCCCAAAAAGGCTAAGTGCAGGTACTAATCGGAATAGGCTGGCTACTCCTAGCATCAATAAAGAGTCTCGCAAGCTTAGATGCCTAAAGTTTGTTGAACAGTGTTATTTTTATTTTCGATCCGCCTGTGGATCCTTTACTTCCGTTGTAATACTTGGATGTTACATTATTTCGGATTGTAATATATTTATCCTTTTGCTTCCGATGTGCATTTAAATATTGTGTTGTTGACTATGATGATATCCACTACGTCACGATACTCCCCACCGGGCCCACCGATGATACGTGGAAATTCGGGGTGTGACATATAGGATTTGACACCCCATTCCTATTGTCATGGAATGTCTGAAACCAATTTGTTTCTCCATCCAAATATGGATTGCCTTTGTGGTATCCCTATAGTCTCAAAGGTTTATTTTGATGCACTAGGTCTGAATGAATTCTTAAGTCACATTATTATTGTATATTAAGTTATACTCCCAAAAGTATACTTTGATATGCTCTCATATGTGATATCGTACAAAACCAACATATATTTTGTTAAAAATCTAAAACATAGTTTAATATGTTATTTGTAATCCAAAACATAGTTTAATATGTTATTTGTAATCCAAAACATAGTTTAATATGTTATTTATAAATCCAAAATATACTTTTGATATACTACTGAAAATTATTATTTTAAACAACTAAGGTATATTTAATATACTATTTGTCTAACGATTGGGTTTTGGTTAGTGTTTAGATAACGAGACAGGTGTGATGTGATGAAAACATGGTAGATACGCCTCTGGTACTTCTTATATATAAGTGTTTTCATCATATTACATACCGTGTTGTTATTTAGTACACTTGGGTTAACAATATTGGAACTGAAATATATTTTAATATATTACTTATTCGACTTTCTTAAAACCAAAGTATATTTTTGCATATACTATAAACCTTTTTATCAAAATATTGTTTTTCAAACAATATATTTTATACAAACTCATTTTACTTAATTATTTAATTACCTATGTATTATTATTTTATATCATCTGATTTCTTATAAATTTTAGCATGATTTATAAAAGAAAACCCTTTTCAAGGATCATGACTACTTTTCTTAAACATTTTTCCTTAAACTTATAAGTCATGAATCCTAAATCAATAAACCTATGTATCTCACAGGCATTTTTATGCTGACGTACCTATTTTTACATATGTTTCAGGTGCTGCTTTGTGATGATTGTTGATACATGCTACACTTAGGATGGACTCGGGCCTTAGCGACTTTAAAAGTTGAAATATAATATTTGTATTTATCTGATTTGTAATAGAACAAAGATTTCAATGATTCAATAAAAAAAATATTTTATCCATGGTTGTGAAACAATGATTCTGTTACAACACTCCCCGACGTTTCCGCCAGGTCTTGTTGTTTTACGTGGTCGGGGTGTGACAGAAAAGTTGGTATCAGAGCCAATGGTTATAGGGAATTAGGTTATTAGTAATGCTTTGACCTAGACTATAACCTTCCTAGGACCCTAACACAAGTTATCTTGTGTTTAGTTTTAAAACAATACCGTCACTTATCCTTAGGTGACAACCATAATAAGAACACAAATTTCAATCCCGCTTTGAAAACTAATCATCTGTTCTAGGATGATTGATTATAAGGTTTTGATCCCTCTAAGTTTTCAAAATCTCGTCAAAGTTTGGTCTAAATAATGTGAACACGTGCAAACTGGAAGGGTGGGTGCCTGTACCCTGGGTCTTCTGTCTAAGGCTAGAGTGTTCGTACAAATCCGCAGTATCGGACCAGTCACTCTTACCTGGGAACTCTTGGGGTGAGTGTCCACTTATAAGCGAGCATGTCTTCGCGATACATTATATTGACCCGTTTACTTTGATTAGTCACCGTCTCATTTGTTTGCCTTAGGTAACAAACAAATGATCGCAATTTTATGTATTGTCATTCTGTTTTCATTTCCCTTGTTTCCTCCCATGTCTTCCATTTTCTTCATGATGCCTCTTCGTCACAACAACAATGTCCGAACTAGGTGCTACAATTGCCCAACAATTAGGCATCGTACTCCAGAAGGCCGTTGATTTAGCTATCACCGTGACTCGTCTCAGGGATGAAGCCGTGCAAGGAAACTGCTCTTTGGTGCAATCAACGCAACCATTATCATCCAAACCAAATACCCTATTTCAAATGTACCCACGGTGGACGATGGAGACATTTGGTTAACATGTGCCGCTTTGCTGTCCAAAGCAAAGCTATTACAAATCCTGCTGCTGCTCAACCTCTTGCAAGGAAACCTAATGCCGGTATGTGCTTATGTGAAACAAATGTAATGCACCTCACCAAGCTTGCCTGTAGTGCCGTCTGTGTGCATCACGTGGACGACTCGGTCACCTGACAAATGCTTGTCAATTCAACCCAAACCAAGGTCGTCTAAACCAACCCCAAGTCAACCTTGTTCGTATGATCGACTTAACATACGTAGTACCCAACCTTCAAACTCTGCTTCATATGTCGCTTGGCATATCTAGCGCCTCAACCTCATGAACTTTCTTCCTTGTGTATCGACTTAAGCACGTTTAGTGCAAGGTTTCAAAACACCTCTCGTTACACAAAATCCAAAATAGGATATTTCTATCCTCATAATTAGATCCTTATGGATAATTATCAATCAAATCGGAGCCCTTAATTGAATTATTCGTATGCCTTAATACGTATATTACAATAAGGATAAATCCAAATTCCTATTAAGATCTTTCTATCTCCATAGTTAGATTCTTATGATTAAAGTGCCAAATGGAATCCACGGATTGGATTCCTGGCGTGCTTTAAATACCCGTGTCCAAAGGTAACAAAGTAAAGATCAAGTTAAACAATTATGTGATTATGTGCTTATGTGTTTTCTTATGTGTTTTGTGTTTTATGTGATCCATCCAAATCCTCGTAAAATCTTCCATATCTCATATGAGGGATTCATAGTAGGATATCCAAAGGTACTATATTAAATTCTTAATGGACTTTTACGTTGTATTTAAGTCCCTTGGATTATGAGGTACTAATCTATAATTGGACCCCTTGAGTGGTCTAGTTAAACAGATTGATCTGAAAATCTGGTTAGGAATATCATGTGATGATATAATTGAAACGATCCCTTTAAGTGGTCTATTTAAGAAGATTATACAACGGTCTAGTTAAGAAGATCATGTGTTGATCTAGTTAAAAAGATCGATCGTTGATCTAGTTAAAAAGATCCTTTGGTGGTCTAGTCAAATTGCTTCATGTTTATTCAATTAATATTTCCCCTACGCATTATGAAATAAACTGTGCGGACTGTGCAAGGAATTACGTAATTATGGATGCATACATAATTATGGAATTCAGTGCACAGAAACCACAACAAGTTTTGTAATGTGTTAAGACCTATAGTAACAAGAATAATGATACGGGAGAAGTCCTGGACCTTGACCAATGTCATTTTATCTTACACTCCCTAATTCTGATTTCAAGCACACACAAGTTTCCTATGATAAGTCTTCATAAAAAACGTTCCTCTGTCCGTAGTTCGAAACCCCATGTTTTGATACTATATGGACTTCACTTTGAGGGTTGACAATTTCGCTAAGAATCCTAACATGGCCCAGAGTTTTACTTAGGGTTCAATGGATTTATTTAAAGGCGAAACCATCACAGCTGTCTTCACAAGTTTCCTCTAAAATTAATTTTTGGGACGAAATTTCCTGAAGTTGGGGAGACTGTGACACCAATGAAATATTGTATTTCATACTTGGGATTTGTATAAATATGTGTATCGTTTGCACATATCAATTCTTGTTCGATTTCAAGCTTTAAATCGCTTTCTGGAAGGTTATACGCGCACTGATAACCAGTTTAATGCAACGAACACTCCGGAATAGTGAACTAGGCTTAACATACCTTAAATAACCTCCACATAACTTAGAAATAAGCTTTGGATGGTTTGGTGTGTTGAAATCAAGTTTGTTCGATCACAGGGACTAATTATGTCAAACTGTGAAACTATACCGATTTGTATAGTAACGAACCATCTGGAACTTGATCATAAGTTAAACAAACCCTAAATATCCTTTACATAACTTAGAAATAGGATTTGAGGGGTTCGGTATGCTAAAACAAACTTTATTGATCAATAGGGACTAAAAGCGTCAAAAAGTGCACAAGTTTGCATTTTCGCGCATATCTCACTTTCTGAATATATCCGAACATCCAAAAATTTATGTAATCATTAAAATATTTTATTTTAGTGATTGGCTTGATAAAAATCCATTCGTCGCTTAATTTGGATCGTTTTTGCGTTCGTTACGACTTCCGTCGTAATATACCGAACAACGCAACCGTACGACCAAACGAGCCAACATCCAAGATATTTTTGTGCACATTTTAAGTTCCCTATACTTTAACTTCATTTTAGAGCTTTAAAATGGGGTTAAGGGGGCTTAAACGTGTAAAAAATGCATCGAAAACCAAGTTTGGGGCTTTAGGGACCAAATCTGCCATTTTAGAAAGTTGCTGGTCTGCAAGGTCCTTACGGACCGTATGGACATATGCTTACGGTCCGTAAGCAGTGCCCATATCAGCAGAAATGCAGAAACATTGAATCTTGTCATTCCCACTTGTTCCAATGGTTTTGATCCCTGGTTTTTCATGCTATGGGCTGGTTTGTGTGATGAACAAGTCCCCCAATCATTCTCCAACAAGTGTATGGCCAAGATCTTTCCCTCCTTACCAAGAAATGATCCTAACGGTTTTGCGATAACTATATAAGGCCATGCTCTTCATTCATTTCTGCTCACACTTGGTAAAAAATTCTCTAAGTTGGGGTTAAATAACTTCATACCTGAGAATTTATACTACTGTTGGTATCAAAACACTTTGTTTTGATATCAAAACTTTTTTTCTAACTTAGTTAAGCATGTTTTAACATGATGCTTAGCTCGTCACTTTTAGATTAGTGCTTATTTAGAGTCGTAAGTCAAGCGGTCTAAACAACCGCTTAGACTTTCGAACTAGACCCATTTGGTCGATCATTAGGATCCGACCAAATATGTTTAGTGACCATAGTTGTATAGGGAATAACCTTCCGAGGTTATACCTTATGGTCACTTCGTTTAAGTAGTTGTATGATAGGTAGTTTATATGTCTTAGGAAAATTACCAAAATACCCTTTTTATGCATAATTGATATTTAAGCATATGTAACCCAAACTTTTGTCACTTAACTAATTATGCAACATAATTAAACATGTTTAGGCATATAATACTTGCCATAGGACTAGTTAGGCGGTCCGAACGCGTTTTACGCGAACGACGCGTTAAAGTAATGCAAGCTACCTAAACGGGTCATAATGGGTCGTAAGCACTTAGGATAGGTTTCATTTTAGTATGTAGGCCTTGTTAAACCATATCATATGAGTTCCCACGCTCATTTGGTTCACGAGACCTCATACTATCCGATCTCCCGATTTAGGTCCGGTTTATTTATGTAGTTACCTATATTAGGTACCGTTTTATTTCGGGGACTCCTCTAGCTTGCTTGGTAGTTGTTCAAGACTTCTAAGCACTCTCAAGTGAGTACATAGTCCCCCCTTTTACTGTTTTCAAACTGTTTTGGGGTGAAGCATGTGTACCTATCTGTTATTTTCATGTTTTCAAAAGTATAATTGATTATACATATTTGTACTTATCTTTTTGCAAACTGAATGATTATCTATGATTTAAACTCTAATTTTTCAAAGATTATAAAATAAATGTTTGGAATAGTACTTATTTTGTTCACCAGACCGGTTGGTAGTATGATATAGCGCTATAGGATTTGACACCCCATTCCTGTTGTCATGGAATGTCTGAAACCAATTTGTTTCTCCATCCAAATAGGGATTGCCTTTGTGGTATCCCTATAGTCTCAAAGGTGTATTTTGATGCACTAGGTCTGAATGAATTCTTAAGTGACATTATTATTGTATATTAAGTTATACTCCCAAAAGTATAGTTTGATATGCTCTCATATGTGATATCGTACAAAACCAACATATATTTTGTTAAAAATCTAAAACATAGTTTAATATGTTATTTATAAATCCAAAGTATACTTTTGATATACTACTGAAAATTATTATTTTAAACAACTAAGGTATATTTAATATACTATTTGTCTAAGGATTGGGTTTTGGTTAGTGTTTAGATAACGGGACGGGTGTGATGTGATGAAAACATGGTAGATACGCCGCTGGTACTTCTTATATATAAGTGTTTTCATCACATTACATACCGTGTTGTTATTTAGTACACTTGGGTTAACAATATTGGAACTGAAATATATTTTAATATATTATTTATTCGACTTTCTTAAAACCAAAGAATATTTTTGCATATACTATAAACCTTTTTATCAAAATATTGTTTTTCAAACAATATATTTTATACAAACTCATTTTACTTAATTATTTAATTACCTATGTATTATTATTTTATATCATCTGATTTCTTATAAATTTTAGTATGATTTATAAAAGAAAACCTTTTTCAAGGATCGTGACTACTTTTATTAAACATTGTTCCTTAAACATATAAGTCATGAATCCTAAATCAATAAAACCTATGTATCTCACATGCATTTTTATGCAGACGTACCTATTTTTACACATGTTTCAGGTGCTGCTTTGTGATGATTGTTGATACATGCTACACTTAGGATGGACTCGTGCCTTAGCGACTTTAAAACTTGAAAGATAATATTTGTATTTATCTGATTTGTAATAGAACAAAGATTTCAATGATTCTGTTACAACACTCCCTGACGTTTCCGCCACGTCTTGTTGTTTTACGTGGTCGGGGTGTGACAACCAATATCCCTCAGGATATTGAAAATCAATTGACTAATTTTCTAAAATGCAGGATGTTGACGTTCGCGTGGAAACACGAGGATATGACAGGTATTTCCAAGGATATTATAACTCACAAGCTTGGAATTGACAGGTCTTTCAAGCCTATCCAGCAAAAGAGAAGGAAGTTTGCTCCAGAACGAAACATAATTATTCAAGAAGAGGTTGAAAGACTATTGAAGTCCAAGATGATCAGGGAAGTCAAATTTCCTAAGTGGCTAGCAAATGTGGTCGTGGTTCAAAAGAAGAATGGGAAATGGAGAGTTCGTGTAGATTACACAGACTTGAACAAAGCATGTCCTAAAGACCCATTCCCTCTGCCTCATATAGACTCGATGGTGGATGCCACTGCCGGTCATGAGATGTTAACCTTCATGGATGCATCCTCAGGATTCTAGCAGATCCAAATGGAACCTTCAGACCAGGAGGATACTGCTTTCATGACACCAACAGGTATTTACTGTTATACTGCTATGCCTTTTGGTTTGAAAAATGTAGGTGCAACGTACCAGAGATTGGTGAACATGATGTTTAAAGACAAACTGGGGGACACCATGGAGGTGTACATTGACGATATGGTAGTCAAATCCAAAAAGGCCGAGGATCATCTCCAGGATATTAAAGGAGCATTTGATATCCTGGACCAGTACAATATGAAACTAAATCCTGCCAAGTGCCAGTTTGGAGTGGGGGCAGGAAAGTTTCTAGGATATATGGTGACTAAAAGAGGAATAGAGGCAAGCCTGGAGCAGATTAAAGTTATCTTGGATATCAAATCACCTTCAAATATGAAGGATGTTCAACGGTTAACAGGGCGAGTAGTAGCATTGAACAGATTTATCTCAAGATCCTCCGAGAAATGCAAGGAATTTTATGATATCCTGAAGAAAAATAAGAAGTTCGAATGGAAAGAGAAGCATAAAGTAGCCCTACAGGATTTGAAGCAGTATCTCTCAACTGCACCTCTATTGATGAAGCCTGAAAATGGTGAACCACTGTCCCTATACCTCGCAGTATCAGGGAATGTTGTAAGTGCCGTTCTTATAAAGGACCATGAAGGTCAGCAATATCCTGTCTATTATGTTAGTAAAAGTTTATTAGATGCTGAAACTAGATATTCTCATCTAGAAAAATTGATATTAGCCCTAGTTATGGCATCAACCAAACTTAGACATTATTTTGAGACACATAGGATTCATGTTAAAACTAATTATCCTGTTAAGAACATGCTTAGGAGACCAGAGATGTCGGGCAGGATGGCTAAGTGGTCAGTAAAATTAAGTGCCTATGATTTAGTTTATGAACCTAGAAATGCCATAAAGTCTCAGGCTTTAGCTGACTTTGTGGCTGATTTCAGTAGTGATATCCAAAATGAAGTACACTTAGAAGTACAGCAGCTAGGAGAAAACTTAGAATCCTAGACATTATATACCGATGGTGCATCTAATGTAAGAGGTGTAGGTTTAGGTATACTACTAAAATCGCCACAGGGGGACATATTACCCCAGGCTATTAGATGTGAATTCCCTGCTACTAATAATGAAGCAGAATATGAGGCTTTAATTGCAGGATTAGAGTTGGCTAAAAATATGAATATTAAAAGTGTGCAAGTATATGTTGATTCCTTGTTAATTACTAATCATTTTAAGGGATCATATGCAGTTAAAGGCGAGAAATTAATCGAGTATCTAGAAATTCTCAAAAAATTAGCAGGATATTTCGATATTTTCACACTTGAATAGGTACCAAGAGAGGATAATGCTGAAGCTGATGCCTTGGCGAATCTAGGACATCAGTCAGGATACCGGAAGGAACCCGAATACCAATGTTACATGTCTTATATCCTGCGACGAATCCTCAGGATAAGGAAGTACTAAGTATTCAGGATCTTGATGAGTATCTTGAGAAGGATCCCAAGTCCTTGATGGTTCCAATTATAAGATATCTCAAGGAAGGACACATCCCAAAGGATGAGAATCCTAAAGCCTTTAGAATGAAGGTATCACCATTCACTATTATAAATAATGTCTTGTATAAGAAATCTCTTGCAGGACCATATCTGAGGTGCTTAGAGGATCCCGAAACTAAGGAAGTGCTTCAGGATATACACGAAGGGGATTGTGGTAACCATATTGGGGGCAGGTCATTGTTCTCAAAGGCGTTAAGAACATGATATTATTGGCCGACAATGAGGAAAGATGCTGCATAATATGCTCGAAGATGTGATGCATGTCAAAGACACAGTAATATATTACATCAGCCGGCTGAGCCACTTTATCATATAGCTTCCCCTTGGCCATTCATGAAGTGGGGAATAGATATAGTAGGAAAATTGCCAAAAGCTCCAGGAGGAAAAGTCTTTATGCTAGCAATGACCGATTATTTCTCTAAGTGGGTTGAAGCTGAAGAATTTGTTCAAGTTAGAGACCAAGAAGTAGTATCCTTCATAAAGAGGAATATCCTGACCAGATTTGGAGTACCAGCTGAAATCATTTGTGACAATGGATCCCAGTTTATAAGTAAAAGGACTACTGACTTTTGCAAGAGTTGGGGAATCAAAATGATCACGTCTACTCCGGTACATCCTCAAGCAAATGGACAAGCAGAATCCTCAAACAAGATAATTGTCAACAACTTGAAAAAGAGACTAGGGGCTAAGAAAGGAAGATGGGCAGAAGAGTTACCCTTTGTTGTGTGGGCCGATAGGACGACGGTGAAAAATGCAACTGGCCAAACCCCATTTTCCTTGGTGTTTGGAGCAGAAGCAGTGATCCCGACAGAAATGGTGATACCTACAGCAAGATCCAACCTCCGGGATCCTGAGCAGAATCCTGAAGTCCTATGTCAGGAACTGGATACTATTGATGAGACAAGAGACGCAACAAGGCTAAGGATGGAAGCATATCAACAGAGGATATCTAAAGCATATAACAAGAATATAAGGACTAGAAGATTTCAAGTTGGAGATTGGGTATTGAGAAAGGCTTTTCAGAATACTACTAATCCTGCTGATGGAAAGTTGGCTCCAAAATGGGAAGGACCCTATGAGGTTGAATCAGAATCAGGAAAAGGAGCATACCGACTCAAGAATATGGAGGGGGATATGCTACCGAGATCCTGGAATGCTATACATCTAAAACTCTATTTCAAGTGAGTATGGAATTTAAATTCTAACTCAGGATGGTATGGATTCTGTCTCTTTTATTAAATTTTAATATTATTTACTGTTTTGAACTCATTACTGACTTAAGCATCGGAGGGGTGTTAGCCAGGCTAACACCCACCTTAGCTTACAGTTGTTTTGCAGTATATGCTTCGAGATACAACTCCAGGATATACATTCAGGATACTTCAGAAGATTAGAGGATTGGCCCCCTCTCTCACGTCTAAGGGATCCTGATCCCTTCACAGGTTTAAAGGTATTCACCTTTCTTCCGAATTGAGTTTAAACACCCCGCCTGGAGTGCAAGTTATTCGGGAATAGTTCAAGGTGGCGGGACCAGTTCATGTAAAAGTGGCTGACAATTTCGTTACTATTGGCTATATCTTGAATCCTTAAGGTATATGAGGATTGATCACCCTCTCTCACGAAAGGGTATCTTCATACTCTTTAAGGTTTAAAGGTTATCACCTTTCTAAGTCTTGGAGTTTATACACTCCCGCCTGTAGCGCATGAAAATTTGGGATTTTCCCCGGGATACTAAGGATTTATCTCCAGTATATTTTTGGGTTTAACCCCTGTAACGCAAGAATTGTCTAAACAGTTGGAACTGATATTCAAAAATTTTCTAAGTGTTTATAGACTTCATGCACAGGGGACATTCCTTCTAAAGCAATTGTGTGAAGCTCAAAAGATCAAGATTGGGCTAAGTGTCTCGGACTGGGGACATCTTAGTGGGAGAAGTCGCAAAAGGGGTTGGAGTTTAATACTAGGGTTACACTCAATTCCTGGTATGATCTTTCCTTTGTGAACCTTACATGAATTGTTTAACTCTATTTAAGGCTCAAAGCATCCTGATTAGGATATATCATTAAGATATATTCTCGGAATACGATTCAGGATATCCGGTTAGAATATATGGGATACAATACTTGAATTAAAAAAATCAGAGTTAAAAATACTATCAAAACAAGGTTTATAAGTTCTAAGCAAACCATATTTTTCCTTTAAAAACCCTATTGTTCGAGATTTTTTAGAATAAACTGTTTTAAAGATATTGGTTGAGTATCCTGGTCAAGATATTTTGCAAAATTGAAATTCGAACTAAGCAACAAAAAATTAGAAGCCAACAACAAATAAGTCAGAAGATGGTATTATTTAAAAATAAACGATGCCAGCCGATAACCAAAGGCTTCTTAAAACCTAGGACCCATCCACCCTTGGTTATCAAATTGTTTTAATACAGGAAATAAAATGATTCAAAGGAAAAAGAAAATAAAATTGTTCAAATAAGCGTAACTTTCAAATTTAAGGGAAATAAGTTTTAGGAGGCAGTGCCTTCTTCGTTCGTGGCATTTTCAGCAGCATCCGTCTCGGGATCAACCTGAGCATCCCTCTCAGCATCAGTTGGTTTTTCGACTGCCTTTGAAGATCCTTCAGCTGCAGGTTTAGCAGAAGTGCCGCCGAGACTCTTTAGCTTTGTTTCCCAGGCATTGATGTCCCAAGAAGGAAATTCGAAGCCCAGTGCTTTTGCTTCGTGGGCCATCTTTAGCCTGGCCTGGAGAAGGGAAGTGATGACGGAACTTTTAAGGCTTTCCCGGTAGCTGATCATATCCTGTTCGTGTTGAGCACGGGCGGCATCAAGATCGGCATGGGCCTGGAGAGCAGCTTTGTTGAGGGCGGCCTGGTGTTCTTGGGTCATAGCCTTGAAATTGTTCTCGTAATGCCGAGATTTGGCGGCTGCAATCATACCCTGATCGGAGATGGTAATCTCAGCTTTCTTCAACTTGGATTCAAGCGTCTTGTTGAGCCCACAGGATTCTTGATATAAATGAACCAGATGTTCGAGACCCTGCAAAGTAAGAGGACATGTATTGGTTTTAATAAATACTTATAAGCGGTATAAGGTGCAGGATATGGCTCGAGGATATTAACCTGGTTAAGAAAAGAAGTCATGAATCCGCTTGCCTCAATGAATCCGTGATTCTCATAGGGGAATGTATCAGAGATAACAGGAGAATCAGGCTCTTTCCTTTTATGGGAACTTGAACTTCGGGGGTTAGTAGCTGGCGAAGGTTTGGGAATGATGATGGCCTTGGAGCTGCTGGGCTTGGATGAGGTCGTGGCCTTGGGACTAGGTTCCTTCTTAATCTGGACCTGATCAGAATAACAGTCCAGCTCATCAAGGTTGAAAACCTCAGGGATCTTGGCTGGTGCTGCATAAAGGGAAAAGTCCTCCATCCTTATTACTATTCATTATATTATTACATTAATTAGTCATTTCAAAAGTAACTCTTACCAGACATGTCGGATGATGAATATTGGCTGGAACTCGGGATATGTGTGGTAAAAC
The DNA here is from genome assembly GCA_030545235.1 of Helianthus tuberosus. Lineage (NCBI taxonomy): Eukaryota > Viridiplantae > Streptophyta > Magnoliopsida > Asterales > Asteraceae > Helianthus > Helianthus tuberosus. The sequence continues at coordinate 10,254,302 of CM060423.1, forward strand.
TCCTGTCACTAGCAGGCAATTGGTAAACTACTTCGATTCTTTTTTCTGATTCCGCAGTAGGGGGAGCTACTTCCTTAAAATTCACTGCGAAAGATTAAATAAGAAGATATTAGCACAAGATAGAAGTTTAGAAGTACATGGGGACATTCATGATCCTACCGGTGGTTAACCACTCCACCGGAAGACTAGCACCCTCATGAATGGAGTCTCGTTTGACGAAGAAGAACTTGTGTTGCCATCCATCTTCGTTTTTGGTGGCTTTAAGAACAAGCGGTTTGCTGGAAGTTGAAAAGAGCAGGAACCGACTAGAACCATGGGATCGGAGGCGGTAAGCGATTGGCATATCTTCGATGCAGAGGTCGGGATAGTGAAGGTTTTTAATTTGGTTGAGCACAATTAATACTCTCCAGACCATGGGCATGGTTTGGGCAAAGGAAATACCAGTAGTCCGGAAGAATTGCATCATGAATTCGGGAAACGGGTACCGAAGACCTAGCGAGAAAGGGTATGCCGGGAAGCAGACCCAATCAGCAGAAGAAACGTCCGATCGAATTGATCGATCAAATGTTCTGAAGACCGTGCCATCGGGGAAAGCACCGGAGGCTCTCAACGCTGCAATGTCCGCGTTATCAAAAGCACAGATCTCCTTCTCGGGATTTTTAAGAAGATTTTGCTGGATGAAGGTCTTAGACAATTCGCCGGTTTGAGAAAAAGTTCTAGTAGCCATTGCAAGTAAAGTAAAAGAGATTGACAGGAAATGAATAAGAAGTAAGGAATTACCTGGAGACTCCATTGATGATAACTGGTTTTCAAACAAGAAGAGAGAAGATATAGGAGCGTTGTAGATGTCCATCGAGTTAAAAGCGCATTGGAAGTTGTATAGTGCAATCTTGACCGTCATCTCGTTTTAATTGCCTTGATTCGTGAGACAGGGTTTTTGAAATATATCCGTTGGATTGGTATACCACAGATATATTTGGGGACAATTGTTATGGGTCATTTTCTGAGCATATATATCCTGACTAATATTCTGCTCTTGATTGTTTACTTGTGATCAGGATACCGGATCAGGATATTGGTAACATCCTGGTGCGATATCCTGGTATTAACTGAATTGATCACGTGCAGATTAAGAGTTACAAGTCTCCAATGTTCAAGAAGACTTCTTCCCCTAAGACTCGGGCAAATCAGTTGGAATAGAGACGTTGATCCCGAAAGAGCGGGTCTACAACGTTCGTATGGGGAATATCCGCCGAATCCCGGTTTAATAGGGTAGTTTGTTGAATTTCTTTTACTATAAATAGATGGGTCGGATCAGAGTAAGGCACGCAATTTCACTCATACACTTTACTCTCTAGCTACTAGCAATCACTACACACAAACACTTGTACTCGAATTACCTTGTAACACCTAGTTGATCCGCACCACATCCTACACTGTATCCTGATATTTGAAGCAATAGAAGAACAAGGCAGCTGCGATTGTCAGCTCCCGAGGTTTTATGCCGGCGATCTAGATTGATCAAGGGCTTTCCTCGTACATCTCGTGTCACCCCCTTACATTTTTTGCTCATTGTTTGATCATAGATACAGCTATATATCCTGAGCCGTATTCTGAAAACTGTTTTTACAAACAACTTAATCGAAATATTTTCAACACATATTTCTAACACAGTACCTCACTTAACTAATTTGATCACTTAATTTCTTCGGTAATTTTTGACCAAAACAATTACTTATTAGGGCATAACATGCCTTTTTAAAATTCCACTTATATAGAAGTTCACATACCTCACGGGGATCACTCAACACTCGGCTGAAAATGTATTTTAGTGGATCACTCGAGAGCGGCATGGAACTTACTCCTACCATAAGCTTGCCAAGCAATCAATCCTCCTCCTTTTTAACTATACACCTTTGTAAATATCAAGAGGACTTTTGGGTGAAGCGTTAGGCTTGGGTTAAAGGTAGGTGGTTAGTAAAAGGGCGAAAGGCGTAAAAAGCGTCGGTTTTCGTAAGACTTTTTAATTTTTTGAAGTTTTTATTTTGATGAAGCCATTATTCAAACAAAGTTATTTTTGATAAACTTGTTTGTTTATTTCTCTTTTGCTTCATCATCATCAACTTTTTTTTTGAAAGTCATAAGAAAAACCGAGCTTGTTACTAAAACAAAGGGTTTAAAAATAAAAAGGTTTTGGTGGGTGAAAGGGTGTTTGTTTTGGGTTATGAAATGAAAAGATTTAGGCTCAAAGGGGTTAACTAGGGGGATTTTAGGTAGGTGGTAAAAAAAAGAAAAATAATGGTGTAGAAATAAAAATGGTTTGTCCTAATGCCTCCGTCATTTACTTTCTCGGGTTTAAGTTGGTAAGGACCGGGAATGTATCGTCGTGGCAAGTTCTAGAGTCGTAAGAACCAAGCGACTATTCACACAAGAAACGAAAAATGAGCATTTAGTTTAAAGATGTATATTTGTACGCTCAATAAAGGCTCAAAACTCACTTTTTGTGGGAATGGGTTTTTATGTGATCAAGTATATATAATCAAATTTTAATTATGCTTATCATGCCGTTTCACAATTTTCTTATGTTGGTTCTTTTTATCACGACGCTATCGGTTGTAAATTTGTAAAACTATAACCTTTTTAGAACTTGAAATTCCCAAATTAAACCTAGACAAGTAAAAAAATTTGGGGTGATTAGCGGTTCCAATAGAGTTTTGTGTAAGGCTTGTGATTAGGACTTGCAAGATTCAAGGTTTTAGCACCCCCCCCCACTTAAATTACAATTGTCCTCAATGTGTCCCAAAAATAAGTTTTTAGGTTGATTGAATGTGTAAAAAGGTGTGAAAAAGAAAAATTTTATGTTACTGGGCGTCTGGACACGGCCCCGTGGTTTCCGGGCACGACCCCGTGTTCAGATCGCCAGTAACAAAAGTTTGTAAAAAGAAACAGAAGCCTGGGCACGGGGGCGTGTTCAGTGAGCACGCCCCGTGTCCAGTTACCTGAACTGGGCATTTCCTGCAGATGGTGCAGCACGAGGCCGTGTTGGTCGGGCACGGCCCGTGCTGAACTTGCTGTAATGAAGAAAAATATGTCGGGTGGCCCTGTTTTTGTGCATGGGGTGCTGGTTCAAGTTTCCCTTGTTATCCTTCACCATCCCGAGTGTGTTTTATCCATTACAACATCATCCAAACCCCGAATTAGCTAAAACCATCATTTATTAAAACATAAGGAGAATTACATAATTGTCCTAATAAGTTAAAATTTTAGATAAATAGGTCAAAAGAAACACAAGAAATCTAAACTAAGAAGTTCTAGCCTAATACTTATTCTATTAGCAAAATTTCCGAAAAGATAATTATCTCGGTTGGATGTGGCTTGAAAAACGTCTTTCTCCGGGCATGGGTCCCTTACACGTCGGCGAGCCACTCCTCTATCTCCATTGGGAGAAGAAAGGCAGGCTCATTGGCGTTGGTTTGAGGGGGTGCAACCTCCACCGGGACTTCTTGTAGATCTTCAAGAGGAGGTTCTGCTGGAATGTCGTCCCATCCGGTCGGGTTGTTGATTCCAAGTGCTAAGTTCCAATCCTCTTGAGGGAGAATTGGTTCCATGGGAGGTGTCACAAGAATGTTCAACCTCTGGTGCAAGAGGTTGATTTCTTGAAAACTTTTTTCCAACCTCACCGTAAGATAATTTATACGGTCTATTAGGACCTCCTCTACCGACGTCATCTCATCAAGAGCCTCACGTAATGCCATTACGTAGCGTACGAGAGTTGCTTCAATTGATGACCTTCTTTCCCTTTGACTGTTTCTGGAGTGCGCAGAAGAGGTTCCACTGTTTTGACTAGACATTCTACGAAAACACACCAAAAATAGTTCATTTTAATGGAACAGTAACTCCGGACACGGCCCCGTGCTCAATGAGCACGGCCCCGTGTTCACCTTTCTGCAGATTTTTGGAACAAGGAATCTTGGAGTTTCAAATTATTTTTCCAACTTATGAAGCATTTTTTAGCAGAAATAACTTAAAACAATGTTGTACAACTTATTTTGAACAAGATTCCTTGGACAAAAATCTAACAAACATCACAATAAAGCTTGGGATCATGGTGATCTCAAGCTTCAATGGAGGTGTTGAGGCAAGAAAGATGAAGAAGAAGGCAATGGATAAAAGAGGAAAGGACAAGATGGTTGTTAGAACATTCTTTTAGAAAATACCTAGGATGGTAGGTGAGAAGATCCTCTCAAATCTCTGTCCCTGGATGGTCCAAATGTGCAGGATTCTTGGCTGCATTTATAGAAAACGACAGCACGCTGCACACGGCCCCGTGTCAGCTGGACATGACCCCGTGTGCAGGCAAGATCCTGACATATTTTGTCCGTATTCTGACAAAAAGTCAGAAAGGAATCTTTTGGTGGACACGGGGGCGTGTTGACCTGGGCACGGCCCCGTGTCGAAAGGCTATTTTTGAAGTTTGTCTATTTCTAAGGAACTTATCTGGATCGGGTGGTTCCTTACTGGATGGAACAACCCCAAAGTGCCTAAGATACCTTAGTTGCTCTAGATTAAGACGAGAACGCAAGAGGTTGTCGGTGAGGGTGATTCCTATGCTAAATGTAGGTGGACAAGTCCAACCCTTTCTCGGGCTCTCGTTAAAGAAGGTGTATGCTGAATCGCTCAGGTCTATGTATGCACCGAACGAAGTCGATGGAGAGTCCTTCACGGCACAATCGGCACAGGGACGACTATCGCTCAAGTCCTCGCTAGAGTTAGAGGTAACATCTGGAACAACGAAGTTGTTTTTATTTGAATGCGATCCCAACAATTCTTCTTGGTTATCGTCTTGAGATAAATTATTGAAATCTATTCTAAGTTCTTTTAACCAATTAAGAATTAGATCTTCCATTTGAAATAGTTCATCAAGGAGCATTTCTCCTAGAAGATCTGGTTGAGAGCATTCGAGGGAGAGATAAGAATTATTTTTACTTTCGCCCCTCTTAAGGCTACAGGAAAACAATGGGTCTATATAGTGGGGCTTATAATTTAGAAAATAACATTCTAATTCTTTATGAAAGCCACCACATATTTGACACCACGTGCCATAAGAGTGCTGAAAGTAAAAAATATCAGTATCTCTCATGTTTGTGTCAGAAATTACCAACCGTCGGGATCTTACGGTTCTGTTTTCAGTAACTGAATCTTGGGCACGGGGCGTGTTGAGTGGGCACGGCCCCGTGTTCAGCTTACTGTCTGAATTAAAACAGGATTGCCAGTTCCAATGATTGGGCACGGCGCGTGTTCAGCAGGCACGACCCGTGCTGAGTTCTGCAGAGGCTGAAAAATTAAGAAAATCCTTAAAAAACAGAAAAATTAGAAAAAAAACGATTAGGCCGTTGATTCCTAACTTTCTTAAAATCCTCGTGTCCCCGGCAGCGGCACCAAAAACTTGATGTGTGCGAGTGTGTATATAAGTTTAAGTATATTTTAACCCCTTTTTATACGTTAGCCAAGTTTTAAATTTATAAAACACGATATTTTACTAACACCAAACCCACATATGGGCAAGTGCACCCATCGTGAGCATAGTATAGTGTTGGCAAGATACCGAGGTCGTCCAAGGACACAAGAGCTTTTAGTACCGGTTTATCCTCAACGTCTAATCAAATCAAAAGTTAGAAAAAGGTTTTTAAACTAGAAAAATAAAAACTAACTAAAATGCTGAAAAATAAAATAAAAGTAAAAACAGATAGACATGATGAATCACTTGGCTCAGACTCGTGTTTAGTGTAACCTTTGATTATTTCCGCACTTTTGCACTTTTTAAGAGATTATCTTAGTTATTGTAGTAGGCCCCTCTTTTGAAGGTGACGTTACCCTCAACCCAGTAGTTTGAGTCAGCAAGGATACAATCCTAAAGGGTCGGATTATTGAAAGATAATTAATTAAGTTATTAATGCATATTATGGTAGGCCCCTCTTTTGAAGGCGACGTTACCCTCGGCTAAGTAGTCTGAGTCAGCAGGGATACAATCCTAAGTAGCCGGGTTAAAGTATTAATAGTAGCTTACATATGAGGGGATCAAAGAGTTTGGACCCCCGCCATCCAATACCGGTGGGTATTGAAGGAGGTCCTACTAAATTTGACCCAGGTCCTTGCAGGATCTATACATTAAACAAGGGAAGACTCTTTAACAAACCGTTCCCTTAACCCTCGACCAGGTAGCCAACATATCTCCATATAGACCGTGGAGATATGAATGGTGAAAATCTTTTATTTTATATAGACAGTAAAATAATGCCAAAACACCACGGACAAATGATAAGGAAGAATCACCTTCAACATAAGAAACTAGTTATTAAAGTCATTAATACATAACCAAATAAAAAGTGCGAAAAGATTAAAAATAAAAAGTATTACACTAGACACTTGTCTTCACCAAGTGATGTAAGAGACTTAGGCAAACATGGCCTTTGATTGTCAAGAACTCTTACGATCAATCTTGGATCCCGAGACGACTCACACACTCTACGATGGACGATGGATGATGGATGATGGTGGTGGATGATGGTGTTGTGATGGTGGTGGGTGGTGGGTGAAGTGTGAGAGAGGTGGTGTGCCAAGGGATGGTTTGCAAATGAGCAAGCACCCCTATTTATAGCCTGAACAGCAGCTCGGGCACGGCCCCGTGTCCACCTTCCTTCTCTTTCTTCATTAATTGCAGTTTGTCTGCATTAGTTGACCATGCCCCCATGTCCGCTGGGCACGCCCCCGTGTGCAGAAGCGTATATGTACTATCAAGATTTTCCCAGATTCTGCGAATCTTAGAGTTGACCACGGCCCCGTGTCCGCTGGGCACGCCCCCGTGGTGGGTGATAGAAGCTTCTGCAGCTTTGTCTTTTCTGCTGACACTTTGGCACGCCCCCGTGCTCATTGAGCACGGGGCGTGTTCAGCCTTCTGTTCTCTTGTTTTGCTTGGGAAGATGCTGTCGGGGAGGCTGGGCATGCCACGTTTGTTCCTTTTCTTGTATTTATGTTAGATTTAGCTGCCTTTTTGCTTCTTTTGTTCATTTGAGCTCATTTAATCCTGAAAATACAAAAGGAAGACAAAAATACACTTTTTCCAACATTAGTACTAAAAAAGGGTTAGTTTTATGCCACAATTGATGTAATTTATATGTTGCATTTTGTGCACATCAGTAAGCTTTCTGAATAGTTCATGAATAGGTTGATTCTTTAACGAACAAACACGAACAAGGCCTTGTTCGTGTTCGTTCGATTCGTTTACAGCCCTAAATAGGATAGTCATGAGAGAGAGACAAAGTTTGACATGGTCTTTTTCTATTTTTATAGGCTTTTCATTATTTTCTAATTATATTTTATAATGGTAATATGATTGAGGTGCTAATTTACACACATGCAAATTTCAAGCTACACCACTACTAACATTTTTCTTTTTGAATAACTAATGGTTAGGATGATGCTAACCCATTGACCAACGTCGAAGGGTTAGTCAAAAATACGAGTAAGAACTCAAACCCAGCTATCTTATTAGATAGGGTAAGTCGGGTGTCGAACCACAAGGAGTACTGTGGAAAGTATTGTTATTTGATTGTTTCTTAACGAATTAGCTAGATTACTGAAAAGAAAATCAATTGTTTGAGATTTAGTTTAAAAACTAAATTAACTACGAGTTGTAAACAGTGGGAGAAAAAGTGATTCCTCCAGTATTCAGGTTTTTAGCCGTTTCACTAATTCAATTCAGTTTGGGAATCACATAGACATGACCAGTATAATTCCATTAACTAACTGTGATATGAAAAGACAATTTACTCGAATTGTATTAGCAATGCAAGGCTTTCATTAACATATCAGTTTTATAATATCAAACCCTACTCATTTTCTAATATACCATAATTGCTAGAAATCTCAGGAATTGAAAGATAAACGAATTGTAAGATACATTCTAATTTAACATTAATATATCATTAAAGTACGCATTTTATATAAAAAATGTGACTAAACAAAAACTTTTACATCCAAATATTCATACATGTTTAAAACATTAAAAAAGACCATGTTATAAGTGTTTACATATTTCACTTTTTATAAAGCAAAACAAGATCAAGTGCGGAAGCTTCATTTAGACAAGTGTTCGGTTCTTGTTTGTTGCTTGATCTTCATCCAGAGGCCTTTGACATTCACCTAGTGTCAAAACCAACATAAACTTTAGTTATAAAGGTCTTGAAACATTGTAAAACAAGTTCCATAAACAAAACAATCAAAATAAAAAAAATTGGCCAGCTATACGGCCTCTCGCGTGCCGCGAGAGGCTTGCCTCTATTCCGTCGTGGGCCGCGAGAACAGTCATGTGACGTGATGATGTGAGGGGGTTGTCGTCGCGTAGGGCGAGCACCCCATTTCGACAGAGAGTTTCTTTTTTTGTTGCTGCATTTTTACCCAGCTATGTGTTTCCTTATGTTTAACATAAACATGAATAACTTTCAAACTACACATCCGTTTTACACGATTCTTGTTCCTATGCGACCGTATTACAATTACGGATACGTATAACACCTTGGTTTGCATCGAAGTCCGATTATGAGCTAACGGCTTTTAAATCCTTTTTACGATTATTCGACCAGTTTCATTTTAAATCACTCTACATGTTTATATCAATGGTCATTTCTTATCATTTTTACCCAATCCCGGGCTTGTAAAAAATTAGCGTTTTTGCTCCCATCACATGGTTTGTGTACGCATTTAAATCATGCTTGTTATCCACAATTCAAGCATACACATTTTATCAATATTCAATGAAATCAAGTTTTCTATGTTTTGACCCAAATCCAAGGGTTCATTAATCAACTTTTAGGCATGTCCGCTTCTCGGCTTACGCACTCATTCAACCGATTTGTTGCTTGACATTCGAGTCACTTTAAACCACTATTGTTTTAACTATCTATTTGACCCATTTGGTTGTCGAGTGAAATCCATCACTTGAATGACATACCAAACATGTTCTAACTATCTATTTTGACCCGTTTGGTTGTCGAGTGAGTTTCATCACATCAATGACATAGCAAACTCAATCATTTCTCTATAACAACATTAACATAATTACGACTAGCTTATCTATACAATGTAACGAAACAACAAGTTGCGTAACTTATAGCATATTCTTCAAGCGCGCGTCCGATCCGACTTGGCCGCCTGAAGATTCACCCGCTTTGCCTATAGAGTTCCATTAACAACTTGTTTAGAACTCATATCATTACTTATCACACGTAATTCACCATATTATTCAATTACGCGTTTTATTCTAAATTTCAACATATTAGCATTCGTTTAGGCATTTTAACAAACACCTTGTGGACATGATTTTTATACATCTTCTATCTAGTTCATGGCTAATCTTTTTAACCAAGTTTCAAGCATCAAATCAAACCCTTATGTCTAGCACTCTTGAATAATATCAAATCTATCATCATAACATCAATTTTTTCAAAACTTAACACATATATGGGTGTTCATCAATTTCCTAGTTTTCAACACTAATTCATCAGGTTTTCAACTAGGGTTTGTTCCTAAACATGGATTTAACATAACATCACTCATACATTCAACATTCAAGCAAGAATTTTGATTATGAGTATTCACCAAGAATTCGAGATGTAACCGAATGATGAAATTTGACATACCTTGTGATCCTCTAATTTGAGTGATCACTAATTTCAGCTTGGTTTTAGTTTAATCTGGATCTTCTTCTTGAATTTGATTGATTTTGTGTGATTTAGGGTTCAAGTAAAGGAACCCTTTTTGGCTCCTGTGTTTTCTTCGACCAGAACACACACGTTGTGTGTGTTTTGGGTTTTGAATTTTGTTTTAATTAAAATTACTTTCCACATGTAACACCCTTACTTGAAATATACAATATTCTATATAAGTTTCGTATAAAAACGTGTTTATACAATTACACATACGTATGAACATACGAGTTTATTAAGAAATTTCAAGATTTAAAGATATTTCAACATCATGTGTTTATAACACCGTTTAAATGTGGCGACTAAATAAGTTGCGGAAGCTTGAATATTGGTTGTGTTCAGTTCCTCCATGAGCTAGATCATCCTCAAGCAAATCAAATCAAACCTACATTTCATATAAACATGAAATGGGTTAGCTATACTAGTTTAAAACACGATTAAACAAGTTCTCAATTCAACACAACTGAAACATAACTGTTTTGACCGATTCTTGCTCAGCCTTCGCGGGAAGCGACTCGTTGTCGCGTGTCGTGATAGAAATACACTCCTCCGTTGCGTGGCGCGGGGCTGACGTTTTTCCAGCGGAATTGTTGCTGAAACCTGCAGTTTTACCCAGCTATGGTTTTAGTCGAAATACGAACTTCAAAGTGTCATAACTTATGTTCTACTTATCCGATTTGCGTGATTCTTTTTCCTACCTGACCGTAATTTAATTCTCCATCTCATGGAATAAAAACCCGACATCTGAATTCAAAAATTTTAGATTTCAAGCACTCGGCTTGAAATTCAATTTAGACACTTTTTGACCCGTTTGTGTTTTGATCAAACAAACTTGTTGGTTATCTTAAAAATGTCATGCAAATCACTTTATATCAATTTACTAATTTTTAAGGTTCAAATTACGGGTTCTTATGCATTCTTAACCCGTTTTTACTTGAAATCTTATTTTGACCCGTTAAGGGTGTTTATGCACTTTTAAGCTTAAATTACGCTCATTCCTTGTATACATCATAAGTCCACCCATTCATATTGATTAGTCTTCTACCACAATTATAATTGTGGTGGATTTAACGTACTAGACTACTTATTTTGAATTATATCCCTCGGATATTTCATTATACGACATGAGGCACTTTAAGGCATTTAACCCTCGAAAGTTTATGCCTACAACTTTTATACGCATCAAAGGTTTGCAAGGTCATAATATAAGTTTCTAAACCACCTCTAAAGGTCGTTTGCCCGGTTGACCCATCAAGGGCTTTTTGGTCAATTTTAGTCCTTCATTTTGCGATGAAGGACTTTCACTAAATATTTGACCAATCATTGCACTTTTATTTATAAGTCTATATATATATATGTGCGTACCTGGACCGGGTCGACAAATAGACCCGATTTATACCTCGCTTTAATTATCACATATTCTATGGCGACGCAATTATCCGAATTGCTAATCGTTCATGTTAACATAAGACTTGACAGCCACATTAGTTGATAATGTCAAATGGTGTTATCACCACCATTTGACCCGTTTGGCCTATATGACCAAACCTTTACATATGTAGCAAAACATGGTTTTTAATTACGAATTTGCCCATCCGACCCATTTCGGATCTTTCTTTCATTCGATCCCTTTCCATACTTATTTAGCCCATTTTGGCTTATGCCTTGAGTACCCTTTTTGCTTTGCTTTACATTAGTCGACACTTGACCAAATTTCCATTTTTACCCTTTTTCTCAATATTAGATTACACTACAAGGTAATCTTATCGAAAACTCATAATTTCTTAGTCATTTCATGACCAATTTACCGTTTCGCCCTCTTTACCATAAACCATGGTTTTTATCGTTTATATTAGTCCGACCCGCATCATTTGCGTCGGAAATCGATATTTCCCATATTATCTTTATCGTAATTATATTATAGAATAAGTAAATATTTACAAAAGGGTGTAAGTTTCACTTACCTCTCATCCGGTTTATGCTCATCTTCTCATACTTGATTCGTTTGACCGCTTCTTTTCCAAGCCTCCACCTAGCTTGTTAAGCGTCAAACTATTGTCAACATTTACAAGGCGGTTAGATTAGTCATTAACAATCACGACTATTCCACCTCAAGCATTTTATATCCAAAAATTATCATTCATCACATTGTAGGTCAGTTTGACTTTTAAAGGTCAAATGTCGATCAGTACATGAAATGCACATTCAAGTTCATCGACTATTTTAGGCATTCTAAAATTACCCGGTAGGCGTTCTTTTAAGCCACCGTCTAGCAAATCTTTTACCCGGTCCATTATATTTCCAATATCTCATCTAGTTCAAGCGATTATTAAATCTAACTTATTTATTTATTTTCGCAAGAACTAAGGTATCTCTTCTATAAGCGAGACCCGTTTCTTTATACCACTAGCATTCATTCGAACACCTTATCTAATCAAGTTCTTCTTATGAACTAGTGTATAACATAATTACATACATATATTTACATGGATGAAATTACCGATTTCATCATAACATTTAAAAACCCCTTTAAATTCTTGTATGAGCATACACTCAATCTTACAATTTGTTCAAGTACTTAGCTTCTACTATCCAATATGATAATTTTAAACATGTGTATATCATCATCTTCACTACATATTCAAAACCCACTAGTCTAAGTGTAGCTCATCAAATTATTCAAATCATAGCAACCTATGTAAACTTTTCACTTAGGGTTTTGTTTCTAAGCAATTACACATCACTAATTTAGCCATAGCTTCTCTAATCCATACATAATTCGCGATTATGATGATTACTCAAATTTTACAACTTCACAAATCATCAAATTTTTACATACCTTATGATCCCCTAGCTCGGGTGATCATTAATCAATGTTCGGTTGTGAATTTGAGCTTCGTTTGGCCCTTCAATCAGATGGATTTGTTGGAAGTTAGGGTTTTGGTTCTAGAGCCTTCTCCTCTGGTCGATCACGCACACACACTTGTGTGTGTGTGTGTGTTGTATTTTGTTTTAATTAAATAAACCAACTTCCAAATTGTCCACTTTAGCCCCTAGTGTCAGGTTAGTTATTAAGTAGGCCACAACCTACTTATTTCTAACAATACTCCCATTTATTAACTAGGTTAAACATTCCTAGTTAACTTTAGTGGGTTCGGGGAATTTATGACTCAATTTATTTTGAGTCCCGTTAACTCGGGCCTTATAAACTTTATTTTATCAAAAGCCTTTATACTATTTCTATTTAATATTAGGTTTATTTATTTAAAATCCTAATATTCACCGGGTTAATTTTACCACTATCGGTACTTTATCCGTCTTTTAGTATTAACATGATTTGATTACCAAACCCGTTTTCGGGATGTTACACCACACTTAACCCATTTAGTCCCTCTAGTTTCTAAAGGTTATAAAAAGTTTACTAAATCAAGTTTCTTTATTATTTGGCAATTATTATTAACTAGGTTAGTAAATTCCTAGTTACATTATTCTTTGATTAAAACCAACATATATACTATATGTAAGTAAATATAAATTTATAATATTCTCGGGGTGTTACAAGTCCACCCCCCTTAAAAGGGTTTCATCCTCGTAACCAGAATACATACCAAATAGTGAAGGGTAGAGGCGTCTCATTTCTTCTTCGGACTCCTACATAGTGTTCGATCTCTTACGATGTTCCCATTTGACCTTCACTTGGTCAATTTATTTGTTCCGCAAGCTTTTGATCTTACAGTCCAGGATTAAAATCGGTTTCACCGCATAATTAAGTTTGTTATCCACTTCAATGTCATCATAGTGGACGCAAGCCGTTTCATCGGCTAAACATTTTTGGAGCTGCGCCACATGAAATGTGCTGTGTATTCCGCTCAATTCCTCCGGTAATTCTAAACGGTATGCGACTTTACCCACCCATTCAATGATTTTAAACGGCCCAATGAACCTTGGGCTCAACTTTCCCCTTTTCCTAAACCGAATAATCCCATTCCACGGAGATACTTTAAGCATGACTTTATCACCAACCTGAAACTCGATCGGTCTTCGTCTTTTATCCGCATACGACTTCTGTCGACCTTGAGCCGCTTTCAAATGAGCTCGAACCATATCGATTTTCTCGTTAGTGGTTCGAACTATATCTTTATGGGCAAGTTCACGTGGACCCACCTCACCCCAACACACCGGGGTTTGACATTTTCTACCTTAAAGCATCTCTTACGGAGCCATACCGATGCTAGAATGGTAACTGTTATTGTATGAAAATTCGAACAAAGGTAGATAAACATCCCAACTACATCCAAAGTCAATGATACATGCCCGTAGCATGTCTTCCAATGTCTGAATCATTCTTTCGCTATGTCCATCCGTTTGAGGATGGTATGCGGTACTAATGAACAATTTCGTACCCATTTGTTCTTGAAAATCACGCCAAAAGTTTGAAGTGAACCGAGTATCCCTATCAGGCACGATGGATACCGGCACTCCGTGGCGTGCCACAATCTCGTTCTTATATACCTCCGACATCTTTTCAGATGTATAAGTCTCACGTATCGGAATCAAGTGAGCACTTTTCATCAGTCGATCTACAACTACCCAAATGGCATCAAATCCGCGGGTTGTCTTTGGTAGTTTGATCAGTAGATCCATTATGATATGTTCCCATTTCCACACCGGAATGTCTAATGGTTGAAGCTTACCGTAAGGCTTCTGGTGCTCTACTTTTACTTGCAAACACGTCAAGCATTTCTCCACATATTTGGTAACATCTCTTTTCATTCTGGGCCTCCAATAATTTTGTTTCAAATCATTATACATCTTGGTTGCCCCCGGATGAATAGAATATCGAGATTTGGGAGCTTCGTCAAGTAGATGCTTTTTAACTCCACATGTATTCGGAACCCACGTCCTTCCGAAGCGGGTTTTCAACCCGTTGTTACTATCCACCAAAATTTTCAATTGAACAACTATCTATTCTTTCTTCAAGTTCTCCTCTTTTACTGCTTCGACTTGTGCCTCTCGGATTCGTGCAAGTAAACCCGAGGTCACTATCAGTTGCATCGATCGCACCCGTATGGGGGAATAATCTCCCTTTCGACTCAACACGTCAGCCACTACATTGGCTTTTCCGAGATGGTAATGTATTTCACAATGGTAATCTTTCACCGTCTCCAACCAACGCCTCTGTCTCATGTTAATTCCTTTTGATCAAAGAAATACTTCAGGCTCTTGTGGTAGGTAAATATAGTGCACTTCACCCCATACAAATAGTGCCTCCAAATTTTTAAAGCGAATACCACTGCCGCCAATTCAAGATCGTGCGTAGGGTATTTCTTACTTTCAATTGTCTTCAGGCGTAGGCTATATCCTTGCCTCGTTGCATTAAGACACACTGGAGTCCCAAATGCGACGCATCCGAATAGACCACCATATCGTCGACACCGTCCGACAAATTTAATACTGAAGCATGGGTCAACTTCTCCTTGAGCGTTTGAAAGGCTCTTTCTTGTTCAACACTCCATATAAACTTTTCATCCTTGTGAGTTAACTTGGTTAATGGCGAAGCGATCTTGGAGAAATCTTGTATGAATCTCCGATAATATCCCGCAAGCCCTAAGAAGCTTCTGATTTCCAAAGGATTCTTCGGAGGATTCCAATTTGACGCAGCTTCTATTTTGAACGGATCAACTAGTACTCCGTCAGCACTAATGATGTGCCCTAGGAATTGCACCTCTCGTAACCAGAAAGCGCATTTCGAGAACTTCGCATAAAGCTTTTCTCGTCTAAATGTCTCCAACACTTCTCGTAAATGAAGAACGTGATCTGCTTCGTTTCTTGAATATACCAAGATATCATCGATGAACACTATCACCGATTTATCCAACATGGGTTTGCAAACCCGGTTCATGAGGTCCATGAATGCCGCGGTGCATTCGTTAACCCAAATGACATCATGAGGACCTCATAATTCCCGTACCGTGTACGGAAGGCCGTCTTCGGTACATCTTCTTCTTTGACCTTCAATTGATGATACCCCGATCTTAAGTCAATTTTAGAGAACCAACTCGCGCCTTGTAGTTTGTCAAATAGGCCATCAATTCTCGGGAGCGGGTATCGATTCTTCACCGTGTAATCGATGCACATGCGCCTTGTAGTTTGTTTAACTCCCGGTAATCGATGCACATGCGCATGCTCCCGTCTTTCTTTTTCACGAACAACACCGGTGCACCCCACAGAGACACACTCGGCCGTATGAATCCCTTTTCCAGTAAGTCTTGTATCTGTGACATTAACTCTTGTAGCTCTGATGGCGTGAGCCGATACGGCGCCTTAGCTACCGGTTTTGCACCCGGAATCAATTCGATTCCGAATTCCGCTTCCCGTTCCGGTGGTATTCCCAGTAGATCCTCCGGAAATACATCTTCATAATCCTGTACCACCGGTACTTCTCCAATCTTCGGTGACCCTTTCTCCGATTCGCATACGTATACCAAGTATGCTGTACATCCATGTTGCATGAGTTTGTGGCCTTCTAACATCGAACACACCACGGGATTACCTCCTTTTTTTGCGTAAATATTAACGTGCTTTCCGCTCGGAGATGTTAGTTTTATCTCCTTACGGAAGCATACGACCTTCGCGTGATGTCGGGACAGCCAATCCATTCTGACGACCACTTGGAATTCTCCCATCGACATCGGGATAAGTCTATTGAGTATTCTTCATCATCGATACTCAATTTGCAGTTTTGACAAACATCACAAATGATAAAACTCTTGCTATTACCTATTTCTACTTCTAAAGGCATAGGTAACTTCGTTAATACAAATGAAGGATGTCGAATAAATCCATATGAAACAAATGATTTATTCGCACCCGTATCAAACAAAATACGTGTGGGAATAGAGTTTACGATAAATATACCTGAAACCACATCGGGTTCAATCTTGGCTTCTGCCGCGGTTAGATGAAAAGATCTGGCCTTCGATTTCTGGATTTCCGCTTACGTATCCTTCACATCTTTCTTTCCTACCAGTTTTGGGCATTCAGATTTCTTTTGGCCAGGTTGGTAGCACTTGTAGCAAACAGAGATGTTTCCGGGGTATATAATAGGGCAAGGTTTAACTTTGAAATGGCATTTGCCCTTGTGAGCCATTCCACATATTTTACAACTTGGCGACCCGCCTTTCACATCCGACTTTCTCGAAGATTTTGTCATCCTTGCTTTCTTTGTAGGGCTTGGATTTACATCCGATGCCCTTCTTTCACCTCGCTCGACTTGTTTCTTTAACTTGATATCTCGTTCCCGAGCAGTGTTGTATTCTCGGTGAGAGTCTTGTACTTTGAGGGAGTCACGAACTCCCGATATTCAGCACTTAGCATGTTATAATAGTAATATATCTTCTGCTCTTCGGTTATCACTATCTAATTACAGAACCTCAATTTATCAAGGATATACCCGTGATCTTGTCTATTGTTTCACCCCTTTGCCTCAGTTAGATGAACTCTTCCTTGATCTTATAAATGACAGCTTTGGGACTATGATGTTTAAGGAATGGTGCCTTAAACTCATCCCATGTCATATTCCTTGTAGCCTCAACCCCTTCCTCCTTTTTCAAGTTATCCCACCAGTCTTTCACTTGTCCCCTCAGTTGACCCGTTTCGTAAGCTATGAAGTCGCTTACATCACAATGGGTTCTTTCAAACACCCCTCGATGTCACTCAACCATCGTTGAAATATGATCGGATTAACCTCCCCGTTGTAAATCGGAGGTTTGTACGCCATGAACTTATTGTACTGGCAAACTTTTCTTTCAACCTGTTTCTCTTTCGTCTGGTTGAAACTCTCTTTCAACTCGTTCATCTTTTCTTCAACTACCGACAATATCGTGTTTTGGATTCTGTCAATAAATTCGGGTAAACTATTTTCTATTGCCTTTCCGACCTCTTCGGCAATTACTTCTTTCATTTGTTCGGTGACTATCGGCACTGTATCATCATTATTTCCACCAGACATCTTGAATCTAAAATGTTTATATCAATTGTTAAACATTTTGTTTCATTATCATTTGTATCATTCACTTTGGTTTAGCCAAGTTTGTAACTTGCTTAAACCATTCGTGTTTAGTGCACTTTCCGGGTTTGAGTGTATTAACACACTCTTCCCATTCACTTAAATTCATATTCTTTTCCTAATGCTTTGTCACAATCTACTCATATAATTTATTCTTACCGGATGTTTGATCAAGCTTCGAACCGAGCACACTTTGTCAACAACCTTGAGCTCTGATTACCAACTTGTAAGACCCATTCTAATTTAGCATTAATATATCATTAAAGTACACATTTTATATAAAAAATGCGACTAAACAAAAACTTTTACATCCAAATATTCATACATGTTTAAAACATAAAAAAACCATGTTATAAGTGTTTACATATTTCACTTTTTATAAAACAAAACAAGATTAAATGCGGAAGCTTCATTTAGACATGTGTTCGGTTCTTGTTCGTTGCTTGATCTTCATCCGGAGGCCTCTGACATTCACCTAGTTTCAAAACCAACATAAACTTTAGTTATGAAGGTCTTGAAACATTGTAAAACAAGTTCCATAAACAAAACAATCAAAATAAAAAAAAATTTGCCAGCTATACGGCCTCTCGCGTGCTGTGAGAGGCTTGGCTCTTTTCTGTCGCGGGCCGCGAGAACAGTTGCGTGACGCGACGATGTGATGGGGTTGTGGTCACGTAGCGCGAGCACCCCATTTCGACAGAGAGTTTCTTTTTTTGTTGGTGCACTTTTACCCAGCTATGTGTTTCCATATGTTTAACATAAACATGCATAACTTTCAAACTACACATCCGTTTTACACGATTCTTGTTCCTATGCAACCGTATTACAATTACGGATACGTATAACACCTTGGTTTACATCGAAATCCAATTTATGAGCTAATGGCTTATAAATCCTTTTTACGATTATTCGACCCGTTTCATTTTAAATCACTCTACATGTTTGTATCAATGGTCATTTCTTATCATTTTTACCCAATCCTGGGTTTGTCAAACATTAGCGTTTTCGCTCCCATCACATGGTTTGCGTACGTATTTACACCATGCTTGTTATCCACAATTCAAGCATACACATTTTATCAATATTCAATGAAATCAAGTTTTCTATGTTTTGACCCAAATCCAAGGGTTCATTAATAAACTTTTAGGCGTGTCCGCGTCTCGGCTTACGCACTCATTCTACCGATTTGTTGCGTGACATTCGAGTCACTTTAAATCACTATTGTTTTAACTATCTATTTGACCCATTTGGTTGTTGAGTGAAATCCATCACTTCAATGACATACCAAACATGTTCTAACTATCTATTTTGACCCGTTTGGTTGTCGAGTGAGTTTCATCACTTCAGTGACATACGCAACTCATACATTTCGCTATAACAACATTAACATAATTACGACTAGCTTATCTATACAATGTAACGAAACAACAAGTTGCGTACCTTATAGCTTATCCTTCAAGCGCGAGTCCGATCCGACTTGGCCGCCTGAATATTCACCCGCTTTGCCTATTGAGTTCCATTAACAACTTATTTAGAACTCACATTATTACTTATCACACGTAATTCGCCATATTATTCAATTACGTGTTTTATTCTAAATTTCAAAATATTAGCATTCGTTTAGGCATTTTAACAAACACCTTGTGGACATGATTTTTATACATCTTCTATCTAATTCATAGCTAATCTTTTTAACCAAGTTTCAATCATCAAATCAAACCCTTATGTCTAGCACTCTTGAACAAAATATCAAATCTTGCATCATAACATCAATTTTTTCACAATTTAGCATACAAATTCATGTGTTCATCACTTTGTTCTAAAAACCCATTTAACACATATATGGGTGTTCATCAATTTCCTAGTTTTCAACACTAATTCATCAAGTTTTCAACTAGGGTTTGTTCCTAAACATGGATTTAACATAGCATCACTCATACATTCAACATTCAAGCAAGAATTTCGATTATGAGTATTCACCAAGAATTCGAGATGTAACCGAATGATGAAATTTGACATACCTTGTGATCCTCTAACTTGAGTGATCACTAATTTCAGCTTGGTTTTAGTTTAATCTCGATATTCTTCTTGAATTTAATCGATTTTGTGTGATTTAGGGTTCAAGTGAAGGAACCCTTTTTGGCTCCTGTGTTTTCTTCGACCAGAACACACACTTTGTATGTGTTTTCGGTTTTGATTTTTGTTTTAATTAAAATTACTTTCCACACTTAACCCTTTTAGTCCCTTTTGTTTCTAAATGTTATAAAAAGGTTACTAAATCAAGTTTCTTTTTGGCAATTATTATTAACTAGGTTAGTAAATTCCTAGTTACATTATTCTTTTATTAAAACCAACATATATACTATATGTAAGTAAATATAAATTTCTAATATTTTCGGGGTGTTACACGAATGGATATCGAATAAAATTCAACCAGTTACAATCAGTTTAACGAATCAAATAGAAAAAAAAATCATCGAATGCTTAGATTGCTAATCCCAAACATAAGGATAAATTAAATCAGTTCATCTACTTATAAAACCTTAGCCCTGGAGGAAATCACAAAGAAATTAGCCGCCCATACTTGTGGATTGTCCTTCAATCTTGATGTTAGAATGCACGATCGATGATAAATTTGATGAAAATGATGATTAGGTCGCGTGGAATGATGAAAAACTCCAAGAAGAAGCTCCAAAATTGCCCCAAGGCTGAATATCTTCGATTAGGGCTTGAAAAGTACCTTTTATACCTTCAGCAAGACCTTCCCTGCGTTTTCTTCTAAACCCCGCCATAAGTTATGGCAGTGTACCGTAGCTTATGGCAGACACCGCTTGTTTCTATGTTCAAATTCTGACCTGGCCATAACTTACGACCACCCAGCCGTATGTTACGATGGGTTTCCTTCACTTCTTTTTTCTTCCTTTTTCAACTATCACCAAATGACCATTTCGCCCCCGAACTTCATTCTTCTACGTTTTCCATGCCTCCAAGCAATCTTCTTAACCAAAACAAGTCCCAAACAATGTCTTTTGCCTGGCTCATCATCCTCAGGTGTTCTACTTCATCTCTAGATACTTTGACTCCATCGATTTAAGCGATTAATCTGCAAAACCACAATTTCTCGTAATTATCACATTCAAACAATATAATCACCTAAAACACAATAAAAACCATAAGATAAACACATTATTGCTTGGGGTTTTCCCTCTCCATCACATTCACACACTTATCTTTGCTTGTCCTCAAGCAAACCATCACAAACATTAATCACCTCATGAACAAATCACCTCTAAATCCCTTACCGATTTAACAAATTAAGATCCTAAGCCATACCCTTCCCATAGACTGACACAATCAAGATTGACCATCTGACAAGTAGGTGGTGCACGTTTTAAACAATTCAAGACCTAACCAAACGTAACATGCTTATGGTCCTACTAAACACATGCCAACACGCCCTTCACAATAAACACTTCTCTCAGCTTTATATGGACTAGCGTGTAATGTGCTAGTATATATGCCACTTTAAACCGAGTATGAATTCTATACTCATAAGCTTGTATGACAATCACACCTCCACTGCAACACCTAACATAGCACATATCAAAAGGACTTACAAGTTTTAGGCTCGGGTAAAGGTAAGGAATTTTGATGTTTTTTAATGGCTAATAGAAAAGGATAGACCAAACTTTGACAATCTTTATTCACACTGAACTAACTAAAACTTTGGGTTATTTTCGACCCATAACTATATAATACTAACAATTTTTTTCTTATTCTTTTTTACGAATATCTAAGCACACAAATTGTCATTCACGGTTGGTAATTGAACAGGTCACATTGGGTGTAACAAATGAAATGGTATATGGTTCAAGATAGGCTACTTGTAACACCCAAAAACGGGTTTGGTAATAAAAGCACGTTAATATTAAAGCATGGGTAAAGTACCAAAAGTTAACCCGTAAAAGAAATAACTAGGAACTAATTAACCTAGTTAGTAACATGTAAATAACTTATAAAACATGGAGTTGTAGTCTTATATAATTAAAACTAAACTTGAGGGACTAAGGTTGCCAAAAAGAGAACTTGAATTATAAAACAAAAATTAAGACACAACACACACATAGTGAGTGTGTGTTGGTCGATCATCAATAGGTGGAGAAAGGGTGTAACCCTAGTTCATCAAAGATCTTCAAAATTGAAGACAAATTGGAGCTCAAATTAGTGCACGAACATGAATTATTGATCACCTAAACTAGGGGATCATAAGGTACGTCTTAAAACCTAGATCGGTGAAAGTTGAAATTTGAGACAAGTAGATTACTTGCAAATAGATTGTTGATAATGTTTCAAAGATGAAATTGAGTGTTTATGTATGCTTAATTTCGTTAGACATGATGAAATTATGAGATAATTGAGATAAGATCACTTGTAAGTGATTAATAAGTAGATTATGAAGTGGGTTTTGATTATATGATGAAGTTGACAATATACATGTGTTTAGAATCATCATACATGATAGTAAAAGTAAGATACTTGAACAATTTATAAGTTCGAGTGCATGTTCATACTTACCATGAAATGGGTTTTATATGATATAATGAAATAGATGTTATAATCATGTTATAGATGCGTGAAATCATGTTATCTACTAGTTTGTATGTAGAACTTGATTACATTAGGTATTTAGATGAATGCCTAGTAATGTGATGAAACGTGTTTTACATCTAGATGAAAACCCTTAGTTCTTGCATAAAGAATGAATAAATTAGCTTTGATAAACGAGAGTTAAGTTAACTTGATATTAATAATTGCTTGAACTTGTTAAAGTGATAGAAATGAAATGATCGTGGTTGGAAAATTTAGTTAAAACGATGGCCTAAAAATAACGTCTACCGGGTAATTGATGGAATGCCTAAACTTAAGACAAATACTCTATTAGCTAATGAATTGAATATAAATGCATGTAAATGAAGATTCAATGGTAAAAACAGTTAAGTTAGGAAAATTTTGCTAATAACAAAATGAAACGAACATTTTAAAGCCAAATTACAGAGTTACAAGTAAACTGGTGATTTGAAACCGAGAGATATGAGATTTGACCTATATTTAGACAAACAACGAGAGAACATGCATAAGCGTATGTGATCGTCTTCTTGTATGAGATGTTTGTTTTCACTGCACCGATGAAGGAGTTTGAAGTGTGGGCAATTTCACCGCAAATCTAAAACCACTAAGTAATGTGCTACAAATTCAATGAAAAATCGTTAGAAGCGAGAGACCTTGTAGTGGCGAGGATAATGGATTAGGGTTTCACAAGGAGAGAAAGAAGTGATTGAAATTGGAAGTTAGGAATGAGAAATGAGTAGTCTAAGGAAATATACGAGTACGGATCCTAAAAAAGTTTCACGTGACATTTAAAACTAGGTCTAAGGAATTATTTAGTCTCTCAAAACTTGCCATGTGGCTAAATATATGCAAAATAATTTAAGGAGAGCAACATGTGACCATAATAAAGAGTACTCCTGTATGAATGATGCCTCCTCAAAATAACCTTCCATTTATTATAATAGAAAGATAGATGGGTTGTATTGAAACTTTGGGTTGGTTACTTAAGGATGAATCTGGCTTTAAGGGACAAACTAACATAATAGATAGATATATGGGTAGGTTACTTAAGGATGAACTTGGCTTTAAATTTGACAAATTAACGTAAATTTAAACTAATTTTTATTTTTATAAAAAAAAAAATTTAAGTTATGATAGCGAGTTTGTTATATAAACTCTAAAACGAATATTTGGAATATTGGATTTTAATAATCCCAACTATTCGCAGTTGACCGCCAACAGTCCCAACTTTAAAAATAACCACTGGCAGTGCTAACATTTAACATATTGGCCTCAAATGTACCCTGAGTAACATAACCCTAATGTCGTAGTCTTCGGTCGCCGGAAAAACGTTTTTTGGCCGGACAACTCAACATTTTTGTCCCAAACCTCTTTGTAACCTTATTATGGACCTTTGAGAACTTTTTTCTAGTAAAAGCTCCAATTAGTAAAGTCGCCGGAAAGCTCCTTTTCGCGTGAAAACTCACATTTTTGGCCGGAAAACTCAACATTTTCGTCCCAAACCTCTTTTTGACCTTCGATCGGACCTTTAGAAACCTTTTTCTAGACAAAAATGGTTTTCCGGCGACCGGAGACTAACGGCGTTAGTGTTCTGTTAGTAAGGGTCCATTGGTGGCCAATATGTTAATAGTTGGGACTGCCGGTGGTTATTTTTGAAATTGAGACTGTTGGCGACCAATGACGAATAGTTATGGTTATTAAAATCCAATATTCCTATATTTAAAGATATTGTACATGATACAAATTCATCATGATATGGTGTGATGAGTATTAATTTAGACAATACTTTCTGCATTCCCATACAGCTTTCATGCATTTAACTAACACAAACCAAGGTAACACACTTTTTTATTTTTTATTTATTTTGAGTGGTCACATGTAATCTTCTTAGAATGCTTTTGCTTTATGTAATTCTTGACAACACTTTCTGCATTCCCATACAGCTTTCATGCATTTAACTAAGGGGACACGGGGTGGTGCGTTATAGCACCGTGATGAACAAAAATAACGCGTTAGCACACCGCCGCCTCCATTCCTTCACGCGTTATAAAAATAACTTCGTTAAAAAGTTCACGCGTTGAACTTCTGATGCATGTCCTGTTGCACAAATTTCAATATGCTATCACACCAAGAAAAGGGTATATGGCCGACAACTGGCAAGGAATTCTATTTCTAATTGGACCTTTGCTTCACAAATTTCAATATGCTATCATTAAATGGAATTTAAAATAAAAAATTAAAAAAAAATTGTGAGTGATAGAATTCCATCACTAGTGATACCACCCCGCCTACATTTCTATCACTAGTGATAGAATATTGGTTGTACACATGGCATAACTTAATTGGATAGTGGGAGTGATAGTTTCTATCACTAGTGAACCGCCCCTCCTCCCCTAACACAAACCAAGTTAACACACTTTTTTATTTTTTATTTATTTTGAGTGTTCACATGTAATCTTCTTAGAATGGTTTTGCTTTATGTAATTCTTCTTTAACAAAAGCTAACAATTAGATATTAACAAAAACCAAAAACTAACGACAACAAACCATACACATCATTGATAGGATATGAGAAAGATAAATGTATACGTACACCTCCATGCCAGAATACAAAAAGTATAAAAAGGTTGCTTGAAAGATGAATGTATACGTACACCTCCATGCCAGAATATAAAAAGTATAAAAAGGTTGCTTAGAAAACAAAACTTCTTAATTAACAACATAAAAACTATCATATATACTATATTAAATTGCATGGAAATTAAACGGTAACTTAACTTTTTTTTTTAAATTAAATTCTAATTCTTTTATTATCAAAATTTATGCATATTTCGTTTTTCTCTTATAACTTTAAGATACAATCGCCTATAAAATCTCGAGTACGCTGTCAATTTTTATCTACATCTTGCTATAAGTTTCTCTTTGAAGCCGAGTTCTGAGTAATAATATACATGTAATTAAAGTACAAACGTACAAGATTTTAAGGTTACCTCACATTGAACTTTTTTATTGACGTCGTTTACCTTTTGATGATTTTAATAATATAATGTAATGTTTTATAAACGTTCGAATATACATGCTTATTTTTATCTGCATTAATTCCATAAAAAAAGTTTTGTTCAAAACTGAAAGGGTCAAACATAACCGATTTTTATTCTTTGTCGTGACAAACTGAACTGATGTTGTTCTCGGTAACGATACCAATATTCATTTTTATGATTTAGATTATAAATTTTGTTTCAAACAATGTTGAAAATGGAGAGTCTCGACCTCTCAATGTCACACATGGTCTATATCTTTTCAAGTCTTTCTCTTAGCCTCTCAATCTCTCTTATCCGACAAATCTCAGTTAACAGCTGCTACCAAACTTCCTCGATCGGCAAGTCAACAACCGTTAACAGGCGCCCAGATCTCAGTTAGCACCTTATACTCAGTGTCAGCCTACATTGATTCAGCATCTTGTCGACTGTCCCGTGATATTGATTTCCCGCTTGGCCCGCGCTATCAGAAAGGTGTCATTGAGTTTTCAAAACTGCCCTTTAGTTCAGTTAAGCACTTTCTTTTCGATCGCTTCTTTTGTTTAAATATTTTTCTAATGAGTAAGATATTCAAATCACAAGCTGGCTTGAGCTGTAAGTGAGATGAGTATGAGCTCAGTTTTCAGGGTGGTGGGAATATTTCGAGTCCGGCCGAACTGGTTCATATGGCCGAACTGGTGTTGAGAGTATCTCCTGCCTCGACCCTGCTCAACTCACTTGTTAACTAGCCCTAGGAAAGGTGAGAGACAGACCATGAGAGTGGAAAAGGGAGCTGAATATAGGGTAGACATGGTAGAAGAGATTGAGTTTTACTCATGTGTTAGCCGGTGGAGTCGGTTGTTAGGCTATATTGCTGCCAAAAACCTTAGATATATTCATATAAAATACTTTTTTTTTATGTGAGATTGATAGAAAACCTATCTTTTGCGCAGATAAGGTTGTTTCGTTGCCAAAAAATAGATGAAATGGAGAGAGGAAGTGTTTCCTGTAAGAAAAGAGCAGGCTTGTACAGGTAACTCATTACTCATTTGCTCCTAACCTTTTTAGGGTTTGTTTTTATAAAAGAAACTAAAGAGTAAATTTAGCTTGAGCTTGCATGAGTGAAAACATCATCTAGAAAAACCACATATCAAACTGAGTTCGAGCTCGTGACTCATTTTGCCTTAAGTCATTCTCTGGAGTGTATCGACCTCTCAATCTAGCTCCTGGTCTCTATCTCTTCAAGGCTTTCTTTTGGCCTCTCAATCTCGGTTAGCCGGCAACTCAACAACTGTTACCAGGCACTCAGATCTAGGTTAGCAGCTGCCACTCAGTGTCAGCCCTACAGGGATTCACCGGTCACTAGGAGAAAATTGTCAGTGACTCAGTGAGTTGTCAAAATTGCCCTTTCTTTAGTTAAGCCCTAGTATTAAAATCAGTTCCATGGGGTTATTGATTATTTTTTAACTTTTTTTCCTCTAAGACCATGTGTAATCGTACAATTAAAATTAGTTCCATGGGGTTATTGATTATTTTTTAACTTTTTTTTTTCTTTAAGACCATGGGGTGTTTTGCGGCATTTGACAGTCCAGTCAGCAATGGTGCGCTTTTCATAAATGTTAAAAGGGGTTTAATAATAGAATTAAATAAAAAAAAACTATCAAAAAATGTTATTGAACAAAAAACCATCAAAAAAAGGGTGATTGGTCAACACACAAGGGGCCATGGCGTTGTTTTTAAAACGCCTTTCAAAAAAATTTGAAAAAAAAAATGCCCCGGGCGGCCGAGGGTTGGGCGTTGTTGGGCGGGTTTGGGCAAAAAAACGCCCACTATTCAGACGACTACGCGTGGTCTAAATGAGTATGCTCATCGATCCACAAGCTAGCTTGAGCTATAACACTACTAGAAAACTGACGTTTTCCGACCAAAAATAATACGTTGGTAGACCATTTTTAGACAAATAATTAAACCACCCTAATATTAACAACAAAGTCCTAACGCTCGTGTCCCGGTTGAGAGTAGTGGCTCGGCTTGACTCAACTCATTTGTAAATAGCCTTCTAGTTCGTGAACCGTTCGGCGGGAACTTCGTTTATTAAATAACCTGAACAAGAAATTTAGTTCGTTAAGCTAAACGAACGAACATGAACAGAGAATGCGTTCGTTCGTTTATGTTTGTGAACGTTTGATAATGTATTTATTTGTGTTTGTTCACTTAAAGGTTTCAGTATGCTATATTTTTATTTTATTTGTTTTAGTTTTTTGAATTTTGAAACCCTAGTTATACTATATGCTTCCGACAACATCTCTTATTTGACCTTTTCAATTTAGTTTGTGCTAATGCTTGAGGAACTTGTTAATTATTCCGAAGAAACAGACAATACCAAAAAGTTCAAATTCACAGCTAATAACAATGACTCAATTGGCATTCACATAATAAGAATGTTTCGTCTATTGCCCCATACTTTGAGATGCTTCTCCCCGCTGATCAAGCAGCGAGGCTAATCTTAGCTTTAAGCCGCTATCGTTCGGTTCGGATAAGTCAAGGTCCTTCGATCAGTTCACTGAGGTGATAATCCCTTATCTTTCCTTCTGGAAACACGTTAATTTCCTTAACGAACAAACACGAACAAAAATTTCCGCTTGGTAAGCGTTCATGAACAGTTCATAAACATGTTGATTTCTTAACGATTGAACACGAACAAATTGATTCGTTTACAACCCTAAATAGGATAGTCATGAGAGAGAGACAAAGTGTGACATGGTCTTTTTCTATTTTTCTAGGGTTTTCTTTATTTTCTAATTATATATTATAAAGGTAATATGATTGAGGTGCTAATTTAGACACGTGCAAATATCAAGCTACAATCCCATTAACATTTTTCTTTTTTGAACAAATGCTGCTAACCCACCTAACCCAAAGTTTAAATCTTACCTAGAGAGTGTTTCTAAAATTTATGAAGTGCACCTTGCCAAGACTAACAGTTCTAGTAATGCAATTAATAAGTTGAAAGGATTACATGTTATAGAGAGCAATCTTTTGGTAACATGGACATTACATGAAAACATTATAATTCAATTTGTAATTATGATATGAGCGACCACCTCAAAAACATGGTCGCAAATGCAAAACCAAAAACGTGATGAAAATTGGGTTGGCTCCGTTTGCCAAAGGGAGGTGATTAATTGGTGCTGTTTAGTATGAAAAATTCTAGATGTAGTCCCACTGTAAGTATATGTCAGCAAACATGCATATATTTGACTTTTTTTTGTGTAGGTGTATATTTTTTTTAAAGGTGTAATTCACAACAGACAGTTAATACACACCCGCAAGTCGCAGGCCCGCCCCATTTTTGTCCCAAGGACTATGTTGTCTTAACGGGGCCCACGCCTCGGTAGAAATGGGACATAGCTTTCCCCGAGAAAATTTCCGACCCCCTGCCACTTGACAGGAGTTGCACCCTCCACACGAATCGACCGCCTGTTGTGACAGAGCGACCCGCTGGAGTAAATGCGCCGTAATAGAAAACTCGGTTTCCCTCAGGCTTGAACCGGAGTCCTTGCCATCTTTGGGTTGGGAATAACCCCAATGCCTCACCTTTTGATGGAGGTGGGGATCGAACCTGAGACCACTGACATGGCCCAAATCCTTTCCGCCACTCCACCAAAGGATCATTGGCAGCTTAGTAGTGTATATACATGTGTATATATATTGTTAATACCAACTGAAATGATCATTAATAGTTCAAGAGGAATGACAAGTCTTGTAAGATATCCACAACGCTTAGATTCTCATCATTGTATTCAGGAAATTATACTCATAGGATCTATAGTATTGTTATAAGGAAAAATTACCAAAGGCTTGGACTATCCGGACACCCTCTGCGCATATTTTCACACTTTTTGTGACCTAGACGCCTCGTATAGGGCTATACGAGGCGTCTAAGCACTGAATTCAAGGGGGTCTCAGAGGGTGTCAGGCACAAAGTTTAAGAAAACCTATACGAAGAGTACAGCCCTATACGAGGCGTCTAAGGCTTGGGTTTTTTTTTGTTGAAATAAAGGGTGTTTTGGTGGGTTTTGGTATGGTTTTTTTTTATAGTTTTTGAAGATGTGTTTTTTGGTTGAAAATTTTTTTGGTTTTAAAAAAAGTTTTGTTTTTTTTTGTTTTTTACACTATAAAAAAGTTTTTGTTTTTTAAAAATCAACTATTTTAAAACTAGTAAATTACAATCTCTTGAGTTTTTTTGTTTTATAAAATAGTTAAAACAACTAAATTACAACTACAGGGACTGTTTGTGTAACAAATAAAACTTAAAAATTAACTTTAGTTAAAAATAAATTAACGGAAGTTCATTGAGTACCAACATGTTGATAGGTAGTATTATTGTATACCAATTACGTAGGTAAGATTATTATTTACCAACATGATAAAGGTTAGTTTATTAAAAACCAATTTTCCTTGTTTGCTTTGTGTAATTCTTGTCTAAATAAAAGTTAACAGTTAGATGTTAACCAAACAAAATAACAATAATGTGAACCAATATCCCTAATGAAACATGAATTTACCATGTTCCTCATCTCCAACCATTCTTTGATATTAATAAATACAAAAAAAAAAAAAAAAAGATTTCTACTCTAATTAGAACACAAATACAATTCACACAAATGTCCTTTCGATGCAAAAGGATTACTAGTTTAATAAATTTAGCCGGTGTAATCGTTTATTCAGTGGTGGATGTATAAGTCATGGATTACACTATTGCAACCAAAATAACCTCAGTTAAGTTAAATACATTTCTCAATTCTCAATACCAAATTAATACATAAAAATAGAAGACAAACATGCAATAATAAGCCGTATCCCTTTTTAAATATTAAAACTAAGTCTTTTATAAACAATATTCATAGATCTTAATTTAGGTCAAACAACCTTAGGTGTATAAAAACGAAAAAAGTATAAAATACAAATGGTATAAGGGGGAGGGGGTTATCACTTACAAAAATTCCATCACTCACAACATCAATCAAGTTCCGCCATGTCATCAACCATTATTCCATTACTTACAACCTTTTTTAGTGGCAATGATCATCACTCACAACATCCAACAATAAACCCTCACATTCTTCCATTTATCACGCGTGAATTTTTTCACGGAAATTGTTTTTCACGCGTTAAGATTGCATGGTGGCGTTGGTTTGTTGCATTGTATCACTCGTGGAAAACATTCATCACGGTGAAAAAGTTCTCCACCCCGCCTCCCCTAAGCATGTATTGGTTGACAACTTTAAGTAAAAAATCTGAACTTTTTTAGGGGGATTGATAGAAAACCTAAGTAAGTCTGAGCTGCTTAACCTTTTTTCATGTTTAACCTTAAAAGAAGTCGAGTAAATATTTGCTTATGCTGATTTGAATCGATTTAGTTGGCTTGATTCTTATAAGTTATCCAGTCAAGATGAGCTAATAACCTACAAATAAGAATTAAACAAGCCCACAGATAATAATTAAAAAGTTAGAAAGCCAGTATATGAAAGCCACGTATATAGGATGATTGGAAGCAGTTTAGAAAACCAAACCCATGTAGCGTGACTCATTTTGCCATGGAGAGTCTCGACCTCTCAATCTCACACATGGTCTCTATCTTTTCAAGTTTTTCTCTTAGCCTCTCAATCTCTCTTATCCAACAAATCTCAGTTAACAGCTGCTACCCATCTTCCTCGATCGGCAAGTCAACAACCGTTAACCTTTCGTTCGGTTAAGCACTTTCTTTTCGCTCGGTTCTTTTCTATTAATCTTTTTCTAATGAGTAAGATATTCAAATTCGCGCAAGTTGGCTTGAGCTGTAAGTGAGCAGAGTATGAGCTCAGTTTTCAGCTTGGTAGGAATATTTCAAAGCCTTGCTGAACTGGTTCATATGGGGTGTCGAGCTTGAGTCCGGGTTGAAAGTACCTACTGGCTCGACTCGGATCGACTCACTTGTTATATAGCCACATATAGGACAGGGGAGAGAAGAGATGAGTTTTACATGAGTTTTTTTTTCTCTTTTTCTAGGGTTTTCTTTACTTTTTAGTTTAGTTTTATAAAGGTAAAATGATTGAGGTGCCTTTATTTTAGACATGCGCAAACATCTACACCATAACTAACATTATTGATCAGTCTAGTATATAGTGTAATTCACAAGTTAACTAAAGGACTACCTATTTTTTTCTAGAATAAATACATTTGCATTATGCATGATTTGAACTCGCCTGTTACCACATGATGAGTTTGACACACAAACCTAAACTTTACTTTCAATAGTAGGTGTATATAACTGAGTAATGAAAGCATATTACATGAAAACATTATAATTAACTTGATGTTTACTGACCACCTGGTCACAAGCATGGAGTACATGTCACTCTTCCCGAATTTTGAGTCTTTAATTTTCTGGTAATTGAGTGTATGCATGTTTATTAATGTATGCATGCAGTATATAAGTATATATATGGTTCATGGTACAACTGAACTGATCAATAGTTCCAGAGGAATGATGGGCCTTGTGAGATATCCCCATCATCGCTTGAATTATCCTCATTGTAATCAGGAAACTGAGGCACCATAGGTGGTGGCTGCATGAAATAGTCATCAAACCCTGGAAATAAGCCATAATCCATCAAATTATTAGTATTATTATATTGTAGGACAACCGAAGACGATGAGGACTGTGAGTTCATCTCCATGGGCACGACCGCATCAGGAACCGAGTAAGCATCGCGAGCCGCATCAGGAACCGAGTAAGCATGGCGAGCTGCAGCAGCTTGTATCTCGGATGAAGAAAGAGTAGTTGCACCAGGAATGTTGGGTGGTTGGTCAGGAAAGTTGAACTTGGCAGCATGCCCACGAAGACAGAAGGCTGCCGCATCGAAAGCTCGAGCCGCTTGCTCGGGTGAGTCGTATGAGCCTAACCAGATCCTCTCACGGCTGTTGGGCATCCTGATCTCGGACACCCATTTCCCCCATTTCCTCAGTCTCACACCTCTATACTTTGGCTCATGCATAGAAGAAGATCCTCCTCTTTTTGATTCAGGTTTCATCATTACTGAATCTTTTTTGTGTTTGTTACTCTTACAAAATTCATAACTATACGACTTCATATATATGAGTGTGTCTTGTAAAGGTCAGCGCAGAAGAAGACGAAATAAGGCGTGGACTGATAAGTGAAATGTTAACGCGACCTTAAAGAATCTCACAAAATTCTGTTGTTTTTCGCACAGCCCAGATAATCATCCAAAAAGTTGCTATCGTTGACTTTTACAGTTAATTTCTGAAATCAATCATATACGAATGATTATATATTTTAGTTTCTAAAATTAATCAAAAGTGTATCACCCTTGATAATATTGATTTCGTTGTATATAAAATATTAACGAACGTCATTTATTAGAGAAAAAACCAAATTAATTAAAAACTAAATTGATTAAAAGAGTATGCTATAGAAAAGATAAGAGATGAAACTGAAAGTTAAAACAATAAAAAAAATAGCACATAACAAAGGATACTATTCACATCCCTATTACTTTTAGTGGGTAGGGGTGGTTATCACTCACAACCCATTTATCACTTACAACATCCAATCAATTTCCGTCATATTATCAACCATTATTCCATCACTCATAACCTTGTTTAGTGAAAATGCTCATCACTCACAACACTCAATTATAAACCCTCACACCCCTCTCATATGTTCCATTTATCACGACGTCATTTTTTTTTCACGGGAATAAAGATTCACGCGTGAACTTTAGGGTGTGACGGTAGTATTTTGCCAACTTTCACGCGTGGAAGAATTTCATCACGCACAAAATGGCTTTCACCTCAGGTCCCCTTAATATGTAGTAACTAGGTTATGAACCATTATGGTACACGCAGTTGGGTACCAAAAGTTTTAAAGTTAAGAAAGATCCATGTTAAATAAATCCATATAATATTTAGTTTCGTTTACGATTTAGGTATTAGTTTTACATTTACAACTTAGAAATGTAAAATGTAAAATACAAATCTTTAAAAAGTTTTTTATATACAATATTGAATGTCCTATATTTGGTAATGTTACATTTACAATTTACATATTAATATTATATATAGCTACAAATGTCAATTACACATTTCTAAAAACTTCTTTATATTTATAGGTTATAAACCCGTGTGTACACGAATAGAAGAATGTAAAAAAATGTTGTAATCGAAATTCATATAAATATAATGAAAACCAAACCACAGTAACCTGTTATAAATTAAAAGTAGTTGAACTTGTGCATTAAAACAGTTGAGCGATATCGATTGTGGTGTTCGGTTTGCTCTTGTGTAGGTCGAATGTGATGTATTTTGTTTTTTTTTTGTTGATGCGATTTTATCGATCTTTGTTCTCCTATGAACAGACCTCGGTGTCTTTTTCGTGAACCAATTATAATATTTAATTTTGATTTGATTCGCAAGTACCTGAGGTTAACAAGAGGTTTTCAAGAAGCATTATGAAGGATTGAAAGCTTATACGCAAGACAGGAGCTGATAAACACGAAAAAAGTGAATGAAACCAATGACTGGTGCAAGGTGGTGCGAGTCTGGCACACCCTTGTGCCACTTTCAACGCATTACAGCAGACTCCCAATTGCCAGCGCAACCTTGCGCCAAACATTAGACATGCATGCGAAAGTTTGAGTTTTCACTCTATTTAAAGATATCTTCAACGCCAAACACAAATACCTTCAACTCTAGTTATTTTTGGCCTCCCAAGGACGAATTTTCAAGTTCCCAATCTCAATTTTCGTCAAATCTCTCATGCAATCAAGATCAACAACAACCAAGAAGATCAAGTCATGATAATGAGTGGCTAGAATCGTTTGTGACTACCTCCAAATGGATGGTTCGTGTATGTGAAACTCAAACCTTGTTTGTTTAGTTCTTTGGATGTTTTTCATTACTTGAAAGATACTTTGTGGTTTATTTTGTTTAAACGAAATGTGTGTGTTGCAATTATTCATCTTTTACCATTTGTATTTGGTTTTCTTGCATCGTGAGTAGTTTGGTTATTAAGAGGATATTTGGCGCTTATGATTTGATTATTGAATTGAAGAGGTTATTATTTAAAACTTGTCTTTGATTATCACTCGAATTAAACCGTTAAAAAGGCCTTTTGGTATTTTATCTAATTAAATAGGTTTGGGTAAATAATTGAACTGAAAATCCGGACGGGGTAGTTTTTCTTTACAATTCGATAAGTTTCTTAATCATAATCAATCAAAACATTCAAAACTCAATAAAAAGAATAAATCTTCTTGGTATTTAGTTAATTTAAGCTTTTACAATCAAACACTAACCACGTATTCCCTACGAAGATGACCCTGCTTACCCTTGCTAATAAAGGTACTTTGAACATAATTTTAAACCGACCACTATACTAATTTAAATAATCCACGTTTGTAAATGTAGGTCGTAGTTTATCCAAATCTAGTGTGGTAAAAAAATATGTGGTCTCACATTTTAATACCCGCGATGCTCCCAACTAGTTGCCAATAAAAAAACAAAACAAAAGAGAGTGTGGAGGGGGGGCATTTTTTTATCCTCGCTGCGGACCTTTGATTTTTTTTGGCATTCTCAAGGGTTCTACTTTGGGCCATTTTTAACCCTTTTGACCAGTAGTTCCCTGATTAGTGAATTATTTCACGTAAATAATTGTCTATATTGCCATCTCTATCATACATAGGTAAAGTTAACTTTTTTTCAAGAAAGGTGCCAAATTGTGTTGTCTCGTTGTCATATTAATTGCCGTCGTAAACATCCAAAAAGTTGCCAAATAGAACAAAAGAAACATTGCAAATAATAGGGTGGAGATCCATTGGCAAAGACAAATCCTTTAAAACACCTAGGTTGGGAAGGGGAAGGTCTTGGGTTCAACTCCCATAGACGACAGGGGATTAAAGAAATTAGCCGTTCAAAAAAAAAAGAACAAAAGAAACATTGATATACATCTTTCCAAATTCAAGTCTCACCATATTCAACCCGAGAGGAATGTTGCCAATGAAGTAGTGATATTCCTTGTGACCCATGTTCGACTCCCACTCTCCCATTATTTTTTGCGGCATCTAGGTGAAGGACGAATACAGGTGCCGCCATTTCGTCTTGGATGGGAGGCTACTACATCCCCATTCCATTTTCATATACAGGAAGGGAAATTGCTACTAATGCCAATAAGGTGGTGGTAGAATGGTAAGAGAGCGACTTGGTGTTCAAAGTGACTCAGGTTCGATTCCTTAACTCATTTTTTTAGCGGCACCTGGTGATGATGGAAGACTAGGCTAATAGGTGCAGATCGCTGGTTCGATCCTTGAACTGAGCAGGTTTTACCTAACCGCACTATCGTGCCTTCGGGCGAGTGTTCACGGGCTTCGGCCCTAGGTGAGGGTTTTTTCCCGTTCGAAGAAGAGTGTATCCCGATTTGGTGAATTTCGCCAAAAGCCCATTTAAAGGATTCGTTGACCGTTAAAAATGAAAAGAAATTGCTACTAATGTGGCGCAAGTTTTTAAAAAGTGTGGTTCATGAAAATTTTCAATAGAAAAACCGGGCTTTACCACCTACCCTTTCTCTTTTAATCTCTTAAAATAATAATGCACATGTGTCTTCTCGTCCTTTTCGTCCAGTCCTTTTCATCCCGATCTTTGATTAATCGTACCCACAACGCAAGTTGCAACAAGTTCATCTTCATCCACTCAAATCAAACAAGCGTTGATTCTACGCACCGCCCCCGATTCCCAATCATCTTCCCAATCTTTACATAATTGGAATTAAATTTTCAGTCTTTATCCTTATTTTGTAGTTTATCTTCTAAACCCACCCAACATATCGAAGAAGATTGATCATGTCGGTCAGATTCAGATTCCGAGGAGGGGTATGCCCAATTTATCATCTTTTTTGTAAAAATTTCTGTACTTTAGGTTTATAAATCAATCATGGAATTAGCTTAAGATATTTTTTTCTATAGTTAATTGGTATAATTATGAGCTGACATATGATCTCTGTTTGTTTTTTATTTGTTAATGGTTACCAGTAGGGTTTTATAGTTGATTTTGCAGGGTATTACTACTGTTAATTAGTTGATGCTATGTTATCTTTGGCCAATCATATATGGGATTTTTAGTTGATAAATTTTGTTTTTTGTTTTTTTTTTTTTTGTTAAAAAAAGGTTTTGAATTTGATTTTGGAAAAAGGTTTCATAGTTGATAATGCTGGGTATTACTATTTACTATTAGTTCTTGATGTTATGTTATCTTTGGCCAATCATATATGTGAATTTTTAGTTGATAAATTTTGATTTTTTGCTGTTAAAAAAAGTTTTGAAAACTGTATGTGAGAAAAACTTGAATTTTACAAATTACAACTCTAATTTTGAATTGGAGCAAAATCTGTTAGTTGTAGTTAACTTGAGCTCCAAATCAGCTGATCAATCGCTGCCTCGAGTTTAATTTTTTTTTTTCCAAATGACTATTTTACACTTAAAGAACATGTGTTTAAGGTTTGATATTTTTGCATATTGTAAGTGAGTATTTGATTATCGCATTACAAAGTTAGATATAATTTCCAGTGATTTGATGATGTGAAACCGGTTCTTATAGTGGTTAAACAATAAGTTTTGTAGAATCACATCAGTAGTAGCTGCAATGAAACGAATTCTTATTGTTTGTTTATATGGCGATTTTGGGGAATGACTTGAGAATTATTTTTCTTATGTATTCTTACACATATACTATTGATACGCAGAAGAATGCTTCTTCTGGAATGGGTGTTGCTGATCACTGTAAAGGCACCTTCTTGGAACTACAAAGAAAGAAGGCACACCGTTACGTGATTTTCGAAATTGACGAAAAGAAAACTGAAGTTGTTGTGGAGAAGACTGGCAATCCTGCTGAAAGTTACGATGATTTTACATCGGCTTTGCCCGAAAATGATTGCAGATACGCAATCTTTGACTTTGTAACCTCTGAGAACTGTCAAAAGAGCAAGATTTTCTTCATCGCATGGTTAGTTTTCTCTTTTTCCTATATGATCCATTTGCATACCTTAAGAAAAAATTCTATGCAATTAATGCCGCAGATATATAGGTTATCGGTCCCCTGGTTAGACATCGGTGCAAAATATCGGTAATGATATTATCGGCGATATTGGACCGATATATCACTACTTTACATTGCTGTCTAACGACGTTAATGACACGAACCAACTCACAAGCGTGATTTTGCCGCCGCAACGCGTGGCATGGTCAAAATTCTATTAATTAATTGTATTACAAGCTATATATTTTTATTACTATAAATAAGCAACAAAAGCATGCAATAGAACTTGTACATTGTGCTTTATGAGTTTTTCAAAAAAAACTTGATTTTTTTACTTTTAATCCAAAGGTTTTTACCTTTTTCAAATTTAACCCCACATAATTTATTTTTTTTAACTTTAACACAAAACTTTTCATTATTTGCAATTTAACTTCACAACTTTTGTCACTTATAGTTTTCATCTTTCGCAAATTTTCGTTTTACATATAGTTCTAAATTTTTCGAGTTAATACGATGCAACGTACGACTGTGGTTCAACTTTTTCACGTTTTGTTTCAAATTTTGCAAGTTAACACGGCGCAACGTGCATGTGTGGTTGAACGTTTTTACCTCTATTTTTTCATGTTTGGCAGGTTCGTCGCAACACGCAGATCTTAGGTCGAGTCAGTGTTGGTGGTCGATAGTCGATAACGGTTGTGTGACATTAGTACTATTTGACACCGTTTTACATCCCGCCGCAACGTGGGGTGTGCTTTGGGGGGTTTTCAAAGAAAAAAAGGTTATGCATATGGTTGTTGTAACCTTGGCTTTGGGGGTTTTCGAAAAAAAAAATTGATTTTTTTTACATTCCACCCAAAGGTAGTTCATAAATTACTTTTAAACCAAAACTATTTATTTTTTACTTTTAACCCAAAACTTTTTATCTTTTGCAATCTATCCACATAACTTTTTTTACTTTCAACTTTGGTCCTTTATAGTTTTCATTTTCCGCAAATTTTTCGCTTTATGTTTGGTTCTAAATTTTGTGACTTAACACATCGCAACGTGCGTCTTTGGTTTAACGTTTTTACGTTTCGTTCTAAATTTTGCGAGTTAACATGACGCAACGTGTGTGTCTGGGTGAACGTTTTTACATCGTGTATTTTTCCTCCGTTTGATAGGTTTAACATAACGTACGAGTCCTAGATCGACTTAGTTATAACTAAAGAATCCCCTCCGCATTGCAGCGGGTCGCAATCCTAGTTTATATTATTATACTTTTAGAACACTAATAACATAACGATGTTGAAAGTTATATCTCACAAACCCACTTTTTGAATAGTAAGATGCATAAAATAAGAAATCAAATGATTTCTACTTAGATTATGGGTTATGGGGCGGGGGTTGGGGTGTGGGTTGGCTGAAAACGCCCAAGCCATCCACTACTACAAAAAGAGGCATTTGCTATGAAGTTTTGCTAAGGACTAAAATCGGTTGCAAATTTTGCTACGAATTAGCTACGGATTAGCTACAGGCACATTTTGCTACCATTTTGCTACGCATATTCCGTCTCAAGTGAAATCCGTAGCAAAATTCGTAGCAAAACTGAGGAAATAAAAAAAACGTAGCAAAATCCGTAGCAAAACCATGAAAATAAATATTTAGAAACTAACAAAAAAAGTTAAATAAAATCCGTAGCAAAATCCGTAGCAAAGTTGAGAATATAAGTATTTAAAAAATAATTAAATAAAATGCGTGGCAAAAGACGTAGCAAATTTAGAAAAAAATATCTAAAACCAAACATAGAAAAACATGTAGCAATATCCATAGCAAGTTTGATGAAATAAATAAAAAGAATAACATAGCAAAACCCTGAAAATAAATATTTAAAATTGTCTAAAAAAATTTAATATAATCCGTAGCAAGATCTATAGCAAAGTTGAGAATACAGGTATTTAAAAACTAGTTAAATATAATGCCAAGCAAAATTTGTAGCAAAATCTAGAAAAATATATCTAAAACCGAACATAGAAAAACTTGTAGCAACATCCGTAGCAAAAACGAGCAAAAGAAATATTTAAAAAACAAGTTAACAATATCGATTAAAATCAATAGTTGGATAATCAAAAACACTAATCCATCAATTAAAGACAACCTTACCATATGACCCACTAATCCACTATAACTCATTTCGAGCTAGTAGGTAAACAAAAGTCAAATGGGTTAATCAAAGTCAAAGTTGGTCAAACAATGCTTTAGTCAAACATATTCAATGCCGGCTAAGTAATAGTTGATCATAGTGAATAATTATCAAGTAAGTGATTCATAGTTAAAGATCAGTGTATATTACCCATTATGTCTTATTGCGCTCCATTGTAATACTTGTGATCCAATATGACAGATTAGGTCAAACATGATCATTGTATGACAAAGTGATTGATCGATTCATGATCGTCGGTCAAGTCATGGTCAATAATGATGCATGATGATCAAACATAGTGACTCATAATCTAACATGGATGTATATAACCCATTATGACTTATTTTTGAACTCTTTGACATCTAACGATCCATTATGACTTTCTATAACTTATCTTGATACTTAAGATGTAATACGCCACATTATGTCAAGGATAGTTGGTGTCGGTTCAACTTGGCCAATCAAAGTTATTTATGGTGAAACGTAGTCGATGTAAGTTAGTGATATCAACCGTAGTGAATCATGATCATGTACAATGATTTATAGGCAAACATGAGTTTCTACGCCTCATTATTTATCGTTATGAGATATAATGACTCCTTACGACCCGTTGTGACGTAATATGACACCCTATGTCCAACATAGTCAATGTAGGCTAAACTAATTGTTAATGGTGGTGAATTGTGACCAATGGTAGTGATTCATGACCAAAAGACGGATGCATATGACCCATTAAGACTACTTTGATGGGGATAAACATATAATGTCACTAGGCGAATACGCCAACTACCGTTAAAGTTAATTGTTTATCGTCAAACATGATAATCATACTTAGACATTGATGAAGTTAGCCAAGTACTCTAGTTTAGTTAAATGCAATTTTTTAACGGCAATGTAACTCCTACTCTACTTTAAAACTAAAATTCTAAACTACGTTCTTACCCAAGTTTAAACCTGAGACCTCTTTTCTAAGAGGTATATGCCTTACTAAGTGGCCTAGCCCCAAACTCACAACCAATTACAATTAGATTTAGAAGATCGTTGTGAAACTTACAATTTATATAATATATGTATACATATATCTTTTTATACAACATTTTCCTTGTATAATTTTGCAAATTTTCTTCTACTCACTAAAATACTATTCAATTTTATGTATTGTAATTGGTCCATTACGTACACTTGGGGACCATATATACAAAGTTACAACCCCGCACATTAACTCATACACACCACCACACTCCACTACTCTTATCACTCTCTCTCTCTCTTTATATATATATTGACTAAAAAAGCCCAACAAGAGTTATCTCAGTAATATTAAATTATCTTTACTAAATTAGTATGAAAGGGTTATCTCACTAACATTAAATTAGTTTTACTAAACTAATATGAAAAAATTAACATTAAGTATTTAAGTTATGTTTACTAAATTAATAAGAAAAGAATATGTTTCGTTCTAAATTTGATGAGTT
Organism: Helianthus tuberosus; assembly: GCA_030545235.1. Classification (NCBI taxonomy): domain Eukaryota; kingdom Viridiplantae; phylum Streptophyta; class Magnoliopsida; order Asterales; family Asteraceae; genus Helianthus; species Helianthus tuberosus. The sequence continues at coordinate 10,295,524 of CM060423.1, forward strand.
AACATTGTAATAAGCATGTGTGATTTAGTTTTTTAAGTCTATTTTGGTTGGTTTTATTTTAATGGTTCCGTCACAACGCAGGGGTTTCTATTAACTCGTTTATAATTAGTTTACACATATTTATTTATATACTTTGTACATGTATATATATTTTTTCAATACAGAAATATTAATTTTTCATATATTAATTATCAAAATCTGTTTCTCTCACATATTTACTATTCTTTTTTTACTTTCTTTCTATTGGTTCATTTAGCATTGCACAAACACACGGGTCCACAATACTAGTTTTATAAAAAATATAATATTTTATTATATTTAAGTTGTTATTTTCTATTTTAAACATTATATTGAAACTAATTCTTTATTAATATGACTTGTGAAAAAAGTTGAAAGTAAAATTGTTCCCGCTATTCCCTAAAACCACTTTTTCCCCAACTTTTCGTCTATTTTAAATACCGATTTCTTTATTTTCTTCCCACCTTTCATACTCTCTCTTCCCAATCCACAAATCGTATTCTTCTAATGAATATCCGTCCGTCTATGCCTCACAATAAAGCAGAGTGCAAAGATTTTATGTGTTCTTTTTGCCACATGTATATAAAAGGTATGAAGTGGGAAATTTTGAGTGTGAAGCCTGTTATATCAGACGAAAGCATGATGGAAATTAATAAAACAAAAAAGGTTGATAGTTATATCTTTGCTTGTTAATTATGACTTATAGTTTTGTTATTTATAGTGTTGGGTCTTTAATTTTCCGGACTTGGAATTCGAGATTGAAGCATGATAATTCAAAATTCAGAAACGTTGCTTCGCTTTCGTTTACATAATTTCGGAAGTATTAATAGCATATTTATAATTTATTATCTCATGTTTACTCCCTCCTTGTAGGTTATTCATTATTAATTCACAATTATGTTCTTCATGATGTAAGTAGTCAACTGAAACCCAAACATAATCACTTTTAACCATTTGCATCTGTTGGTGTAGGAACATGGAATTCCAACATTAATCTTATAGGAGGTAAAATTCTCAAGGCACAAGTTTGGTCAAATTAATATTCTATGTATGTGTGCATTATAAATGTGACTTTTTTTATTTGGTGTTTGCAGACATATCATTCCAAGACAAAATCTTCTATTACAATTGGACGCAAGCATTATTTCTTGGTGTTTGCCGACATATCATTCCAAGACAAAATCTTCTATTACAATTGGACGCAAGCATTATGTATATAGTAAATCTTGTTGGGGAATGTAGTGAATTTGTGTAACAGTTGATACATAGTGTTAAATTTGTACAAGCAAAATTTCACTTGTTCCATGCGAATTTGAGTATGTATTCTTTACATTAAAGATACAAATTTAGATTTTTCTTCAACATTCTATAGCAAAAACCTCTAGCAAAAAATTAGCAAATTTTCATAGCTAAATATGTGGCAAAAAGCCAATAAAATATTTGTAGCTAAATCTATAATTGAAACCAGAATCCAAATCTATAGCAAATACTCCATAGCAAACTTTGTAGTTGAAAATTCGTAGCAAACCTCATAGTTAAAGTTGGGTAGCTAAAATTTCGTAGCTAAAAATCCGTGGCAAAATTTCGTAGCAAACATTTATCGTAGCAATCTGTAATTAAAACTACAATGTCCCTTTTTGTAGCAAATGTGGTTGCAAATATGATTTCGTAGCTAAAATTCATAGCAAATAAATTCGCGACGAGACTTGTAGCTACGGACCAAATCAGTAGCAAATCTGTAGCAAAATGGGTGTTTGCTATGAATTAGCTACGAATTTAGCCGTATCAAATACCGGTTTTTGTAGTAGTGAAAGGCAAATCCTTTAAAACACCTAGGTTGGGAAGGGGAAGGTCTTTGGTTCAACTCCCATAGACGACAGGGGATTAAAGAAATTAGCCGTTCAAAAAAAAAAAAAGAACAAAAGAAACATTGATATACATCTTTCCAAATTCAAGTCTCGCCATATTCAACCGGAGAGGAATGTTGCCAATGAAGTAGTGGTGGAGTTGTTGAGGAAAGACTTGATATTCCTTGTGACCCAGGTTAGACTCCCACTCTCCCCATTATTTTTTGCAGCATCCAGGTGAAGGGCGAATACAGGTGGCGCCATTTCGTCTTGGATGGGAGGCTACTACATCCCCATTCCATTTTCATATACAGGAAGGGAAATTGCTACTAATGCCAATAAGGTGGTGGTAGAATGGTAAGGGAGAGACTTGGTGTTCAAAGTGACTCAGGTTCGATTCCTTCCCTCATTTTTTTAGCGGCACTTGGTGATGATGGGAGACTAGGCTAATAGGTGCAGATCGCTAGTTCGATCCTTGAACTGAGCAGGTTTTACCTAACCGCACTATCGTGCCTTCGGGCGAGTGTTCACGGGCTTCGGCCCTTGGTGAGGGTTTTTTTCCGTTCGCAGAAGAGTGTATCCCGATCTGGTGAATTTCGCCAAAAGCCCATTTAAAGGATTCGTTAGCCGTTAAAAATGAAAAGAAATTGCTACTAATGTGGCGCAAGTTTTTAAAAAGTGTGGTTCATGAAAATTTTCAATAGATAAACTAAGGCTAAGGTGCAATTTTGACTTCTTTTTTAGGCATAGCATATAGAATTATTAAGTTACCTTATTCGAGAAGTGTGAAAAACATGATTGTCTACAAATTTATATAATATTAAAGAGAAAGGTCGGTGGCTTTACCACCTACCCTTTCTCTTTTAATCTCTTAAAATAATAATGCGCATGTGTCTTCCAGTCCTTTTCATCCCGATCTTTGATTAATCGAACCCACAACGCAAGTAGCAACAAGTTCATCTTTATCCACTCAAATCAAACAAGCGTTGATTCTACGCACCGCCCCCGATTCCCAATCTTTACCTAATTGGAATTAAATTTTCAGTCTTTATCCTTATTTTGTAGTTTATCTTCTAAACCCACCCAACATATCGAAGAAGATTGATCATGTCGTTCAGATTCCGAGGAGGGGTATGCCCAATTTATCATCTTTTTTGTAAAAATTTCTGTACTTTATGTTTATAAATCAATCATGGAATTAGCTTAAGATATTTTTTTCTGTAGTTAATTGGTATAATTATGAGCTGACATATGATCTCTGTTTGTTTATGATTTGTTAATGGTTATCAGTAGGGTTTTATAGTTGATTTTGCAGGGTATTACTAATTACTGTTAATTAGTTGATGCTATGTTATCTTTGGCCAATCATATATGGGATTTTTAGTTGATAAATTTTGTATTTTTTTTTTTGCTGTTAAAAAAAAGGTTTTGAATTTGATTTTGGAAAAGGTTTCATAGTTGATTTTGCAGGGTATTACTATTTACTATTAGTTCTTGATGTTATGTTATCTTTGGCCAATCATATATGGGAATTTTTAGTTGATAAATTTTGATTTTTTGCTTTTAAAAAAAGATTTGAAAACTGTATGTGAGAAAAACTTGAATTTTACAAATTACAACTCTAATTTTGAATTGGAGCAAAATCTGTTAGTTGTAGTTGACTTGAGCTCCGAATCGGCTGATCAATCGCTGCCTCGAGTTTAATTTTTTTTTCCAAATGACTACTTTACACTTAAAGAACATGTGTTTAAGGTTTGATACTTTTGCATATTGTAAATGAGTATTTGATTATCGCGTTACAAAGTCAGATATAATTTCCAGTGATTTGATGATGTGCAACCGGTTCTTATAGTGGTTAAACAATAAGTTTTGTAGAATCACGTCAGTAGTAGCTGTAAGGAAACGAATTCTTATTGTTTGTTTATATGGCGATTTTGGGGAATGACTTGAGAATTATTTTTCTTATGTATTCTTACACATATACTATTGATACGCATAAGAATGCTTCTTCTGGAATGGGTGTTGCTGATCACTGTAAAGGCATCTTCTTGGAACTACAAAGAAAGAAGGCACACCGTTACGTGATTTTCGAAATTGACAAAAAGAAAGCTAAAGTTGTTGTGGAGAAGACTGGCAATCCTGCTGAAAGTTACGATGATTTTACATCGGCTTTGCCCGAAAATGATTGCAGATACGCAATCTTTGACTTTGACTTGGTAACCTCTGAGAACTGTCAAAAGAGCAAGATTTTCTTCATCGCATGGTTAGTTTTCTCTTTTTCCTATATGATCCATTTGCATACCTTAAGAAAAAAATTCTATGCAGTTAATGCCGCAGATATATAGGTTATCGGACCCCCTGGTTAGACCTCGGTGCAAAATATCAGTAATGATATTATCGGCGATATTGGACCGATATATCACTACTTTACATTGCTGTCTAACGACGTTAATGACACGAACCAAGTCACAAGCGTGATTTTGCCGCCACAACGCGCGTCATGGTCAAAATTCTAGTAATTAATTGTATTACAAGCTATATATTTTTATTACTATAAATAAGCAACAAAAACATGCAATAGAACTTGTACATTGTGCTTTATGAGTTTTTCAAAAAAAAAAAAAAAAAACTTGATTTTTTACTTTTAATCCAAAGGTTTTTACATTTTTCAAATTTAACCCTACTATAAATAAGCAACAAAAACATGCAATAGAACTTGTACATTGTGCTTTATGAGTTTTTCAAAAAAAAAAAAACTTGATTTTTTACTTTTAATCCAAAGGTTTTTACATTTTTCAAATTTAACCCTACATAATTTATTTTTATAACTTTAACACAAAACTTTTCATTATTTGCAATTTAACTTCACAACTTTTGTTACTTATAGTTTTCATCTTTCGCAAATTTTCGTTTTACATATAGTTCTAAATTTTTCGAGTTAATACGATGCAACGTACGACTGTGGTTCAACTTTTTCACGTTTTGTTTCAAATTTTGCAAGTTAACACGGCGCAACGTGCATGTGTGGTTAAACGTTTTTACCTCTATTTTTTCATGTTTGACAAGTTCGTCGCAACACGTAGATCCTAGGTCGAGTCAGTGTTGGTGGTCGATAACGGTTGTGTGACATTAGTACTATCTGACACCGTTTTACACCCCGCCGCAACGTGGGGTGTGCTTTGTGGGTTTTTGAAAGAAAAAATGGTTATGCATATGGTTGTTGTAACCTTGGCTTTGGGGGTTTTCAAAAAAAAATTGATTTTTTTTACATTCCACCCAAATGTAGTTCATAAATTACTTTTAAACCAAAACTATTTATTTTTTTACTTTTAACCCAAAACTTTTTATCTTTTGCAATCTATCCACATAACTTTTTTTACTTTCAACTTTGGTCCTTTATAGTTTTCATTTTCCGCAAATTTTTCGCTTTATGTTTGGTTCTTGTGACTTAACACATCGCAACGTGCGTCTTTGGTTTAACGTTTTTACGTTTCGTTCTAAATTTTGCGAGTTAACACGACGCAACGTGCGTGTGTGGGTGAACGTTTTTACATCGTGTATTTTTTCCCCGTTTGACAGGTTTAACATAACGTACGGGTCTTAGATCGACTTAGTTATAACTAAAGAATCCCCGCCGCATTGCGGCGGGTCACAATCCTAGTTTATATTATTATACTTTTAGAACACTAATAACATAAGGATGTTCAAAGTTACATCTCACAAACCCACTTTTTGAATAGTAAGATGCATAAAATAAGAAATCAAATGATTTCTACTTAGACTATGGGTTATGGGACGGGGGTTGGGGCGTCGGTTGGCTGAAAACGCCTAAGCCAATATCACCTCGGGTGGGCTTGGGTTTGGGTGTGGCCCAAGGGCGGGAGTTTAAGGCCGGGCGTGGGGCAGGTCTATCAATATGACATGGCGGGCTCTCAATGACCAAACCAAACTAGCCGTTGCCCAACGGCTATGTGTAATTTTTTTTTATTTTTTCACTATATAAACTCACGTTTCTATTCTTTTTTTACCACATCCAACCACAATACACTCCCTCTCTTCTATAATCATCTCTATTCTCATTCTACAATACGAAAAATGAATCCTGATTAATCGTGGTTTTGACCCGAACAACCCGTGGGCATTCCAAGAAAATCCTAGCCCACCACCCAATCGTTCAATGCCTCGTCCATTTTTAATACACTCCACTATGCCCGATGTGGCGGGTTACGCATCGTATCTCTCGAATCGTGTGAAAATCAAGATCGGGTATGACATCGCCTTCAGTTTGGAGTTCGGGCTCGCGTAGGGGAGTATACAGCGATCAGTTGAATGACATTGCAAGCAAGTTAGATACATTAAACGTATTCCAACAACAAAGGGCCGAAATTCGGAAGAACAAAGAAGCTCGGGATGCTCTGAAATAAAGACGGGATGATATGAAATTTCTAGGCCAGCTCATCGATCACCTATCAGGTGAAGAATTGGAACTAATGTTGGAGACGAGAGAAGAGATAAAGAAAAAAATATTACAAGCACTAGGAATTTTTTTATGTATTTTTCTTTATTTAAAAAACATTATTAAAAATTAAAATTTTTTGTTTTAAAAATAATTTAAAGCAGTTTGGGCTGGCCACGCCCCACCATACCGTCTTCAATGTGGGTCAGCGCAGCAAAGCCCACCCAAGCCACGTGTCGAGCCACGCTCCAAACCTCCGCTCCACCATACCCCACGGTCTTGCAAATTAGAATTAGATAGATTAGCCAAATCACCTTACTCGGAAGCTAAATAGAGAACATATGTTGTTTTGTTCTCTGCCATAATCAAACTTAATATTGATTGACTTAGACTTGCAATGAAGATAACAACCAAGTTAACAACCATGTTAAGAAATTCAAACAACGACATAATTTTTTTTTGCAGAAATGATATATGTTCACTATAGTGATTAATTCATTAACCAATATAGCTATCTTCTCCAACCCTTTTATCAATTATTAATCCAAACCCTGGTAGCCATGTAAAAAATCAAAATCTTAAGTAGATACACATTAACTTTAATGCCCAAGATGATTAGAAAAATATTAATTTATGAAATTATAAGCGATAATCAAAAATCAAAATAATTTAGTTCGTTGCTAAAACAATCTTAAGAGTGAATTTCAAGGATTGTCCTTTATCTTTATACCCATTTTCAGGCGCTGTCCTTTATGTTCAAAATTGACGAGTTTTGTCCTTTATGTTTTCATATCATACACGTTTTGTCCTTTAGGCCTAACCCAGTTAGTTTTTTCCGTTAAATTTGGTCATATGTTTTGCACATGAGGACATTTTTGTCAATTCAAAGGTAAGTTCAACGGCATATTTATAGCTCAAAGCTTCTGCAACCTTTAAATTGAAAAAAATTCCTTCATGTGCAAAGCATATGACCAAATTTAACTGAAAAAACTAACTGGGTTAGGCCTAAAGGACAAAACGTGTATGATATGAAAACATAAATGACAAAACTTGTCAATTTTAAACATAAAGGACAACGCCTGAAAATAGATATAAAGATAAAGAACAATTCTTAAAATTCACTCCAATCTTAATTGATATAGAAAAGGACCATGAATTTTATATAAACCAACCTCCTGAACATAGTATCAACACTAGAGACTAATCACACAACCTTTGGCTAGATGCGAAGAAATTGGAAGTCACCAAAGTCACCTTTCATGATAACCTACTTTTGTTACCCTTATAAATGTCACATAGAAATAATTAAATCATCAAGAGAAGGATATTAGACCTCAAGACAATGAGGTATTTAATAAAACTAGCCCATATCATCTGCTTGATAAATGTAGATATTAAATACTCCACATCCAGTCCAAAGTACTCTAAACGTTTGACTTCACATTTAGGTAGACTTTGAAATCATACAGGAACGTTGATATAGAATTGAATAAAAAATGACACACGAAACTTAGTTATTCACAACATATTTGAGATAGTCTTGAGTGCAGGAAACAAATTATTTCACGAATTGAACTATAGAAATTCATAATCCTACATAATATTCAAAATAAAATTCACTTGGACAAATATTAGTACCTTTTCAAGAAGAACTGTTTGTTATATCGCATACAAGACTCGAACACATAGTTTTAGCACCATCACAAGCTTTACAATGAAATTAAATTAAGTGATGTTGAACATGATAAAAATGAAAAAATAAACGAGAACAAAGAGTGGAAAGGTGAAGGTAAAAACATGATAGACATGTATGAGACAATTGATCAACATGACCGTAAACACAATCTATATATTGATGTGAAACAAAAAAGACTCAACTGGAACTTTAGCTTGAGAGGTTGATGATGTATATATAACTATTTAAAATCCCAGAGTGTTAGCTCATTAGTTATCGTAAAAATAGAAAAAAAAAATTAAAAGCTATTCTAAATACTCTATTTAGGCCGAATTTGAACCTGAGACTTTCTCTCTAAGAGGCATTTGATCGTATCTAGTGGGTTAGTCCTCTTACTTATTTAAAAGAAGGTATTTTATTAATTATTTACATAGGTAGGTGAAATAATGTAAAAGATTACAAATTTTGAACTTATAACTAAAAATAATATCCATATAGGTCAAAATTTATGTGTGTATGAGTGTGCATATTTGAGTTAAACTAACGATGCTCTATATGATCAGGTTGTATTGCAAATTTAAAGGTAGGAAGACTTACAAATGTACGACAACAAGAAGATGAACAAAAAGCCTTTAGTTTCTACACCCAACAACAGAAAAGGGCAAAACAACTACCATATTCAAGGCTCACAATTATGAATTAAAAACTTAGCACATTTTAGGTGATGATGATCAATGGAAAACAACTCATCATAAGAAAAGGAAGCCCCAAAATTCTCTTGCTAATCAATTTTGTATTACCTAGTACAAACATAACATATATGATTGCCAACATAAGAAAGAAATTAACTACATACTAAATGTAGTAGCAAGCATCATAAAAGGGAAAAATACATACATACTACATCCAGATTTCTTCTTTTTGCGAGCGTTTTATAAATGCTATTTCAACTCTGTATAACCTTTTCACAATAATTCCATGGCAATGATAACCAAACGGCAAGAAACAAATTAGAAAACGAACAATCACGAAAAACTTAAGGAAACCCTATTCTCGTTATAACAAAACAATGGGGTTTTAATTTGATAGGTTAGTTTTGCTAAATGAACCACATACTCATTAACATATACATCCATTTCTTACAAAATATTTATCAAATTAAACTCGGATCTACATTTCTATAAGTTCAGATCAGACGTAAATAATTCATTTCAAACAAACTAGACTCCTAGACCTAAATTTTTCGATTTCATGCTTAATGAATGGCCTGAACTTAAGACAAATACTATATTAGCTAATGAATTGAATATAAATGCATGTCAATGATGATCAGGCGGTAAGAACGACTAAGTTAGGAAATTAACAAAATGAAATGAAAAAAATTAGAGCCAAATTACAGAGAGTTACAAGTAAATTGTTGATTTGAAACCGAGAGATACGAGATTTGAACCTATATTTAGATGAAAAACGAAAGAACATGCGTAAGAGTACGTGATCATCTTCTTCTATGAGATGTTTGTTGTTAGTGCACCGATGAAGGAGTTTAAAGTTTGGACAGTTTCAACGCATTCTAAAACCACTAAGAAATGTGCTACAACTTGGATGAAAAATAGTTAGGAGCAAGAGACCTTGCAATGGCGAGGATAATAGATTAGGGTTTCACAAGGAGAGAAAGAAACGATTGAAATTGAAAGTTAGGAATGAGAAATGGGTAGTCTAATGAAATATACGAGTATGGATCCTAAAAAGATTCACGTGAAATTTAAAATTAGGTCTAAGGAATTATTAGTCTCTCAACACTTGCTACGTGGCTAAATATATGAAAAATAATTTAAGTAGAGCCACATATCACCATAAAATTCTCTTGTATGAATGACCAGAGCCGGTCCAATATTTTTGGAGGCCCTAAGTGAACTACAAAGTCAGAGCCTTGTTGAATTGCTATAAAGAAAATCAGCAAATCAATCGTTTTCTATAATTAACCTGAGTAGTGCCTTCGAAGCCAGCTTATCAACAATACGAATCACCAGTCGTCCAATCCCATTTTTTATTCTTGAAAACTTGAGAATCCTCTAAAAAATATCAATAGAATCGACAATACCAAATCAAAATCGCAAATATTATAGAGTAAATCATTCGTGATTTTTTAGGGTTGCTCAATATATAAATACACACATACAGATTAATAGATGATAAATTTAGTCATTACCAGTTGAGAATCTGCAATTGAGATTGAGATTTGAGACACTAAATAACCATAGCGTTTGATTACCCTAATGTCAGCCCTGATTTCACCCAATCTGCAATTACTTTTACATCTGTTACTCAAAAGACGTCGCAAGTAACTAGGGTTGGTGTGTTGCGTCGCTACTTCTGGATTCTGGCATGAAGCGTGCGTGGAAAGTGTAGACTTCTGGAGTAAAGTCCTATTATCTTTGGACTAGAAACTTTGTTTAAATGAGCCAAAAACAAGTCTACTAATATAAAAAGAAAAAAAATTGGAGGCCCTTGTTTTTTGGTAGCCTAGGTCGTAGCCTAGTTAATAAGCATAACGGTACGACCCTGTGAATGACACCTCATCAAAATAACCTTCCATTTATTATAGAGAATATTACCTTTTGAGTCCCTGTGTTTTAGGGGTTTTAACCACTTGAGTCCAAAATCAGAATGTTTAACGTCCTGAATCCCTACAGCCACTTTTTGTAACCATTTGAGTCCAAAATTATAACTCCTATATGCACAAGATCATAATGAACAAGTCTTTGATACATAATGATTTTAATATTATATATAAAAACAATTTCACACATTTCACACATTTCACACACTGCCTCTGTCTCTCCCCTCTCTCTCTCTAGACATCCTACCACCACCACTACCTTCCACCACCACCGCACCACCACCACCCCCACCACTGCAACACCATCATCATCATCATCATCATCCCCACCACTTCACCACCATCCCCACCGCACTACGACCACCACCACCATCCGTACCATAATCACCACCACCACACCACCATCATCATCCCCACCACCGTACCACCATCCCCACCCACATCCCACCTCTACACCACCATCATCCCCAACACCGCACTACTATCCCCACCGAACCAAATACATAGATCTAGATCTGGCGGTTGCTGCTGCAAATCCAGATCCGGGTAATGTTGTTGAGTGCGGCGCTTCAAACCCACCGTGAAACACCACTCACTGCATGCAAATCCAGATTGGAGTTTGCCCAGATCGGGTTCGCATCTCCGCATCCCCGATCTAGATCTGGTTGTTGGCAAATCGTAGTGGTTGTTAGGTCATTGACGCTGGTTGTTGGGTCGTTGCGTGTGAGTGTACAGAGGACTCGGCTGATGGTGGTGGTTTATTGTGGTTGCAGGTGTATAGAGAGAAGAGAGAGAGAGAGAGAGATCGTGTAACAACCCACAAAAACACCCTAAAACGCTTCGTAAATGAAAAACCAAACCCATATACCCTTATTTTATATAAAAATCAAATAAAATGAAAATTTTCAACCTGTCGCGGGCCGTGACATGCTTGGGTGCTTCGGTCGCGGGGCGCGACACACCCCATGCAGACCAGATACGTTGATTGACACGTGTCGTCCACGTGTCAAAGCTATAAGGTGACACGGCAGCCCTAGCCATAGCTAGGGTGGCCCTCGCGGGGAGCGAATGACGGCCCTGGGCCGGTCACGGGGCGCGAGAAACCTTCGAAAAAGCTATAAATGGAGCTGTTCAGTTACTTGTCCAATTCGCTCAAAATTCTCTTCTGCTCTCTAATTTTTGCTCAAATAATATACCCCCAATATACCCAAAGTGCCAGAACTTTGTTGCGATATCAGGGTAATAACTCGATCACTGCTACGGTACTATATCCGATCGATTAAAACCGATCCAATGGATGTTTAAGTGCTGCCAATATTTGGCTATACTTTGTCATTCGTTGTGAGGGTTTCGATCTCGTGATTATCGTAAATGTTCTATTAAGTTGATAACCTAATTTCGTTTGCATTGTATATTTAATTAGGTTCACTAGCTATAAACCAGTAGGCGAGCTCTACCAACTTAAATCTGCAATGTGAGTCATTCTATTTTTATCAAATTGTTTTCAAAACCTTACTTGTTTTCAAAGTTATAATTACAGTGATTAAGTCTTTGTAATCTACAATTACTGCCGGTATTTGAGGTTTTGTATACACTACTTGATAAGCTTCACCATTGAACAACGAGTTAGCCAATGTGTGATATGACCATAGTCACAGATCCGGTCAAGTGACAAATACCGATATGGGGTAATTGGTTGATATAAACATTGTAATAGCTCTTACTACTGTGTATTATAACAATGTGTCTTTTGTATAAATTGAATGCACTCGCAAGTATTTTTTGCTGACCAAATCTTTTTAAAACACGTTTCAGGTGATTTAATGTGAAGAAAGGAAAAGTGCCGTGAAGCACTTCCGCTTAAATAAGTGGCTCAGTAAATTAGAAATAAAACGTGTTTTCTGTAATCAAAGGATTTCCCTAGTGAAATTCCTTTTCTGTAAATACGGGGTTTACCCCACAGTTGTTAAATAAAATAATTCGGTGTTTTGAAACTCTGATATTATTTTTCCTGACACCCGGTCCTGATGAAATATCCGCTGCCAATTAATAAACACCGGCACCACTGTTGTCTGTCTCAAGGCGCCCAACCGGGTACGGGTCGGGGGCCGTGACAGAAAAGGTGGTATCAGTGCCACTGATTTAAGCTAATTAAGTATTTGAAAAATAATTAAAATTTATAGGCAGGAATTTGTTGTCTCTATGGAATTTATTTGTAATAAATAATATTTAATTTTAGAATTTGTGTTTTCATTATTTGTGACGAACAGTATGAATGAGTTATCGGGGTCCCTTCAGAACTTCTCAATAAATCCCACCGATATGGAAACCACTGAAAATCAGGAGGGGTACCAAGCAGAACCCGATGAACCAATAGTTTTCCAAGCCTAGGAGAAACTAAAATCAAAGAAAAGGAAGAGAATTCTGGACTAGAAAAGGGAAAGAAAGAAGAAACCAACAGCCCAGAAAATCAAGAAAACCGTTGAACCAAAAGGAAAAGAGGTTTTGGGGGAAAGCTCTAGTCAGGCTCCAGCATTACCACCATGGGAGGAGTTAGACAGAAAGTTAGTTGTGATCTGTTTGGCCCAGCAGATGAAAACCTCTTGAATACACCCATCCCATCTTAAATACCCATAAACTTGGAACCCGCCATTACCGCACCTATCATTACACAACAACCACTCTCCAATCAAGCTGAAGAGTGGTGGCCGAATGATTGGGCTTTTCAAAACTTAATGAATAACCCAAACCCATACTACCCACAATTTGAACCTGCTCCTACTGCCTTTCCACCCATGAACCCCAAAAATGTTGCTGAGCTGCGCCATTATGGCGAAAAGTTGGTGGATGCAGGAAATCGGATCAAGTCAGTGGGTGAGAGCCTCGTCTGGAAGTATGACGAGCGGGAGTTCCACTTCTGAAGGCGGTCTAACAATAGAAAAGGGTGTTTTTATAATATTTAATACTTTGTGAAAAAATAATAATAATAATATAAATAATATAATAATAATAATATATATATCACCTAGTAATAAATAAAATATCTGTAAATATGTGGTTGTGTAATGAAGTATAATACATACATATATATATATGTATATATAAATCTAAATGTCGCAATGATCAACAATTTTGGCTATATGTGCTGACTCAGTTTGTGTTTGTGATTGCAATACTTTGTTTGTTTGTCATCTATTTTATGATAATTAATCGAGATATTATGTTTGCAATTCAGATGGCAAACGAAGTTAATCAATCAGAACAGAATAACCAGGAAAATTCTCTAAATAGAGAAGCTACATAAAACATAATCGCTCAGGGCATAGCCAATGCTATCCCAGCAATCATAGCATCTGTTAAGAACCCGGTCGAACCTTCCAAAGCTGAGAATAGCAAATGCGCTTGTGATGATAGTTTCAGTCGTAGCATAAATGGAGGCAATGATAATATTATCAAGGTCCCATTTCCTAAAAAGATGAAAGTGATGACGACTGGTTATACCTATAATGAATTTATAGTTTGTAAGCCAACTGAACTCGCAGGCAGTGAGGGAGCCACTGCTGCACTAAGATGGCTAGAAAAGACAGAATCCGTTATTAAAATAAGTAAATGTGCAGAAGAAGACAAAGTAATGTATTCTTCCACCCTCTTCAAAAAGGAAGCATTAGAATGGTGGAATACTGTTCTACAAGCTAAAGGAAGCGACGTGGCCTATGCCATGAGTTGGGAAGAGTTTAAGGAAATGATAGAAAGGAAATTCCATCCTTCCTATGAAAAGGAACAAATGACAAATCAGTTCCTGAATCATAGAATGGTGGATGTTAAGAGCAGTGAGTACACGTCATAATTCTTTGAGCATGCAAGAATAGTACCGACTCTGGCTTCGCTAGAACCTGTACTTATTTCTCGCTATATTTGGGGCTTGATTAGCGAAGTCCGCGATATAGTCAAGGCTACTAGACCTCGGACTATCGACGACGCTGTCGAATTGGCCAATACCTTGACTGACGGATTAGTTCGTATGAGGGATGAGAATAGGAATAAGGAGTTGGCTCAGAAGATTACCCAAGGTTTTCGCTCGGGTAATAATAATTACAAGAAGAAGGGAGTCGGGTAGTCTTCTGCACCGCCTTTTTGCAGAAGTTGTAAAAGGAAACATTTAGGAAAATGTAAGGAATACTGCAATTTCTACAAAATACCAGGGCACCGAGAGGAAGATTGTAGAAAGAAATCTACTATCTGCTTCAATTGCGGGGAAGTAGGGCACTTTAAGCCAAATTGCCCTAAACTAATGAAGGCATCTGACAACAAAGCGAAGGTGACAGATGGAACTAACAAGAAAAAATGCACGGGCCTTTCAGCTGACGACACAAGAGGCAGCCATGATCCCCGACGTGATCGCCGGTACGTTCCTTATCCATGACGTTTATGCAAAAGTATTATTTAACTCTGGTGCAAACCAAAGTTTTATAAATACTGCATTCTGTCAAGCTCTTAAGCAACCATTAACTAAGTTAACTCAAGCTTATACGGTAGAAATGACCGAAGGAAAGCCTATCGATATACGCGAAGTACTTCAAGAAGGAAAAATAGAACTATCAGGACATAAGTTTTCAGCAAACCTTCTACCTATGAATCTAGCTGGATTCGACGTAATATTAGGAATGGATTGGTTAGTAGCCAACCATGCTCGAATCCTATGCGACCAGAATTCTGTCGAAATTCGTGCACCAACAGGAGAAGTGATCCTGATCAAAGGAGATAAGCTGAGCAAGCCAATGAAGTTCATATCAGTGATGAAAGTTGCTAGCTATGTACGGAAGCAAGGTATAGTGTATATGATTTCAGTAATCATTAACACAAAGGGCAAGGAACTTAAGGAAATTCTGGTAGTATCAGAATACCCCGATGTATTCCCAGAAGATCTACCTGGATTACCACCAGATAGAGAAGTAGAATTCAGAATTCATCTGGTACCTGGAACCGCTCCAATTGCTAAAGCACCTTATCGTTTAGCACCAACGGAGATGTTAGAAATGAAAAAGCAATTAGATGAGTTGTTAGAAAAAGTATTCATACAACCAAGTTCTTCCCCTTGGGGAGCACCTGTGTTGTTCGTGAAAAAGAAAGATGGATCAATGCGAATGTGTATCGATTATAGAGAGTTAAATAAGGTTACCATTAAGAATCGATACCCATTACCTAGGATTGATGATCTCTTTGATCAACTTCAGGGAGCTAGATATTTCTCTAAGATTGATTTGCGCTCCGGATACCATCAACTGAAAGTACAGGAAGAGGACATTCCTAAAACTGCTTTCAGAACTAGGTATGGTCACTACGGGTTTACAGTCATGCCATTTGGGTTAACCAATGCTCCTGCAGCATTTATGGACATGATGAATAGGATATGTAAACCGTATTTGGATAAATTTGTAATTGTCTTTATTGACGATATACTTATTTATTCCAAAAGCAAGGATGAGAACTGTGAACACTTTCATGCATTCTTAACCCTGTTAAGAAAAGAAAAGCTTTATGCTAAATTTTCTAAGTGTGAATTTTGGTTACAAGAAGTGCAATTCCTATGACACATGATCAATCATGAAGGAATTCATGTAGATCCTTATTCGAAGATAGAAGTTATCACAAATTGGAAAGTTCCGAAGTCAGCTACAGAAGTTAGAAGTTTTCTAGGATTAGCTGGATATTATCGACGCTTTATCCAAGACTTCTCAAAGATAGTTGTCCCATTAACTAAGTTAACATGTAAAGCGTGTTAATGCACTTTAGGTGATAAGTGCATGTCTCCCATTTATTAGGGTCTTTATTGTACATGGTTGAAAGTTTGTCCCAAGTTTATCCTAGGGAAAGTTGTCCCAACTTTATCCTAGGGACTTTTGTCCAAGTTTTGTGTCTAGGACAATGGTCAGAGGTTTAAAGCTAGGAACATTTGTCTGAGTTTTGTCTAGGGCAAAAGGTCAGAGTTTTTGTTTTGTTTGTTTTGTCCGGGCTTTCTAGTTTGTCTTGAAAGTCCGGGTTTACCTTGTATATATACCTTTATGTGGAATAGACAAGGAAGCGATTCTGTGTGAAATTCTGTGCACCTAACCCTAATCATTGTGTGTGTTTTGTCTGGCGGCTGCTTTGTGTGAGTGACGTCATTCATCTTCCTCATCAAGAATACTCAGTGTATTCTTGATTTCTCTCACAAATCTTGCATTCTAGTGTTTCATCTACAGTGGTTCTTCATCAGGTGGATTCCGCACACCTGTTGGTGGCTTTAGCTGAGTGAGATCTTGGATTAGGAGGCCTTACAAGTGGTATCAGAGCAGTGTGCTCATACTACTGTAGGTGTTTCTTAGTTTGAAGGTTTTGGTGAGAAAAGTTCATATTTTGATTGGGTTTAGTGAGATTTTAGTGAGTTTTTGTGTTTTATTCATGATTCTTCATTCATATCTAGTGATTTGATGATGGATTTTGAGTAGTTTAGTGAGTTTTTAGTGTTTTCTTCATCTGGGTTTTACAGGGGTTTTTGTTCTTGTTCATACAGAGCTTTGAAGGTGAAAAAGATTCTGAGTTTTGATCTTTGGAAGCTTGGTCCGTGGTTTACACTTTGTGTTTGTGTCTCCGGGTATTGTTGAACCAGTGTGTAGTCACATTGGGGAGATACTCCGAAGATTGGTTCCTTCTGAGTTTTGAGACTTGTCTGAGTTTCAATTCTTTCAGTCCGACTTTTACTCATTGTCCAAATTTTCCTTTTTGGGTTTTTAGTGTCTGAGTTTTTACTTTAGATTTGTTCGATTTTTCCTTTTTAGGTTAATTAGTATCCGAGTTTTATCTTATGTTTAGTCCGACCTTTAGTTAATAGAGTCCGAGTCCGACTTTTATAGTGTTTTAAGGTAGTCCGAATTTTATAGTGTATTAGATAGTCTGACCTTTAGTTAATAAGGGTCCGACCTTCCCTGACTGTCCGAATTTTTATTCAGTTCCTTATAGTGTCCGAATTTTAACTTAGCTTTCTAGTCCGACTTCTAGTATATATATTATAGTCCGAGTTTTTAATTAATTAGTGTCCGAACTTTTTTTATAGTTTTTAAGTTGAGTCCAAATTTGATATAAGAGTCAGATCTTTTTTTTTTTATATATTAAGTGTGTCCGAAGTTTTTAAGAGTGTCTGAGTTTCATATTTTCAAAGGTCCGACTTTTTCTGATTGGTTTGAGTCCGAGTTCTTTAGGAAATATATATAAGTAAGTCCGAATTTTAAATAGTTTAGAATCTGTCCGAATTTTTCCATCTCTTAGGTGTCTGAGTTTAAAGTTCTAACAGTGTAGTCCGAGCTTTATTTGTGTTTTATTTCAGGTTCTGTGATCCGGGTTTTCACACTCTGATTAAAGCTCAGACATTTCACTTTGAACTTGGAAAAAGTCTTCTTGACACAGTTCTTGCTTGGAAACTTTCTGTTGTTTTCTGAAATGGCAAACAACAGTGTGAGTGCAATGGTGCAAAACCTCAAGCACAATGCCGAGGTGGGGAGTAACGACAAACCTCCTCTGTTGATTAATGAATTGGATTTCCCAGAATGGAAGGATCGGTTTGAGAGGTATGTTAGAGCAAAAGACATCAAGATTTGGTTGTGTATCGTTAAAGGATGTGGAGCTACTCCAATACGTACGTTGACGATTGATACGTACTTGGCTCTCACTGAAGACCAAAAGAAATTCTTTGATTGTGAAGAGAAAGCTATGTCAATGATAACGATGGCTATGACACAATCGATACTTCATACTTTCCGTAAGAGAAATACCTCGAAGGAGTTGTGGGATAGCATGATCGAACGCTATGAAGGAAATGCAGTATACAAGAAACGACGACTCGAACGTTTGAAGACTCAATTCGTTGTGTTTAAAGCGTTAAAGAATGAATCATTTGATGACACAGTGAACCGATTTTATCATCTGTTGAGCGAACTTGATAGAAGTCAAGAAGGTGTCTACACTGAATTTGAGAAGGTTGAGAAGTTTCTGAATTGTCTTCCCAGAGAATGGAATATGTATACCGCATTGATTAGAGAGGGTGTTCTCTACGAGGAGCTCTCATTGGAAGAAGTTATACAAAAACTGAAGGGTTATGCTTGGAATATGGAAGATCAAGCATCCGATTTCGAGAAGATCCAAGATCCTCAGTTATATAAGGCTTCGAAACCAATGGAGAAGGGTAGTGATGGTGGAGTCGGTGTTGCTTTGTATTCGGAGAATGAAAGTTCTGCAAGTGAACACGCCTTTATAAGCAACAATGTTAGTTCAAGCGGAACAACCAATTCCAGTCAAGGGATGTACTCTTCTAGTGGAGCTCAGAAATCTCAAGGAACAAGCTTGAACATTCCAAAGGTAGATGCAAACTGTTTGAAGTTGATTGAAGAAAACATGAGTCTTTTGGCGTCCTTCATGACTGCCTACGAGAACTTCTGTCTTGGAAAGCTCGTTGAACCGTCAAGTCTCGATGAGGACTTTGATCAGATAGATCAAGACGAAATGGAAGAACTTGATCTACAACTCAATATGGCACTGTTAGTCCGTAGAGCGAAGAAGTTTCTGTTGAAGACGGGTAGGAAGTTCATAGGAGGTCATACAAAGACTCGAATGGGAGTCGACATGTCAAAGGTGAAATGTCACAACTGCGGCATCTACGGGCATTTCGCACGTGATTGTCGGAAGCCGAAGATGGAAAGATCGAACAGAGATAACTACTCTCAAGAAAACAACTCAAGACCTCACAACAATTCAGCAACTACTTCCAACTCAAGTGCTCGTCCAAGTGGTTCTGAAAATCTTACACCGTCAACAAACAATGCTATGGTGGCTCAATCTTTACAAAAAGTGACTGAGCCTTACGACTGGGGTTGTGCATTGGAAGACATTTCAGGAGCTATCGTGTCACAAGCCTTTATAGCTGAAATTGTCAACGAAGAAGTGTGTGAAGAGATTTTCGAAGAGACTAGCATTGAGGAATTTGCGGTTGTAGCTGAAGAAATGTGTGAAGAGATTGTTGAAGAGACTAGCATTGAGGAACTTGCAGTTGTAGCTGAGGTTCTTGGGGAAGAGTTGAATTCGGGAAATGTTTCTGAGAATGAAGATAACCCGAATGAAGAGTCTGTTGAGAAGTCTAACAAGACAGAAGATGGAGAAAAGGGAGAACGCTTTGAATTCAACATCTCCACAGCTGAAATGCAGCAGTTTGCGGATGCAGAAGCTAAAAGGTTGGAAGAAAACTCCGTTGAAAACGAGGCTTGTGCATTCATGGCTGGCATTGAGGTAAAATCATCTTCTGTAGATAAGCGATGTGCTAGATGTGTTGAGTTTGTGACTAAGATTGATAGATATGCACTTCATAACACAAACTTAATTGCAGACTTAGAAAAATCCAGAGAACTCATTGCTGTTTTGTCTAATTCGGATAAAGAACACCGAATTAAGATAAAAGCGCTGAAAAATGATATCTCTGAATTTGAGAGACGTGTGGCTCAGGGAAATCTTAAAAATCAGGAATTAAAATCGGAACTTGAGATGAATCAAAATTGTGTTTTGGAAAAGAACAAAATCATTTTGGAAAAAGATAATCTGATTTTAGATTTGCAACGAAAAATTGAAAAGTTCAGGGATTCATCTGAAGTGATGAATTTCTGTATTAACAGCCAACGTCTCAAAGAATCTGAGGAAGAAATGTTCGGCATCGGTTATAAGAATGTGCCTCCACCGGTGAACCATAATTATACATCGATGCCAAGCATTGATCCTGAATTGGCAAATTTTGTGCCAAAGACCCCTCTGACGGTTGAACCTCAAAGTGAGTCAGAATCTGAGCCAGATGAAGTTACTGACTCAGATCAGTCGAAGATGAGTGGAGTTTCAAAGAAAAATGAAGTAAATCTTGAAAACATTGAAAATTTGATAAGCAATAAGATTTTGGAAATGCTTAATCAAGTTCAAAATGTGAACTCAAAACCGAAGTCACGTGGAAAATCTAAAAAGGCTTTGAAAAATATCCCTAAAACTGAGTTTGTGAAAAGGGAGGATTTTGTCAAAGAAGAAGTTAAGATCGAAACAGGTTCCAACTCTCAGTTTGTGAACCAAATTTCGAAAAATTCCACCAACGACTCATCATCTTCGACCACTCATGAGGAACGTCCAAAGAATGCTGCGAAAGTTCGCAAATGTTATAAGTGTCGAGGGAAAGGACACTTAGCAGCAGATTGTCCAGATGACAAGGGAAAATCTCTTGTTGATCCTGATCAAAAGAAACCTTTTGTTGAAAAACCACAAAATGAAGCAGTTAATGTTGAAAAGAAAAATGGTAAAAATCAGAAGGTTGAGAAAAACAAAGTGATTAAACAAGAAGTAAAACCAGTTGTCAAAACAAATGTTAAATCACAACAAAATCAGGATCATGGGGTGAAACCAGTGGTTATAAATCGTGGTAAAGGACCGGAAAGTTCATCTCAAAAACATGATGCTCGTGAGAAAACCCCTCACAGACGACCAAATCATGTTACTTTCCAAACACATGAGAATGACCAACGTTCTGGAGGTTCGAGCAACAACAATGTTAGACCTCATGCACAGAACAGATTTGTGAATGACCGAAATGCGTCACCCCCCCCCCCCCGATTTCCAAATCAAAGACAACATTCGGACAATCTTCCACGATCATTCTCAAGACACGATGATGTTCCTAGATTTGGTAGGAATTTTGAGCCTCCCAGGAATCAAAATTACGGTTACCAAAACTATGGAAGCCGAGGTTATGGAAACTCTAGTTATACCAACAGATCGTCAACTCCGTATAATCCACGATTTGGAAATGGAGGACACAATGGCAATGATGTTATTTCAAAGAGTTTTCTTATGT
Source organism: Helianthus tuberosus (assembly GCA_030545235.1). NCBI lineage: Eukaryota > Viridiplantae > Streptophyta > Magnoliopsida > Asterales > Asteraceae > Helianthus > Helianthus tuberosus. Next base: position 10,317,049 of record CM060423.1, read on the forward strand.
TGACGAATCAGGACGACCCAAGACCATCATGGCTTGGGTCCCACATTCTAACTAAATTTTCTTGTTGGGGAGTGTAGGAGCAGCTGAAAAGAGCTATCTATATTTGGTATATCGATAGTGGCTGTTCCAGACACATGACAGGAAATAAAGAGTTATTGAAAAATTTTAAACAAATTCGTGGGGGTTATGTTAACTTTGCCGGTGAGAAAGGTGGTTACATCTCCGGTGAAGGCTCTGTGTCAAATGGGAAAATTACGCTGCATAAAGTGAACTTCGTTGAAGAACTGAAGCATAACTTGATGTCGGTTTCTCAAATCTGTGATAACAAGTACACGATGCTTTTCACTGATAAAGCTTGCTTCGTCTTGCGTCCGGGATTTCTTGTTCCTGAAGATTGGATCGTTATGAGGGCTCCAAGGGTGAATAACACATATGTCATGGACATGCGCCCGTTGGTTAGCTCGTCTGCTCCAGTGACATGTCTACTTTCAAAGGTGACTGAAGATCAATCGTATCTCTGGCATAGGAGAATGGGCCATGTGCATCTGCGAAAAATGAACCACTTAGTGAAAAACAACTTAGTGTTGGGGGTTCCTTTACGTAGTTTCAATATGCACAACAAATGTGAATCATGTGAAAAAGGAAAAATCAAACGAAAGCCTCACAAACCGAAAACAGTTAACTCAATCCAAAAACCACTTGAATTGCTTCACATGGATCTGTTCGGCCCGATCCATGTTGCTAGCATTGGTGGGATGTCTTATTGCTTAGTTGTCACTGACGATTTCTCACGTTATTCATGGGTATTTTTCTTAAAAACAAAGGATCAAACTGCTGGTATTTTAAGAGATTTATTCAAACAACTTGAGAAAAATCATTCACTTCCTATTAAGAAAATCCGAAGTGACAACGGCACTGAGTTTAAAAATCATTATATGGATGAGTTATGTCGGGAAATGGGAATAATTCATCAGTTCAGCGCTCCATATGTTCCTCAACAGAACGGAGTTGCAGAACGGAAGAATCGTACCCTAATTGAGGCGGCCCGAACTATGCTTTCTGAATCAAAATTGCCAATTTTCTTCTGGGCCGAGGCGGTAAACACTGCATGTTATGTGTTAAATCATGTGCTTACGGTCAAAAGAGAAGATAAAACGTGTTATGAATTGCTTGAAAATAGGAAACCGAACTTATCTGGTTTTCAACCTTTTGGGATCAAGTGTGTTATCAAACGCACCAAAGATACTCCTAAAATGGGGGAAGTTGGTGAAATTGGGTTCTTTTTGGGTTATGCCAATGGAACTCCAAACAAACGCGTTTATAACGTTAAGAAGCGTACAGTGGAGATCGTGTTTGATATAACTCCTTTGAGTTTCGATCCTCCACCGTCCGAGTTCGGTCCCAAAAGCGGTTACGATTATGATAAATTATTTGACTCATTTGATCTTCCTGATGTTTCAGAAGAAGATTCGGAGGTTGTATACACACATCTTGTGAACAAAGATGAAGTGGATGCGAGCTGGAGAGCAAGTATTCCTACTAATGTGTCTTCGAATGTTCCAGTCGCTGACTCTTCGACCGTAAACGAAGCTGTTGCTGAGCAGATCCCCAATGCAGCTGCTCAAACTACAAGTGGAGATCTATACGTTGACTTTTCAGCATATCCAAATGTTAATGCGTCTTCTGGTAATGATCAAGCTTCTAGTAGTAATGCAAATGTTGAGGGGGAGATTCAATCGAATTTGGGAAACAATCTTCAAGCTCCGGCAATCCCAGTTCCAAGAACAAATATTCATCATCCTGTTGATAATATTATTGGGAATCCAAATGCGGGAGTGCAAACGCGAAGGAGTATTTCAGAGATGCAATGTCTGTTCTCTGCTATCAAGAACGAAGAAATCTACAATCTTAGCCTACATGAATGTTTTATCTCTCAAATAGAGCCGAAGAACTATCAAATGGCTCTGAAGGATAATTCTTGGTGTGAGGCGATGCAAGAAGAGTTAGCTCAGTTCGACAAGTTAAAGGTGTGGAATTTGGTCGATCTTCCAAAGGGCCAGCATGCAATCAACACGAAATGGGTTTTCAAGAGCAAGAAAGACGATAAGGGTGTCGTTGTCAGAAACAAAGCACGGTTGGTTGTTCAAGGCTTCTATCAGGAGGAAGGGATTGATTATACCGAAGTTTATGCACCGGTGGCAAGACTGGAAGCTATTCGTTTGTTTCTAGCCTTTGCTGCACACATGCGTATCAAAGTCTATCAGTTGGATGTGAAAAGCGCCTTCCTTTACGGGAAATTGCATGAAACTGTGTATGTGTCCCAACCACCGGGTTTTGAAGCTCCAGGGTTAGACAACAAAGTCTATTTGTTGGACAAGGCTCTGTACGGTCTTCATCAGGCTCCTCGAGCATGGTACGAGACGTTGTCAAAGCATCTATTGGAGCATGGGTTCTCGCGTGGCGCGATTGACTCCACACTGTTCATTTTGAAGAAAGGGGGAGCTTTTCTGATCGTGCAAATTTACGTTGATGACATAATTTTTGGTTCTTCAAATGAAGAATTGTGTCGTGTGTTCGAAGCGGTGATGAAGTCAAAAAAAAAAAAAAAAAAAAAAAAAACTTTTCAAAACTCGCATAGAAACTTTATTTTATGTTTACTGTAGAGTTCTTACCGCTTTCGAAAAATTGAAAAACTCCAAAAAGATTTTACTTAGTTGTAGGATAAATTTTAAGAAAAATACAAAAACATTTGAAAAATTTAAAATGAAGTCGTGTTGAGATATAAGGGAAATGATAGTACATCGGTTAGTCGTATCTGGTGCAGGATTATAGTAATATATAAAATTAACCGTTAACTGTGACAGCTTCATTATACGTTGCTTCGGTAGGTTTTACGCGTCAATAAGAACCTGTTTTTGGTATATAAACATAATGAACTGCGTAACTTGTGTGGTACATCTCTCGGATATATGGTCTTGGTACCGTAATTTCGTTTGATAGATTGCCGAGGCTCTGAGATACGTGGTCTTTATGCTGTTTATCATCTGGGTATCATGGTTGTTTCTTTTACCGAAAACAACGGGGACGCAAGTCTAGATCTTCCATGATACCATACATACGTGTAAATATCTTTAATTCATGATGCATTCGACCCAAATAAGTGATAAACAATCACATGTCCCACAAAATCATGCGGGAGTCAAGTTCGTCTCTTTGTCTGTACGATGGTACTAACCTGTTCACGGACTTGCTCCTGTGCCCTTTGCATCTGAAATTCAAGTTCCTCCTCAATAAGTGATTTTATCACAAAGGACTTGTTTTCAATCCCAAATAAGTGAGTATCTCACATTAGCTTATACGTCAAAACAGATGATAAATGGTATACTCACCAGTAAGATGATCTCTCGTGCATACCTTGATACGGGAGTATATTCTGAGGTGGGTAAACACAGTTACAGTCAGCTATTAAAACACTTAATCGCATATCTCGAAAACAGTGTTCGAAAGCGTGCTAAAGCTTAAGTGGACCACAATACCGTTGAACGTCTTGAACTGTTAATATCATTCTAATAGCTTAAACTGAAAAACTATGTTCGTGTGTTCGATATTGACAGAAAAACCGATATGATCCCTTTGCTCCGATTTCACAAAAAGATAATTAGTGTAAATACGTTCGTAGGTTTAATTTCTTTATTCCGTTTAAAAAAAAAAAAAAAAAAAAAAAAAAAAAAAAAAAAAAACATCAAAAAGATTTTGCTTTCTTGTTTCTATGTGCGAGTTATCATTTTGAAAATTCTCTAAGGGTTGTGAACATTCTTTAATAAGGTGTTAAACATCAAGTTAGGTAATTTTAAAATAAGTCTTTTTGTATATAAAAATCGGTCGTGCAAGATCCATCTAAGTGTGTGGGTAATCACGTCATTTTAAGGTGTTTCGGTAAATCTGCTTCCAAGTTGTGTTATTTTTTCAAAAGTATAAGTTTTGAAGTAAGTTGTTCTGGATGATTGTGTTTGAAATACAAATTATTAAACATTGGTTCTTTAATATTTCATTTGTTGATTCCGGGATATTGGAACTTAGTGTTGGGATCCAGGTTTGGGCCGAGTGTCTCGTGGGTTAAGTTTCTTAATCCGAGGTTAAGTGTTTCAGGTCTGGATCGGTCATCCCAAGATGGAAGATTTTAAGAAGCTGTGTGCATCTCAAGATGGAAGATTTAAAGAAGCTGTGTGCATCTGGATCGTTCGTCTCAAGATGGAAGATTTGAAGAAGCTGTGTGCATCTGGATCGTTCATCTCAAGATGGAGGATTTGAAGAAGCTAAGACGTCTGCCATTGCATTCCTTTGAAGAAGATCAACCGTTAGCTGATCAATACATCAAAGTCGTGCAGTTCTGTGTGGAAATCCAGGCAGCAAGTTCTCGAAGAAAGTATAAAGGTCTCAAGACAATGAAGACCATGCAATTATCAAGGGGGAGTTTGTTAATGCACTTTAGGTGATAAATGCATGACTCCCAAGTTTCCAATGAAAGTATGAAGATCTCAAGTCCAATGAAGACCATGCACTGATCAAGGGGGAGTTTGTTAATGCACTTTAGGTGATAAGTGCATGTCTCCCATTTATTAGGGTCTTTATTGTACATGGTTGAAAGTTTATCCCAAGTTTATCCTAGGGAAAGTTGTCCCAACTTTATCCTAGGGACTTTTGTCCAAGTTTTGTGTCTAGGACAATGGTCAGAGGTTTAAAGCTAGGAACATTTGTCTGAGTTTTGTCTAGGGCAAAAGGTCAGAGTTTTTGTTTTGTTTGTTTTGTCCGGGCTTTCTAGTTTGTCTTGAAAGTCCGGGTTTACCTTGTATATATACCTTTATGTGGAATAGACAAGGCAGCGATTCTGTGTGAAATTCTGTGCACCTAACCCTAATCATTGTGTGTGTTTTGTCTGGCGGCTGCTTTGTGTGAGTGACGTCATTCATCTTCCTCATCAAGAATACTCAGTGTATTCTTGATTTCTCTCACAAATCTTGCATTCTAGTGTTTCATCTACAGTGGTTCTTCATCAGGTGGATTCCGCACACCTGTTGGTGGCTTTAGCTGAGTGAGATCTTGGATTAGGAGGCCTTACAAAGCGGTTAAGTTTGAATGGGGACCTAAGCAGGAAGAAGCCTTCAGGATCTTGAAGCAAAGTTTAACAAATGCACCAATTCTTGCATTACCAGAAGGAACATAATATTTTGTCGTTTACTGTGACGCTTCTTAACTAGGATTAGGATGCGTACTGATGCAACGTAAGAAAGTGATCGCTTATCCAGCAAGGCAACTAAAGAAGCACGAGGAAAATTACACAACTCATGACTTAGAATTAGGAGCAATAATTTTTGCCCATAAGATTTGGAGACATTATCTGTATGGTAGTAAGTTTACCATCTTTACATATCATAAGAGTTGTTTAAAATATATTTTTGGGTAAAAAGAATTGAAGATGAGGCAAAGAAGATGAATGGAAATCTTAAGTAATTACAACTGTGATATTCAATATCACGAGAAAACAAGAAGCACGAGTTCAAGTACACGCATTGTTGGGATGTATGTAGGTACGCTTCTAAATGGATGATAGTCCCTACTACTAGCGAATAAACTTTATCCAAAAGGGCAAAAACACACTCGTCCCAAGCTCTGTCCGATGCTCGTGATCAAGAGCTTGATCTTAATTTGGATGATTTTGATGATTCTCCTTCCTGTCCACCCGGTAGAGATACGTCAAAAAAGCGGATTCAAAGAGGGAGATTGGGTTCGGCATGGGGTTGGCAACTAGTTCGGTCTCAGGTAAAGGGTTGTACACCGACCAGTTGGAAGAAATTGGGACTAAAATCGACAAATTCAATTTCATCCAACAACAAAGGATCGAGACGAGGAAAAATTTCCAAGCGCCGTACGATAAAAAAACATCAGAAAGAAAAACGCGAAGATATGAAATTTTTCGCCATGCCAATCAATTACCTTACCGGCCCAGAATTGGAATTGACATTGCAAATGAAACAAGAAATCTTGAAAAAATATGACATGGATAAATCATAAAGTTTTTAATTTTTTTTATTATATGTAGCTTTTTTTTATTTTTTGTAGTTTTTTTAATTAAATAAAATTTTAAATAGTTAAAAAATATCAAAATCCGCATGGTTGGCCACACCAGCCGAAGCCACGCCACCCCACACCCATTCTTTTAAAGAATTACCTATGGATCCCACACCCGTCATGTATCGAGCAATACCCCAATTCCAGCTCCATACCCACAATCTTAAGGATGAACTTGGCTTTAAATTTGACAAACTAACGTAAAGTTAAAGTAATTTTTATTCTATTAAAACAATTTAAGTTATGAAAGTGAGTTTGTCATATAAAACTCCAAAACGAATATTTCATATATTTATTTAAAGATGTGGTGTAGGATACAACTTCATCATGATTTGATGGATGGCTATTTAAATTACATCGTAGATAAATGACAGCACTTTCTGCATGCTCACATACAACTTTCAAGCATTTAAGACTAAGACTAATGGGTATGGGGGTCGGCTAGCCCCGGCTAGCTCCGGCGCCGAGCCCCCACACCGCCCCCCTTAGCCTCGGCCCGGCCCAAACGACTCACCCACGCCGAATGAGACGAAGCAACCTTTCACGATTTTCAATATATTACCGTTGAATTCAACGGTTATTTTTCAAAAAAAAAAAAAAAAAATTCAATTTTTCTATAAAACACTCCCATTTTCACCATTTTTCCCCACTTTCAACCAACAACCCTCTTATTTTTATACCATTTTCTCTCCACTTTTATAAAAAAAAATTACCTTTTCATCCACAATGCCATCTAATTCTTGGTGGTCCTCGTCTTCGGATGAGGAAGAGGAGATGTTTATCGCGAACGTTGTGCTACGGGCGGCGGAGACTCTTATCGAGGAGGAAGAGGAAGACGAAGAGGAAGAAAGCGTTATTACCATACGAATACGGGTTAACAGAGACCGCCAAGGTTTATCATTAATAAATTTTATTATCCTTATTTCCTCGTATTTATATATTTTTTACGACAGGGCGCACGAGAAATTGGTGAACGATTATTTTTCGGATGCACCCCTTTACAATGCCGAGATATTCAGACGCAGATTCCGAATGAGTCGTCGGTTATTCAGACGGATTGCTGATGATTTGGCGGGGCTAGACCCGTTTTTCACGCAACGACCCGATGCTCGCGGTTATGAAGGGTTCACCACGTTACAAAAGTGTACTGCGGCCATTCGCCAACTGGCGTACGGGACAGTGGCCGACGCTTTGGACGAATACTTACAAATGTCGGCAAGAACTACGCGGGAATGTTTGTATCGGTTTTGCCGTAATGTGGTGAAACTATATAGCAAAAAATATTTGCGTAAACCAAACGTGTATGATGTTCAGCAGTTATACCAAGCTCATGAAGCACGGCACGGGTTTCCAGGAATGCTCGGTAGTATTGATTATATGCATTGGGCGTGGCATAGATGCCCGACTGCGTGGCGCGGCCAATATACTCGCGGTGATCACGGCTATCCAACCGTGATACTTGAAGCCGTGGCATCACAAGATTTGTGGATCTGGCATTCTTTCTTTGGTCTACCTGGTTCACTCAACGACCTCAATGTGTTATACCAATCGGCGATCTTTACCGATGTCGTTAATGGAACCGGTCCGGACACCCGTTTTACAGTTTCTGGGGTTGAGTATAGACGTGGGTATTATCTTGGTGACGGGATATATCCGTCTTGGTCTACAATTGTGAAGACTATTCCACATCCCGATCACGAAAAAAGAAAAAAATTTGCCAAGCGTCAAGAAGCTGCAAGAAAAGACATCGAACGTGCTTTTGGTGTCTTACGGAAAAAATGGGCCATCCTTGAACAACCGGCACGTGCGTTCACACCGAAGAGGTTGCGCCTGTGTATGTACGCTTGCATTTTGCTCCATAACATGATTATTGAAGACGAAGGTCGGGCAATTTGTGAGTATGATGAGAATGCATCTATCGGGAATACTGTCCCGGTAGATCCGCCACAACAGGATTTAAACTCGTTCTCGCTAACCAACGACTTCACGCATGCAAACCTTCAACAGGATTTGGTAGAACATATTTGGAACAACTTTAACGTAGCGGACGGTGACGAGGACGAAGACGGGGACGAAGACGAAGACGAGTAGTTTTTTTTAGGAAATCTAATTTTTTATTTTTATTTTTCGGTAAATTTTTTTTAGGAAATGTACTTTTTTTTATGTTATGAAATGAAATTATTTATGTTGTTTTATGTTGTATTTTTTTATTTTTATAAAGTTTTTATTAAGTTAATAAATTAAAACTTATAAAATTATAAAATAATGAGGTGGGGCCCCATCCCCCACGAGCCTCCATCCCCCTCAAATATGATGGAGGCTCATCCCCCACGAGCCGCCTACGTGACGCCTACGTGGAGGCTCAACCCATTCAAGCCCATCCTAACCATACCCATTAGTCTAACTAACACAAACCAAGGTAACACACTTTTTATTTTTTATTTTTTATTTTGAGTGGTCACATGTAATCTTCTTAGAAATCTTTTGCTTTATGTAATTCTTGTCTTTAACAAAAGCTAACAAATGTCTATATATTAAAAAAAACGCAATGAACAGTGTTTTTACAATAATATAATATAATAAAATATTTGATACAGTTTTTTTATGGTTTTATTATTTTAATATTATACAATTGTTATTTTCTTTAGTTTTAACCTTATAAGTTTGGTGTCAACCAGTACTTGTATCGAAAATACCAGTTCGTTATCGACACATGAAGGTAAAAACTAGCACCTGCCTGATACATAAAACGCCAAAAGTCGGTACTGGATTGAGTTTGATAGTCTTTTAGTTCAATAAGTTTGTACTGCTACCCAGTACCATTTGCTCATCCCTGATCATAGATACCGTACGAACAACAACGGTATCGTACAACTTTTTTTTAGTTTCAGGTGTAGTGATGCTGATACCCCGGTTATGGTATTGGTATATGAAGATAAAAACTGGTAGCGAACCGGTACCAGGAACGCCAAACGTCAGTACCAAAGTGGTACTTAGGTTCTTTCGGTTCAGGAAATTCGGTACCGGTACCCATTACTATTTGCTCATCTCTAACTACGGGTTTCTACCGAACAACATCATTACCATACTACTTTTTTAGTTGATTTTCTTTTGGTTATTTGTTAGTGTTTTTTCATACATTTTCTTTTTATTCTTGTCAGCGGTTCCGTGTGCAACGCGCTCGTAGTGATTTCAAACACATATAAACACAAACTAAATAACAAAAAAGGTTTGCCGCAACGCGGCAATTGTTTTTATAACTAGTTAGATTTTAACAAAATCCAAAAACTAACAACAAACCATTATATATATATATATATATATATATATATATATATATATTTAACAAACAACGATGAATAATAACTTTATTTTTATAATAATATGTAGCTTTTTATTATTTTTTATTTAATATGTTATAATGGTTTATTATTTACTATATTTTCTTTTAATAACATACTTTTTATTTTTTTTCCTTTACTAAAACAATATATTTCGTTTACCATTTCTTAATAATCCTATTCTCTTTTTTTATAACATATATTAATACTTGTTGTCCTTTTTTAAAACATATATTAATTTATCGATTAATTTGATATTTATTTAATAATTTATGTTTATAACTTTTTTTTTCTAAATATATAGCTTTTTATTATTTTTTTATTTTGTTGATGAAAGACGATGAATAGTAACTATATTTTTATAGTAATATGTAGCTTTTTATTACTTTTTATTTAATATATTATAATGGTTTATTATTATATTTACTTTTAATAACATATTTTTTATTTTTTCCTTTTTTAAAACCATATATTTCGTTTACCATTTCTTAATAATTCTATTTTCTTTTTTTATAACATATATTAACACTTCTTTCTTTTATTTATCGATTACTTTGATATTTATTTAATAATTTATGTTTATAACTTTTTTTCTAAATATATAACTTTTAATTATTATTTTTTATTTTGTTGATGAAAGACGATAAATAGTAACTTTATTTTTATTGTAATATGTAGCTTTTTATTATTTTTTATTTAATATATTATAATATGGTTTATTATTAAATTTACTTTTAATAACATATTTTTTATTTTTTATCCTTTTTTAAAACCATATATTTCGTTTACCATTTTTTAATAATTCTATTTTCTTTTTTATAAGAGTTAATTACATAGTTAGTCCCTGTGGTTTGCACAAAATAACAAACTTAGGTACTAATAGTTTAAAATCAACTTCTAGGGTATTAACTTTTCATTTTGTAACGTTTGGAGGTATTAACTTCTAAGGTAATAACATAGGTAGTCCCTGTGGTTTGCACAAAATAACATACTTAGATACTAACAAAATGTGATTTTAAGCCTACAAATAAGCTTAATACCCTCAAACGTTACAAAATGAAAAGTTAATACCCTAGAATGTTATCAGAAACTATTAGTACCTAAGTTTGTTATTTTGTGCAAACCACATGGACTAACTATGTAATTAACTCTTTTTATAACATATACAGACACTTCTTTTTTCTTTTTTTAAACATATATTAATTTATCGATTAATTTGATATTAATTAATAATTTATGTTTATAACTTTTTTCTAAATATATAGCTTTTTATTATTTTTTATTTAATATATTATAATAGTTTACTATTGTATTTACTTTTAATAACATATTTTTAATTTTTTTTTGTTTTTTAAAACAATATATTTCCTTTACCTATTTTTTAATATTTTTTTTCTTTTTTTTCGAACATATATTAATAATTCTTTTTTATTTTTTAGAACATATATTACTTTATCGATTAATTTGATACTTTTTTAATAATTTACGTTTATAACTTTTTTTCTAAAAACTAAAGTACGTAGTTGTGCTTAATTTTTCCTCTAACATTCCGTTATAAGTTTTGTTAAAAACGAAGTTGTACTCAAAATAAATCAAAATAAAGTATCTATTTGGTAACATAATATGGTACGATAATAAACTAAACGTTCTAATGGTTTGCCTTTCTAAACAACATATTTATTTTCAAATCATGTTTGTTTTACATTATTATTTACGTACTCAGTTTCGCCGCAACGCGCGGCCTCACAAAAAAGTAGTACACATTATTGATAGGATATGAGAAAGATGAGTGTATACGTACACCTCCATGCCAGAAAATAAAAAGTATAAATAGGTTGCTTAAAAAACAAAACTTCTTAATTAAAAACACAAAAACTATAATCATATATACTATATTAAATTACATGGAAATTGAACGGTAACTTATTTTTTTTATTTTTTCAAACTAAATTATAATTCTTTTATTATTAAAATTTATGCAAATTTCGTTTTTCTCTTATAACTTTTTAAATACAACGATTTTTAAAATCTCAAGTATGTTTTACGACGTGTCAATTTTTATCTACATTTCGCTATAAATTTCTTTTTTTTCTTTTTGAAGCTGAGTCGTGAGTAAGAATATACATGTAATTGAAGCACAAACGTACATGTTTTTAAGGTTAACTCACATTTAGCTTTTTTATTGCCGACGTTTACCTTTTGATGATTCTAATAATATAATGTAATGATTTATAAACTTTCAAATATACATGCTTATTTTTATCTAAATTTTAATAAAAAAAATTATTTCAAAACTGAATGGTTCAAACATAACTGATTTTTTATTCTTTGTCGTGACAAACTGAAATGATGTTGCCTGAACAACTTTAGTATCGGTACCAATATTTGTTTTTATGATTTATAGGATAACTTTTGTTTCAAACATTGTTGAAAATGGAGTTTATTCAAAATAGAGTGTTTTTCTACCGTAAATAGGTAAATAGAACCATTACCGATATTCTTTTAAAACACATGTCGATATTCTTTTTACATATCACGACTTTATTTTTTTTTATTTTTTTTTTGGTCAATTGCTATACTAAGTACCAGTACCATATCATTGAACCAATATCAACCGAATTCCCGCCGCAATACGCGAAGGAATCCAATCACCGATGAAACATGAATTCACCTTGCATGTTCTTCATCTTCTGCCACTCCTTTAAACTAACAAATAAACAAAAAGGATTTCCAATGTTATTAAATAAAATTCAAATAATTAAACGCCATTTCCAACGAATTTTTGCTTGAAATCCCAAAAGCGATAGTTACTGTGTTATATATAGTCGTGTAGGGCAGTAAACCCCTAGATGATGGTTGTACGTGTTAGCCGGTGGAGTCGGTTGTTAGGCTATATTGCTGCCAAAAACCTTAGATATATTCATATAAAATACTTTTTTTTATGTGAGATTGATAGAAAACCTATCTTTCGCGTAGATAAGGTTGTTTCGTTGCCAGAAAAATAGATGAAATGGAGGGAGGGAGGGAGGGAGGGAGGAAGGACGTGTTTCCTGTAAGAAAAGCGCAGGCTTGTACAGGTAACCCGTTGCTGCTCCTAACTTTTTTAGGGTTTGTTTTTTTTAAAAGAAACTCAAAGAGTGAATTTAGCTTGAGCTTGCGTAAGTTAAAACATCATCTAGAAATGCCACATATCAAACTGAGTTCGAGCTCGTGACTCATTTTGCCTTAAGTGATTCTCTGGAGAGTATCGACCTCTCAATCTAGCTCCTGGTCTATATCTCTTCATGGCTTTCTTTTGGCCTCTCAATCTCCGTTAGACTAGAGGGTATGGAGAGCCCCATCCTCAAGAGGATGGGCCGCCACGTAGGAAGGGCTTGAGGGTGATGGACCTAGGGGGGTGGAGGATGGGCCGCCACGTCATCGCCACATCACCGCCATGTATGTATGTATAGGTATATGTGAGAGAAGGAGAGAGGAGAGAGGCCCGTCCTCTCCGTCTTGTGGGAGGCGGGGACGACGGAACGGAAGCATGGGGGGCGGTGTGGGGGACCGACGCCGGGCTTCGCCGGGCCTAAGCCGGCCCCCATACCGCTTAGATCTAGGTTAGCAGCGGCTACTCAGTGTCAGCCCTACAGAGATTCAAGGATCAGTAGGGGAAAATTGTCAGTGACTCAGTGAGTTCTTAAAATTGCCCTTCATTTAGTTTTTTTTTTTAGTAAATTACATTCCTTTATATTCCAAAGGTCGCCGGTCTCCCAGTTCCGCCGGTTGGGCTCGACGTTGGGTATCAACTCGGTATAGTGGGCAGGGTTTTCTCGGTTGTCTCGTGTGTAGGCTGCCTAAGGTTACCTTTCTCCCTATCCCGTTTGGTGCTTCTTCCATTCGCCTGTCGGGGAAGTGGGTTTCCTGCTCGTTATTCTTCTGCCTTTTATTCTTCTGGTTCGTCTCGCTGGTGGGCTCGACGTCGAGTATCTGCTCGGAATAGTCGGTTGGGTGTCCTCGGTTCCCCTCCTTTCTGTTGGGGTAGTTTTGAGGTTACCCTTCTTCCTATTTTGTCTGATACCTCTTCCATTCGCCTACCAGGGTAGTGGTTGTTTGCTTTTTGTTTCTTTTTTCTTCCGTCTGCATGGAAGGTGTGGATGATGGTGGTCCGTGGATTGGTCCTAAAGTTAAAGGGACTGGTTCAGGGTTTGGTTCTAACCAGAAGTTTTGCAAGTTTTTTGTCTCCAACATTCCCAAGGGTTGTAGACCATAGGATTTGGCTGATGCTTTCAGGGTTTTTGGTGATATCAAGGGGGTCTTTATTGCTAAAAAAAAGGATAAAGAAGGGAGGACTTTCGGTTTTGTTAGCTTCAAGGGTGTGCAGAACGTTGAGGAGCTGGAAGCTAGGTTGGTGAACCTAAAGTTAGGAGGCAATAAACTTCTTGTCAACATTGCTCGGTTTGCCAAGGAAAATGAATCTAGCCACCAGGTTCGTGATGGTTCCATCAGGGGAACTAATGAGCGGGGTGTTTTAATAATCTGAAGTTTGAGGGTAAACCAAGACAGTCGGAGATGAAGTTCAAGAATGTTGTTAATGGAAGATCTTTTGTGGATATCATGCTTAACAAATCAAGCCCGGCTCAAGAGGGAGATGTAGTGGAAGTGGACCCCTCGTTTTCTGCTCTCTCCGAGAAATTCGGAATAGCTTTGGTTGGGAGAACTCGGAACTTTTCCGTTCTCAGAAATATTAATGTCTCATTAAAGGAAGCGGGGTTCCGGGATATTGTGATTCAATATCTTGGTGGCTTGACGGTGTTACTTTCTTTTGTCGGGGAGATGGAAGCAAAAAATTTCGCAGAGGTTGGTGAAGTATAGTCTCGATGGTTCGTATCTATTGATCCTTGGGTTGGGCAAGCTCTTCCGTTTGAGCGTCTAGCTTGGATCAATATCTTCGGGGTGCCCCCTCATATTTTCTCTCCGAAGGTCTTTAACTTAATTGGCGGTAAGTTCGGAAGGGTGGTTCAAGAATCGCAGGTTAAAGAAGACGATGGTGATCTTACCTTTGATTGCATTGGATTTTTAACATATAGTGGCAACTTGATCTCGGGTTTTCTAAAGCTGAAGTGGCAGGATAAGACGTATCGGGTTTGGGTGAATCAAGAACCTAGTGCTTGGGTGCCGGATTGTACTGGTAACATTAACCAGTTGGAAGATAAGTCATCGGAATTTTCGCTCGGTGATCGGCCTCCTATGTCGCCGGTGGTTGGCGACCCTGTGGACGAGGTAGGTGGTGAGTCACTTGGGGCTAACGTCCAAACGGTGGATCCTCCTGGGGATTCGAATAATGCGGCGCATGGTGTGGTGGGGGAGGGCCCCTTGCATGGGGATAAGAACACTAATTTTTCTCCCCCTTTGGAGACTGTGTTCGAGACCAGGGGTAATAATTCTTCCCCCCTTTCAGTTTCCAAGGATTCTTTCAATGAATGTTGGGCTAATAATGTGGGCCAGATAGCCCAGAAAGAGAAAAAGATATAAGTTTGGTGATTTTAATTCTTTTGAGTTGGGTTGCAATGTTGGGCCCAGTGTGGTGTTGGGTCAGACGGTTGTGAATACGGTATCTCCTGAGTTAATTGGCAGGTATTCTTCTCACTTTGAAGGGGGTATCAATCTAAAAGCCGTTCCAGAAGGGTCTTCAAATTTTCAAGATCCGATGAGGGATGCAAATAAGGATGGGGAGTCCGCGGAAGTCACTTGCCTGGTGAGCGATTCTCAGGCTATTTCGAAAGGCCAGGAGGTCAGCGATACCATCGAATTCGGTAAATTAGTGGGTGCCAAATTGGATGGTTTCGAGGACAAGTTGGAGAAAATTATCAGGGATGAAGAAGGTATTAATGTGGTTCATCAATGAATTTGCTCTCTATCAATATCACGGGTTTCGGGGTGGAGAAGAAAGCTAGCTGGATCAAGGAGTTAAAAATTAGAGAAAAAGTGTCGTTTTTGGCTTTTCAAGAAACTAATCGTTCGGATATCCCTAACGCTGATGTTGAACGATTCTGGGGCAATTCGGTCTGGGCTAGAGAGGCTGTTAATCCGGTGGGTAGGTCTGGGGGGATCCTTTGCGTTTGGGACCCAGGTATGTTTTGTCTCAATTCTGTGTCTAAGGATCCTAATTTTCTTTTGCGTTCTGGGAGGGTGAAAGGGTGTATGGAGGAGGTGAACATTTTGACTGTGTATGCTCCCCAAAATTCGGCTGAAAAAAGAGCGTTATGGAGCCGCATTCTGACCGAGAAATCGGGTAAGGAAGGGTTATGGATCATGGTTGGGGATTTCAATGTTGTTCGTAATGTTGAGGAACGCAAAAATTCTTGTTTCAAAGCCAGATGTGCGAGGGATTTTAATCTTTTTATTCATGAAGCTGATATGTGTGATTTCGATTTAAAAGGCAGTAGGTTCACTTTTATGATGGATGGAGTTAACGGCAAGAAGTTCAGTAAAATTGATAGGGTGTTGGTGTGCAAAGAATTTCAAAACCTGTGGCTGGAAGTGTTTGTTAGGGCTTTGCCTAGGCTTCATTCTGATCATAGCCCCCTTCTCTTGGTGGTCAAGGACTTAAATTTTGGGGCTAAGCCCTTTCGTTTTTTTAGCTCCTGGCTATAGGCCGGATTTTTTGCTAATGTTGTTCAATCGGCTCTGCTGGAATTTAGCGCCGAGGGAACTCCTGATCTTTGTTTCACCCTTAAGTTAAGGCACCTCCGGAACAGAATTAAAGATTGGAGGGATGGTATTCGTAGTAAGGAAGCCGAAGAGGAGGAAACCGCTAAATCTGAGTTAGAAAAAATGGAAGAGATTATGGAAGACAGGGAGCTCATGGAGGAGGAAGAATGGGTTCGTTTAGAATGTAAGAAAAACTTATTAGAAGCGGAGAGCTTCAAGGCGAAGGATTTGCGGCAGAGATCTAGAGTTAAGCGGGCCTCGGATGGAGATGTTAATACCAAATTTTTTCATGGGTTCATTAATAAAAGGAAAGCTTCTAACGCCATCCCGGGTTTATTGGTCAACGGTGAGTGGATCTCTAGGCCAAAATTGGTGAAGAATCTTGTATATAATTTTTCCGTCTTAAATTTAAGGAGGATCTCCGTTTTAGACCCGACTTAGATTGTTCCTTTGTTAAGCATTTGTCAGAGGAGGATGCTTCTTTTCTCATAAAGGAGTTCTCGAAAGAGGAAATTAAACATGCCGTTTTTTATTGTGGTAGCGAACGTGCTCCGGGTCCGGATGGCTTTAACATGAAGTTCTTTAAAAGGTTCTGGGATTTGTTCGAAGAAGATTTTGGGAACATTCTAAAGCATTTTTTTGATTCGGGTTCTTTCTCGAGGGGCTGCTCTTCCGCTTTCATTACGCTAATTCCTAAGGTCAATGACCCTGGTGACTTAGGCGATTATCGTCCGATAACCCTTGTGGGTATTATCAACAAAGTGGTCTCCAAAGTGTTAGCTAATAGACTCAAAGTGGTCATAGGCTCGTTTATTTCTGAAAATCAATATGCTTTTCTAAAAGATAGGCTCATTTTGGACGGCCCTCTTATCCTCAACGAAGTTCTGGCTTGGGCTAGGAAGAATCGTTCTGAGATGTTCATGTTTAAAATTGATTTTGTTAAAGCCTACGACAATGTGAACTGTAACTTCCTCTCGTCTATTACGGCCCAACTTGGTTTCCCACCGAGATGGTGTCTCTGGATTCACGGCTTCCTCTCGTCGGCTCGCTCCTCGGTCCTTGTTAATGGCTCGCCAACTTTCGAGTTCCAGTGTCATAAAGGTATGCGTCAGGGTGACCCGATTTCGCCTTTTCTATTTCTTTTAGTTATGGAGGCTTTTCTAGTATGATAAGGAAAGCGTGTGAGGTTGAGGCGTTTTGAGGTATTCGTTTGCCTAATGGGGGGTCGGTGATGTAAGGACCTTCAAAAATGTCCCAATATGACCCGTAAGTAAAAACCCGAACCCCTGAAACCATAATCTGTATCAAAAATCAAGAAAATCAGATATTTGGTCTTCAGGCGGGCCGCGTAAGGGTTAGCTTAGTCTTACGCGGGCCGCGTCAAACCTGCATTGACCGGATAAGCGTTCCAGATCCACGTGTCACACACGTGGCAAGTCTAGTGATGACACCGTAGCCCTAATCTACGAAATAGACCCTCTCACGGGCCGCGTAAAGATCAAGCCAAAGTTCACGCGGGCCGCGTGAACCCCAAATTTCACCTATAAATAGGTTAGATCATGAGCAGTCCTCTGGTGTCGAAACCATTTCACAAAAAACGAAATATCACTGCTCAAAAGTCGAAATTTCAATTAATATAGCGAGGCGCTGCTATGATACAGGGTATTAACTCGATCGCTACTACGATTCAATGTCCGATCGATTGAAAACTATCCGATGGATGTTTTAGTGCTGCCCACATTAGGGCCATACTTTGTCATTAGCCGTGAATTCGACGGATGTTTAAGTATAGCACTTTGTCATTCGTTGTGAGGGTTTTAATCTCGTGAGTTATCGTAAATGTTGTATTAGTTACTGAGCTAGTTCGTGTGCATTGTTATTTAAATTAGGTTACAAGGCTAATCAGTAGCCTAAATCCTGCCCGTATAAATCAGCAAGGTGAGTCATTCTCTTTTTATCAACAGTATTTTACAATACTCCAATCATTTTCAAAAAGTTATAATTACAGGGATTAAGTCATGGTTATCACTGGCTAATTGGGGTATTGTGCACATTACTAATTTCTCACAGTTAGGCTAATAAATCCTAACAGTGATAATCATTACTACTTGGGGAAGGACCCAATAATGGTATGACCATCGTCACCAGGTGACACGGCGCCAGATAAAAATAAGATAGAAGCCATTGTAATCGTTCTTATGCTGTAATTTATAACTATGTGTCATTTTATCAAATTGAGTGACTCACCAGTATTTCCCCGCTGACAAAATATTTTTAAAACATGTTTCAGACGACCTGCTGTAAATCAAGGAAAACGTGCTACGGAGCACTAACAAGCTTGAAGAGGTGGCTCAGTTAAAATAAATAAACATGTTTTATAAATCAAGAAATTTCGTAGTAAAATTCCTCTATTGTAAATTACGAGGTTTTATCCCGAATTATGAAATAAAATAATCGGGCATTTCAAGTTTTAAAAAGATCCTGTAAAATCTTCCGCTGTCGCATCAATTAAATAAATACCGCGGGTTCCTGTCCCGCGGCTCCTGACCGGGTCAAACCGGGGCTGGGGCCGTGACAGGAAAAGGTGGTATCAGAGCCACTGATTTAAGCCTATTAAGTATTTAAAATACGTAATTTTTCCTGATTATCGTCTTGTGATTATGTGTTTTTAACTGACTAATTGTTAGTTACAGTATGGGTAAGCAAAGAATCTCGGATATCTATCTTAAACTAGATAGTATACCAAAAGATAAGGGAAACTCATCCCAATCAAATTCCTCAAGATACTCAGCGGAAACTGAGGAAGGAATATTTGTTCGTAAGGCACAATTTGAAAAACCACTTTCCCCTACTAAAAGAAGTTGGATTATTAGAAAAAGTCAAGAGAAAATAACGAAGTCACAACCAAAAGGAGTGATGAGTAATAAGGAAACTCAGGAAATAGGCAGTAACCCACCATGGGAAGATGAGTTAGATGAACAATGGGCAGATCTCTACATGTTAGCCACTGTAGCAGTAAATGATAACTTTTGATTAAATCACCAAACCAGTACCATCACTTATGCTACCTACAAACCAGGAACTTTAATCTATTAAACAAACCACTAGTATAATTCAAAATTTTTAGTTGTAATAAATATGTGTTGTTTTAATAAATGGTTTGTATAAATTAAATAATTATAATAAATAAATTTTCTAATTACTATGTGAAAATTCACAGTTTCAAAATTTTAACCTAGAATTTTGTGTGTTTCTTCATATCTGCAAAACAGCATGAATGAACTATCTGACGCCCTTCAAAATCTCAATCTCTATCCTGTTAATGTGGAAGATTCCAAAGACTTTACTGGGTATTGTGCCAATGTTGAGGAACCTTTGGAATTTCAAGCTCAACCTCCGGAGAAACCCAAGCCAAAGAAAAGAAGAAGAATTGTGGGCTGGAGGCGTGTGCGCAGGAGGAAACCAGTAACTAGGAAAGTTGCCAAGACGGAGGACCCAATGGATAAAGGAAAAGGAATAGAAATTGGAGAAAGTTCCAAGCAAGCCGAGGAAATGCTGTCACAGGAAGAACTAGATTACATACTAGCAAGTTGTGATATCCTTAAACCTGCTAATGAAAACCTTTTCACTTATCCTGCTGAAACCTAGCTTCCAGTAAACTTGGAACCAGCCATCCCAGATTCCTTTGCCAACACCCGTCCTTTAGGAGAAATGGAAGAATGGTGGACCAACGATTGGCAATTCCAGAATCTTTTAAACAACCCTTATACTTTTCTCCCTCAGTTTGACCCAGAGCCTGCACCCAATCCACCGATGAGCAACGAGAATCTGGCTGAACTCCGCCATTATGGCGAGTAGCTGATGGATGCAGGAAATCGAATCCGAGAGGTAGGAGAACAGATCTCCTGGAAGTACGACGAGAGGGAACGTCGTTACTGAAAATGCCAGCTGACGGGATAGCATGTGAGGGTGGAAGCATGTGTTTAATAATAATATAATAAATATAATTATATGAAATAATTTAAAAATAAAACTTGTGTAAGATAACCAGTGTGTACGGATGCCTATTATAAAATATATAAAATATCGAACGTCGAAAGATCGACAATTTTGGCTATATTTGTTTACATGATTATGTGCAATTATTCTGTTATGTTTGATTATTAATTATTTTATACTAATTACTTATATAAATTAATTACCAGATGGCAAACGCTGGTAATGAACCCGATATTGAAGTTAATCAATCTGAGCATAACAATGAAGATCAATTTCTGAATAGGCAAGATATCGAAAATATCGTTGCTCAGGGAATAACCAATGCTATTCCAGCAATTCTTGCTGCTGCCCGAAATCCAATTGAACCTCAAATTATTCCTAGCAAACGAACACATGAAGACAATTTCAGTAATAGTATAAACGGAGGTGGCAACAAAAACAATAACAATAATGATAATATACTGCAAGCCCCAACTCTCAAAAGAATGAAAGCTGCAACACCTGGTTGCACTTATAAGGAATTTCTTGCCTGTAAACCAGCTGAATTTGCAGGCAATGAAGGGGCGACTGTGGCGCTGCGTTGGTTGGAGAAAACCGAAGCAGTAATTATGATAAGTAAATGTGTCGAGGAAGACAAGGTCATGTATGCATCGCATCTTTTTAAAGAAGGGGCGCTAGAATGGTGGAATACGGTACTTCAAGCCAAAGGAAGAAATATGGCCTATGCCATGAGTTGGGAAGAATTCCAGAAACTAGTGGAAAGAAAATTTTGCGCTGAATACGAAAAGGAACAAATGGCAAATAAGTTCCTGAACCACCGGATGGTGGATGTAGACTGTCGAGGGTATACTTCGACATTCTTCGAGTATGCGAGAGTGGTACCAACCCTGGCTTCGCCAGAGCCGGTACTTATTTCCCGCTATATTTGGGGATTGATGGGCAAAATCCGTGATATCGTTAAAGCTGCAAGACCCCTCACTATTAACGATGCAGTGGAATTAGCTAACACCTCAACGGACGGACTGGTACGCACACGAGAAGAAACCCGGAAAAAGGAAGTAGCCCAAAAGATTACCCAAGGATTCCGTATGGGTAATCGTAGTAATTTCAAGAAAAAGGGAACCGGGCAATCTTCCATTGTTCCATTTTGCAATACATGCAAAAGGAAGCATTTTGGAAGATGCAAAGGATATTGCAATTTCTGCAAAATCCCGGGGCACCAAGAAGAAGACTGCTGGAAGAAGAAAGCAACAGTCTGCTACAACTGTGGAGAAGCTGGACACTTTAGGCCAGACTGCTCAAAGCTGGTCAAACCAGCCGATAACAAAGCCAAACCTTCAGAAGGAACTACCAAGAAGAATGCAAGAGCCTTCCAGTTGACTACTCAGGAAGCAGAATTAATTCCTAACGTAATAGCTGGTACGTTCCTAGTTCACGACGTTTATGAAAAAGTATTATTTGACTCTGGTACAAACCAAAGTTTTATAAATACTTCATTCTGCCAAGCTCTTAACTTACCCTTAACCAACCTTAGACAGATTTTTACAGTCGAAACGGCAGATGGGAATTCTGTTAAAATAAATAAGGTTGTGCGAGAAGGAAAGATAGAACTTTTAGGTCATAATTTTTTGGCAAATCTGTTACCTATGAATTTAGCCGGATTCGATATAGTATTAGGAATGGATTGGTTAATAGCCAACCATGCTTGAATTCTCTGTGATAAAAACTCCATAGAAATTCATACACCCACAGGAGAATTAGTGGTAATTACAGGAGATAAGCCACGAAAACCACTGAAATTCATTTCAGTAATGAAGTTGGCCAGTTATTCAAGAAAACAAGAGGTGGTGTATATGATTTCCGTAATTATTAACACAAAAGGTAAGGGACTTAAAGAAATTCCGGTAGTAGCAGAATACCCGGATGTCTTTCCGGAAGAACTACCTGGATTACCACCCAATAGGGAAGTCGAATTTAGAATACATCAAATTCCTGGAACTACACCGATAGCCAAGGAACCTTATCGGTTAGCACCCACCAAAATGCTAGAATTGAAAAAGCAATTAGATGAATTACTGAGCAAAGGATTCATACAACCTAGTTCATCCCCATGGGGAGCTCCAGTGTTGTTTGTGAAAAAGAAAGATGGGTCAATGCGAATGTGTATCGATTATATAGAATTGAATAAAGTTACAATTAAGAATCGATACCCATTACCTAGGATTGATGATCTTTTTGATTAATTGCAAGGAGCTAGATACTTTTCTAAGATAGATTTACGCTCCGGATATCATCAATTGAAGGTACAAGAAGAAGACATACCTAAAACTGCTTTCATTACTAGGTATGGTCATTACGAGTTTACAGTCATGCCCTTTGGATTAACAAATGCCCTAGCAGCATTTATGGACATGATGAATAGAATTTGTAAACCGTACTTGGATAAATTTGTAATTGTCTTTATCGACGATATACTTATTTATTCCAAAAGCCAAGAGGAGCATTGTGAGCACCTGCATACACTCTTAACTTTGTTAAGAAAAGAGAAGCACTACGCCAAATTCTCGAAGTGTGAATTTTGGCTACAAGAAGTACAATTCTTAGGACATATGGTGAATCACGAAGGTATTCACGTAGATCCTGCTAAGATAGAAGCGATTACCAAATGGAAAGTTCCGCAATCAGCTATGGAAATTAGAAGTTTTCTCGGGTTAGCCAGATACTATAGACGGTTTATTAAGGATTTTTCCAAGATAGCTGTGCCATTAACTAAGTTAACATGTAAAGCAGCTAAGTTTGAACGGGGACCTAAGTAGGAAGAGGCCTTTAGGATTTTGAAGCAAAAGTTAACAAACGCCCCAATTCTAGCCTTGCCAGAAGGAATAGAAGATTTTGAAGTCTATTGTGATGCTTCTAAACTAGGATTAGGATGTGTGCTAATGCAACGCAAAAAGGTAATTGCGTATGCATCAAGGCAATTGAAAAAGCACGAGGAAAATTATACTACTCATGATTTAGAATTAGGAGCCATAATTTTTGCCCTTAAGATTTGGAGACACTATCTATACGGAAGTAAGTTTACTGTCTATACAGATCATAAGAGTTTAAGATACATATTTGGGCAAAAAGAATTAAACATGAGGCAAAGGAGATGGATGGAAATCCTAAGTGACTACGACTGTGATATTCAATATCACGAAGGAAAAGCAAACGTAGTTGCTGATGCCTTAAGTCGTAAGTATCATGAGAAACAACGACGAATTCGTGCTCTTAGATTAAGTCTACAATTAGACTTACTAGAACAACTGAAAAACATTCAAGAAACAGCAATCAAGGATGATACTGAAGGAATGAAAGGAAGGATAAAAGAATTAGAGCAAGGAAGTGATGGACTTTGGAAATTCCATAAGAAAAGAATTTGGATACCTAAGCAAGGAGAATTAAGAAATAAGATTTTAGAAGAAGCCCATAAATCTAGGTATACCATGCATCCTGGTAACAATAAAATGTACCAAGATTTAAGGAATAATTTCTGGTGGATAGGAATGAAAAAGGACATAGCTAGATATGTTTCTAAGTGTCTTACTTGTTCACAAGTTAAGGCAGAACACCAGAAACCCTCAGGTTTACTTCAACAATTAGAAATGCCTGTATGGAAATGGGAACTTATAACCATGGACTTTGTTACTAAGTTACCCAAAACCAGAAAATGTAATGATGCGATTTGGGTAATTGTGGATCGATTAACCAAATCAGCTCATTTTCTACCCATGAAGGAAACCTTCAGCATGGAAAGATTAGCCAAGTTGTATGTAGATGAAGTAGTATCCTTACATGGAGTTCCGCTCTCCATTGTATCGGATAGAGATAGTCGTTTCACTTCCCATTTCTGGACAAGTTTCCAGGAAGCAATGGGAACCCGACTAAATCTAAGCACTGCATAT
Source organism: Helianthus tuberosus (assembly GCA_030545235.1). Taxonomy (NCBI): domain Eukaryota; kingdom Viridiplantae; phylum Streptophyta; class Magnoliopsida; order Asterales; family Asteraceae; genus Helianthus; species Helianthus tuberosus. The sequence goes on from CM060423.1 coordinate 10,341,158, forward strand.
CATCCTCAGACAGATGGACAAAGTGAAAGGACGATACAAACCCTGGAGGACATGCTTAGGGCATGTGTGATAGATTTTGGTGGAAATTGGGACGACCACCTACCTTTAATCGAATTCTCCTATAACAATAGTTATCATTCAAGCATCGAAGCTGCCCCATTCGAAGCACTATATGGAAGAAAGTGCAAAACTCCAGTCTGTTGGGCAAAGATAGGAGAAAGTCAATTATCAGGTCCCGAGATTGTGCAAGAAACTACCGACAAGATCACTCAAATCAAGGAAAGACTGAAGATGGCTCGTGATTGTAACACCTTGAAAAAAAAATTCACGTCCTATAATGTGTTGACACGTGTCATAATGTTTGAACGTGAGAAAGAATATTCTAGAGGGACTAAAAGTTGACAAACATGAAAAGTATGTGAATATACGTGTTCTAAATGTCAACAGTGAATAAATATATTGTACATTTGCCCTACATGGTGCTCATACCTTCAAACGAATAAATCACGGATCATACGAAGCTAAATAAGAAGGAAAGTGAGAGATTACAAACCACAGGGGTTAAATGTGTCAACATGTTTAAGTTATACCTCTGAGTGACCTTTTAGCAAACCCGAAGCCTTGTAACGGTTAATTATGCTCACTAGAATGCACGATATAAATTTCATAAAGTTTCGTTATCGCATGAGCAAGTTGTGATCAAATTCGTTTACAAGGGGTTAAAAGCGTTAACATTGAAAGTTAGGACTTTTCGGGTAATAACCGAGTGGCCAAGGACTTAACAAGAGGAGTATAAGTCTTGAGACCCTTAAGTGTCAATTTGGAGGGCTCAAAATGCAAGAAACAAAGGTTGGTTGACCTTTCGAAGAGCCAAAAGCCAAGGATGCAAACTGAAAAAGTTTTAAAATCTGAAGATGGACTCCAGGCGGGCCGCGTAAGGTCTTGGTAATCCTTACGCGGGCCGCGTCAGGCCCCCAGATGCAGAAACTCATTTCTTCTGCCTGTTCAGCCTTGGAACCGACTTTAATCACATGTTTCACTTCATGTGCGACCTCTAAGTGCCTCCTAGACACTTAGGGACATGTGTTGATGAATTGTGGTCAATTGTAGACTTGGGTGTCAACCTTTTGTGGTGATTAAAGGCTCCTAAGTTGCAAACATAATCATTCATTCTCATCTGCATTTCTTGAAGACCTCTGGAACTCAAGAGCCTTTTCTAAGCCTTCCTAGTCGACCATTAGACCTTGGTAAGTATGCCTAACCCTTCTTAATTAAGTTTTAGCTTAGTTTTAGCTTAAAAGTCAAACCGTCGTAATTAACGGTTGACTTTAAGATAAATCACTATTGATTCAGTGTTTAGCCACATCAAAGGTAGTTATAAGTTGGTAATTATGTGGGCTTTAAACCCTTAAAAGGGCATCCACTGATTCCCATCCTAACTAGGTCATTTGTCGAGTCAAAGATGATTAGAAAAAGTCAACAGAAATGTAATCTTTCGTTTAACGCATAATTAACGATGTAAAAGGCGTGTAACCTATTTTATCATTCATATAACTTGATAAGAAGCATAAGAACTTGTCTAAGCTTGTTTGATTCGACAACTTTCTGTTTTGAACCGATTCGGAACCGAAAGTCGCAAAGCTTTGACTTTTGCTTTGACTTCAGTTCTGACCCGCTTTAGTATGATTTGGAAATGCCTTAGAGCTTCCTTAGGACCAGGCTACATGTTAGCATAACCCTCTGTGGTTGGTTCATTGATTGACCCATTCGTTTACGCGTTTCCGTTAATTGCTCATATGTTGACCATTATGCCCTTATTACCTTAAAACGTGATTTTTGGAAATGTAAAAGTGTAGAAACTTTAATTACTGATATATAAACTTGTATGCAAAGTTTGACATCAGTTTGAAGTGTAGATTGAGAGTTATGCTCATTAGCGCAAATTGAAAGCTTTTTGTTAATAAAATGGCGTAATTAGCATATAGCCTAGTTAAGCCTACTTTTTGATATCAAATCTTTACCCACTGATGTGATATATTATTTTGGGAATTTTAAAGATTTTTAATTAATTTTAGGCTGAGCATAACTTATAGTCGTAGGCTTAATCCGGTAAATGTCGGTTTTGCCCTTACGGGCCATAAAATGAGTTTTACATATCTAAACGACTCCAAACCTTTTGCTACTGATCACATATGATAAATAAATTATTTTAAGCCTTCTGGAAATATAAAAATATCAGATTTAAGTATCGAACCCGGAAATGGCCTTTAATCGCCTTTTTAAGCGTTTTTAACACATAGTATGTACTAAAACTATTTTAAACATACAAGGGTTGATACCTACTGATATTTGAGGCAAATTATAATATTTTAACAGTAAGTAAAGGTTGATAAACTCAGACTTCAGTTTTGAGCTTTACGACTTATGTGAAATTACCAAAATGCCCCTTCGGTGCATAGTTTGGTTATAATTGATAAATTTCACATATATACTTTATCCTACTGTTATAACTTATCAAAATAAGTATTTTCTCTGATTATACCAGACCTGTAACTCAGGTAAATACTTAAACTCTTTTATAACCTTTTAAATAACCAAACTACCCCTACGAGGCCTAGTTTGTGTTTAAATACGTTTTGGGCATAATGAAAGACATCTTACTGATGTCACAACATATTTGAGGCATAATTAACTTAGGAAACCTGTATATGACTCTCATGATTACCCGTCATGCGTTATTCGCGTTCGGTTCGGTTTATGTAACTAGTTTGCATAAATTAGCCGAAACGGGTCAAACATTATCGTTTTTATCTCAAAATCCAGAATGTGTTTAGTTTACCCATATTATACAAGTCTCCAAACTTGTCGGTTCTAAATCACATCCTATTCCGGTCTTCGCTTAATCATGCGTTTTGAACCGTAAACCTTTCCTTAAAACTAACCGGTCTAAGTTATGACTTAAATAAGACCCGTTAGGAATTTAATAGGTTAATAAAACCTTCGTTCCAGATTGAGAGCCCCAGTAGAAGTACTTGTGCTTGCTGATTAGAATATACGGCTGAGTATAAATTGCATTGCTAGCTCAGGTAAATACTTTTAACTTATTTTCCCTTATACGGGCTTGGGATACGGTATTATAAAAATACCGCTTGGTCGGGTGTAGAAACCTTTTAATCGGAGATGATTAAATTGCATAATCCCGTTTTAATCTGTATTGATTGATAACAAATAACATTGGGGGTTAATGACCGTGTCCTGGATATCCTTGGCTCATTTAAAAAGTGAATGGCCATAACTTAAGCACAAGGTGTAGGCATAACACCTCCTGTTGCGTATGTAAAAGATATACTCACTCGTAAGGATGTCTTCTTGTGAGTTATATTTATGGTGTGTCGATTAATCTTGACCGTCTTGTATTGTATAATCACCGGCCCTAAATGTTGGACAACCATGTAAATCGGATACAAGATCTTTATTAATAAAATTGTCCCAAGTATAAAAGATTAATTTTGCCTCGTGCATTTTAATCAAATTATAAAAGATATTTTGTGCCATGTGCATTCAAATCAATTTTCTTAAACTCTTTTAAAAATGAGTTAGTTAATTTTATTTACCAGTGTAAACTGACGTATTTTCCAAAAGGTTAAGTGACAGGTACTATGCGTAATTGGCTGGGAGCTCAGGGCGTCATTAGGGAATCTTGCAAGTTCTAGATGCCTAAAGTCTGTTGAACAGTTTTCTTTTATTGATCCGCCTGTGGATCCTTTACCTTCCGTTGTAATACTTTGACATTACTTATATTCGGAATGTAATATATTTATCTTTTGCTTCCGTTGTGCATTTATATATTGTGTTGTTTGACTATGATGATCTCAACTACGTCACGATACTCCCCACCGGTGACACGTGGAAATCAGGGTGTGACAGTGATCGTCAGAAAAGTTATGCAGACAATCGACGCAAGCCATTAGAATTTCAAGTCGGAGACAAAGTACTATTGAAGGTCTCTCCTTGGAAAGGAGTAGTCCGCTTTGGTAAGAAAGGAAAGCTAAGTACAAGATACGTAGGACCATTTCCAGTAATCCAACGCATAGGACCAGTTGCATATCGCTTACAACTACCAGAGGAGTTAGCAGGGGTACATGACGTTTTTCATGTATCCAATCTCAAGAAATGTCTATCTGACGAATCCTTGGTAGTACCTCTTCAAGATATAGAGGTAAATGAAAGGTTAAAATTTGTTGAGAAGCCATTACAGGTAGAAGATAGAAAGGTTAAGTTTCTCAAGCGTAAGCGACTAGTGCTGGTCAAAGTCAAATGGGATTCAAATAGAGGACCCGAATACACATGGGAGCTGGAATCGGAGATGAAGCGAAAATATCCTCACTTATTTCAGTAAATCTCGAGGACGAGATTTTAAATAAGGTGGGGAGGATGTAAGGACCTTCAAAAATGTCCCAATACGACCCGTAAGTAAAAACCCGAATCCCTGAAACCATGATCTGTATCAAAAATAAAGAAAATCAGATTTTTGGTCTTCAGGCGGGCCGCGTAAGGGTTAGCTTAGCCTTACGCGAGCCGCGTCAAACCTGCATTGACCGGATAAGCGTTCCAGATCCACGTGTTACACGCGTGGCAAGTCTAGTGATGACACCGTAGCCCTAATCTACGAAATAGTCCCTCTCGCGGGCCATGTTAAGATCAAGCCAAGGTTCACGCGGGCCGCGTGAACCCCAAATTTCACCTATAAATAGGTTGGATCATGAGCAGTCCTCTAGTGTCGAAACCATTTCACAAAAACGAAATATCACTGCTCAAAAGTCGAAATTTCAATTAATATAGCGAGGCGATGCTACGATACAGGGTATTAACTCGATCGCTGCTACGATTCAGTGTCCGATCAATTGAAAACTATCCGATGGATGTTTTAGTGCTGCCCACATTAGGGCCATACTTTGTCATTAGTCGTGAATTCGATGGATGTTTAAGTATAGCACTTTGTCATTCGTTGTGAGGGTTTTAATCTCGTGAGTTATCGTAAATGTTGTATTAGTTACTGACCTAGTTCGTGTGCATTGTTATTTAAATTAGGTTACAAGGCTAATCAGTAGGCTAAATCCTGCCCGTATAAATCTGCAAGGTGAGTCATTCTCTTTTTATCAACAGTATTTTACAATACTCCAATCATTTTCAAAAAGTTATAATTACAGGGATTAAGTCATGGTTATCTTGAATCACTGGCTAATTGGGGTATTGTGCACATTACTAATTTCTCACGGTTAGGCTAATAAATCCTAACAGTGATAATCATCACTACTTGGGGAAGGACCCAATAGTGGTATGACCATTGTCACCAGGTGACACGGCGCCAGATAAAAATAAGATAGAAGCCATTGTAATCGCTCTTATGCTGTGTCACACCCCGATTTCCACGTGTCACCGGTGGGCCTGGTGGGGGAGTATCGTGACGTGGTTGGCAACAATATAGTCAAACAACACAATATCAATATGCACAGCGGAAGCAAATTTAAAATAAGATACAACCGAATTTAATTTTGTAATTTCAATGTCACAATATTCGGAAGTTTATCCACAGATGGATCGAAATAAAATAATATTTATGGTTCAACAGACTTCAGGCATCCTAAGCTTGCGAGACTTTTTATTGATGCTAAGGAGACAATCCAGCCAATTTCGTTTAGTACCTGCATTCAGTCTTTTTGGGAAAATACGTCAGTTTACACTGGTAAATACAATCAACTGACTCATTTTGAAAAAATGATTTAAAATTGGTTTGGATGCACATGGCATAAACATTTTTATAACTTGGGAGAATTATTTAATATTATAATCTTGTGAACGAATTACATGTTACTTGTGCGTTCAGTAGCCCGGATCTTGTCCGGGTTAAAGATCAATAGACACACCACAATATAGAGTTATACACTGACAGGTGTACGCCTACACCCCGTGCTCAGGTCGTGGCCATCTCGTAAGATGATGCCAAGGATATCCGGGACATGGTCATTAACCCCCCAAAGGCTTTAAGTAATCAAGACTTTTTAAATGAGCCGATCAAATTAGTCAACTACCCACTCAACTGTGGAGATTTGATGCTCGATCAAGCGGTATGCTATATATCGTAACCCAAGCCCGTATAGGGAAAATAAGTTAAAAGTATTTACCTGAGTAAGTATTAATCACAACAAGCAAAATGCACGTAGCTTTTACTGGTCCTCCTAATCTGGAACGAAGGTTTATAATAACCTATTAGAATTCTAACGGGCCTTTTATTAAGCTTAAGCTTAGACCGGCTAGTTTCAAGATACGGTTCGTACGCACGATTAAGCGAAGACCGGATAGAATGTGATTCAGACCCGACAAGTTTGAAGACTTGTTTAATATGGGTTTATTATTCACATTCTGGATTTTGAGATAAAACCGTTAAGGTTTGACCCGTTTCGGCTAATTTATGTAAACTTGTTACATAAACCGAACTGTGCGCGTAATAAGCGTGACGGGTATTCATGAGAGCTATATACAGGTTTCCTAAGTTAATTATGTCTCAAATATGTTATGACATCAGTAAGGTGTCTTTCATTATGCCTGAAACGTGTTTAAACACAAACTAGGCCCCGTAGGGTAGTTTGGTCATTTAAAAGTTTATAAAAGCGTTTAAGTAACATCCTGAGTTACAGGTCTGATGTAATCAGCAAATATACTCAATTTGCTAAGTTATATCAGTAGGTTAAATCAGGTATGTGAAATTTATCATTTTTAACCAAACTATGCCCCGTAGGGGTATTTTGGTAATTTCACATAAGCCGAAAAGCTCAAGACTGAAGTCTGAGTTTATCAACCTTTGCTTACTGTTAAAATATTATAATTTTCCTCATATATCAGTAGGTATCAACCCGGGTATGTCCAATATAATTTTAATACATACTTTGCGCTAAAAACGCTTAATAAGGCGATTAAAGGCCATTTCCGGGTTCGATACTTAAATCTGATATTTTTATATTTCCAGAAGGCTAAAAATAATTTATTTATCATATGTGATCAGTAGCAAAAGGTTTGGAGTCGTTTAGATGTGTAAAACTCATTTTATGGCCCGTAAGGGCAAAACCGACAATTACCGGATTAAGCCTACGACTACTAGTTATGCTCAGCCTAAAATTAATTAAAAATATTTAAAAATCCCAAGATAATATATTACATCAGTGGGTATTAAGTTTGATACCAAAAAGTAGGCTTAATTAGGCTATACGCTAATTACGCCGTTTTATTAACATAAAGCATAAATTTTGCGATAATGAGCATAACCTTTAATCTACAAGTCAAACTGATGTCAAACTTTGCATACACGTTTATCTATTGGTATTTAAGGTTTCTACACTTTTACATTTTTATAAATCACGTTTTAAGGTAATAAGGGCATAACGGTCAACATATGAGCAATTAACGGAAACATGCATATTAATTGGATAACTAATGAACCAAGGTGTATAATCACAGAGGGTTGTTCTAACATGTAACCTAGTCCAATTAAAGCTCTGAGGCATTTCTAAAACATGCCTTAACGGGTCAGAACTGAAAGTCAAAGTGAAAGTCAAACTATGTGACTTTCGGTTCCGAACCGGGTCTAAACAGGAAATTGTCGGGTTGAACATGTTTAGACATGTTCTTACACTCATTACTAAGTTATAACAATGATCCAACAGGTTGTATATGATCTACAATGTTAATTATGCATAAATGGCATTTTAGACTCCCTGTTGACTTTTTAAATATAAGTTTGACCCGACTTTTGACCTGGTTAGAGTGATGATCAGGGGAAACCCTTTTGAGGTTTTATTACCCACATAAATACCAACCTATAACTACTTTTAATTCGAGATATGACTGAGCCATTGTTGACTAATCTTGAAGTCAAACCGTAATTACGACGGTTTGACTTTTAGCTAATTAACTAAGCTAAAAGTAATTAGAGAAGGTTAGGAAACTTACAAAGGTCCTAAGCTTGATTAGAGAACTCTTGAAAGCAGGTTGGAGCTCCAGGAATGATCAGAATGTTGAAGGAATTGGTGTGAGAATGTTTGTGACTTGAAGGCCTATTTATAGTGGATTTACTCACCACAATTGATTGACAACAAAGTCTAGCATTCACCACAACATTCCAACATGTGTCCTAGTGTTCTAGGGGTTGTTTAGGGGCCAAGGGATGTGAAAAATCGATTAAAGTCGGATCCAAGTGCAATGGCAGACAAGAATCAACAACAATCAACAATTCTGCCCAGATCAAGCCCTCGCGTAGCGCGAGGGTGAGCAGGTGAGGGCTCGTGCTACGCGAGCCTATGGGGTCAGCCAACAAAGTTTTGATAATTTGCAGTTTGGTCCTTGGCTCTTCAAACTTTGTACAGACACTTGTTTCTTGCATTATGAACCCTCATTATTGATCTATAAGGGCTTCAAGATATATACCCACTTTGTTAAGTCCCTGATTAACTTTATTGTTACTCGAAAAGGCCTAATTTTCAATGTTGACGCTTTAACCCCTCGCACACGAATTTGTTCACAACTTGCTCATACGTTAACGAAACTTTATGAAATTTTAATCGTGTATTCTAGTGAGCATAATTAACCATTACAAAGCTTCGGGTTTTTCAAAAGGTCACTCAGAGGTATAATTTAAACATGTTGACACATTTAGCCCCTATAGTTTGAAATCTCTCACTTTTAGCTTCGTATGATCCATGATTTATTCGTTTGAAGGTATGAGCACCATGTAGGGTTAATGTACATTATATTTATTCACAGTTGACACTTAGAATACGTATATTTACACACTTTTCATGTTTGTCAACTTTAGTCCTTCTATAATATTTCTTTCACACGTTTAAACATTTGACACGTGTCTACACACTATAGGACGTGAATCTTCGAGGTGTTACATGCTGTAATTTATAACTATGTGTCATTTTATCAAATTGAGTGACTCACCAGTATTTCTCCGCTGACAAAATAATTTTAAAACATGTTTCAGGCGACCTGCTGTAAATCAAGGAAAACGTGCTACGGAGCACTAACAAGCTTGAAGAGGTGGCTCAGTTAAAATAAATAAACATGTTTTATAAATCAGGAAATTTCGTAGTAAAATTCCTCTATTGTAAATTACGAGGTTTTATCCCAAATTATGAAATAAAATAATCGGGCATTTCAAGTTTTAAAAAGATCCTGTAAAATCTTCCGCTGTCGCATCAATTAAATAAATACCACGGGTTCCTGTCCCGCGGCTCCTGACCGGGTCAAACCGGTGCTGGGGCCGTGACAGGTGATTTCTCACATCATGTATGCAGATGATTGTGTGCTTGTCGGTGAATGGGCCAGAAATAATATTAAAAAGGTGGCGTTGCTTTTAAGGTGCTTTTATCTTTGTTCCGGATTAAAAATCAATATGAAGAAATCGAGTCTCTTTGGAGTGTGTTTTGGTGTTTCGGATATTGAGGATATGGCTTCGATTTTGAATTGCTCCTTGGGTAAGATTCCTTTTTTTCACCTTGGTGTTATGGTGGGTGCCAAGATGAGTAAAGTCGCAAATTGGAATTTCATTTTTAACATTTTTGAATCGCGCTTGGCAGTGTGGAAGGCCTCCTTACTGTCCATTGGTGGTCGTGTAACGCTTATGAAATCGGTCCTCGAGAATTTGCCTAACTATTATTGTTCTCTATTTAAAGCTCTGATCTATGTTATTAATAAATTACCGTCTATTATAAGGAGGTTTCTATGGGGAGGTGGTAGTTCGGAAAGGAATCTTCACTGGGTTGCGTGGAACAGAGCTTCGGCTCCGATCGATAGGGGAGGTATTGGGCTTGCTGATCTTAAAGATATTAATATTGCTTTGTTAAGTAAATGGGTGTGGAGATACTGTACCGAAAGGAACGCGCTGTGGAAAAAGGTGATCGATTCTATTCATTACTCCAAAAGAAGTTGGTCCTCGGTTCCATTGAACAAAAGCATCGGAGGTGTGTGGAAGGGTATTATTTCCGTTATTTTAAAAACAAAAGTGGGAGGTATCGAGTTATTACATAATTTCAAATGGGTGGTTGGTAACGGCGAATCGATTAGATTTTGGCTTGATTCGTGGGCCTGTAATGAACCATTGAAGGTCCGGTTCCCAGCCTTATTCCGGCTGGAATCGGAAAAACACTGTCTTATGGCCTCTCGTTTTGATTCTTCGTTGCCGGCTTTTTCTGGGAGGTGGGGTTGGTCCCATGATTTGGTTTCGGCGGACAAAATGAGATAATGGAATGCCTTTATTGAGCTCCTGGACTCGGTTAACCTTCCGGGGACCAATGATAGATGGGAGTGGATCGGTGATGTGGATAAAGCTTTCTCGGTGAGTGCGGTTAAAAGTTTCCTCAAGAGCGATACTGATTACAGTAACAATTTTGGTCTAAAATGGTCGAAATGGGTTCCGAAAAAGGTGAACACTCTGGTTTGGCGTGCTCAAATGGGAAGGATCGCTACGTTGGATGCTCTTTCCAAGCGAAACTATTTCAATGGGGACGAAAGATGTGTTCTGTGTAACGACGGGCTTGAGTCTGCGGATCATCTTTTTCGTACATGCTTAGTGGCCTCGGAGGTTTGGTATCTTATAAGTAAATGGTGTAAAATCAGTCCTATCTTCGCTTTCTTGTCACACCCCTATTTTCCACGTGTCACCGGTGGGGGTATCGTGACGTAGTTGATATCATCATAGACAAATAACACAATATAATAATGCACAGCGGAAGCAAAGATAGATTCATTTCAACTTTATATAAAATGTAATATTAAATATCACGAGTAGTTGAAACGGATCCACAGGCGGATCAAAATAAAATAAGATATTGTTCAACAGTTTATTGTCGTCCAAGCTTGCGAGACTTATTGTGGACGCTCTAGAAGACAGCCAGCCTATTACGTGTAGTACCTGCACTTAATCTTTTGGGAAAAATACGTCAGTTTACACTGGTAAATACAATTTAACTGACTCATTTTGAAAATGATTGAAAATTTGTTTGAATGCTCATGGCACAAAACATTTTATAACTTGGGATAATTATGTATTATAATCTTGTAAAGGATTTACATGTTACTTATGCGTTCAGTAGCCCGGTTCGTGCCGGGTTAAAGATCAATAGACACACCACAATATTGAGTTATACACTTGACAGGTGTACGCCTACACCCTGTGCTCAGGTCGTGGTTATCTCGTAAGATAATGCCGAGGATATCCGGGACATGGTCATTAACCCCCCAAAGGCTTTAAGCAATAAAACACACATTCAAAACAAGGCATCTCAATAAATTTAACCTCTATTCGATTAAAGAATTCAATTCCGGACCAAGCGGTATTTTATATACCGTACCCCAAGCCCGTATAGGGAAAATAAGTCAAAAAGTATTTACCTTGGTAAGTATTTATCTCAACAAGCAAAAAGGCAGGTAGCTTTTACCGGTGCTCCTAATCTGGAACGAAGGTTTAATATAACCTATTAGATTTCTAACGGGTCTTTATTTAAGCTTAAGCTTAGACCGGTTAGCTTTAAGGACGAAACGGTTCAAACGCACGATTAAGCGAAGACCGGATAGAATGTGATTTAGACCCGACAAGTTTGAATACTGGTGCAATATGGGTATACTAAATACATTCTGGATTTTGAGACAAAAATGATAATGTTTGACCCGTCTCGGTCAATTTATGCAAACTAGTTACATAAACCGAACCGAACGCGAAAAGAGCGTTACGGGTAACCGTAAGAGTCATATGCAAGTTCCCAGAGATAATATGCTATAAATATGATATAATATCAGTAAGTTATTTCCTATTATGCCCAAAACGGATTTAAACACAATTTATGCCTCATAAGGGCATTTTGGTCATTTTAAAGTATATAAAAGAGTTAAATTAGAAATCTGAGTTACAGGTCTGGTTTGTACAGTAAACATACTTAATTTAACATATCATAACAGTAGGGTATGACCCATATATGAAATTTATCATTTAAAACCAAACTATGCACCTTAGGGGTATTTCGGTAATTTCACAAGGGCTAAAAATGTCAAAACTGGAAACCTGAGTTCAAAAACTTATACTTACTGTTATTTTATAAAAATATGCTAAGAACATCAATAGGTATCAACCTTATATGTTTAATATGGTCATAGTACACATTAGGCGTTAAAAACGCTTAAAAAGGCGATTTAGAGCCGTTTCCGGGTTTTTAAAAGAAAGCTGATATTTTTATATTTCCAGAATGTTCAAAATATTTTATTTAACAAATAAAATCAGTAGAAAAAGGTTTGAGGTCAAAAAGATTTATAAAACTCATTTTATGGCTAAAAAGGGTAAAACCGTCACCGAATCAAACCTAAAGACCTATGTTATGCTCAGTCAAAAATTAAATAAAAATCTTTAAAAATCCCAAAATATTATATAACATCAGTGGGTAAAAAGTTTTATATTAAAAAGTGGGTTTAAATGGGTTATATGCTAATTACGCCGTTTATGTAACATAAAGCTTGCAAGTTACGATATTGAGCATAACTCTTATTCTGGACCTCAAACTGATATCAAATTTTCGGTGCAAGTTTATAAATTAGTAACAAATGTTTCTACTCTTTTACTTTTTCAGAAATCGCGTTTTATAGTTAAAAGGGCAAAATAGTCATATTTGAGCATAAACCGGTAACATGCATATGATTTGAATAAGTGTTGAACCAATTTGTAAAATCTCAGAGAATCAAACTTATATAAAAATTGGTCCAAAATATGCTCTAATGCAGATCTCAAACATGCATGGATGGATCCGAACCGATAGTCAAAGAAAAAGTCAATTTATGTGACTTTCGGTTCCGATTCGGGTTTAACTGAAAATTGTCGAGTTGATCATGTTGAAACATGTTCTTACATTATTTATAAAGTTATTTTGATGATCAAACAGGTTGCATGTAGCCTACATTACTAATCATGATTAAATTTGCAAAAACACATTCTGTTGACTTTTTAAGAAATGCTTTGACTCGACAATTAACATGCTTAGAGTGTGAATCTGAAAATACCCTTTTAGGGGTTTGTTACACACATAAATACCAACATGTAGGTACTTCCAATTTGAGAAATGACAGAGCCAATCTCGTTTAATCGTAAAGTCAAGTGTAATTTACTATAGTTTGACTTTCGGTTAATACACTAAGCTAGAACGAATTAGAGGATGATATGAACACTTACAATGATCCTAGACAAGCTTAGAGATCACTATGAGCCTGCCTTGTCGTCCAGAATGCCTCAGAAAAGTTCTTGTGAAGTTTGAAAATGCAAGTGTTCTTGAATGTTGCTACCTCAATAGACTTTATAGCAAGTATGATCAGATTCAAGGCTGTTGCAGAGGTCTTTCAGATGTTTTATGAAGTGTCCAAGGTCCTAAGAATGCATGTATACCCATTGGTGAGGTCCTGAGTCGCTCACAGCTGGAAACAACTCGCAAAACTGACATAACTGGCAGCTGGTCGCGACTGTTGTCGCTGGGCACTTGTTCGCGGGCCGCGAGGCTGGTCACGCGGGCCGCGTACCAGCAGACGACCAGTTCAGCAGGTTTTTGATAATTACAAATCAGTCCCTGCTCTTATGATACGTGTTTAAGCTATTTATTTGCACTCTAAACCCTTGGAATCTGATTTTTATGAACCTTGGGACTTTTATAAACATGGCAAAGTCCTCGGTTCACTTTGCGCTTACCCGAAAAGTCACGAAATTCACGATAACGCAATTAACCTTTCGTGTACGATTTTAATCATAACTTTCTTATACGTTCACGAAACTTCATGAAATTTTTATCATATATTCTCGTGAGTATATTTTATCATTACAAAGCTTCGGGTTTGCCAAAAGATCACTCAGAGGTATAAATTTAACATGTTGACACGTTTAGCCCCTGTAGTTTGTAATTCCTCACTTTCTTACATTTTCCGCTTCGTATGATCCATGATTTATCCGTTTGAGATTATAAACATCATGTAGGGTCATTGTAGGGCCTACTTATCAATTGTTGACACTTTGGACCCTGATATTCACACAGTTTCACCGTTTGTCAACTTTAGTCCCTCTAAAGTATGTTTTTACATATTCAAAGTCCATGACACGTGTCAGTACATTATTGGACGTAAATTTTCGAGGTGTTACATCCTCACCGCCTTAAAAGAAATCTCGACCCTGAGATTTACTGAAACAAATGAGGGTATTTTTCTTTCATCGTGGATTCTACCTCCCATGTGTATTCGGGACCTCTTCGGGCATCCCATTTGAACTTAACAATAGGTATGTGCTTCCTTCGAAGCTTCTTTACCTTTCGGTCTTCAATCGACAATGGCTTTTCCACAAATTTCAAGCTTTCATCTATATGTACATCCGTATACGGTATAACCAGTGGTTCATCAGCGGAACACTTCTTCAAATTACAGATGTGGAACACATTATGGATAGCACTAAGTTCTTCAGGCAAGTTTAACTTATAAGCAACTGACCCGATACGTTCGATAATCTCGAAAGGTCCTATGTATCTCGGGCTTAGCTTGCCTTTCTTACCAAATCGCATCACCCCCTTCCAGGGTGACACTTTAAGCAACACTTTATCACCTACTTCGAAGTGAAAATCTTTACGCAGTGGATCCGCATAACTTTTCTGCCTATCCCTGGCAGCTTTCAAACGATCGCGAATCTGGACAATCTTGTCCGTTGTCTCAAAGACTATCTCTGGTCCTGATAGTTGGACATCTCCAACTTCTGCCCAACAAATAGGCGATCTACACTTTCTACCGTATAAGGCCTCAAAAGGCGCAACTTTTATGCTGGTGTGGTAGCTATTGTTGTAGGAGAATTCAATTAGTGGTAGGTTCTTATCCCAACTACCACCCAAATCGATCGCACATGCACGTAGCATGTCTTCCAAAGTTTGAATAGTACGCTCACTCTGACTGTCAGTCTGAGGATGATAAGCTGTACTAAAATTCAAACGAGTGCCCAAAGATTGTTGGAAACTCTTCCAAAAATGTGACGTGTATCTAGTATCTCTATCAGAGATAATAGATACGGGTATACCATGCAGAGCTACAATCTTATCAACGTATAACTGTGCCTTTAGATCCTGGTACATCTTATCAGCTCCAGGATGAACAGAATATTTGGAACTGTGGGCTTCCTGGAGAATAACATCTCGAAGTCCTCCAAAAACTGGAACCCATATTCGTCCATTCAATCTTAGCATTCCGTCCTTGTCATGGGACAACTGCTCCTCAGTTACCCCTAGTTTTTCTTCAGGATAATTAGCTTCCAGCACAGCTTCCTTTTGTGCAGCTAATATCCTTTAGTTCAAATCGTTCTTGATTTCGATGCGCTTGGCATTGATTCTTATTGGCTTAACTCTTTCTTTCCTACTCAAAGCGTCAGCAACTACATTTGCCTTGCCTGGATGGTACTTTATTTCACAATCATAATCATTTAGAGTTTCCATCCAGCGTCTTTGCCTCATGTTTAAGTCCTTCTGGTTAAACAAATGTTGAAGGCTCTTGTGATCTGAATAGATCACACACTTGGTACCATATAAGTAATGCCTCCATAGCTTTAATGCAAATACAACGGCACCCAGCTCCAAGTCGTGGGTGGTGTAGTTCTTCTCGTGCACCTTTAGCTGTCGTGAAGCGTAGGCAATAACCTTGCCTTTCTGCATGAGTACACAGCCCATACCAGTGTGTGATGCATCACAATACACCACAAATTCTTCTATACCATCGGGCAATGTTAACACTGGCGCATTGCTCAACTTTTTCTTCAGAATATCGAAGGATTCCTGCTGCTTAGGGCCCCAATCAAACTTAACCTTCTTGCGTGTCAACGAAGTAAGGGGCGCAGCAATCCTTGAAAAGTTTTCGATGAATCGCCTGTAATATCCTGCTAAACCCAGGAAGCTACGAATTTCAGTAGGCGTCTTTGGCTCTTGCTAATTCATAACCGCTTCTACCTTAGCGGGATCCACTTGGATACCACGCTCACTTACTACATGTCCGAGGAATTGGACTTCCCGAAGCCAAAATTCGCACTTCGAAAATTTGGCGTAGAGTTTCTTTTGATGTAGAAGTTTGAGAATACAACGAAGGTGTTTCTCGTGATCAGCTTTGTTCTTCGAGTAAATAAGGATGTCGTCAATAAAGACGATGACGAATTTATCCAGATAAGGCTTGCAGACGCGATTCATGAGATCCATGAATGCGGCTGGTGCGTTAGTGAGCCCGAAAGGCATCACTAGGAACTCGTAATGTCCATAACGAGTCCTAAACGCTGTCTTGTGTACATCTTCATCCTTGACCTTCAACTGATGATAGCCTGACCTCAGGTCGATCTTTGAAAAGTAGCTTGCCCCTTGCAATTGGTCAAACAGGTCGTCGATCCTGGGCAAAGGATACCTATTCTTGATAGTGACTTTGGTAAGTTCACGGTAATCGATGCACAGACGCATCGATCCATCCTTCTTCTTGACAAACAAAATCGGCTCTCCAGGGAGACGAACTAGGCCTAATAAAACCTTTAGCTAACAGATCATCCAACTGCGTCCTTAATTCCTTCATCTCCGTTGGTGCTAACCCATAAGGTGCTCTCGCTACTGGTGCAGCACCAGGGATGATGTCAATCCGGAATTCGACTTGCCTATCTGGTGGCAAACCAGGTAATTCTTCGGGAAAAACTTCGGGATATTCCGAAATGATAGGGATATCTTCAATCTTAGGCTTTGGCTCGTCTATAGTAACTTGTGCCATATAAATGACACAGCCCTTCTGCATACATCTGGATGCCTTGAGCATGGACACTTGCTCAGGCAATCCATGCTGTGTATCCCCTTGGATGGTAAGTGACTCCCCAGATGGAGTTTTGACTATCACTTGCTTTCTATTACACACAATTTGGGCTTGGTTATGCGATAACCAATCCATGCCTATAACTACATCAAAGCCGGCGAGTTTAAAGGGGAGTAGGGACAAAGGAAAAGAATGATTCCTAATGGATATAACACATCCATCTAAAACAGTTGAGGCTGTTTCTATGGTTCCATCAGCTAACTCCACCTCATACTTCACACTTAAGGCTTTTACAGGCAATTTTAACAACTCACAAAACTTATTATCTACAAAAGACTTATCCGCTCCAGAATCAAACAAGACTCTAGCAAAAACATCATTTACAAGAAAAGTACCTGTAATAACGTTGTCATCTTGAACTGCTTCCTTAGCGTCCATCTTGAAGACCCTTGCATTGGTCTTCTTTCCATCATCGGCTTTCTTAGCGTACTTTGGGCAATTAGACTTAATGTGCCCTTTCTCGTTGCAACCGTAACATGTTGCATCCTTCAGACCCTTACACTTCAAAGTCGTATGATCAGTAGATTTGTAGATTCCACATGGTCTCGTGTGGGACTGCGATTTTGACTCAAAACGACATTTCCCAAAATGGTTCTTCTTGCAAGTTTTACATTTGGGCTTATCCCCCGACTGTTGCCCATCTCTCTTAGATCCCGACCCTTTCCTGTGGTCGTTATTTCCTCGGTGTCTCTTTTCCGATCTCCGTGAGGTATCGTCCTCATGCTTTCTCTTATTCTCTTCCGAGTTCCTAAGTGCTCTCAACCTGACTACGTCCTGGGTGAGAGAGAGAGAGATAGATCAGCTACTGATCTGAAAGTTGTAGGCCTTGATGCCTTAACACTCGCTTTAATCTCAGGGGCCAAACCACCAATGAAACGGGCAATCCTTCTCGGCTCTGGGGTTACCAAGTATGGAACCAACCGAGATAGAGTATTGAAAGTGGTGAGGTATGCCTGGCAGTCTAGATTCTTCATCACCAAAGATACGAAGTCTGACTCGATCCTTTCAACTTCATGTTGCGGGCAAAAATTCTCTTTAATAAGGGCCACGAACTGTTCCCATGACATACTGTAAAGTGTGGCCTTTCCGGCAGCTTGTAAGAGAGATTTCCACCACGCTAGTGCGTCCCCTTTGAACGATTGGGATACGTACTTCACTACATCCCGATCAGCACACCCGCTGATATCTACAACTGTATCCATTTCGTCTAACCAGGTCATGCAGTCGACCGCTCCTTTCTCCCCAGTAAAGTCTCTGGGTTTACATGAGACGAAGTATTTATACGTACAGGACTTACTGTGCGATTCATGTTTCTGCTTGATCTTCTTTATCGGGACACTGTTTTGGTTAGAGGAGTGATGATCCTCATTATCCTTCTTTGGCTTATCTTTCTTAGGTACCTCCTTCTAAGAGGGCGGTTTGCTATGAGCCTCCGAATGTGTTCTTGGCTTGGAACGTGATGCGGTTCGGGTCCTACTTCGGGTCCCGCTTGCTTCACTAAATTGTCTATTCAGTGCTTCGACCACGGCATCATTCACTAGTGCTTTCAATTCCGCACCAGTTACTAACATCTGAGCATTTTCAGGGTTTTGTGCCGGACGACTGTTTAGTTCTTCGGATTTAGCCATGTAGTCTTAAATTGCTACATAAAAATAAGGACAAGGTCTATTTAGAAGTCTAAACAGCATTATCGTTCTTGACGATTTATTAACCATGGTAAACAAAAGCCATATTAGTTAATTTTAATAATTTCATTCAGGATTTTTACTAATAATCTTTTTAGAACGAAATATAATATTGGCATAATAAGCCTAGTCACGTAGACAAATTTCTAAATTACAAATTTAGATCTTATAGGATTAAGGCTTGAATAAATGAGACAAATCAATCCTTTTCTTGGCAGGGAGTTTATAAACTACAGCTGCCTTTTTGTTTTATATGACATTATTTATATCCCGTAGGCATTATGTCACAACCAAGTATATATAGAAATATTAAACTTGGATATTTTATAAAAAGGGTGGCGTGTGTGATTTTACGGATCACATTAGCCAAGAATGTTAACATGTTTACAGATGTTAACAGAGATTTGAATCTTTTTAAACAGGTTCCACCATATTGGCTAGATTTATGATAACATAACAGCTAGGTTTTACCTTTTAAGATCCTTATTATATTATTACAATGGTAAATCAAAATATTAAATGTTATTTTTCATTTATTCATACACTATGTTTATGCACATAATTTAAAAATGAAATTTAAATTAACCATTTCAAATAAAAATTAAATCAGTACAAGTTGCCCTAAACGGGTCTTTTTCATAAATCATATGCCCACGCAGGGGCCAAATACTAAAACAACAAACCCACGCAGGGGTTAAATAAAAAGATATGCCCACGCAGGGGCAGAACAGAAAGAAATACCCTCGCAGGGGTAGAGTACTGAAATAAATAAATGTCCACGCAGGGACATGAGTAACACACTAAAATAACCAACAAACAAAGGATTCAACGATCCTTCTTTTTCTTCCCCTTAATCAGATCCGCTAACTTCTTAAACATCCCATGTCTACGCCTTCGTTCATGCTGCAACTGTTGGTGCACTTGTGTCTGTACTTTGTCTGTATTTTGTCATGATACAAAACGATGTCTTGTGTTAGTCTGGGTTACGTCTTAGGTTTGTTATTATGTGTGTTCGATGTAAGTTTGACCAAGTCAACCATCCTCCTGGTTTGACTTGGCCAAACAGTTAACACATGTTTTGTAAGGTGTGTGTGTCGAAGGATGAGTCATCGAAGGATTGTTTAGATCCTTCGATGAGCTTGAAAGATAACCTTCGATGGATGTTATCGGACTTCTAAGGATATCATCCTTCGAGGTATATGTGGATCCTTCGATAGGTTTCAGATCGATAGATGATCCTTCGATCAGTCTATCTGATCCTTCGACCATACGAGCTGAAATGGGTATATATACTCATGTAGTGTGTTCACTTCATTAGAGACAAGAGAGGTGAAAGGTGTGTGAGAAGTCTTGTAGAGAGCATTCTGTTGAGAGCACACACACACGAGAGAGAGAGTTTGCAAAACACATTTGTAAACATTGAGCTTGTAACCGAACCTTTCATACGTATTAATACAAGTGGTGTTAATCGGGGAAGATTGTGTGTTGTGTTTGTGCTTGTTCTATCTCGGTTTGCATGCTAGCTTGGATTCCGCACTTGCTAGTGTGTTAGACATAACAAGGATTAGGTTTGACCTCAACCTCCGAGGGACCTACAAGTGGTATCAGAGTCGTGGCTCTTTTCCTTGTTAAAAACCGAGTTTGTACAAGACTTTGGAGTATTTTGGACAAAAACTCACATGGTTTAGCACCCGTTTTTAGTGTTTTTCTCGCTATTCTTGACGTAAAAAACGTGTTCTAAACTAACCGGGTGTGTTAAAGGGCGGTTTGGGTAACTTAAAATTTTTTTTAAGAAATTTGGTAATTTCCGACCAAATTCCGGCTTACTCCGGTGACCGGTTTTCTGGATAAGAACCTGTCTTTTTCAGTAATATTTTATGGTTCAAATCTTGGTTTGATGAAAGGTATGGTCTGACCATACTTTCTGTCGAAAGTTTTTACCAACCCATCACCTTTTTCACCAACCTGTCACTTTTGTCAACTGTGTCAGTGCAGATCGAAGGATATCCTTCGAAGTCGAAAGATCATCTTTCGATCAAAGGAGGTTCGATAGATAATCATCCTTCGAACATCCTTCGAAGTCTGTGACTTATCTTTCGATCCAAGGAATCTTTTCGAAGGATATATCGTTCGATCTACAGCTCTTATTCGAAAGATAAGGATCCTACGATTGGAGAGTCTTTCGAAATCAATTGTTCGAAACTCAACAGTGATCTTTCGAACACTGTTGATCCTTCGAACAAGTTTTGATCCTTCGATCCTTGTCTGTTTAAGTTTAACAAGTTTGTGTTTTTCAGGTCTTTTGATCAAGGATCCTTCGGCTGGTGGTTGTCTTTCGAGATATTAACATAGTTTGTGAAAATTAAATTTTTTTAAAAGGGAAAACTTGTTTTTCATATTTCAAATCAATTTTCACTTAATATATTAATTTTTAAAATGGGAACAAATGGTCAATGGGATCCAACCGCGTGGACTCAAACAACTTCGACTCCACAATCATCAGCTACGCACGGTCAGTGGGATCCAACCGCGTGGACTCAAACAACTTTGACTCCACAATCATCAGCTACGCAATCTGCGTCAGATTTCAACAAAACTGCATGGATGCAGGCTATTGCCCCACCTCAAGCTGCAATGATAACTGCAAATCAATGGGCATTGGTCACAAATCAAAGCAACAGCATTCAATCTATGATGCAGAACGACAGCGAAACTGGTACAAGCACAAAACCACCAAAGCTAAATCACATCAATGATTGGGGATGGTGGAAAGAAAGGCTGAGAACTTATGTTCAGGGGCAAGGGCAAGGTCAAGATCTATAGATGTGCTTCTTCACCGCATTTGACAATGATTTGGAAGTTGCAGGATCTAATCCACAAACTTACAGCACTATGTCTGAAGATGATAAGAAGAAATTTGAGTTAGAAAAGAAAGCATTCATGATTCTCACACAAGTTCTTCACAGAGACATTTACCACCAGTTTGTTTACTGCACGACTACTAAAAGCTTGAGGGATATGCTCACGTTACGATGTGAAGGAAATGCTCAATCTAGAAAGATCAAGCAAGAATTACTGAAGAAAGAGTTTGAAGGATTCACGTGTTTGGAGAATGAGACTTTGGCAGAGTTATCTACAAGGTTCCATCACTTGTTGAGCGAGATGTTTGCTTTTAAAGTCACTGCCACTCGACAAGAAATGGTGAAGAGATTCGCTGATAGCTTACCAGCAAAGTGGAGCAGTTATCTTGAAATTCTCAAAGAAAATGGTGTTCTAGACACAATCACCGTTTATGAGTTAATTCAAAAATTGGAGAACAAGGATGTAGAAGAAAAGCTTAAGGAAAAAAGAACACTAACTCCTCAAAACCCAGAGATGTACTATGGGATTGCAGGAGGTATCAGTGGAGAAAAACCAGCCTCTCAACATGCGAAGCTTCAAACAGCCTTCATCTCAAACACCGGACCTTCCACAACAAATCAGTTTGATCCTTCAGCATACACGATGATGTATTCAAGACCAGATTCTTCTTCTCTACAACAGAATGTGCAACCGATAGCTCAGCAATTCACACAACCGCCTTTCTTAGACCCAAGCAGAGCTCAGCAGCAACAACCGCAACAGCAAGGGTTTTATGGAAGCTCTTCAAACATTCAAGCCACTTCCAATCCGAACACAGTCAGATTAGACACTTCCAACTTTTCCAAAGTCAGTGTCGAAATAGCCAAGGAGCATATGGAGATGTTGAACACCTTGGTTAGTGCTTATTGTGGATTGATCGCAGGTCAGATTGGGAATATCAATCTAACCAATGAAGATTATCAGCAAGTGGATAAAGAAGAGTTTGAAATGATGGATATCAAATGGGCTCTTGCTAGTGCAATTCGAAGAGCAAAGGAGTTTATGGAAAGGACGGGGAGAACCAACTTGGAAAGCAAGAAAGACACCAAGTATGGGTTCGACAAGCAAGCTGTCAAGTGCTTTAACTGTGGTGAACGGGGTCATTTCAAAAGGGAATGCACAAGACCAGCTCAGCATGGAAACCAAAATCCTTTCAGAAATCAAGGCAACCAGCAGAACCAGAACAGGAACAATGTTCGTACGTTGATACCTGTCAACAACCAAAGCCAAGCAGGGCCATCAAATGCCAACCAGGCACTTGTGGTTCAAGTAGATGAAGGTTGCGATTGGTCGCTTCAGTTGGGAAATGATGCTCCAGATGGAACAGCATGTTTTGCTGAAGTCGTAAAGGATTTAAAGCACGCCAGTGGTGGAGAATCTTCCACCAATGGTGATGAATCTTCTGAAGATGAAGACAGTTCTGGTTATAGTGGAAGCTCAGATGAAGAATCCTCCACTTCAGGCAATGATCATGTGGATGAGACATCAAGTGCGTCAGTCGATGCAGATATTGATGAGCCTTTGGAAGAAGCTGCAGCAGGAACTGAAAGAAGATCTATTTTGGTGGATCAAGCTGCTTACTCTTCGTCTTCTCTCCATTCAGCCTTTATGGCTAATGTCGACAGTTCATCAAGTCAGGTATGTGTCGATGAACCCACTGTAGTTAGTTGTGAAAATTGTGATAGTTTAAATGTTAAATATGCTGAAAAGGAAAGTCAGTCTGAAATCACACACAAACACAATCAAGAATTGATTGTAGATCTTTCTAAAGCAACTGAAGCTAACTTGTTTTTAACCAGAAATGAAAAGGAATTTAAAGCAACAATTGCGTCATTAAGACATGATGTTTCAGAATTACAAAAGCTGTTTTGCGAAAACAACATGCTAACAATAATCTTATTGACACAATTGAAAAGCAAATGGTAGAGTTGGCAACAGCTCGATGTGAATGTGAGACAATTAAGCAGAAACTGGAAAGCTATTCCAATTCCCGCTATGTATTGGATCACATCATTGACGTTCAAAAGAAAAAGGGGGATAAAATATGTATTGGATTCAAATCATGTCCTCCCCCAATGAATCACAATTACTCCAAATTGCCTGATGACGAGGATATGCCCCGTTTTGAACCTACTGTGCCACTCGATCTAGATGACTTTGCAGCAGGCCTCGGGTTCACAACTGGTACATCATCCTCGGGTCAATCAGAATCTGAGAATGTGACAGATTCATCGTGTGTTAAGGAACAGAGTCCTCCCATTGTTGAGGATGCTGATTCTTCGGATGATGAATCTGAAGAAATTGTGAAACAACAGTCTAACTCGGTTACAACAGATATTCCAATCGAGAATCACATTCTGTGTGATCCACCAGTGAAACCGAGTAAGACTGAAATGTCAAAAGCAATGGAGTCCCTTGTATCTAGCAGTGAAGAGAATAACTTGTTGTACACGCTCAAAGGAGATAGCAAAATCTACTCTAACAAAGATTTTCCAATTAAAAATGTAAATCAAGATTTAATTGAGCAAATTTTTGAAGGATGCACTGATAAGTTTTTGGGGAACAAAAGTGGCAAAGTTACCGTCACTCAATGTGATCCAATTCCGTGTGAACAAATTAGAAAACAATACGGAAACCAAAAACTACCAATTGAGCGAAAACAACAAGTCAACTCCGGAAAGGGTAAGGTACAGGGAAAGAAGGCTCAGAACAAGAATGTTCAAGCACCTAAAGTTCAGCAGCCTAAGACTGAACAACCAAAGGTTCAACAACAAAAGGTGCAAAACAAAAGAGCTCCGGTTAAGAAACGAGAACCGAAAATGAACTTTGTTGGATCCACGGGTTCAGACAAACTTGAAACATTTCAGGATAAATCTAACATTGATTTTATAAAACAAGTTAGAATTTTAAAACGAAATGATCAGAATAATTACACCCAACACACCAACGGATGTGATTTAGGTCCAAGCACGTCTAGATCACAAAGTTCATTGTCTGGTTCTCCGTCTGGTCATCAACATGTTTCTCCGAAGTTTGTAGAGCGGAGAACATGTTTTGAATGTGGGACAGTTGGGCATATTGTAAGATATTGCCCACACGTGCAAAAGCTGAAGTCAAAAACGAGTGCTCCCCAAGAAATCGATTACCGAAAACGATCAGTTTCCCCGAAACAAGACCCACGTGTCTTGAAAGAAAGGGAAAAGAAGTTAAAGCAAAAGAATCAAAAGGTAATTGAAAAGGCCTTAAAATCAGAGGTCAAAGAAGAAAAACCTGTACAAGCAAAATCTGAAACTGTAAAACCAGTAAATGCTAAAACAATAAATTCAAATACTGGTAAAGGACAAACAGATTGGAAGCAAAAGCAGGTAATTCAATCAGGGGGAGCACCACAGGTTCTTTTTCCTAATCATCAAGTGATTGAGATCACTTTCCTTGATGATCAAGGACGACCCAAGTCCACAAAGGCTTGGGTCCCCCTCTCAATCTGATAAGTTAAGTGAGTGTGTAGGATATTCCAGGAGGAACTTTCGATAGTCGTAAGATTGTTGATAGTGGAGCGTTCTTACACAAGATAGGCGACAGAAGAAATTGTTGCTTTTGATGAAAAGAAAAAGAAAAGGGAAACAGAGTTGTCCGTCGAAAGAAATTGATAACTTCGACAAAATAAAAATCATTTTAAAAGTGTGATTGTTAAAGGCTTTAATCGGGTCCCGGGGATAGATTCACGTAAAATGAACGCACTTGCAGCACGTCTGAAGTTCACAATCGACAAAATGAACGTGCAGTGTATATTTCTTTGCGGTGTGATTGAAGAAAATGTGTTTGTTGAACAAACCAACCGGGTGTGCGGATGCCTTGGCTTGGATTGAACAACCGCACACTACTTCTCAAAGAGAAAGACAAAGACCTTCGCTGGTGCAATGTGGAAGAACAGCCGGACCCGGAGGTTTATGATCTTGTTGCTGTGTGAAGCTATCTAGGATTAAGTGAAGTAGCTACATAAATCGACCTTAAAATCCACACCGGGTGGATATCCAGTTTGGGAGAGCACTCAGATTCCTTGCAATGCACGATGCAGTTGCAGGATACGGTTTTAAATTTCTAATCTCTCCTATACTTGTCGATATTTTAGCTGCTTTATGAATTATTATCATCTCATACAGCACCCTTTGACCAGACACGTTGATCTTGAATATCACCTCACACGTGATTGTTTCACTATAAACTCATCAATGTTGTCATGGTCCGCACCGCTTACCGACATGCCAACTGATTTTTCCAAAATTCGCTACATCATTTCTGATTCAAAATTAATTTTGGTAAACGGCATTGAGGTAAAACATGAGTTAACCAACATCGGAAAATCATTTTTGTAAATACCTTTGTGTTTTAAATTTATCTTAGTTTGTTGATTTTAGGGGGAGTAAATCCAAATTTGAAAATCCAAAAACATCGAAAAATGTTATAATCACAAAAACAATAGAAAAACAAAAATGAATTTCCTGGCGAGCAAAAGAGAAAATGATAGTACATCAGTGGTCTGTCCAAACCTCTTTAAACCTTAAACTGTAAAACGATAAGCAGCTCTATATAAGATGTATCGGTAGGCTCACAATCATTTTAAAGTGTGCAGGGTGATATAAACTTAAATCGACTGAAGACCAGGTGGGAACCATTCATTGGCATATGGTCTTAGTACCGAAATTTCGTTTGAGAGATTGCCGAGGTTCTGAGATATTCGGTCTTTATGCTGCTTATCATCTGGGTATCATGGTTGTATCTTTTACCGAAAAATAACGGGGACGCAAGTCTAGATCTTCCATGATACTATACATACGTGTACATATTGCATTCGACCTCAATAAGTGATAAACAATCACATGTCCACAAATAAGTGATAATATATCACATTTATCCGGGAGTCAAGTTCGTCTCTCTGCTGTACGAAAGTACTGACCTGTTCACGGACTTGCTCCTGTGCCCTCATGCATCTGAAAATCAAGTTCCTCATCAATAAGTGATTCTATCACATAGGGCTTGTTTTCAATCAAAATAAGTGAGTTTCTCACATCATATACGGTCAAACAGATGATAATCGGTATACTCACCGGTAAGATGAACCCTCGTGCATACCTTGATACGGGAATGTGTCGTGATGTGGATGAACACCGGTCGGTAAGTATAAATCATACCTTAATCGTATCCCCTCGCCATGATTACATCTGATAAGTTGAGCTTATGTGCACAACAATACCGATAATTGTTATAGGATGCTTATCTTAATGTTAACTAATTGAACAACAAGAGCGTTTTGGCATGACCGTACACTGATATGATTCTCTTACCCTCGAAACTCGCAAAAAGAATGTCTGTAAATATTTATTTACTGCTTTCGTTTCTGCATCTTTGTATATATTTATTTATTGCTTTCCGTCTTTACTTTTGAAAAATGAAAAATTCCAAAAAGATTTTAGGTGTGTTTTAATATAAACTTTATAAAATCCAAAAAGATTTTGCTTCTAGTTTATTTTTGATTGACTGATGTTGGAACTCGAGTCTGTCCTACCCAAAATCCTGATTATAAGCCGGAAAACAATTGCACCTTCATAAATGGTCGAAGTTAACATATTTTGAAAGTTAAAGGATTAAAATTGTACATTTTCTAAACTTTCAAACTGTTGTCGGTTGGTGTTTGATTGAGATTTGATCCCATATGTGTCTTTTGTTTTAATAATTAACTATATTCCAAGCGGTTGTTCTCATTATGCGTTTAGCTTTCTTGCATGTGCAGATGCTAAAGGTGAGGAGAACATGTTCGATGACAAGCTTCGGAATGAAGACACGACGTGAAGGCACTCAAATGATAAAGATGATCGAGTTGCCGCTGACCATCATCAACACCACAAGGATCTCAAGTTGTAAAGATCAAGACTTTCACGAGCATAACTCAAGGGGGAGCTTATGTTAAGGGGGAGTTTGTCAGCACACTTCCTACATGAAACGGGGAGTTTGTTGGTACACTTTCTGCTTTCAAGACGTGAAGACTTTAAAGATCCTCCGACATTGAAGACTTGAAAGGACGTCAAAGACTTGAAGACACGAGGGACCTACAAGAATTAAGATCGAGACAAAGCTACAGCCAAGGGGGAGTTTGTTGGTGCACTTGTGTCTGTACTTTGTCTGTATTTTGTCATGATACAAAACGATGTCTTGTGTTAGTCTGGGTTACGTCTTAGGTTTGTTATTATGTGTGTTCGATGTAAGTTTGACCAAGTCAACCATCCTCCTGGTTTGACTTGGCCAAACAGTTAACACATGTTTTGTAAGGTGTGTGTGTCGAAGGATGAGTCATCGAAGGATTGTTTAGATCCTTCGATGAGCTCGAAAGATAACCTTCGATGGATGTTGTCGGACTTCGAAGGATATCATCCTTCGAGGTATATGTGGATCCTTCGATAGGTTTCAGATCGATAGATGATCCTTCGATCAGTCTATCTGATCCTTCGACCATACGAGCTGAAATGGGTATATATACTCATGTAGTGTGTTCACTTCATTAGAGACAAGAGAGGTGAAAGGTGTGTGAGAAGTCTTGTAGAGAGCATTCTGTAGAGAGCACACACACACGAGAGAGAGAGTTTGCAAAACACATTTGTAAACATTAAGCTTGTAACCGAACCTTTCATACGTATTAATACAAGTGGTGTTAATCGGTGAATATTGTGTGTTGTGTTTGTGCTTGTTCTATCTCGGTTTGCATGCTAGCTTGGATTCCGCACTTGCTAGTGTGTTAGACATAACAAGGATTAGGTTTGACCTCAACCTCCGAGGGACCTACAGCAACCCATCCTGCATCTCTTGACGCACCCCTTGTATCTCATTAATGATTTCTTGCATTTGGGGCGGTGACATCGCCGGCGCCTGAGGTGGTTGCTGATAGTGCGGGGGTTGAGGAGGCTGCGGTTGATAATAAGGAGGTTGAGAAGGCTGCGACTGCTGATACCCATATGATGGGTACCCATAAGTCGAGGGTCCCGTTGCCCAGGGACCTCCGTAGGGAGCCTCTTGATGGAAGGGTTGGAGTTTGCTGCTACCCAGTATGGATCCTCCGTAAAGTTGTAACCCGTGGGAAACTGTTGCTCGAAGGGGTTAAATGCTGCAGCTCCAGTGTAAGCGGGGATTGGGTCTCCAAAACCCTGTGGTGGCTGTGGCGCGACTGGCGCAGTTACTACTTCAGAGACGGGGTTTGAAGATTCACCCATCTCTGTTTCTTCATGAACCGGTGAGTACCGGCTGCCACTCGAAAGTGGAGGGGTGCTGATACGCACTCTTCCTCGTGCGGACATCCGCAAGGTAGTTCTCCTTCGCCTCGGAGGCGAGGGAGGCTGAAGTGGAGGTGCTGCTGCTGGCGGAGTGACCGCTACAAATCGAGAATCCTCGGAAGGATTCTGCTGCTGCTGTGGCTGCTGCTGGGGCTGCTGTTGTGGCTGGTGTAGGGGAGAGTGGTGAGGCAGGTGCAAAGGAGAGTTGTGGTATGACTGGTGTAGAGGGGAGTTATGGTAAGACTGGTGAAGAGGAGAGTGATGGGACTGGTGCAAAGGAGAGTTATGATAACTGGGGGGTAAACACCCAGTCGTACTGTTTGAACATCTCCTCATAACTATCGGGACCATTGTAAGGCGATCCCACGAAAGGTGACCCATCAGAAATCTCGATGGGGTGGTTCGGTGTTCCGGAGGGTGGCATAGCAGGATCAGTGTCCTCGTCAATGTCCATCGGGTTGCCACCCGAAAAATGGTCTTCTGGTCCAAGTGGGTTAAAACCCACTGCTGCTGTCTCTAAGTAGTCATCAGGGTTGAACAAGCCCTGAAAGACGGGTGATGTGTTTTCAAAAGGTGATTGGTGTCCTTGGAGAGGTATATAGGACTGGTGTGAGTTGTGGGGCTCATTCTCCGAATGAGGCCCAAAGGAATGTGGGATCGATGGAGAGGTGCTTAGCGAGACTGAGCGCCTCGCTGGTTCGGTGAAAGACCTCCAAAGGTCTTGAGCATCAGTACGGCGAGGATCCGAAGGTGTCCGCCGGTGTGATGGTCCGGCCTCATGATCATTTGGAGCTACATATGCTCCTCGGCCTCTACCTCTCATTCTTGGTGGCATTTTGGTGATCCTGTAAAAAACAACAAGTGATACAACATAATATAATTAAGACAAGGTTAGAAAATTTAAACAAAAATTTGGAAATTTCCTAAGTTCTTTGTCTAGACTCGAGGATTCGAGGATTGTGCAATTGTGTAACTGAGATTAAACACAAAAGGCTAGTGTTTAATTCACTCAGAGTTGGCTCTGATACCAACCTGTCACACCCCTATTTTCCACGTGTCACCGGTGGGCCCGGTGGGGGTATCATGACGTAGTTGATATCATCATAGACAAATAACACAATATAATAATGCACAGCGGAAGCAAAGATAGATTCATTTCAACTTTATATAAAATGTAATATTAAATATCACGAGTAGTTGAAACGGATCCACAGGCGGATCAAAATAAAATAAGATATTGTTCAACAGTTTATTGTCGTCCAAGCTTGCGAGACTTATTGTGGACGCTCTAGAAGACAGCCAGCCTATTACGTGTAGTACCTGCACTTAATCTTTTGGGAAAAATACGTCAGTTTACACTGGTAAATACAATTTAACTGACTCATTTTGAAAATGATTGAAAATTTGTTTGAATGCTCATGGCACAAAACATTTTATAACTTGGGATAATTATGTATTATAATCTTGTAAAGGATTTACATGTTACTTATGCGTTCAGTAGCCCGGTTCGTGCCGGGTTAAAGATCAATAGACACACCACAATATTGAGTTATACACTTGACAGGTGTACGCCTACACCCCGTGCTCAGGTCGTGGCCATCTCGTAAGATAATGCCGAGGATATCCGGGACATGGTCATTAACCCCCCAAAGGCTTTAAGCAATAAAACACACATTCAAAACAAGGCATCTCAATAAATTTAACCTCTATTCGATTAAAGAATTCAATGCCGGACCAAGCGGTATTTTATATACCGTACCCCAAGCCCGTATAGGGAAAATAAGTCAAAAAGTATTTACCTTGGTAAGTATTTATCTCAACAAGCAAAAAGGCAGGTAGCTTTTACCGGTGCTCCTAATCTGGAACGAAGGTTTAATATAACCTATTAGATTTCTAACGGGTCTTTATTTAAGCTTAAGCTTAGACCGGTTAGCTTTAAGGACGAAACGGTTCAAACGCACGATTAAGCGAAGACCGGATAGAATGTGATTTAGACCCGACAAGTTTGAATACTGGTGCAATATGGGTATACTAAATACATTCTGGATTTTGAGACAAAAATGATAATGTTTGACCCGTCTCGGTCAATTTATGCAAACTAGTTACATAAACCGAACCGAACGCGAAAAGAGCGTTACGGGTAACCGTAAGAGTCATATGCAAGTTCCCAGAGATAATATGCTATAAATATGATATAATATCAGTAAGTTATTTCCTATTATGCCCAAAACGGATTTAAACACAATTTATGCCTCATAAGGGCATTTTGGTCATTTTAAAGTATATAAAAGAGTTAAATTAGAAATCTGAGTTACAGGTCTGGTTTGTACAGTAAACATACTTAATTTAACATATCATAACAGTAGGGTATGACCCATATATGAAATTTATCATTTAAAACCAAACTATGCACCTTAGGGGTATTTCGGTAATTTCACAAGGGCTAAAAATGTCAAAACTGGAAACCTGAGTTCAAAAACTTATACTTACTGTTATTTTATAAAAATATGCTAAGAACATCAGTAGGTATCAACCTTATATGTTTAATATGGTCATAGTACACATTAGGCGTTAAAAACGCTTAAAAAGGCGATTTAGAGCCGTTTCCGGGTTTTTAAAAGAAAGCTGATATTTTTATATTTCCAGAATGTTCAAAATATTTTATTTAACAAATAAAATCAGTAGAAAAAGGTTTGAGGTCAAAAAGATTTATAAAACTCATTTTATGGCTAAAAAGGGTAAAACCGTCATAACCGAATCAAACCTAAAGACCTATGTTATGCTCAGTCAAAAATTAAATAAAAATCTTTAAAAATCCCAAAATATTATATAACATCAGTGGGTAAAAAGTTTTATATTAAAAAGTTGGTTTAAATGGGTTATATGCTAATTACGCCGTTTATGTAACATAAAGCTTGCAAGTTACGATATTGAGCATAACTCTTATTTTGGACCTCAAACTGATATCAAATTTTCGGTGCAAGTTTATAAATCAGTAACAAATGTTTCTACTCTTTTACTTTTTCAGAAATCGCGTTTTATAGTTAAAAGGGCAAAATAGTCATATTTGAGCATAAACCGGTAACATGCATATGATTTGAATAAGTGTTGAACCAATTTGTAAAATCTTAGAGAATCAAACTTATATAAAAATTGGTCCAAAATATGCTCTAATTCAGATCTCAAACATGCATGGATGGATCCGAACCGATAGTCAAAGAAAAAGTCAATTTATGTGACTTTCGGTTCCGATTCGGGTTTAACTGAAAATTGTCGAGTTGATCATGTTGAAACATGTTCTTACATTATTTATAAAGTTATTTTGATGATCAAACAGGTTGCATGTAGCCTACATTACTAATCATGCTTAAATTTGCAAAAACACATTCTGTTGACTTTTTAAGAAATGCTTTGACTCGACAATTAACATGCTTAGAGTGTGAATCTGAAAATACCCTTTTAGGGGTTTGTTACACACATAAATACCAACATGTAGGTACTTCCAATTTGAGAAATGACAGAGCCAATCTCGTTTAATCGTAAAGTCAAGTGTAATTTATGATAGTTTGACTTTCGGTTAATACACTAAGCTAGAACGAATTAGAGGATGATATGAACACTTACAATGATCCTAGACAAGCTTAGAGATCACTATGAGCCTGCCTTGTCGTCCAGAATGCCTCAGAAAAGTTCTTGTGAAGTTTGAAAATGCAAGTGTTCTTGAATGTTGCTACCTCAATAGACTTTATAGCAAGTATGATCAGATTCAAGGCTGTTGCAGAGGTCTTTCAGATGTTTTATGAAGTGTCCAAGGTCCTAAGAATGCATGTATACCCATTGGTGAGGTCCTGAGTCGCTCACAGCTGGAAACAACTCGCAAAACTGACATAACTGGCAGCTGGTCGCGACTGTTATCGCTGGGCACTTGTTCGCGGGCCGCGAGGCTGGTCACGCGGGCCGCGTACCAGCAGACGACCAGTTCAGCAGGTTTTTGATAATTACAAATCAGTCCCTGCTCTTATGATACGTGTTTAAGCTATTTATTTGCACTCTAAACCCTTGGAATCTGATTTTTATGAACCTTGGGACTTTTATAAACATGGCAAAGTCCTCGGTTCACTTTGCGCTTACCCGAAAAGTCACGAAATTCACGATAACGCAATTAACCTTTCGTGTACGGTTTTAATCATAACTTTCTCATACGTTCACGAAACTTCATGAAATTTTTATCATATATTCTCGTGAGTATATTTTATCATTACAAAGCTTCGGGTTTGCCAAAAGATCACTCAGAGGTATAAATTTAACATGTTGACACGTTTAGCCCCTGTAGTTTGTAATTCCTCACTTTCTTACATTTTCCGCTTCGTATGATCCATGATTTATCCGTTTGAGATTATAAACATCATGTAGGGTCATTGTAGGGCCTACTTATCAATTGTTGACACTTTGGACCCTGATATTCACACAGTTTCACCGTTTGTCAACTTTAGTCCCTCTAAAGTATGTTTTTACATATTCAAAGTCCATGACACGTGTCAGTACATTATTGGACGTAAATTTTCGAGGTGTTACATCCTCACCGCCTTAAAAGAAATCTCGACCCTGAGATTTACTGAAACAAATGAGGGTATTTTTCTTTCATCGTGGATTCTACCTCCCATGTGTATTCGGGACCTCTTCGGGCATCCCATTTGAACTTAACAATAGGTATGTGCTTCCTTCGAAGCTTCTTTACCTTTCGGTCTTCAATCGACAACGGCTTTTCCACAAATTTCAAGCTTTCATCTATATGTACATCCGTATACGGTATAACCAGTGGTTCATCAGCGGAACACTTCTTCAAATTACAGATGTGGAACACATTATGGATAGCACTAAGTTCTTCAGGCAAGTTTAACTTATAAGCAACTGACCCGATACGTTCGATAATCTCGAAAGGTCCTATGTATCTCGGGCTTAGCTTGCCTTTCTTACCAAATCGCATCACCCCCTTCCAGGGTGACACTTTAAGCAACACTTTATCACCTACTTCGAAGTGAAAATCTTTACGCAGTGGATCCGCATAACTTTTCTGCCTATCCCTGGCAGCTTTCAAACGATCGCGAATCTGGACAATCTTGTCCGTTGTCTCAAAGACTATCTCTGGTCCTGATAGTTGGACATCTCCAACTTCTGCCCAACAAATAGGCGATCTACACTTTCTACCGTATAAGGCCTCAAAAGGCGCAACTTTTATGCTGGTGTGGTAGCTATTGTTGTAGGAGAATTCAATTAGTGGTAGGTTCTTATCCCAACTACCACCCAAATCGATCGCACATGCACGTAGCATGTCTTCCAAAGTTTGAATAGTACGCTCACTCTGACTGTCAGTCTGAGGATGATAAGCTGTACTAAAATTCAAACGAGTGCCCAAAGATTGTTGGAAACTCTTCCAAAAATGTGACGTGTATCTAGTATCTCTATCAGAGATAATAGATACGGGTATACCATGCAGAGCTACAATCTTATCAGAGATGGTTAGCTAGAAATAATAGAAGATTCTCTAATAAGCTGTGTTCGACCGCTAGCATTGTGCAAGACATCAAATCACTAGGCTTTTTGTGGTATAGAAATAGATCAAAACACAGAGTCGTAACTTGGGAATATTGGATTTCTTTTTGGTTTATGTAATCGGTTTTGTTGTGTTGGTGGCTGCCCTTTTTTTTGAGGGTGTAACCTTGTGAATAATAGTTAACTTAAAAAAAACATTCCTTTATATTCACAGTAAATAGCAAAGAGTGTCTTTTGTCTTTAATGTTAATGGTATTCGTACTTACTTTAAGTTTGCAAACCATGACACGCTATCTTCTTTAACCCAAACTTAGTTAATTTTAGTGTTAAATCAGGGTATTTTAGTAATTTTTCTAATTTATTTAAAATATCTGTAATAATTAAAACAAAAAATACTTTAAAAAATCTAAACTATAAAAAATAATAAATCAGACCCCCTCTCTCATAACTATCATCTCCTTTCTCTCTCTCAACTCTCCCCGTCTCTCTATGTCTCTAACCCCCACTCAAGCACCACCACCACCACCATAAACAGCCATCTCTTTTCTCACCCACCACCACTCTAGCCACCGCCACCCGGCCATCGCCACCCATCCGCCGCCACCACCTCCCCATTAATGACTCTGCCACGGCCTCCTATAAACACCTCCTCAACCGCCTCCCTTAAACACCTCCCGCCATCACCACCTACCCCACTTCCACCGCCACCTTCCCCCACCACTACCAACCACCCGCCACCACCACCTACCCCAGCACCTACTTTAAACACCTCCGCCATCACCACCAAGTAAACCAGAACAGAAGACTCTGTACTGAACACCGAAAAGACCGATGAACTTAGAAAGGTGGGTTTGAGTATGTTATTTTTCTGCCAAAAAAATGCTTTTGAAATCAAGAAATTAAAGTTTTAAAAGATTCGTAATATATTTGCAATTTTTTTTATTTTTTATATATGTTGTAGTTTGGTGAGAACAAAGTACTTAATGGATGAAAGCTAAAAGGATCAACAAAGAGAGAATTGTGTCGTTTGATGAAATTGGGGATTTGAAAGCATTGTTTTGTTTTGTTTAGGTTACATTGAGGTGTAAGATTAAATATATTATTGATGTAATATTTAATCTTTTAGCCATCAAAATCATTTATATTATATAGATCAAAATATATTAATAACCTATTAATAATTAGTTGGTAATTGTTGATGGACCATATTACCCTTATTAACTAATTGGGTTTCCTCTTGGGTGTATAAATAAGGAGCTTATTAGAGAGTTTAAGGGTTACACAAGTTAGACAATTTTCACAACCCTCATAACATCATTCACGGCTCTCTCTCCCAACCGATTCTTCCTTTGTTTCGGTTCATCACCATCATCACCTTACACCCTAAGGAGGAACCAGATCATCCTGACAAGTATGTCGAACTCAATGGCTGCATCTCTGACTGGATTCTCTACTGGCCTGTCTGCTGTAACATGTATGTTATTCATGTTTTCCATTATGTTTAAACAGAACTGATCAACATGTGGTATCAGAGCATATGTTGATAAATCAGTTCTGTTTTGTATCCATTATTCTGGGATTAAAATCTGGAAAACAGAAAAGTTTTTGAAGACATATAAATCATGGCTGGTTTCGAGTTCCAATGAACCGAAATCACTGTTTCGGAAAAGTATATTTGATTAAATTGACTCGAGACCATAATGGGCAAACATAATATCCGAAATCTGTTAACAAAAGTCTTAAAATTTAGATTTCGGAACCCAGAATTATGTTTTTATTTTTTAGGGTTCATCACTTGTTCTAAGTAAAACTCGAAAATTCCTTAAATTTTGGAATATAATTTGGATTAGTGGGTGTTTTTACTGTTTTGATCTTAATTTTATCTATTAAAGTTTTCGAAAACTGTTAAAGGATAATCAGTTATTATTTTCAAAATCTTTTGATAAGTTTAGATCAGCAATAAAACAGGAAACATTATCCCACAATCCCTAAAATTTCGAGTTTTCAGTTATTATCACAATAAACAGCTGTTAACAGTGGATTCGAGACCATCAGACTACGACTCGAGACCATCAGATCTCGACTCGAGACCACAAGGTCTCGACTCGAAATCATAAAGGTCATTAAATCTTTATAACTCGAGACCAGAAGTTTACAACTCGAGACCAGAAGATTACGACTCGAGACCATCAGGTCTCGACTCGAGACTACAAGGTCTCGACTCGAGACTACAAGGTCTCGACTCGAGACTACAAGGTCTCGACTCGAGATCATAAGGGCTCAAAACTTCACAACTCGAGACAACAGTCTCGACTCGAGACCACTGAGTTTTCGACTAATGGCTTCAATCTTCACAACTTGAGACCGTGGTTGCGACTCGAGACCTCATAACTGACTCGAGATCTCATAAAATGTGATAGTCGAGACCATGGTTGCGACTCGAGACAACAGGTTGCGACTCGAGACCTCATAACTCAGTCGAGACCTGACTCGAGACCCAACTTGAAACTTTATTATTTTAGGCTGTTTCATGTGAACTAAAATTTAGCTAATCAGAAACCTGGTCTAGTTCGATCCGCGCTAACAGGTGGTTTGCTATTAAATACTTGGTTTTGTAAACAATTAATTAACTAATCAGAATCAGATAACTTTTACAAAACCAAAATAGCTTAACTTGAATGAGCTTCTGATGTATCATTTCTGGCCAAAGCTGATTTAATACATCTATTTATTGTTCAAGTATTATAAAAGCTATGTTGAGTATGCATTACAAACTTGAAATGTCTTAATTCTGGCCAAAGCTGATTTAATTCATTTATGTTTAGCATGCTTGACAAGTGCATAACTAAAGTGATTGTCTCATTTCTGGCCAAAGCTGATTTGTCACGATTACTTTGCACACATACTTAAATGATTACACTTCTGGCCAAAGCTGATTTGTCTTCGTTTAAGTAGAATTTTACTAAGTCTATTATTTTGATGTTAGTAATAGACAATATCACAGCTTCATAATTAAAATGGTCATTACTTATGCCTGCCTTAGTATAACATGCCCTTAGATCACGTTAAGATTTTCTTCAAGTATCATAATTCGCTCATCTTATTTCCACTATCAGCACCAAATCAGGGGATTCCGCCTTTGACTGGTGATAACTTTGCTGCATGGAAGGATGCCCTCATGCTTACACTTGGATTGCTGGACTTTGATTATGCTCTGAGAGAGAATAAGCCAGCGGACCTTACTACTCAAAGTACTGCTACTGAGCAGATAGTTCATGAAAAATGGACTAGGTGTAACCGCATGTCTCGCATGTTCATGAAGCAGTCCATTCATAACTCAATCAGAGGAGCCATTCCTGATCCTGAAGATGCTAAAACCTACTTGGCTTCTGTGGAGGATCAATTCAAGGGAACATCAAAAGCACACGCTAGTACTCTTATCCTCAAGCTGGTGACAACTAAGTATGATGGGAGGAGCGGCATACGCGAACACATCATGATGATGCATGACATTGCCAATAAGCTGAAGGGGCTAGGGATGGAAATCAGTGATGGTTTTCTTGTTCACTTTATCATCACTTCGCTTCCTTCGTCCTATGAAGCATTCAAGATCAATTACAATACTCAGAAGGAAAAATGGACGATGAGTGAGCCGATCGCTATGTGCGTGCAGGAGGAAGAGCGTATGAAGATGGATCGCACTACTGATGTTGCTAACTTCACCACCTCCAACTCTAAGAAGAGGAAGCACAATTATCAAAGAAAGGATGCTTCTAAGGTCCAAAAGCCAAATCCAAATCCTCATACAAGTGCACCTTCCAGCTCTAAGAACTCCTTAGGCAAACCCTACTGCAAGTTGTATAAGAAAGCAGGACATAAGCAAAAGGAATGCCCTGACTTCAAGGAGTGGCTGGCTAAGAAAGGTAACGATTTTTTCATGATACTTGAGTCCTTTAATTTAAATGTTCCTGCTAATTCTTGGTGGTTTGATTCTGGTTCTATGGTTCATGTAACCAACTCTACTCAGGGATTCCTTTCAATCCGGAAGCGGGGAAGAAACCAAAGAACACTTAAAGTTGGGGATGATCGGGAATTAGAAGTGAAGGCCATAGGAACATTACAATTATTTTTGAAAACTGGTTTATGTATTAAACTTTATGATACCTTATATGTTCCTGGGGTAACTCAGAACCTTGTATCAGGACCAAAGTTAGACATGGACGGTTTTGTCATTTCTCATGGTCATCGCAAACTCTCTATTCTCTATGATTCCGTTGTTTATGGTACTGGCATTCTGGATGGTGGTCTCTATAGATTAGAACTAGATGATAATTTTTCCAAATCTTTGTTGTCATATAATATTAATGAATCACTCACAAAGATGAAACAGGTTCGAGACTTAGAGACTTCATCTATGTTCTGGTATCAACGTTTAGTCCACATCTCAAGAGAACGATTAAATCGTCTCGTAAAAGGTGAAGTCTTACCTCCTCTCGATTTTACTGATTTTGGAACATGTGTCAAATGTATTAAAGGCAAAATGACATTAGCGAATAAGAAAGGTGCCACTAGGAGCTCAAATTTATTAGAACTCATTCACACTGACATTAGTGGTCCTTATCAAATCGCTGGTATAACAGGACATACTTCATTTATCACTTTCATTGATGATTATTCTCGTTACATGTACTTGTATCTTATTAAGGAAAAATCTGAATCTCTTACAACTTTTAAAGATTATAAAGCTGAAGTTGAAAAGAAATTAGATCGTCAGATTAAAGTTGTGAGATCAGATAGAGGCGGTGAATATTATGGAAGACATACTGATGTGGGTCAAGCTCCTGGTCCATTTTATGAGTTTTGTAAGGGCCAGGGGATTGTGAACTAATACACCATGCCTGGTACACCTCAGCAGAACAGTGTCGCTGAACGAAGAAATCGTACCCTTATGAACATGGTGCGCAGTATGTTAGCCAACACTAATTTACCATTATTCCTCTGGACTGAAGCGTTAAAAGCAACTGTTCATATACTCAATAGAGTTCCTTCTAAGTCTGTCCCTAAAACTCCTTATGAACTTTGGACAGGAAGGAAACCGAGTCTTAAATATATGAAAGTATGGGGCTGCATTGCTGAAGCGAAACTCTATAATCCTTTCCTAAGGAAACTTGACCCTAAAACAGTTACCTGTTTCTTTATCGGGTATCCTAATCATTCAAAGGGTTATCGTTTCTATTGTCCTTCCCATGTCACCCGTATTGTTGAAACCAAGCGTGTTGCGTTCCTGGAGGATTTCAAGGTCAGTGGGAGCAGTACTAACCCTTACGAAGAATTGCAAGAAGTACAAGATGCGGGGGGGAGAGACTCGTCGCTTACCATTACTCCGTTTACTCCTCTTGTACCCCATGCAACTGCACCTGAAGCTACTGCACAAACTCCATCTCCACAATCAGAACCCATTATACCTCATAACGAAGGCACATCAAACGCTCAAAACCAAGACAACGCTGAACCCGATAATCAACTCAGGAGGTCATCTAGGCAAAGAAGGCCTACTAATTGGGATGATTATGTTACCTACCTGACTGAAATGGATGCTGGAAAGCTCAATGATCCTACCTCTTATAATGAAGCCATTAGCAGTGATCAGTCTTCTGAATGGAATAAAGCAATGATTGATGAGCTTGAATCCATGAAGAAAAATGACGTTTGGGATTTAGTCGAATTACCCAATGGTGCCAAACCTGTAGGCTGTAAATGGGTGTTCAAAACAAAACTGGATCCGAATGGGAACGTTGAACGCTACAAAGCGAGATTGGTTGCAAAGGGCTACACTCAGAAAGAGGGAATCGATTATCAAGAGACGTTTTCACCTGTCTCTCGTAAAGATTCATTAAGGATCGTTATGGCCCTAGTAGCTCATTTTGATTTAGAGCTGCATCAGATGGATGTCAAAACGGCTTTCCTTAACGGAGACTTGGATGAAGATGTTTACATGAAACAACCTGAAGGCTTTAAACCTGAAGGTCAGGAGCATCTAGTCTGTAAGTTAAAGAAATCCATTTATGGGTTAAAACAAGCATCACGTCAATGGTACCTTAAGTTTGATGAAGTCATGAAGAGGCAAGGTTTTATGAAGAATCAAGTGGATCAATGCAC
The DNA here is from genome assembly GCA_030545235.1 of Helianthus tuberosus. Taxonomy (NCBI): domain Eukaryota; kingdom Viridiplantae; phylum Streptophyta; class Magnoliopsida; order Asterales; family Asteraceae; genus Helianthus; species Helianthus tuberosus. The sequence goes on from CM060423.1 coordinate 10,381,728, forward strand.
CTACTTCAAGATGAGTGGGAGTAACTTTACTATACTTGTCCTTTACGTAGATGATATTCTATTGGCAAGTAATAGTTTAGACATGTTGCATGAGTCGAAGCGGTTACTCTCGCATAACTTCGACATGAAGGATCTCGGAGATGCTTCTTATGTCATTGACATCGAAATTCACCGAGATAGACACAAAGGGATCTTAGGATTGTCTCAAAAGACTTACATTGATCGTGTCCTTACACGTTACCACATGCAACAGTGCAAACCCTCAGTCGCTCCAGTAGTTAAGGGAGATGTTTTCGGCTCATTCCAGTGTCTGACAACAGAGGTTGAAAAGGAGCAAATGAGTCAGATACCTTACGCGTCGGTAGTCGGGAGCCTGATGTATGCTCAAGTCTGTACTCGCCCAGATATCGCTTATATTGCTGGAATGCTAGGCCGTTATCAGACTAATCCTGGTCTAGATCACTGGAAAGCAGCTAAGAAGGTCCTTAGATATCTGCAAGGGACAAAAGACTATAAACTGACTTATAGAAGAAGTGATCACTTAGAAGTGGTAGGTTATTCTGATTCTGACTTTGCCAAATGCAAAGATGACTAGAAATCCACTTCAGGCTACATCTTTATGTTAGCAGGCGGACCTATCTCATGGAAGAGTCATAAACAACAGTTAACTACAACTTCCACAATGATAGCAGAATACATTGCTGTTTACAACGCAACCTGTCATGGAATGTTGCTTAGAAATCTGATCACTGGACTCAAAATCGTTAATTCCATTTCTAGACCATTGAAGCTTTACTGTGATAACTCAGCTGCCGTTAGTTTCTCGAACAGTAACAGTTCGACTGGAGCTGGTTTATATCTCGATACAAAATATTTGTTCGTACGTGAACGAGTTGAGGAAAATAATCTTTGTATTGAGTATATTAGTACTAAAGATATGCTTGCGGATCCGATGACTAAAGGTCTCCCACCTAAAGTTTTCGAAGAACATGTATCAAATATGGGACTTACTAAAGACCTTATTTAATGGCATATTGTACTAGCTTATGTTTTAATTAATAAAATTTCCTCAGTTTGATTTTGTATGTCTCTAACATATGTTCTGCCGGTGTAATGACATATAGACAAATATAAATACAAATCAGACGCTAAAGGGCTTATACGTATTTTGATCGTAACTATTAGGTTTTAAATTGAGGCTATAGTATGACTAATGGGGGTCCTGAGTCGAATGATGATTCAACGGCTGTATTTCTCTGCTATAGTTCTTGGTTTAAGGCTAAAATGAGTGTTAACTCCTGGCCAGGCTCATCTAATACTCATGATAAATGATTACTTGGCTAAGTGGGAGAATGTAAGATTAAATATATTATTGATGTAATATTTAATCTTTTAGCCATCAAAATCATTTATATTATATAGATCAAAATATATTAATAACCTATTAATAATTAGTTGGTAATTGTTGATGGACCATATTACCCTTATTAACTAATTGGGTTTCCTCTTAGGTGTATAAATAAGGAGCTTATTAGAGAGTTTAAGGGTTACACAAGTTAGACAATTTTCACAACCCTCATAACATCATTCACGGCTCTCTCTCCCAACCGATTCTTCCCTTGTTTCGGTTCATCACCATCATCACCTTACACCCTAAGGAGGAACCAGATCATCCTGACAAGTATGTCGAACTCAATGGCTGCATCTCTGACTGGATTCTCTACTGGCCTGTCTGCTGTAACAGGTATGTTATTCATGTTTTCCATTATGTTTAAACAGAACTGATCAACATGAGGATATGAAATTGGGGGTATGAAAAAAGGGAGTAGGGTAGGCGGTGGGATTGTCTGGTGAGGAGAGCCATTGGAGGCTAGAGACAGAGAGGGTTTGCAGAAGGTTGATTTGTTGTGTTGGGGTTGAAGAAGAAGAAAAGGAGTAGGGTAGATTTGGGTTTTGATTTGTTGTTAGGCATAGAATGATACATGGTTGTTTGATGAAGTTTAGGTAAAGTGGTGGTGGTGGCAGATCGGTGGTGGTGGTGGTGGCAGGTGGGTTGTGGTGGTGGGGGTAGGTGGTGGTGGTAGGATAGTTAGAGAGAGAGAGAGAGAGAGAAGGAGAAGAGGGGTTATGTATGTGGTGTCTGTATATATTTATAAGTATATATGCATATATACTTTTAAAATTGTTTTATTTGTTGTTTTTTCTGATTATTTATTTTAGCATTTAGGATAAAATGCCCAAAATACCCTTATGTGGAGTTGACTTAGTCAAATTTAACCATGAAAACTAACTGTGTTAAGACTAAAGGACGTAACGTGCAAGGGTTTGCAAACATCAAGTATGTTTTTTGTACCTTTTAAAGATAAATGACACACTTTGCAATCTAGTGTAAACATAAAGGGCGATTTTTGTAATTTACTCTAGTTTTTTTTTTTTTTGAACATCAATATCATTCAACGCCGCCGCCTAGCAAGCAGCTAGCAAGGCCAGACTACAAACAACGTAACGAAAAACAATTTACAAATCAAATCTTTTGCATCTATCCCAATCTAGACTAACCGACCTTGAATGATATTTAATTCAAAGCAAAGCTAGCGATTTGATTTCCTATATAATGCTACTGATATTAATGGGTTTGTTTTATAATAGATTGTTGTTTCTAGCCCTTTCATTTAGTTAAGCTCTAGTATTCAAATTAGTTCAACGGTTTTTCTGTATTGATTATTTTAATTTTTTTTTTTTACCTAACTGAGTATGTTCGTCCATCCACAAGCTAGCTTGAGCTAATGCCTCTCCCAAGAGAGAGACCCAAGTCCTAGTAGCCTCGCTAAATGGTGATTCAACATAGATTCTACATCTTGGAACCAAGTCAATTTTGGAGCAGCTTTATGATAATGAAACCAACCAGCAAAAAGCATTAATGCTGCAAAGATCAATGCACCAATTGCGGTATAATAGAGTTGTAATTTGCTAGTTATTCCAAGTGCTCGCCAGATATGAAAAAAAACACAGAGGTTATTTGTATTCCTCGGAAGCCCCTGCCCACATCACCATTCAATATTTCTTGGCCCGTGTTCTGACAAAAAATAATTCATTGGTAGACCATTTTCAGACAAATAAAACCACCCTAATTTTAACAACAAAATTCTGACACTCAAATCCCAGTTGGGAGTAGTGGTTCGGCTCAACTCAACTCCCTTGTAAATAGCCTCCTATGACATTGGTGAGAAAGACCACGACAATGGAAAAGAGAGGATAGGATTATTTTTCTAGGATTTTCTTTATTTTGTAATTAAATTTTACAAAGGTAATATTATTGAGGTGCTAATTTAGACACATGCAAATATCTAGGGGGTGTGATAAGTACACCCAATACAAGGATAAATATACCCATTAGTTAAACTTGGTAATGATTAAACACTTTATAAAAGTTGATCAGAGAAATTAAAAAAAATATTAGATTTGTTAAAAAATATAAATTATTAAAGAATAAAAAAAATATACACTTCATTAACATATTAATAGAAATATTATAAAAGTTTAATATGCTGGTTACAAAGAAAAGACACACAAAATAATCAAGAAACACCATTTTGGTAAATACTTTTCAATGAACACTATTTTGGTAAATATTTTTTCCACCAACACCAGTTTAGAAAAAAACTCTAAAAACTAATGATTGTAATTAATAATTAAAAAATAAAATAGAAATATTAAATAATTAATGCTTTAGATAATTAATGACAACTCTTTTATCTCTCCTACCCACAATTCTTTTTACAGAAATATTGACTTTTGGGTATATTTAACAACACCCTTAGGTAATTAATGACAACTCTTTTCTCTCTCCTACCCACAATTCTCTCTCCTGAAATATTGACTTTTGGGTATATTTAACAACACCCATATCAAGCTACAACCCCACTAATAGTGATTGATCAATCTAGTAGTGCAATTAATAAGTTGAAAGGACCACATGATTCAGACATACAAACCGAAATTTATACTTTAGAGAGTAATTAATAGAGATGATAGAGAAGCAAAAGTACAAGGTTTTCTCAAAACCACCGTACAACACTGGAAGCAAAACTTACAACCTCTATTGCACATAATTGTTGTAAATTAGAGTATTATATAATTAATAGGCTCTAAAATAAAAACATTCAAAATTCATATTTTTAGGATTAGTTTAAAATTAGTCAAGTTATATCTCATTTATTATGGAGATATTCTCTCCTATTTAGTACATGTATACTTGTATATAATATCATTGAATGTTAATGAAACTAGTGGTATCAAAACCGGTGCGTTGCGCTGGGGGATTTCCCATGCTACGCGACAAGAATTTAATCGGTATCGGTTCATCTCGTTACGTTGCAGTACCGATGCTTGTTATAGCAACAGAAAGAGGAAAAACAAATAAACAAAATTTTCACCCTATTTTGAATGCAACTCTACCCTCAACAAAATTTACAATGAAACGCCTGAAAAAATTAAGCAAAGTTGCGATTTTTTTAAGTTAACAAACACGAGTTATCGGAGAAACATTATATAACATAGATAAATAAAAAAACAAAAAAATTCCCACGTGGCAACTTCTTAATTGTGCAAATATTATTCATTAACTTTGTGTTTTAATGATAACTAGTGTATTTGACCGCGCCTTGCGGCGGTACGGTACCGCGAGCACTGTATCGGTATTGCTTTGGTTTGCTATAGTACAAGTACGATACATGCACTAAGTATAGAAATAAACATATATTATACATCGATCCAAAACGATAGAAGCGAACACTGGTACTGGCACAGATGATGTTCGAACGGTATCGACCGGTTCAGATCGTCACGGTACCGATATTTATATCCCATCGCGGTTAGAGTTGTATAAATGGAAAATTATCAAAACAAAAAAGAATAAAAGTGAGTATGGCCCTGGTACTAATGTTGTTCGGTACGATACGATGTAAGTTTATTGAAAGAAAAAACAATAAAATACATAATGGTACTAAAACTGATATTGTTCCTTCGGTTTTGGCACGGTTAACTAGAGTAGCGTCACAATATTCATTATTATACATGAAACCATAAAAATAGATACAAGTACCGTCACTGATCTTGTTCGGTTTGGTACGATACAGTATGATAGCGATACGGTGTCAATTTATTTATCGAAAGCAAAAAACAATAAAACTAAATACCTGCATCGATGCAGATGTTATTTGGTCATTTCAGCTCAGTCTGGTACGATAGCGGCACAATATCCGTTTTCAATAACAGTTATATTACAATGTTGAAAAAGTTAAACATAGAACAAATAATAAATTATAATTCATCGTCCTTTTTGGTTCGGTTTAATACGACAACGACACGGTATCCATTTTAAATAAAACTTATATAGCAATGTTGAAAAAAATATATAAACAAAGTTACGAAGTAAGATTTAAAAAAAAATAAAGAATAAAACTTATTAAAAAAATTAAATTAAATAATGAATAAAGTTCCCAAAAAATAAATACTAAAAAGATAGAATAAATAAATAATAAATGCTAAAAGTAGAAAAGTAAACAAATAGTTTAAAAATATAGATACTGTTCATGAAGAGTTTCAATTGATATATATAATAATGATAATGTGTTTTAACCGACACCCACCTCAGTCACTGCCAATTATACCGTATGAACGGTCATTATGCTAGCTCATGCCCAAACTTAGCAAGCTATGAACAAAAGACCACACCTCTCGATGACAACCTTGCTCAAGCGTTTCAAGCTCAATACAATGTTGCTTTTAACACTCCGGATTGGACCACAGACAACAGTGTTGCAACCCACATGCTCCCTAATGAACACGACTTTCCAGACTCTTTTGCGGATCAAGGTAAAACATGTGTTACCTTTGGAAATGGTCAAGAATTACCCGTAACTCGAACAAGAAAATCCACACTAAATGATAATATACCATTATATAATGTTCTTGCCGTTCCTAGTCTGACTAAAACCCTTCTTTTAATCAGTAGGTTAACAAATGATGCTCGAGTTGATGTCTTGTTTTCTAACAATTTTTTCCACATTTAGGATCGAAAAACAGCGACGGTCCTTGCAAGAGGCATATGTGAAAATGGATTATATATCCTATCTCAAGATCACAAGTCCCTTGTCGCTGCTGTTTCTGCCTCTCAACTTCGTGCGTCATTTAACAAATGGTATAGTCATCTAGGACACGTTTCTTTTGATATTATTTCTATGTTAAATAAATTGGGACATGTTTTTGTTACTTCGTTGCTACCAAAACCAAGTTTATGTTCACCATGTCAATTATCTAAAGCACACTGTTTACCATTTTTTTTTAGAATAATAAACTATCTTCTCATGTACTTGACTTGGTTCATTATGATCTTTGGGGTCCCGCACCCATTTTATCCACCGATGGATATCTGTATTACATTATCTTTGTGTATGATTTCTCCTGATTCACTTGGATTTACCCCCTAAAAGTCAAGTCCGATTTTACAACATATTGCCATTTTCCACAATTTCGTTAAAAACCTATTCTCATGTAACCTTAAAATATTCCAAAGCGACGGTAGCACCGAGTTTACAAACAATCGTGTTCAACAATTTTTCCACCAACAAGGCATACAATATCGCTTTTCATGTCCGCACACACCACAACAAAATGGACGGGCTGCACGCAAGCATCGTCACATCACTGAAACCGGCTTAGCAATTATGTTTAATTCTCATGCTCCGCTAATCTATGGGTAGATGCCTTCACATTGGCAACTTACTTTATAAAACGTCTAACCACACCTCTACTCGACAACAAATCCCCTTTCGAACTACTCTTTCATCACTCCCCATCTTATGCGAATTTTAGAGCGTTCGGATGTCGGGTTATCCCTTATCTTCGGGATTACGTAAAAAAACTCCTCCCTCGAAGTGCATCGTGTATCTTCATTGGCTATAGCCCGAAGTACAAAGGTTATTGTTGTCTAGATCCCATGACCTCTCGAATATATATCACCCGTCATGCTCAATTCGATGAGGATGGTTTTCCGTTCACCGACACAGTTCCGCTGATAAATGAAACAAGTCTAATAATTTTAAATTTTTATGAAAATATCCCTACTCCTACCACCAAATCGATAAACCCCACCTCTCCTCCCACTGTGGCCTCTCAACCTCCTACTTCATGTCCTTGTTGAACCACAACCTCCATCGGGCCACTTTTTTATACACCAACATAAGCCCAACATACTTCTTCCCTAGCCCAACCCAGTCCACCAAACTTTCCCACTTTCGCTACTAGTCCAGCCCAACACTATTTTCTCCAGCCCAACACTATTTTCTCCAGCCCAAACTAACTTATAAAGCCCACCCTCACCCACTCACACTCAACTCGACACTCCTTCTCTACCCGCATCATCATCCACTATCTAACCTTCTCAACTCACACCCACTAACTCACCGAACCTTCCCATCCCATAACCACTTGGGCGAAAGCTGGTATCTTTAAACCGAAGCATATCACCTAGCTCTCTCATTGCGCGACCGATCCTTATCATGCTCTTTACTCCACCCATATTCCAAAGGGATTTAAATCCGCTTCCAAAAATCCCAAATAGATTAAAGTAATGAACCAAGAACTCAAGGCACTTCATACCAACAAAACATGGGAACTTGTCACGAGACTAACAAACTCAAACATTGTGGGCTCGAAATGGATTTATCGCATTAAATTCAAACCGGATGGATCACTTGATCGTCACAAAGCACGTTTAGTGGCTTAAGGATTCACGCAAGTTCCTGACATTGATTTCTCTCATACTTTCAGCCCGGTGGTTAAATCCTCTACCATTCATATCATTCTAAGTATCGCCACTATCCATAACTTGAGTCTCTGTCAGCTCGATGTAAACAATGCCTTTATAAATGAACATTTAACCGAAACCGTCTATAAGGAGCAACCTACCAGGTTCATAGATCTAAAATTCCCCAACCATGTATGCAAGCTCAATCGGGCTTGGTACGGTCTCAAACAAGCACCGCGTGCGTGGTTTCGACGATGAAGCTCTTTTCTTGTCAGTCTCGGCTTTCATTGTAGTCGTGCGGATCTATCGCTCTTCATCTACAATCAAAATGAGATACTTATTTATCTCCTCATTTATGTAGATGATGTCATACTTACCGGTAATAATGAAAGTGTTATTAATGATTTCACCAAACGACTCCACAGTGAGTTCAAGCTCAAATATCTAGGTGCCTTGAATTATTTCCTAGGTTCGGAAGTCACACACACTTCTTCCAGTCTATTTCTCAGCAAAGCAAAGTACGCCTTTGATATTCTTTCTCGAGATGGCCTACTTGACAAAAAGCCCGTTGCCACACCCCTCACCTCTACGGACACCTTCACTTCACTTCCTCCGGTACTCCGTTTCATGATCCAACACTCTATCGCTCACTCGTGAGCGCTCTTCAATACCTTATAATCACCCGTCCAGACCTCTCTTACGTCGTTAACCAAGCTAGCCAATATCTCCAAACCCCAACAACCTCACATTTTTAGACGATGAAACGTATTCTACGATATGTGTAGGGTACAATGTCTTATGGGTTAACATTTGATCTGCCGCAACCCCGACCCCTTCTCTGGGAGCGGGCAGCCGTGAGACTTAGCTCACAGAGCCGGTGGTATCGGTGTTTATTAATTTGGCAACGGAAATGAGACATCGGGACCGTAGTTAGGAAATGTTTATTAGATTTTAAAACACCAAACTTTTACAATAAATAAATGGGATAAACCCCAAGTTTTCATTACAATACATTTGTAGGGATAAACCCTAATTTATTGAAAACAAAATCTCTTTTTTATTTAGGTAACTTTTATAGCCACTTCTTTAAGCATTTAGTGCTCTCCAGCTGGCTTCTATTAGCTTCACATTAAGTTACTTGAAACGCGTTTTAAAAAGGTTTTATCATCAAGAAATACTGGCGAGTGCATCCTAGTTTAATTAAAACAGTTTTATAACTTTACAGTATTGAGAGCGATTACAATGTTTATATCTACCAATATACTCATTCAGTACTGTCAAAACCTGACTTGTGGTCATGTTACTCATTCGCTAACTCTTCGTCCAATAGTAACATATTAAAGTAATGTATACAAAACCCCAACATACCGGCAACAATTGTAGAATACATAGACTCAATCCCTGTTAAGTATAATTTAAAACATTTGAGGTTTTGGTAAAACATTCACAAAAAGGGTTTACAAAAAGAGAATGTACTCACATTGTAGACTTAGATAATACTATAGCTTCCTGGTAATTCTCCTGGTTATTATCTATTAAAAATTAAACAATGCACACGCGTTAGTAAGATAACCCAAATCACATTAGCCATACAACACGAGACAGAACTCCAACGAACTGAGTCAGGCAGAGCCTTGACATTCGTTACAAAGCCCTCGATCAATTGGGTAGGGTAACAAATACGTGATCGGGGGTTATAATACTTACAACGAGGCAGAGCTTCGCTTTTTAGGGGTATAATACCCGAGTGTTTTGCCTAATAGAGATTTGAGAGAGAAAAGAAATTGAACGACGATGAACTGAGGCCATCGGCCCCTTTTATAGGCTGGACATATGGCGGCTCGTGCCCTGCGAGTCATTTGGGTTAGCCCTTCGTGGCCCGCGAGAGGTGTAGGCTAGGCTCTAGCCTTGATGAGTCAAGGGTGAGTCATTTGGGTTAGCCCTTCGTGGCCCCGCGAGAGGTGGCCCGCACGTATATGGCCACGTGGCGCAAGGGGGTCCGTCCAGCTGCCCCTCGGTCGCGCCCCGTGACAGACTTTGAGGACTGGGTCGCGTCCCGCGAGACCCTATATATATTTGTTTTTATTTGATTTTTATTAATATAAATGTTATTAAGGTCTGTTTCTCATATACGGGGTGTATTTTAGGACGGGTAGGAGTGTTTTAGGATGGTTGTTATATGATCGACCAACTAGAACATCTCTTGTGGGTTATTTGGACGCGGATTTGTCTTGTTGTATTGAAACAAGACGTTTCACTTATGGCTATTCCATTTATCTTGGATAAAAGTCATGGAGTGCGAAGAAGCAACCTACCGTCTCATGTTCTAGTTGTTGATCCGAGTATCTGACGATGGCCAATACCGCTGCAGAGATTATATGGATAACACACCCCTTACGTGAACTAAATGCTCTACCATTGACCCGACCGAGTCTCTTATGTGACAATAAAAGTGCCTTATTTCTCAGTCAAAATCTAGTGTCACACAAACGCGCTAAACACATAGACATTGATTATCACTTTGGTTGAGAGCTAGTAGCCTCGGCTCGTCTCGTCACTAAATCTGTTCCTACCAAACTTCATGTTGCGGACATTTTCAAAAGATTCTTCCATGACCATTATTTGAACAGTTTCGTACATTTCTCCGTATTGGTCTGCCACCAGTTAGCTTCACCCCGGGGGAGGGGGGGGGGGGGTAATTGGCGCTAAAGTAAAAAACATTCAAAATTCGTATTTTTAGGATTAGTTTAGAATTAGTTAAGTAGTTATATCTCGTTTAATATAGAGATATTCTCTCCTATTTTAGTGTATCTATACGTTGAATATTAATCAAATGAGCATGAGATTCAACAATCTTTTGGTAAAATGCATAGTACATGAAAACATAACATTAGGGTCATCTTATTTCCACACCCACAAAATCTCATTTACACACCATTTTCACTCTATATCTCTCTCTCTATATATATACATATATATATATATAGAGAAAGGAAGAGTGAAAGGGTATGTTAATATTATCACCCAAACATTATAATTCGATCTGTACTTATGATATGAGTGACCACCTCAAAAACATGGTCGCAAATGCAAAAACCAAATCGTGATGAAAAACGGGGTTGGCCCCGTTTGCCAAACGGAGGTAATTACTTGGTGCTGTTTAGTATGAAGAATTCTAGAGGTGTTGAAACCACCTACTCTCACTGTAAATATATGTCAGCAACTCAAGCAACATGCATATATTTGACTCTTTTTCTTGTAGGTGTATGCAGGGGCGGATTTAGCATGGTTCCATGGGTTCCCAGGAATCCATTTGATTCGAAGAAAATGGAAAAAATTAGTGTAAACCTTGTATGATATAGGAAAAAATAATGAAAATTAGTGAAAAACTACCAAAAGAAACCCAGTGGAATCCGACCCTGGATCCGCCACTGGGTGTATGCCTATAAATATTGTTGATAATATAACTGAAATGATCATTAGTAGTTCAAGAGGAATGATGGGTCATGTAAGATGTCCACAACGCTTAAATTCTCATCATTGTATTCAGGAAACTATGTTCATCAAACATGAGAAATATAACCCAGTGGAATCCGACCCTGGATCCGCCACTGGGTGTATGCCTATAAATATTGTTGATAATATAACTGAAATGATCATTAGTAGTTCAAGAGGAATGATGGGTCATGTAAGATGTCCACAACGCTTAAATTCTCATCATTGTAATCAGGAAACTATGTTCATCAAACATGAGAAATATTTCTTAATCCATCATACCATTGTTAGGCCATGTGTAGTCATAAGGCCCCATAACGCCCACAAAGGGGCGTTATGCGACACGTGGCGCGCCACGTCAGCGTGGGGCGTTATGGGGCCTTATGCATTTTAAGCCCGTAGTCATAAAGCCCCCGTCTAATCATTACTCAATTATTAATTTCCAATTTTTTATAATTATTTTCTAACTTTATAAAATTAAAATTCATTTCATTAAATTAAAAAACATTACACTAAAATAAAAAAAAAACATTACACATAAAAAAAAATACAGTAACCTAAAAAAAAAAAAAAAAAACGGTTCCAAAAAAAAAAAAGTTGGACTAAAAAAATAAAAAAAACAACACTTCAAAGATTAATCTTCTTCGTCTTCGTTCTCTCCTTCTTCCTCTTCGTTTTCTCCAGCATCCAAACCTACGTCTTCAAAGTTCCCGTCTTCGAATTCCTCAACCTCTTCTTCCTCAGAATCTTCTTCGTGTTCATTGTTGTATCGAATTGGGCGAATCGCCCAAGCATGCTCAACCAAATCTGCCTTCAACGTGTTATGTATGTCCCTAGATCGCAATAGTTGAGCATTTGCGAGTCTCTCTTCCATTGTTGCTTGGGTTCCTTCGACTAAATCTTCCGGAATGTAGTTTTGGCATATCGCTTTTCCATCATCCTCAATGATCATATTATGCAAAATGATGCAAGCATACATGGTCATTCGTATTTTATCCTTATGCCACATGCGACAAGGATTTCTGATAAAATGCCATCGTTGCTGTAGAATCCCAAAACACTTCTCGATATCCTTTCTTGAAGACTCTTGTAATTTTTTAAAATAATTTCTTTTCTCATCGAACGTTTCAGAAAACGTTTTAACAATAATCGAATACTCCGGGTATATACCATCTCCCAAATAGTAGCCATGCTCGTAGTCGTTCCCGTTCGCATGAAAACCGGCCTTTGGTATAGTTCCCGAAATGTAGCTCTCTACTAATGGTGAAGCCTCTAACGTATTAATATCGTTAAAACACCCGGCTACACCAAAGAAGGCCGACCAAACCCAAAGGTCGTATGACGCAACAGCTTGTAATACCAAAGTTGGCCCTTTTTGATCACCCCGTGTATGTTGACCTCGCCATGCGGTTGGACAATTATACCAACGCCATTGACGACAATCCAAGCTACCAATCATGCCGGGTATTCCATGCTTTTCTAGATGCACCTCATATATTTGTTGAAGGTCGTTCCAAGTGGGATTTCTCAAATAACGTTTTCCATATAACTGGCATATACCTAAAATATAATTTAATATATAAAAGTTTTACTAGTAAGGTACTAAAAAATCAATATATAAAAGTAAGTAAATAAATAAATAAAAGTCAATAAAAAATACCATAGCAAAAATGTTCCACGCAATCTCGGGTTGTTTTCTCCGCCATCTTCAAGTACTCGTCGTTGATGTCGTACGTGTTTCCGTATGCTAATATACGTAACGCGGATGTGACCTTTTGAATTGAGGTGAAGCCTAAATATCCTCGCGCGTCCATTCTTTGCTTAAAGAAATCATACTTATTTTCCAAATCATTAGAAATGCGCAAAAATAACCTTTGGCTCATACGAAAACGCCGTCTAAAAACATTGGGTCCGTGAACCGGTGTCGCATCAAAATAGTCTCTCATCAAACGCGTGTTCGCGGCTTCACGATCTCGCAAGATAAAGGTGCGCCGCAAGATGGGTCGTGGAGGGGGAGTAGGCCGAACGTGCTCAAGTGCTTGTATCATAAAAGTACACACACTCGTAACCGCTTCTTCCTCCTCCGCATCTTCTTCCGGTGAAAAAAATCTTCGGTAAATATCGGTGAACGAGTCTTCCGACGGGGAACCCATTTTTTTTTAATTGAACCCATTTTTTTTAATTGGATGGGAGTAGCTTCAAAACTTTTAAAAAAATATATAGAGAAGAGGAGGGTATTTGAGTATGATTTGTAAAAAAAAATAGAAGAGTGTGAGTTATTTATAGTGTGAGAATTAAAAAATTGAATTTTTTTTTTTTTTTTTAATGGATATGACCGTTTTGTAACGGTCAAATTATTAAATAACCATTTCATCAAAGCGCTATACATATCGCGCCAAGTTCCTTTTTCCGCTCGATGGCGCCCTCCGTGGCGGTGTTCCGGCGCTATGCCGGCGCGATGAGGGCATACCGCCCCTCACATGCCGCCCACTACACATGACCTTACAAGGAAAAATTACCAAAATAATAAAGTTTGACTGCAACATTTCCAAACTCATTTCCAAATTAAAACAAAATAGTTAGTGACTTTTGGATGACAGGAAATTTTAAGGGCTTAGTTGGCAAATTTGAGAGCTAGGCTGGCAAAAAAATGTCGACTAAGCCAAAGCCGACTGTAAAGCAGTCAATATGTCTATTTAAAAAAAAAGTTGATCAAAGGTGTTTATTTTAGTGATTTTCTCAATGTTATATTTAGGGAGAAGGGGCGCTCAAGGGTACTACCCTTGCCCTTGTTGGGTTGTGGAGGATTTGACTAGCAGGGGTGTTCTTTGTTACACTCCTTCTGCATCTAGCAATCTAGCAGGGGTGTTCTGTGTTACACTCCTTCTGCATCTAGCAGGAGTTTCTCTGTTAATGTAGTAAAGTCAACAACCCTAATTGCAACCCCTATATATACTTCTCTTCATGTACTGTAAACTTCTTGAGCACCTAATACAAAGAGAACTAGTTGTGGAGAGTGGATGTAGATCAAGCTTGATCGAACCACTATAAATCCTGTGTTCTTGTGAATTAGAGTGTGTGTGTGTGAGTGTGAGTGTGAGTGTGTAAGCTTGCTGATTATTGTTCTAGTGTTTGTGGAATCGTGTTCTTGACCTAACAACTGGTATCAGAGCTCAGGCTCTCGATTTATTCGCACAAACTAGTAGCAAAAGAGGTGAAGAAGAAGATACATGTCAGGACTAGCGTTCCGATTTGAAGACATCTTGACTAGGGTTTGTCGACCCAGTAGTCACCGCCGCTGCCGCTCGTCTTCCCGCCGCCGCTAGCACAACCGCTGTCGTCCGTTCCTTACTCCGTTTGGGTTTGCTCCGTCGCCTAGGGTTACAAATTGGAGACCATTGTTGCTGAATATAGCATCAAGGGTTCCAAAATCGAAGGTCTAGGGTTTCGATTTTGCATTTGGGAGTGGTGATTTTGTGAAGCTCCTGGGAGAGGTTGCAGGTCGCAGGAAGAGAGAAGAGAGAACCATCGTTCTTTTTTTTTTTTTTTTTCCTTTTTTGAAGGGAATCAAGTTTTCCTTATTTGCTAGAAGAACCCCCAACTTTGACAAAGTTCTTATCAACCATCTCTATTTTGCTCGGTGCCATTTTAAAGCTTGAAACAGATAAGTGTTTGTTTCCGTTTATTGCTTCCGCTAGTATAATTATCCTTTAGCAGTACGAACTCGTTTAGTTTGTAGCAAATTGATAATTGTTCGTTAAAATGGCAGAAGATAGTAAAATCAAGATTGACAAGTTTGGTGGTAGTGATTATGGATTTTGGAGAATGCAAATTGAGGATTTGGTGTATCAAAAGGGTTTGCATTTGCCTATGTTGGGACAACAACCGGATGACATGTATGATGAAGAATGGAAGTTGTTAGATAGACAAGCTTTGGGTGTGGTTAGGCTTTCTTTGGCAAAGAGTGTTGCGTATAACATTGTCAATGAAACAACTACTTTTGGTGTATTGAAAGCTTTGTCCAACATGTATGAAAAACCATCTGCTTCAAACAAAGTATTCCTCATTCGACAATTGGTTAACACCAAGATGAAGGAAGGCATATCGGTTACCTCTCACATAAACGAGTTTAACTCGATTATCTCTCGTTTAGCCTCAGTTGAAATAAAGTTTGATGATGAAGTACAAGAGCTCCTCCTTTTATCATCTTTGCCCGACAGTTGGTCAGGTACAGTCACAGCGGTTAGTAGTGCATCCGGCACTACCAAACTCACTTTTGAGAGTATTCGTGACTTGATTATAAATGAAGATATCAGACGGAGAAGCAATAATGAAACTTCCAGTTCAAGTTCTTTATTGCACACAGAAAGTAGAGTAACTAATCGAGGTAGGTCAAAGTCCAAAAAAAGGGCAGTCAAAGAACAGAAAAGACATTGAATGTTGGAACTGCAAAGAAAAAGGTCACTTTGGAAGACAATGTACAAAACCAGCTGCAAAGAAAGAAGTAAACAGTGTAGTCTCTGAAGAATCAGGAGATGCTCTCATATGTTGTGTTAAGAATTCAGTGGAATCCTGGATTATGGATTCTGGTGCTTCTTTCCATGCTATCTCATGCCCAGATATGGTCAAGAATCTACGAACAGGTAACTTTGGTAAAGTTCATTTAGTCGATGATCAGATGCTTGATATCACGGGTATTGGAGATGTAGACTTGAAGACCTCATTGGGAACTATATGGACATTGAAAGATGTCAGGGTTATTCCTAATTTGAGGAGAAAGTTGATTTCAGTTGGAAAATTGGACGATGAAGGGTTTAATGTTCACTTTGGGGGTGGACAATGGAAAGTGATCAAAGGCAACTTAGTGATTGCCAAAGGAAAGAAGCAAGGCACTCTATACATGGTAGAGATTCATGCTGAAGGTGTTCATGCCATGACCACTAGTCCGAGTCCATCTACTTTATGGCACAATCGACTCGGACACATGAGCGAGAAGGGATTGAAGATGTTGGCTCAGAAAGGGAAGTTTCCAGACTTGAAGAAAGTGGAAACTGAATTCTGTGAATCTTGTGTTCTTGGTAAACAAAGGAGAGTCACTTTTATAAAGACAGGGAGGACACCGAAAGCTCAGAAGATGGAGCTTGTTCACTCGGATGTATATGGACCAACTACAGTTTCATCTCTAGGAGGCTCGAGATACTATGTTACCTTCATCGATGATTCAACACGCAAGGTATGGGTCTATTTTCTTAAACATAAATCTGACGTATTTGATGCTTTTAAGATATGGAAATCTGCTGTTGAAAATGAAACTAATTTGAAGGTAAAGTGCTTAAAGTCGGATAATGGTGGTGAATACATAAGCAAGCAGTTTATTGACTATTGTGCCAAGAAAGGGATAAAGATGATCAAGACGGTTCCTGGAACTCCTCAGCAGAATGGTGTAGTTGAGAGAATGAACAGAACACTGAATGAGAGGGCAAGAAGCATGAGGTTGAATGCAGGGATGCCTAAAACATTCTGGGCAGATGCAGTTAACACTGCAGCCTACTTGATTAACCGTTTACCATCCGTTCCCTTGGGTTTCAAATTGCCAGAAGAAATGTGGCAAGGAAATGAGGTAAGTCTCGAACACTTAAAAGTCTTTGGTTGTAGTGCTTACGATTTGTTAGAAAATGGTGACAGGGATAAGTTAGACTCAAAGTCCAAGAAGTGCACATTCATTGGTTATGGGTCAGAAAAAATGGGTTACATGCTTTGGGATAATGAAGGTAGAAAAGTAATCAGAAGCAAAAATGTCATCTTCAATGAAAACGAATTGTACAAAGACAGAAACACCAAGGGACCAGAAGTTCAAAAAGAATATGTTGAATTCGAAAGTGGTGAGACAAGAAAAGAAGCTCCAGTCGACATTCCAGAAAATGGGGATGAGTCAAGCGACAGTGGGAGCTTAGTGGATGATTCTAGTAATGATTCGGAGGAAGAAGAAGCTACTCCTTCAACTCCAAACTCCCCAGAAACACCTCAAGTTCAACCAAGAAGGTCGTCTAGAACCACTAGACCGCCAAACAGGTACTCACCATCAGTCAACTACATACTTTTGACAGAAAATGGTGAACCCCAGTGTTACTCTGAAGCTATGGGGTTGAAAGATTCATTGCAGTGGGAGCTTGCAATGAAAGATGAAATGAAGTCGCTTGAGAAGAACAAGACCTAGTATTTGACAAAGCTTCCATCTGGGAAGAAGGCTCTTCAGAACAAATTGGTTTTCAGGGTCAAGGATGAACATGATGGTACCAAACGGTACAAAGCAAGATTAGTAGTCAAGGGATTTCAACAGAAAGAGAGAATTGATTTCAATGAAATATTCTCTCCAGTGGTGAAGATGACTACCATCAGACTTGTTCTCAGTATTGTAGTAGCAGAAGGCTTGCATCTAGAGCAGCTAGATGTCAAGACAGCTTTTCTACATGGTGACCTAGAAGAAGACATCTACATGACACAACCAGAAGGTTTTCAGGTTAAAGGCAAAGAAAACTTGGTGTGTAAATTGAAGAAGAGTTTGTATGGTCTGAAATAAGCGCCTAGGAAATGGTACTTGAAGTTTGATAACTTCATGGGAAGAGTTGGTTACAAGAGATGTGACAATGACCATTGTTATTACATCAAGAAGTTCAAGGGTTCTTATATCATTCTACTACTCTATGTAGATGATATGTTAATTGCCGGTTCAGACATGACAGAGATCAAGAAGTTAAAGAAGCAAATGTCTGAAGAATTTGAGATGAAAGACTTGGGAGATGCAAACCAAATACTCGGGATGAGTATTTTCAGAAACAAAGAAGATGGTTCTTTGACACTCTCTCAAGAGAAGTACATTGAGAAAGTGTTAGAGATATTCAGCCTTGAAGATGCCAAGATCAGAAGCACACCTTTGGGAAGTCACTTTAAGCTTTCTAAAGTTCAGTCACCCAAATCAGATGAAGACAAAGCAGAAATGGCTAAAGTTCCGTATGCATCTGCAGTTGGTAGCCTCATGTATGCAATGGTATGCACAAGACCAGATATTGCTCATGCAGTGGGAGTTGTTAGTCAGTTTATGTCCAATCCGGGAAGAGAACATTAGGAAGCAGTTAAATGGCTGCTAAGATATTTGAATGGAACTTCCAAAGTGGCATTGCATTTTAAAGGGAAAGAGGTTATTCTGAAGGGTCTTGCGGATGCTGACCTTGGTGGGTGTAAAGAGTCATTCAAAAGCACCACAGGGCATGTCTTTACAGTGGGAGGCACTGGTGTAAGTTGGATGTCCAAACTTCAGAAAAGTGTTGCCCTTTCAACCACAGAAGCAGAGTATATGGCAGTTGCTGAGGCAAGCAAATAACTTATTTGGTTGAAGAATTTTCTCAAAGAGCTTGGCAAGGAACAAGTTGATTGTGCACTGTTCTGTGACAATCAAAGTGCAATACACCTTGCAAAGAACCCTGTCTTCCATTCAAAGACGAAACATATACAGTTGAGATATCACTTTATCAGAGATCAAGTCAGTGATGGCACTCTGAAGTTAAAGAAGATCAAAGGAACTGAGAATCCAGCTGATATGTTGACTAAGGTTGTCACCTTAGAGAAGCTGAAGCTTTGCATAGCTTCAACTGGCCTTCAGGTTAACTGATGAGAAGGCCGCCCACAACGAGTAAAGATGAAGAGTTTACAGAGGTACTTATGAAGATGAAGTTTTAAGGAGAGCAGTTTGAAGTCTTCAAAGCCTCCAAGTAGGAGATTGTTGGGTTGTGGAGGATTTGACTAGCATGGGTGTTCTTTGTTACACTCCTTCTGCATCTAGCAATCTAGCAGGGGTGTTCTGTGTTACACTCCTTCTGCATCTAGCAGGAGTTTCTCTGTTAATGTAGTAACGTCAACAACCCTAATTGTAACCCCTATATATACTTCTCTTCATGTACTGTAAACTTCTTGAGCACCTAATACAAAGAGAATTAGTTGTGGAGAGTGGATGTAGATCAAGCTTGATCGAACCACTATAAATCATGTGTTCTTGTGAATTAGAGTGTGTGTGTGTGTGTGAGTGTGTAAGCTTGCAAATTATTGTTCTAGTGTTTGTGGAATCGTGTTCTTGACCTAACAGCCCTGACCAATCAAAATACGACATGTAAAAATTCTTAAAAATTACCCTTAATACTATACGGTGTTGATGAAGAGAGGGGCATTAAGCGCCATGTGTCAGCCATGTCAGTAAGGGGGCGTGGTAAAAAAAAAACACGGGGTGGTGTTGGGCGTGGAAAGGGCCCAACCTTTGGTTTAAAAAAGGCTTTGGTTATCCACGCATCCCCCTCAATTTATCCACACATCCCCTAACCCTATACACCCCTCATTGCCCTATACGCCTGAAAATGGACCCACCTGTCAATGATTGGGTGTCAGCCAATGATTGCCCAATCATTGGCTCTTTTGTGTGGAATAAATTTGAAGGGTATGGAGGGTTTTCAAGTGGGTGAAATATTATTTAAAAAAAACTTTATATATATTTTTTTAAATTGTTGTTAAAATAAAAAAAATATATAAACATTATTATTATTTATTGTTATAAAAGGAAGGTATATAAATGTCATTTTTTTATTTAATATATTTAAAAAAATGGCAACATTTTTATTTATTAATTATTATTATAAAACGTCAACATTTTTTTTAATTAGTATTATAAAACTTCTACATTTTTTATCAAGTGTTAGTATAAAACGTCAACATTTTTTTTTAAATAGTATTATAAAACTTCAACATTTTTTTAATTAGTATTATAAAACTTCTACATTTTTTATCAAGTGTTAGTATAAAACGTCAACATTTTTTTTAATTAGTATTATAAAACTTTTACATTTTTTTATCAAGTGTTATTATAAAACGTCAAATTCTCTATAATTCATAACGCAAGAAGAAATTTAAATACAAAATGTAAGTGAACATTGTTTGATAAAATAACACAAAACACAACACTTTCATACAAAATGTAATACAATACATAGCCGAAACCCTAAACCCTACACACTAAATCGCTAACTATTACATATTATTACTTAGATTCACACGAACCCTATGGGTCTAACTCCTGTCTAGGAATTGCGTGTGATGGTATATGGTGGTGACAGAACTTCCGGGCGTCGGTAGATGCCGGTGACGGAACTACCGTGCGTCGGTAGATGCTATCAAGAGTGCACCCGGAATCGACAATATGAGAGTTCCGTGCTATTTGCACGGTAACATCTGACAATGTCGGAGTTCCGGGTGACTTGGCTATAGATGTGGGATTATGCATCCCCCACCGCCAAGCACCTCACCCTAGACCGACATCGGATGTCAGATTAAAAGGTGACTTGGCAATTGATGTTGGATGATGCATCCCCCACCGCCAAGCACCTCACCCTAGACCGACGTCCCGATGCATGAATCTGAAATATGAGCTCAGGTACGTGTTTGAATCTGAAATATGAACGCAGTGCACTTCTCCATAAGAATTACGTTTCCACCACCGTCAAGTCACCGACTTTCGATATCCTGTTAAAAAACATAGAATTATAGTGTTAGACTCGATATTAGAAATTATATTGTAAAATATAATAAACAAACAACACCACCACCACCACCACCACCACAGCCGACCACCCACCACCACCATAGCCGACCACCCACTACCACCACAGCCGACCACCACCACCATTCGGCCGCCCACCACCGCCCACCCACAACCTAACCACCACCAAAACCACCATCCCAACTACCACAACACACCACCACCACCACCACCACAACCACAATGTACCACCCTCAACCACCACAGCCTACCACCCACAACGCAACACCATCTCACCATCGTCAACCACCACAACCCACCACCTCAACCACCACAACCCATCACCTCACCACCGTCAACCATAACAAACCAACAACACAGCCCACCACCCACAAACACCACAAGCTACCACCCACAACACAACACAACACCACCACAGCCACCACCGTCAACCACCACAACCCACCACCTCAACCACCACAGCCCACCACCTCACTACCGTCAATCTTAACAAACCAACACCACAGCCCACCACCCACAAACACCATAGCCTACCACCGATTACACACCACCACCACCACCGTCAACCACCACCTAACCACCCACAAAGACCACAGCCCACCACCCACAAAACAACACAACCACAACCGTCAACCACAAAAACCCACCACCCCAACACCAATATACCCGACCAAAATAAACCACAAAAATCAGAGAAAAATTGAAAATTAAACATAAAAATACGGAATACGAACTAACCTTAAATACTCCGAGCGTATGAAGAGATACGAGAGCGATAACAATAAGAGAGATAAAGAATCCGTGCGTGTGTGTGTACTTCCGGATCTTCATCGTGTGGTCCAACGTTGGTCTCGTGTGGTCCAAGACCTTTTTGGGTATATAGTTGGGTATATAGTTCGTCAAAGAGCAGGCTTGTTGGGTATATATACGGCCCTCATTGATCTATATGACGCGTATGTATTTACTTTTTGAAAAAGTTGCCAGTCTATACGGCCCTCATTGATCTACAAGGGGCGTATGAATTTACTTTTTATGAAAAGCTGTCAGTGTATACGACCGTATAGGTCAATGTGAGGCATATACACCACCTAACTTTTTGTTATACGGACCTCATAGCACTAGGTGAGGCATATGTATTTACTTTTTCTGAAAAAGTGGTTAGAATTTGTACTTTATACGCTTCTCATTGTGCTATGAGCGGCGTATTGAGTCTTTTTTTTCTAAACAAATATTACGTACGAGAAAGTGTAATCCATATCCATCTTGACATTCACAATGGTTATTTGTAGATGTGGAAGGTGTCACGACCCCCGACCCCACCCTGGACGGAATCGGGAGCCGCGAGCAGCCAAGTGGTACCGGTGGTTAATTTGAAAATATTGCAGCGGAAATTTCGTCAGTACCGTGAGTTAGGAAAAATATCAGAGTTTAGAAAACACCGGATTTTTATTTATTAAATAGATGGGATAAAACCATGTTTTAAAAGGTAGCTTTAATATAGGATAAATTCGAATACATAAAACAACTTTCCTTAATTAAATTTTAATTGATAAAATAAGCCACTTCTGTAAGCCTTGTTGGTGCCGCATCCAACTCTAATTCCTGATCTACTGTAATTACCTGAAACGCGTTTTAAAAAGGTTTTGTCAGCAGGAAATACTTGTGAGTTCATTCATTTTTGTACAAAAACATATTTGTTATAATTTACAGCATTAAGAGTTTTTACATTTGCTTCTTTAACATTGGCAAAGACTTAATCACTGCAAAGTATAACTAGAAAACAGTGTTATAAGTTACAGTATTAAGAGCGATTACAATGTATATACATATCAACCATCTACCCACGGTATTTATCACTCGACCACCTATTGGCTATCTCGTTGTCCAATGGTGTTTGTGATTATGGTCATATCACCCATTGGCTAACCCGTTGTCCAATGGTGACGGTTATCAAGTTATGTATACAAAACCCCACATACCGGCTGTAATTTGGAGATTACAAAGACTTAATCCCTGTAATTATAACTTTTGAAAACAACATGATTTTGAAATCAAATTTGATAAAAAGAGAATGACTCACATTGCAGATTTATATGGGCAGAGTTTAGCCTACTAATTAGCCTTGTAACCTAATTTAAATAACAATGTACACGAACTAGGTTAGTAACTAATACAACATTTACGATAACTCACGAGATTAAAACCCTCACAACGAATGACAAAGTGCAATACTTAAACATCCATCGATTTTACGACGAATGACAAAGTATAACCCAAGTTTGAGCAGCACTTAAATATTCATCGGATAGTTTAAATCGATCGGACATTGAATCGTAGCAGCGATCGAGTTATTACCCTGTTATCGCGGCGGAATTCGAGATTGTGTGTTTTTGTAGTATACAGACTATAGCTCAGCGTACGAATTGAGTTTTTACGTCGAACCAACGCAGGAAATCAAGTCCCACACCCTCTATTTATATCTGAAAAACAGCTCCCTCGCGTGGCGCGAGGGGCTGTCGCGTGGCGCGAGGGACACCACCCTAGCATAGGGTAGCCCCGTGTCTTGGTAACCTAGCTGAGTCGACCGTTCGTTAAAATTCGATTTCGACAACAAATTGTTTAGATAATACTGACTAGGAAATACCCCTCCTGAGTTTTAGGGGCCCTGATCCTGATTCCGATTGTTCTGAAAATTTTAGGGTTTTGTGCAGGATTACTTGGGGGTCTCAATTAGGGTTTCCTATTGGCAAATAAAATAATAGATAAGACTTTTTACAGAATAAAACGGTGAGAAAAGAGAATGGACCCACTTTGTAACTTTAGGGTTCAACTAGAAAACCTCCTGGTAGAAATTTGGGTATAACTTCTGAGCTATTTAAAAAAATATATAATGCACTCGTGTTAAGTATAGTACCCCTAATTCAACCTTGTCCCTATGTCACAAGACAGAACCCCAATGAACTTAGTCAGACAGAGCATTGACATGCGTTTTGGGGCTCAGATCAATCGGAAAAAGGGTAGCGGTGATCGGGAGTTAAAACACTTAAAACGGGGCAGGGCTTTATTATTATTACAAGTGAAATAAATAAATAAATAAAATAAGAATAAAATTTCGAGAGAGATATGAACCGAAAGATGGGTAAGCACAGGAAATGTTGGATATTGCCTACTATTTATATTGAATGTAAATTAGGCTTGAAGTAAGCTGAGGACACGAAATTGCCTGTGTACACGTGCATTTCTCTTATCAATTCATAAGTTTTAGATTTTTTTATTTTATTATTTTAATGTACACGTAAGTGTACATGTAACTTTATTTTAATTATATTTTATTATATACATATTATAATTAATTTAACTGCTTCACTTATTTGGCGCTTATAACTTCTAAAATATAACGTTTTATAAAATAATAATTACGTCAGTAGAACGAGAATATTTGTATCTACATTTTGAACAAAGTTTTATTAAAAACAGAGTAGGTTCAAATATAATGTATTTTTATAATTTGATTATTAAACGGTTCATGGGTCCGTCTAGGTACTTCATATTTTTAACGATCAACTTACCCGTAATCTACCTGTCTAATAATATAATTTTGATAGACTTTTATTTTAATAGAAAGGTCACCCATATATAGGCCAATTAATTAGTATAATATTTCAACCAACTATATAAAATAGTTTTTAAAATTTATATGGGTCGAATAGTTATATTAAAAATAAACTAGTTACTAGTGGTTAATAAATTTAAACAACCTATAATTTATATGAGAAAAATGGGAATGTTACATCCTCCCCACCTTGTTTTAAATCTCGTCCTCGAGATTTGGGCTATGATATTTCTTTTAGACTTATGTCACGTTTTAGTCAATAAGAACAATATTAAGTTAGATGGTACAGAATCAAAATATCAAATTTTATGAATACGAGTTTTTACAATAAATTGGACTCAATGGTTCAACTGAATTAGTTTCAGAAATCGATGTCAAACGAATGAGATGAAATGATATAATGACTAGGTTCAAGCCAAAAGAGATATATGATCAAATAAATTTCTAAATTGAATGTTTACAAGTTGTGAATGATTTTTTTTTCAATGATGAAAGAAACTTTTAGAGGTACACCAGAATATGATATGAATTTGTGTACTCTTATCTTAACACATAATTGTATTAAGATTGTTTAAGATAACGAACGAACAAAATTAAATAAATAAATCCATACATTAGGTGTGAAAAGAAGATTAACTCAAGTTTCAAATTAAAGAAAACGCTACCACAAGGTGATCATGGTCAAAGAAATGATTCAGTGAAGTCGAAGACCAAACAAGCATGGTATGGTTCAAGAGAATTGAAGTGCTTGTTGAGATTATTTCGAAGATGATGACTTCAATTTATCATATGGAACTTTGAATTGAATACATAATGCGAGCAAGTTCAAACAATTGAACTTGGTTTAAACGAGTTTTAATAAGAAAGTTCGGACATGGTCACAACAAAAACCATGTATGCCAAAGGAAATTGAGTTTTTCAAGAAATTCATTGACTCGATATTAAAGAGTCATCGTTTTGCAATAATGCAGTTCATAATGCAAAGATCAAGAATAGCGAAACAATATTTGAGCTTTTGATAAAACAACAAATTGGAATGAATCCTTCCAATGGTTTTTATAAATCAAACTAACCATATGCGCAACAAACAGTGCATGTGTAATGTGAGGATTTACCAAGAAATGAAACAGATCAATATTTGCTACTATGAAAGAAATCCTCATGGTATGATGACCATTAGGGGAAGTAGCAATGCAAAAGTCTATTCACAGAGGTCAGAATTTTAATGAAAGAAATTTAAGAATTTTATCTGAAATTTCGTTTGATAATCTTTGTTAAATGACATTACCAAGGAATGTCGAATAAAATGAAATAGGGGATTTACAAAGGTATGTGACTCCTTTTGCAGCGCCAGTAATTTATGAGTCCGATTAGACTATGCATCGATTGTTGTGAAATCTTGTTTCAACGTACCTCAGCGAGATTCATGTCGTTTGTAGGATCATGTGGCA
Source organism: Helianthus tuberosus (assembly GCA_030545235.1). Lineage (NCBI taxonomy): Eukaryota > Viridiplantae > Streptophyta > Magnoliopsida > Asterales > Asteraceae > Helianthus > Helianthus tuberosus. Next base: position 10,407,698 of record CM060423.1, read on the forward strand.
AAGTGCCGCTTTTTGATCAGTAGTTCTCCCACTGCTGGGATGAGCATTGTTGTTGTCGTGCCCAATCATATTTTCCAAAGGTCTTGCCTCGAAAGTAGTGTGTGATATACTTCGACGTCTTGTGGACGTATTATTTAAGTTTCATGTGTTTTCTTGTGCACTAGCACAACTTTACATGCTTCTTACTTGCGTTAATAGTCTATGGTAACGCATTGGAAATTCTTTATACTTTTGATGGCGTCCCCACTTAAAGGGTTTCCATTGTTATTATTGTTGCTCGAGTTACGAGGTAGATGATCAAACGAAATAATGTTTGATATCGGAGTTATAGATATATGCAAGAAATTTCGGATAAAGAAATCTAGATTTATTATTGACACATATGCTTGTGCTTTATTTCAAATTGTCAATCCTTATGGTTTTTGGATTTCCTTATAGATATACATATCTATATATATTTCACATGCTGTAATATACATACCCTTCATAAGGTCCATGTATTTAACAGATTCTTATTTCCAAAAACAAGTCAGATATCAGGTCATGATACTATTTAGGGAAATCTTGTCACTTGTTTGACATATTATATACCTTCTTACCCGGTTCTAGCCGGAGAGGTAACCCCGTTATATCCGGACAAGTTGGAGAGTCTGCTACACCATACCCAGTCTTGCCGGAGAAGAAATTTAGATTTTCCCATAAATAGATCTTTCTTAAATCATGATTTGGAAAGTGCATTATGACTTTCACCAAAGACTAAGCAAATTAGGTTCTGTTTGTTTTTGCTTAAAACATCTGCAAAATGCTTATGTCTGCAGGCGGGCAGACATAAGACGTTGAAGACTGTTTGTTTTTTTTTCTAAACAGATCTACAAACAGCTTATTTCATCTTAAAAAAAAAGCTAAGAATCTTTGCTTCAAACTTCTTCACAAAACCTGTCTTCTCTTTTCTCTTCATAAAACCCTAAGAACCATCAACACTATTGGCAAAATAATTCACCAGATACATCACCACCTCCAACATAAACTCCGATGACCGGAGTAAAAGTCCGGCCGGTTTCCGGTCGGATCTCCAATAGAACCACCACCGCCACCTGATACATCACCACCTCCATCATCATCGGAGCAGCAGAAGACAGGGGCGGAGACAGGGGCGGTGGCTTCTAGACGACAGCAGAGAGAGAGAGAGAGAGAAAGAAGAGAGAGAGAGAGACCGTAGAGAGAGAGAGAGAGGGAGCAGCAGGAGACAGAGGCGGTGGCTTCTAGACGACGGCGGTGGTGGGTTTTGATGGCGGTGATGTGACGGCGGTGGTAGATGGCGGTGGTGGGTTTTGATGGCGGTGATGTGACGGCGGTGGTAGATGGCGGTGATGTGATGGCGGTGGTGGGTTTTGATGGCGGTGGTGGGTTGTGATGGCGGTGGTGGGTTTTGATGGCGGTGATGTGTGGTGGTGGCAGGTGGACGGTGGTAGATGAGGTGGTGGCGGATGGTTGTGGTGGTGGTGCTAGATGAAGGCAGAGAGAGGACTGAGGAGAGTGGTCTATGTGGTGTTGTGTGGTAAATGAGAAGACAAGGGTTTTTGTAGAAAACAAACCCTCTTCTCCTTGCAGACTGCAGACATTTGGGCCACATCTTCTCTTGCAGATGCCTGCAGATGTGGTCCGCAGACTGCAGACATTTTACATCTGAAAAAACAAACAGCACCTTAGTCTTCACATGACAGATCATATTCTAGAAAAAAGTAGTATTAATAAATAAGAAATAACAGTGGTCAAGTGTTATTGCTTATTTATTATACTTGCAATGTTCTAGTTATTATCCTTACAGCATACCAACACCTACCACACTTTATTTACACAACTATTTTAGCTTATCTCGAAGCTTATACTAAGGCATCTTTTCTTAAGTTCAAGTCTAAATGCTATCATGTGTGCTATCAGTTAATATCATTCACCTAACTCTTTTAGGTATTATTATCACAACACCTATAGGCTTAAATCAGTGGCTCTGATACCACCTTCTGTCACGACCCCCGACCCCACCCTGGACGGAATCGGGAGCCGCGAGCAGCCAAGTGGTACCGGTGGTTAATTTGAAAATATTGCAGCTGAAATTTCATCAGGACCGTGAGTTAGGAAAAATATCAGAGTTTAGAAAACACCGGATTTTTATTTATTAAATAGATGGGATAAAAACATGTTTTAAAAGGTAGCTTTAATATAGGATAAATTCGAATACATAAAACAACTTTTCTTAATTAAATTTTAATTGATAAAATAAGCCACTTCTGTAAGCCTTGTTGGTGCCGCATCCAACTCTAATTCCTGATCTACTGTAATTACCTGAAACGCGTTTTAAAAAGGTTCTGTCAGCAGGAAATACTTGTGAGTTCATTCATTTTTGTACAAAAACATATTTGTTATAATTCACAGCATTAAGAGTTTTTACATTTGCTTCTTTAAGAATGGCAAAGACTTAATCACTGCAAAGTATAACTAGAAAACAGTGTTATAAGTTACAGTATTAAGAGCGATTCCAATGTTTATACATATCAACCATCTACCCACGGTATTTATCACTCGACCACCTATTGGCTATCTCGTTGTCCAATGGTGTTTGTGATTATGGTCATATCACCCATTGGCTAACCCGTTGTCCAATGGTGACAGTTATCAAGTAATGTATACAAAAACCCACATACCGGCTGTAATTTGAAGATTACAAAGACTTAATCCCTGTAATTATAACTTTTGAAAACAACATGATTTTGAAATCAAATTTGATAAATAGAGAATGACTCACATTGCAGATTTATAAAGGCAGAGTTTAGCCTACTAATTAGCCTTGTAACCTAATTTAAATAACAATGTACACGAACTAGGTTAGTAACTAATACAACATTTACGATAACTCACGAGATTAAAACCCTCACAACGAATGACAAAGTGCAATACTTAAACATCCATCGATTTTATGACGAATGACAAAGTATAACCCAAGTTTGAGCAGCACTTAAACATTCATCGGATAGTTTAAATCGATCGGACATTGAATCGTAGCAGCGATCGAGTTATTACCCTGTTATCGCGGCGGAATTCAAGATTGTGTGTTTTTGTAGTATACAGACTATAACTCAGCGTACGAATTGAGTTTTTACGTCGAACCAACGCAGGAAATCAAGTCCCACACCCCTCTATTTATATCTGAAAAACAGCTCCCTCGCGTGGCGTGAGGGGCTGTCGCGTGGCGCGAGGGACACCACCCTAGCATAGGGTAGCCCTGTGTCTTGGTAGCCTAGCTGAGTCGACCGTTCATTAAAATTCGATTTCGATAACAAATTGTTTAGATAATACTGAATAGGAAATACCCCCCCCCCCCCCCGAGTTTTAGGGGCCCTGATCCTGATTCCGATTGTTCTGAAAATTTTAGGGTTTTGTGCAGGATTACTTGGGGGTCTCAATTAGGGTTTCCTATTGGCAAATAAAATAATAGATAGGACTTTTTACAGAATAAAACGGTGAGAAAAGAGAATAGACCCACTTTGTAACTTTATGGTTCAACTAGAAAACCTCCTGGTAGAAATTTGAGTATAACTTCTGAGCTATTTAAAAAAATATATAATGCACTCGTGTTAAGTATAGTACCCCTAATTCAACCTTGTCCCTATGTCACGAGACAGAACCCCAATGAACTTAGTCAGACAGAGCCTTGACATGCGTTATGGGGCTCAGATCAATCGGAAAAAGGGTAGCGGTGATCGGGAGTTAAAACACTTAAAACGGGGTAGGACTTTATTATTATTACAAGTGAAATAAATAAATAAATAAATAAAATAAGAATAATATTTCGAGAGAGATATGAACCGAAAGATGGGTAAGCACAGGAAATGTTGGATATTGCCTACTATTTATATTAAATGTAAATTAGGCTTGAAGTAAGTTGAGGACACGAAATTGCCTGTGTACACATGCATTTCTCTTATCAATTCATAAGTTTTAGATTTTATTATTTTATTATTTTAATGTACACGTAAGTGTACATGTGACTTTATTTTAATTATATTTTATTATATATATATATATATATATATATATTATAATTAATTTAACTGCTTCACTTATTTGGCGCTTATAACTTCTAAAATATAACGTTTTATAAAATATTAATTACGTCATTAGAACTAGAATATTTGTATCTACATTTTGAACCAAGTTTTATTAAAAACAGAGTAGGTTCAAATATAATGTATTTTTATAATTTGATTATTAAACGGTTCATGGGTCCGTCTAGGTACTTCATATTTTTAACGGTCAACTTACCCGTAATCTACCTGTCTAATAATATAAGTTTTTATAGACTTTTATTTTAATAGAAAGGTCACCCATATATAGGCCAATTAATTAGTATAATATTTCAACCAACTATATAAAATAGTTTTTAAAATTTATTTGGGTCGAATAGTTATATTAAAAATAAACTAGTTACTAGTGGTTAATAAATTTAAACAACCTATAATTTATATGATAAAAATGGGAATGTTACAGAAGGCAAGCTGCGATAAAAACATCTTGGATGGATATTAATCCCGGGCGTCAATTTTACACCTGCTCTTAATTGGTATGTACTTTAAGCACTATTTTTTACACTTAGAAACACTAATTCGCCTTCGGTTTCAGCGTTCTCGGTGCAAATTCTTTGCGTGGATCGACCCTCCCATATGTCCTCGGTCAGTTCAAGTCATCCGAGGTTTGCTGGATTCGAAAGCAGTACTTGAAGACGAAGTCAAGTATTTGAAAGAGGAGGTTCGAATGTATAAAGGGCAAGTAGCAGAAATGGAAAATAAAAATTCAAGGGTCGTTTGTAAGAGGGACACCTGTTTGATAATCTGTTGGATTTTGTTTTTTGTTTGTCCGTATTTGTATTTGTCATTAGCCGTATTTAAGTTTATGCAACTTATGTAAACGAATGTAATGACTCTCGTATTTTGGTGATTTAGCGGAATGTTATGTCTTGAGAGTTTATTGGTTTCTAGTTTTATACTATTTTAACTCTAAAATCTTAACCGAGTTAAATGTTGAATAAGAAATCCTTTATAAAAATTTAACATATGAAGGGGGAAAACAAGTTAAAGCGTATGAAGTGTATAAAGGATATACTATAACCAGTTTATCAGCTCCTGTACAGGAAGATAAACTGGTTAAGGCTTGTGTGTTCTATGCGAAATGTGCGAGTTCGAAACCCTGGGGAGGCCGGTCCGATACAGAAGGACCCCTCCCTTTTTTATTTGTGTAATTCTAATTTTTCAAATCCAGTCCCTGAGGTTTGTTTTGCACAAGAACAGTCCCTGCTCAGTTAGTAAAAACTAACTGAGTTAGGTTACAAGGAAGGATTACAAAGGGACAGGTTAACTGAAATTTAACTTAGTTAACTATGTTGGGCTGTAATTGTAAATTTTCAAACTTATAACCAAGGGACTATTCCTGTATTATTGCCAAATACCCATCATGCTCCTTCTATATATCAGCTATTAAACAGGCATGCCTTTGCAACATTAAAGACAGCATCATCCAGCCCCTTCTTGCTGGTCTGTCACCATTAGATAAACAATTGAACAGCTTCTGCACGTGCTTAGCATTTTTAAAAAATACCAATATACCCCTTCGTAATAAGAATCCCAATACCTATGGAACCCGGATTGAACAAGCAAGAAGGTTAGCTGGTTCAGACCAGCAATAGAATGAACCTTATAAACATGACAATACAGTCGTAAAATCCAAAAAAACCAACATAGATGCTGATAAAAGATTAAACATGTTACCATCCATATATGCTGATAAAATATTAAACGTTTATACAAAAACAATCGGGCATACATCTATACATAAATAACAAAAGAGGAATAAATATTTGTTCGTACAACCACATTAAACCCAAAATACAACCAAACGAAACAGATAAATACTACTCCTAAGCCATTTCCTCGTCACTGTTATCAGAACCACTACCATAACATGTCAACTACATCTGCGTGTCAGACGGGCCTTCTTGCGTGCCGGACGGGCCTGCTTGCGTGCCAGTCGGGCCTGCCTGCGTGCCGGACGGGCCGGCTTCCGAGCCGGACCCCAGATACACTCGTGGTTGTGGCGGGTGTCGAACCGGCAACCCCGCCACGGTACGCCTATGAGCCTCGCTAGCCATCAACCACTCCATCATATCCTCCATCCGGTCCATCCGCCGATCCTGCAGCGCCAACCTCCCCATCACAGCCGTCTGACCCGCCACAAGCCTCTCGAGGAGACGCTGAGTGGACTGAGGCAACCTCACCGCATGATAGACGCGCGGAGGATGCTGTGGCAGCTCCTGCGGATGCCCCTGCTCAACCTCAGGCTCGACGTCACCCTCTCCAATAGGCTCGTCAACAACATGAGGCATATCCACCTCCGCAGCCTCCAGTAGATGTTGATGTACTAACGGCTGGACTACGAGAATCTGATTGTCCAAACCGACAAACCGATAACCAATGCCCGGAATGTTCACCGCCAAGTGCATCCCCCTTATCGTCCTAATACCCAAATGCTCGAAAAGGGCAGGCGGTGGCAACTCACCGATGAATGGAAAAAACCGACCGCAATGCTGGGCAATACGCGTGATGAATGCCCCTCCGTGTAATCCGCCACGCTTCTGACTTCAGGAAAATGAGGCGAAATACTCCACCAGGCAGCGATGGAGGGCACACGGCGTCCCCGTGAATAAACAGTAAAGATAGAACAGGTCGGTTTTCGTGACCCACTCGTTGCATCTGCCACGCCTAGATATCGACGTGGCAATGCAACGGTGTATGTAGCGAACGAGTGGGTCAGGAATCAACGAGACACGAGCCTTATTACCGAAGGGTACAACACAGAGGGTGGGCCACCAAGCAAGCAACTGATCATCAGGCATAGATGTGATCGCGGTGGTATAAATATCCTGAACCAACTCCTTATCAGTGTAGAATCCGGTGGCCAAAGAAAACTGATGCAGCGACATATTCTGTCGCTCCCCGAATAAACAGAAAGTTACCTCAGCAGGGGGTGGTTCCACCATCGGATCGTCCATATCTGAGTTAGGCTGCTCAGCAGGCAGTGGTCGATAGATAAACGTGGAGAGGAACTCCACCATCATAGGCCTATAAGAAGACGCAGCCGCATGAAAAAACATACGATCCCACGGGTTATTTTCCCCGATTATACCCCGGGCCCTCTGCTCCTCGCCACACTCCCGTGTCGCGTCCTAACACAACGCCCTCTGCTGCCTCACTCTCATACCCCGGAACTTGGCAAAACATCTGTATTCCGTACTGCGTTGGGGGAAGTCTAAAAAATCGTACTGCTCACAATTACCCCCGGCCATCGGATTGAATATCGGACCACCGTTTGGTGCCTGTTGTTCCTCATCTGACGACATATCTGCAACAATTAAAATTTAATATTTTGTCAAAATATTAATAAAATTATGACAAATTTTATATTAAAGTATAATATGTGTCAAATATCGTATCGGTTCACAGTTTGTCTCCGGGTTCGTTTCGTTTTCCAGTTCGTTTCGGTATAATATGTGTCAAATATCCCACCACCACCATTATCACCTCTGACCCACCACCACCACCACCACCACCTCTCACCCACCACCACCACTATCACCTCTGACCCACCACCACCACCACCACCACAGCCAACCCACAACCACCACAACCAACCCACAACCGCCGTCAAACCCTAACCCATAGATACAACCACCACCGTCCTAACCTCAACCACTCTAACAACCACCACCGTCCTAACAACCACCACTCTAACAACCACCACCGTCAAACATCTCTACCTCCAAACACCACAACCAAAATATTTCAGAAAAAACAAAAAAAAAAAAACAGTAAAAAAACAATAACAAAAAGGAAAGATGAAGATGTTACTAACCTCTTGTGAAATTCGCACCGTATGGTTTGATACGGGATAGAAATAGTATACGGGAGAGAGTTGTGTGTGTTTTTGGTGTTTTGGTGTGTGTGTGTGTGTGTGTTTGAATTGATTTTGATCTTGTTTTCCCTCTTTAGTGAGTTGAAAAGTTGTTTGTGTTGGTATACACTCCTCATTGGCCAATACGCGTCTTATAGATTGCCTACCAGCAGCCGCTTATTGTGCTATGAGCGGCATATAGAGGCTGGTATACACCTCTCATTGCCCAATATGTTGCATATGGTGCCTTTTTTTTTTAATAAAAATAGTGATGTAAATAAGAGTTTTTACATTATAAAACAATGTAATTAACATTTTTTATAAAATAAATGTTGCTTACACTATATTTGAAAGATAATAGAATGTAAATTAAAAAAATAAACACATAATAATACGATTAAACAGTTTTACGTGTTACAACGAGAACCTACAACAAGTTAATAAAGTCTCTTCGAACACTTCTATTACTACGAAGTAACTTCTTACCCTGTGAAAGACGAGACATGTACATTGTCTCCCACTCCATCGCTTCAGTACTTCGATACATATTCCATAGTCCATTCGGTACAGGCATCGGACCATCATCCGTTAACTTAACCATGATGAAATGGCCATCTTCCACATAGGCAATCGAAAGAACAGAATGGCCCTCCGCCGGACCATCAAACATGGGAAAGTATGTTTGACAAACACCATTGCTTAAATGTTGAACAACCACACCAAATTTTTGAGCCACCAACAATCCGGTGTATGGCAAGAACATCCAGCATGCCCTTGGTGCAGGTTCCATGTGCAACCAGTTTATTGATCGATATAATGTAGTGTAAAATCCCGGATCAAAAGAGTCAAGAATAGGCCACCACCGGTCTTTGTTAATGAACATCTCATCCAGTAGCTCTTGGCGGACCCACATCCAAGCATTCTGGTCCAACCCCAAACCCATAGCCACCGATCGAAACCCACAGTTACCGTCAGGCTGGGCATCTTCCATATGAGTTATGTATCTCTGATACATAGATGGAAGCCAATCCTTAAAACGATCGATCATGTTTTTGTACCCGTAATTGGAAAATATATTGTGGAAAATCTTTATCAGGGAAAATGTATGTATGGAAATACGTAGGATATTATATAGGTCAATGATTGTTGACGTACCTGTCCCCCACCAATAGTGGAAAATCTTCATCTATAATTTCAACTGTCTTTTTAGCCTTATTTTTCTTTGAACGACTGCGTTGCACTGCTGGCTTTTGAGCGTCCTCGTCCTTCTTTTGGCTTTTGGCTTTTTCCTTTTGCTTCGGACTGGGTATCTTTACGACTCACAACCTCCTCCTTCTTTTTTTGTTGTGCTTTAGAGGTTGGGCGCCCCCGAGTATCTTGTTGTACCTCAGGCGGTTGATGGTCAGTCATACTTGGATTCACCACCTCCTTTATCTTCGACAACATACTTTTTAACACTATCGGTGGTTGCGCCTTCAGTTGTTGCATGACTCTGTCCATTTCCTCCTGAAGATTATTATCGTCTTCCTTAAGTTATTCAGCATTGAAATCTTGTTTTGTCCAGAATTTGTCTACGGCGGCAAGAGGAATTTTGCAATCTGTATTTTAATAACAATAGTTAGAAATGAGGGGGGGGGGGGGTGGGTATTCATATGAAGTAGAATAAGCGGTTGAAGCCTGTTTTTATTACTTGTATTTTCCCACCACTCCATCTGACAAGCACATGGCAACCCACAACTCGTAAAAAGCTGGTGACCACAAGTCCCCCTACTACAAGCAACGTACATATCTTTTTCTTCTCCACAAGCAACAAATCTAATGCTTTCAGGGAAACATTACCACGTAGGTTATCAAAGAATGATATCATGTGGTCCCCCATTTTCAAGGACCGGCTATCCTGAAAAGTGAGGTTTATTTGTATGCGTTGTGACTCTACAACTTTGTCAACAAGCCACACAAGTCTATGGAGCGAGCTGTTTGGCCCCTTAAGGTATCTCTTAAACTTAGCATGTTAGCTTTCAACTCTGTTGGTTGTATGTTGACCAAAGTTAGGGCTTGTGTTAGTCCAGGCTGAAACAAACTTTTCTTTATAGGGTAGTAGCCAGAAAGTATACAAATAGTCCAAAACTCCTGAAAAAAACAGAATATAACGATTTGTAGGGTTTGTATTGTAACACCCCGACCAAAGGCTGAAACAAACTTTTTCTGATAAATTAACTATTTTTAAATAATTAATTAAACAAATAAAACTATGTAATTATTGGATTAAATTGGTTAAAAATCGAATTTTGGGAAAAATATCAATTTTATATTTTCGAACATCATTCTGATGTTAAAATAATTATATAAAAATTTTCAGGTTTTATAAAATTAGTTTACTATTTTTAATGAATTTAATAAGATTAAAACTAACTTAATTCATAATAATTAGATAAAACTAGAAATAATTATAGTTTATATATTTAATAAATCAGGTTTGATGTATATGAGTTTATAAAAATGTTAGTTTTTATAAAAGTGATAAAAAACGTAAAAATAAAATAAAAGGTGTGTGCCCGGTTGGATTTTAAGAAGTGTATAAAACAATTAATATTAGGGTATCAATCAGCTCCTAATTGCAATTAGTTTGCATATAAATTAGTAAGATAAACTAACTAGGATTAACACTAGCCTAGTTAGTTTATCACATAAGAGTAGTTAGAGGTTAAAATAAAATAAAAGCAAATGGCAAGGGACCAAATGTGCTGAAATTGAAACTATATTATTAATTTTAATAAAAATAAAACCAAACACCCCATTTTGGGATGTCTGTGTCACGACCCCCGACCCGGTTTGACCCGTTTCAGGAGCCGCGGGACAGAAATACTGCGGTATTTAATTGATTAAGTTTAACAGCGGAAGTTTATTTAACAGGATCGTTTAAAGCTAGAATTTTCCCCGATTATTTTATTTCACAATTCGGGATAAAACCCCGATTATTTACAATATTATGTTTTTACTACGAAATCGTGATATTACAAAATTATTTCTTTATTTTATAATGAGCCACTATCTTAAGCTTGAAATGCTCCCCATCACTTTTCCTGAATTACAACAGATCACCTGAAACATGTTTGAAAAAGGTTTTGTCAGCGGGAAATACTGAGTGAATCATTCTATTTACTAAAATGACACATTTGTTATAATATACAGTATTAAGAGCGATTACAATGTTTTTGATATCAAGCCAACTACCCACGGTATTTGTCACTCGACCCATTGGCCCATTCGTCCAATGGTGTCTGTGACTATGGTCATATCCCCCATTGGCTGCCCCAATGGTGACGATTATCAAGTAATGTATACAAAACCCCACATACCGGCTGTAATATGGTGATTACAAAGACTTAATCCCCGTAATTATAACTTTAAAAATAAACATAATTTTGTAAATAGATTTGATAAAAAGAGAGAATGACTCACATTGCTGATTTAATACGGACATAATCTAGTTTATGAATTAGCCTTGTTAACCTAATTTAATAACAATGTACACAAAACTGGGTTAGTAATCAATCCAGCAATTACGATAATTCACGAGATCAAATTCTCACAATGAACGACAAAGTGCAATACTTCATCCATCGAATTAACGATGATCCGTCAAATTAATGACGAATGACAAAGTATAATACTTTATCCATCGAATTAACGACGATCCGTCAAATTAATGACGAATGATAAAGTATGACCCTAATGTGGGCGACACTTAAACATCCATTGGATATATTGATCGTCGGAAAAATGAATCGTAGCAGCGATTGTGCTAATACCCTGTTTTGTAGCAGAATTTCGAGACCCGTGTGTGTTTGTATAGTAATTCGAACGTAACTCAGTGTAGAATTGGAGTTTGAACGTCGTTTCAGTGCCCAGATTCCAGTCCCAAACCCCACTATTTATAGGTAACTTTTGACCCCTACGCGGCCCGCGTGAGGTTTAAGCTTATCCTTACGCGGCCCGCGAGACACCTAATTTTAGGCCTAGGGTTGCCACGTTTGGCACTAGCTTTGCTGAGTTGATAATTTTCGAAAATTACTTGCTGCCAACGTTTTTAGATGGATAATCGTCCATAGGGTTTAACCCCCCCTAAATTTTAGGGGCCCTAATCCTGATTCTGAAAATTATGAAAATTTTAGGGTTTGTTCAGAATCACTTGGGTGTCTCAATTAGGGTTTCCTATTGGACGAATTATTTTAATAATTATGACTTTTGATGAGATTTGTTACATTCTCCCCACCTTAATAAAAATCTCGTCCTCGAGATTTACTAGAATAAGTGAGGATACTTTTTCTTCATTTCTGATTCCAGTTCCCAAGTGTACTCAGCTCCTCTCTTTGAATCCCATCTAACTTTGACTAGAACTAGTCGTTTGTGCTTGAGAAACTTGATCTTTCGATCCTCAATTTGAAGAGGTCTCTCAACGAATTTCAACTTTTCATTTACCTCTATATCTCGAAGAGGTATTACCAGTGATTCATCTGATAAGCATTTCTTGAGATTGGATACATGAAATACATCATGTACTCTAGATAATTCTTCTGGTAATTGTAAACGATAAGCTACTGGTCCTATACGTTGGATCACTGGAAATGGTCCTACGTATCTGGGATTTAGCTTCCCTTTCTTACCGAATCTAACAACTCCTTTCCAAGGAGAAACTTTCAATAATACCTTGTCTCCAACTTGGAATTCTAGCGGCTTGCTTCTATTTTCTGCATAACTCTTCTGGCGATCTCGAGCCGTCTTCAGCCTTTCTTTGATTTGAGTAATCTTATCAGTTGTTTCTTGCACAATCTCCGGACCTGATAATTGACTTTCTCCTATTTCTGCCCAACAAACTGGAGTTCTGCACTTTCTTCCATATAATGCTTCAAATGGAGCAGTTTCAATGCTTGAGTGATAACTATTGTTATAGGAAAATTCAATTAATGGTAAGTGATCATCCCAACTTCCACCAAAGTCTATCACACATGCTCGGAGCATGTCTTCTAGAGTTTGGATCGTTCTTTCACTTTGCCCATCTGTTTGGGGATGATATGCAGTGCTCAAATTTAGTCGAGTTCCCATAGCTTGCTGGAAACTTTTCCAGAAATGGGAAGTAAAACGACTATCTCTATCCGAAACAATGGAGAGTGGCACTCCATGTAAGGATACAACTTCATCTACATATAATTTAGCCAGTCTTTCCATACTAAAGGTTTCTTTCATAGGTAAAAAGTGAGCTGATTTGGTTAATCGATCCACAATTACCCAAATCGCATCATTACCTTTTCTGGTTTTGGGTAACTTAGTAACAAAATCCATTGTTATAAGTTCCCATTTCCATACTGGCATCTCTAACTGTTGTAGTAGACCTGAAGGTTTCTGATGTTCTGCCTTAACTTGTGAACAAGTAAGACATTTAGAAACATAGCTGGCTATGTCCTTTTTCATTCCTATCCACCAAAAGTTCTTTCTTAAATCTTGATACATCTTATTGTTTCCTGGGTGTATAGTATACCTAGATTTATGAGCTTCTTCTAAAATCTTAGGTCTTAAGTCTCCCTGCTTAGGTACCCAAATTCTGCTTTTGTGGAATCTCCAAATTCCATCAACTCCTTGTTCTAGTTCCTTGATTCATCCTTTCATTCCTTCAGCATCATCCTTGATTGCTGTGGCTTGAATATTCTTTAATTGTTCCATTAAATCTATTTGTAGATTTAATCTGAGAGCACGAACCCGTCGTTGTTTCTCATAATACTTACGACTTAAGGCATCTGCAACTACATTCGCTTTTCCTTCGTGATACTGAATATCACAGTCGTAGTCACTTAGGATTTCCATCCATCTCCTTTGCCTCATGTTTAACTCTTTTTGCCCAAAGATATATCTTAAACTCTTATGATCTGTATAGATAGTAAACTTACTTCCGTACAGATAATGTCTCCAAATCTTAAGGGCAAAAATTACGGCTCCTAATTCTAAATCATGAGTCGTATAGTTTTCTTCGTGCTTTTTCAATTGCCTTGATGCGTACGCAATTACCTTCTTGCGTTGCATAAGCACACATCCAAATCCTAGTTTTGAAGCATCACAATATACTTCAAAATCTCCAGTTCCTTCTGGTAAAGCTAAGATTGGTGCATGGGTTAGTTTCTGTTTCAAAATCCTAAAAGCTTCTTCTTGTTTAGGTCCCTATTCAAACTTAGTAGCTTTACAGGTTATCTTAGTTAATGGTACAGCTATCTTGCAAAAATCCTTAATAAACCGTCTATAATACCCAGCTAAACCTATAAAACTTCTAATTTCCATTGCTGTTTGTGGAACCTTCCATTTGGTAATTGCCTCGATCTTAGCAGGATCTACATGAATACCTTCGTGATTCACCATGTGTCCTAAAAATTGCACTTCTTGTAACCAAAATTCACATTTCGAGAATTTGGCGTACAACTTTTCTTTTCTTAACAAAGTTAAGAGTGTATGAAGATGTTCACAATGCTCTGTCTGACTTTTGGAATAAATAAGTATATCGTCTATGAAGACAATTACAAATTTATCCAAATACGGTTTACAGATCCTATTCATCATGTCCATAAATGCTGCAGGTGCATTTGTTAATCCGAAGGGCATGACTGTAAACTCATAATGACCATACCTAGTTCTGAAAGCAGTTTTAGGTATGTCTTCTTCTTGTACCTTCAATTGATGATATCCGGAGCGTAAATCTATCTTAGAAAAATATCTAGCCCCCTGAAGTTGATCAAAAAGATCATCAATCCTAGGTAATGGATATCGATTCTTAATTGTAACCTTATTCAATTCCCTATAATCGATACACATTCTCATTGAACCATCCTTTTTCTTGACAAACAACACTGGCGCTCCCCAAGGGGATGAGCTAGGTTGTATGAATCCTTTACTTAGTAATTCATCTAATTGCTTTTTCAGTTCTAACATTTCTGTGGGTGCTAACCGATAAGGTGCCTTGGCTATCGGTGTAGTTCCTGGAATTAGATGAATTCTAAATTCTACTTCCCTGTCTGGAGGTAATCCCGGTAAATCTTCTGGAAATACATCAGGATATGCTGAGACTACTGGTATTTCCTTAAGATCTTTTCCCTTAGTGCTAATGATTACCGAAATCATATACACTATTCCTTGTTTTCGTTCATAATTAGCAACTTTCATTACTGATATGAACTTCATGGGCTTACGTGGTTTATCTCCTGTAATCCTAATCATTTCTCCAGTAGGTGATTGAATTTCTATAGAATTCTGATCACAAAGGATTCTAGCATGGTTGGCTATTAACCAATCCATTCCTAATACAACATCAAATTCAGCTAATTTCATCGGCAATAGTTTTGCAGAGAATTTATGTCCTAAAAGTTCTATGTTTCCTTTTTGCAAAACTTTATCTATTTTAACTGAATTTTCGTCTGCTGTTTCAACTGTAAAAATCTGCCTAATATTGGTTAAAGGTAAACTAAGAGCTTGACAGAATGAAGTATTTATAAAACTTTGGTTTGCACCAGAGTCAAATAATACTTTTGCGTACACGTTGTGAACTAAGAACGTACCCGCTATCACATCCGGAATGAGTTCTGCTTCTTGAGTGGTCAGTTGAAATGCCCTGGCATTCTTCTTTGTAGTTCCTTCGGTTGTCTTGGGTTTGTTATCTACTGGCTTGATCAATTTAGGAAATTCTGTTTTATAATGCCCTGCTTCTCCACAGTTAAAACAGATTACGGTCTTCTTTTTGCAGTTTTCTTCACGATGTCCTATACCCTTGCAAAAATTGCAAGCGATATCGCATCTTCCATAATGCTTCTTTTTGCATTTCCTGCAGAATGACGGAGCTGAAGATTGCCCTGTTCCTTTTCTCTTGAAGCTGTTATTATTACCCACACGAAATCCTTGGGTAATTTTCTGGGCTAATGCCTTTTTCCTATCTTCATCTCTTGTGCGCACCAGTTCATCGGTGAGAGTATTAGCTAATTCTACCGCATCATCAATAGTGCGAGGTCTCGCAGCTTTAACAATATTGCGGATTTCGCTAATTAGCCCCCAAATATAGCGAGAAATGAGTACCAGTTCTGGTGAAGCCAGTGTTGGTACCACTCTTGCATATTCAAATAATGTCGAGGTATAACCACGACAATCCACACCCATCATCCGATGATTTAGAAACTTATTCGCCATCTGTTCCTTTTCATACTCGGGACAAAATTTTCTTTCCACCAAACCCTTAAATTCTTCCCAAGTCATAGCATAGGCTATTACTCTTCCTTTTGATTGTAACACAGTGTTCCACCATTCAAGTGCACTTTCTTTGAACAGATTGGATGCATACATGACCTGATCATCTTTACCACATTTACTTATTGCAATGACTGCTTCAGTTTTCTCTAACCAACGCAGTGATGCAGTTGCTCCTTCATTGCCTGCAAATTCAGTGGGTTTACAAGCAAGGAATTCTTTGAAAGTGCAACCAGGCGTTGCAGTTTTCATTTTCTTGGGTAATGGAGCTTGATGTGGTTCCTTATTATGATTAACATGATTATTGCCTCCATTTACACTATTACTGAAGTTATCTTCAGTAATCCGTTTACTAGGAACAATTTGTTGCGGTTCGATTGGATTCTTTATAGCAGCGACGAATGCTGGAATAGCATTGGCTATCCCTTGAGCAACAATGTTTTCGATATCTTGCCGAGTCATATATTGATCTCTTGAATGTTGTTCAGACTGATTAACTTCATTTATTGGTTCATTATCAACGTTTGCCATCTGATAATATATATATAAATTTTATTAGTATCTGCTAAATAGCAATTATATACAAACAATCAGAAAATTTTATAATACAGGTATAGTCAAAACAATCGATTTCTCGATTTCATTTTATATCTAGTATAGTATGCATCATTACTCACAAATATCTTACAGAGTTTTATTCGTTATTTACGGACTATCTTTACTATTACTTTTATACAAACACCGTTTTACCATCCTACTATCTCTCGTCACTTGCTGTTCTAAAAACGCAGTTCCCTCTCATCGTACTTCCAGGCAATCTGTCCCCCTATTTCCCTGATTCTAGTTCCAGCATCAAACAACTCTTCACCAAAGTGGCGAAGTTCAGCCATGTTTTCATTACTCATGGGTGGATTAGGTAGGGGTTATGGATCGAATTGTGGAAGAAAAGAGTAAGGATCGTTGACAATATTTTGAAATTGCCAATCGTTTGTCCACCATTCGTCCATTCCTATGGTTTGGGAGTGAACTATTGGGTCTGGAATTGCTGGTTCCCAATTCATAGGGAGTTGGTTTTTAAGAGAATAAGTAAAAATATTATTATTATTATTATTATTATTATTGACAGGCTGAATTGTTTCACAGCTTGCCAATAGGAAATCTATCTCATCTTGAAAAGTCCTTTCCTGGTTTTGATTGGAGCTTTCTCCGATTTCTATCTGAGTTGGTCTAGAGTTTTGCACAACTTCCATTTCTATGTCCTTAGAGTATTCCTCAAACTGCCTCTCCATTTGTCTAGAAACTTCTTTAGCTTCAGTCTCCATCTTTTGGAGTCTAGAACTTTTCCTGGTTACAATTTCTTTTGTACCTTCCTCCATCTGTATTCCTATCTCCTTAACCTCCTCCTTGTCTTCAGTTTCCATTTCCGGTTGTTTGGAACTTTCTCCGGTTATAATTCCTTTTCCCCTTTTCAAAGGATTGTTTATTTTGGGAAGTTTTGGAGCTGGCTTTTTCTTACGTATCTTCCTCCATCCTACATAGCTTCTTTTCTTTTGTTTTGGCTTGTTCACAGGTGGAACCTTGAATTCTACCGGTTGTTCTATATCGGGAAAGTAGCTAGTATATTCTTTGGAAGCTTCGATATTTACTGGGTAAAGATTAAGGTTCTGAAAGGCTTCAGATATCTCACTCATGCTGATGTAGCATATATGCAAAATGCATAAAATACTAAGTTAAAATTCATAATTAACCTTTTAATTTATTACACATGATGTACTAATTTATTACAAAGATAACTGAAAAACATACTTAGGTTTTGAAATTTTATTTATTGCACAGGTTTCTAGATTGTAAGGGTAAGGTGCTAAAACTTTAAAATATTTAAAGATTTATATTTTCTGCTACTGTGGCTAGCATATATAAATTTGTCCATTTTTCATCTAGCTTATTTTCCCAAGGTGATTTATCAATTAATCCTTGGGTTTCCTGTTTTATCTTCTTTTCTCGGATTTTCTCTTTACTTTTCTTAATAATCATCTCCCTCTTTTTAGGAGAAAGTGATTCCTCGTATTGTGCCTTTCGCACAAATATTCCTTCTTCAGGAATTTCAGCCTGATTCGAGGATTTGGTTTGGGATGAACTTCCCTTCTCATTGGATGATCTATCTAATTTAAGATAGATACTTGACAGCTTTTGCTTACCCATACTGTAACTAACAAATAATCAGTTAATATCAAAAATAATCACATAATAGTAATCAGGAAAATTAAGTATTTCTAAATACTTAATTAGCTTAACCCAGTGGCTCTGATACCACCTTTTTCTGTCACGACCCCCGACCCGGTTTGACCCGTTTCAGGAGCCGCGGGACAGAAATACTGCGGTATTTAATTGATTAAGTTTAACAGCGGAAGTTTATTTAACAGGATCGTTTAAAGCTAGAATTTTCCCCGATTATTTTATTTCACAATTCGGGATAAAACCCCGATTATTTACAATATTATGTTTTTACTACGAAATCGTGATATTACAAAATTATTTCTTTATTTTATAATGAGCCACTATCTTAAGCTTGAAATGCTCCCCAGCACTTTTCCTGAATTACAACAGATCACCTGAAACATGTTTGAAAAAGGTTTTGTCAGCGGGAAATACTGAGTGAATCATTCTATTTACTAAAATGACACATTTGTTATAATATACAGTATTAAGAGCGATTACAATGTTTCTGATATCAAGCCAACTACCCACGGTATTTGTCACTCGACCCATTGGCCCATTCGTCCAATGGTGTCTGTGACTATGGTCATATCCCCCATTGGCTGCCCCAATGGTGACGATTATCAAGTAATGTATACAAAACCCCACATACCGGCTGTAATATGGTGATTACAAAGACTTAATCCCCGTAATTATAACTTTAAAAATAAACATAATTTTGTAAATAGATTTGATAAAAAAAGAGAATGACTCACATTGCTGATTTAATACGGACAGAATCTAGTTTATGAATTAGCCTTGTTAACCTAATTTAATAACAATGTACACAAAACTGGGTTAGTAATCAATCCAGCAATTACGATAATTCACGAGATCAAATTCTCACAATGAACGACAAAGTGCAATACTTTATCCATCGAATTAACGATGATCCGTCAAATTAATGACGAATGACAAAGTATAATACTTTATCCATCGAATTAACGACGATCCGTCAAATTAATGACGAATGATAAAGTATGACCCTAATGTGGGCGACACTTAAACATCCATTGGATATATTGATCGTCGGAAAAATGAATCGTAGCAGCGATTGTGCAAATACCCTGTTTTGTAGCAGAATTTCGAGACCCGTGTGTGTTTGTATAGTAATTCGAACGTAACTCAGTGTAGAATTGGAGTTTGAACGTCGTTTCAGTGCCCAGATTCCAGTCCCAAACCCCACTATTTATAGGTAACTTTTGACCCCTACGCGGCCCGCGTGAGGTTTAAGCTTATCCTTACGCGGCCCGCGAGACACCTAATTTTAGGCCTAGGGTTGCCACGTTTGGCACTAGCTTTGCTGAGTTGATAATTTTCGAAAATTACTTGCTGCCAACGTTTTTAGATGGATAATCGTCCATAGGGTTTAACCCCCCCCCTAAATTTTAGAGGCCCTAATCCTGATTCTGAAAATTATGAAAATTTTAGGGTTTGTTCAGAATCACTTGGGTGTCTCAATTAGGGTTTCCTATTGGACGAATTATTTTAATAATTATGACTTTTGATGAGAGTTGTTACAGTCTGGTCGTACAAGAAGCAGGAACGGGGCGATTCCCCACTCTCAAAACCCTAAACATCACTAAACTCTCAAATTGAAGGTTCAATCCAAGCTGAAATCGAAATTTAAACATAGATTATTGATCCTCATCACAAAAGGATTACAAGGTATGTAAAATTTGATGAAAACTCTCAACTTGAAATTCTCATGAAATTGGGAAAATCTGAAATTTAGGGTTGCATGTTTGTTTTATGATGAATTAGGAACAATATAGTGTCTAGGGACAAACCCTAGACAAATACAAGTTGAAATCATGTGAAATTTTAGTAAAATCCATGAACACCATTGTAGGTGATTAGTGGGTTATGAAGAACTTGATAAACACTAGGGAATTGGGTGTTATTCTAGTGTAATTTGACAATTGTGAAGTGACTTCAGAATTATAGAAGCTAACAATTTTGTAAAATGGTTGATTGATGTGAAATTAGGGCTAAGTGATAAGCTAGAGACTTGATATTTAATAATGTAAAAACCTGCCCTTAAAGTGTTTGTGAAAATGCCTCAAAGAAGGCTTAAAACTGAAATTCAAAGTTTAAACGCATAAGTATGATGTTTCGGTGTATTATGCGATATATGGTTTAAAGAGAGTTCTAATCATGTAATAAATGAACTCTATAGGAAAGGACGCAGGAGCGTCAAGCGGACAAGCGGGTGGCGAACCACGTTTGAAAGGCCTACTTTGAAGGTATGTAACTTGAGCCGATACATTAAATGAATTGTTGTTAAATTTTGCGAAGTCTCATTTTAGGATAAATATGGTGTCGATTGTAGCAACCATGATCGTTACTTGAATTACTAGTCTAAGAGTGACAAAGAATCGTTGGTAGTCATCATATTGGGGAATTCCATAAGATGAGCCAAACGGGTCGATTAATTGTGTAAATTGTTGTTTTAGTGTTTTAGAGAGTCAAAATGGAGATGGCAATCACAAGAGCATTAAGCCATGAGATTGGTAAAGAAATGCGAGTGATGATAAGCCCGGGATGTTGGGTATAAAGTATCATAAGTTTACTAGGTAAATGGTTGTAAATTGTGTCAAGTAGAAATGGGTTGAATAAATGCATAACGACATATAGTCTTTATGTCCGTAAGTTAAACTCTTAGTATGACTATCGTAATAGGCACGTTGGTAATGAATTTACAGACGTATAGGAAAAAGAATCACTAAAAACGGACTTACGAATCACAAGTTATGACAATTCTAAGTTGGGACTTGAATAAACATTGAGCTGGGTATGTACAGCATCAGCAAAAACTACATTCTGTGAAAACAAGGGCTAGGCGTGACGCCTAGGCCCTTGGCGTCACGCGGCGCCCCCCCTGATCCGGAAAAAAAATAAATTTTGACTATTTGACTCTTGGAACTTGTTTATATCCATTCTAACTTTATCAAAACTAACATTTGTTGTGGTTTTGATCTTTGGTGATGTTGGAAACTAACCGGAAGATGATCGAGCTAGGTTTTGAAGAACCGAACACAATTTACAAGCTTCCGCAATATTTTAACCCTTAATAGACTATGTTTATGGAATGTTAACAAATTGTTAAACAACTTTTGAATGTTTTAACTTAGTCGTTAGTTGACTAAGGTTTTTGCTACTTATGAACTTGACTTATGAAATTTATGTTAATTAGGCATCTTCTGTCTAAAATGGTATGAATTGTTATTAAATTCAAGTAAAAATTAGACGGGTGTAACAAGTTGGTAATCAGAAGTGTTCGGTTCAAGCTTGATCAATCGTCCGGTAAGAATTAACTTATTATGTTAATAAATTATATCTGATGTAAGAAATGAGAAATGAATTTATGTGCATGGGAAGAGCGTGTTAACACACTCAAACCCGGAAAGTGCACCAAATGTGAACGGTTAAAGCAAGTTAGGAACTTGGCTAAACCGAAACAAATGAAGCAATGTTATAAATGAAATGTTTAACGTTTAAATGTAAACATTTCAGTTTCAAGATGTCTGATGGAAACGATGATAATCCGGTGAAACAAGCACCGAACAAATGAAAGAGATAATTGCCGAAGAAGTAGGGAAGGCAATTGAAGGTAGTCTATCCGGGTTTATAGACAAAATTCAAAGCACGGTGTTGTCGCTTGTTGAAAAGCGAGTTAAAAGGTTGGGGGATAGTGTCAACCTTATGAAAGATAAAACGGGAGAACGTAAAGGGTGCTTATATAAAGAATTTATGGCGTGCAAACCGCCAATCTATAACGGGGAAGTTGACCCGATAATCTGCCAAAGATGGATAAGTGACGTCGAAGGAGTGTTTGGACGAACCCACTGTGACGTAGGTGACTTTGTTGCTTACGGAACGGGTCAATTGAGAAATCAAGCTAAGGATTGGTGGGACAATAAAAAGAAGGAAATGGGAGCCGAAGCGGCAAGGGTCATGACTTGGGATGAGTTTAAGGTGCCGTTCCTTAAACACCATAGTCCCAAAGCAGTTATCAACAGGATCAAAGAGGAATTTATCCAGTTAAGACAAAAGGGAGAATCAATTGATAAGATCACGGGCATCTTCATGGATAAGCTGAGATTTTGTGACGAGTTAGTCACCACTGAAGAGCAGAAGATATACTATTATTACAACATGCTGAGTGCTGAATACCGGGAGTTTATGACTCCCTCAAAATATGAAACTCTCACAGAAATCATCAACACCGCCCGGGAGTGGGAAATCGAGTTAAAGAAACAAGTTGAAAGGGGTGAGTGAAGGGCACAGGATGTGAATCCAAGCCCTACAAAGAAAGCTAGAACTGCTGAATCGGGGAAGAAAGTGGAGGCTAAAGGTGGGTCGCCAAGTTGCAAAGTATGTGGAAAGGGGCACAAAGGTGAGTGCCGCTTCAAAGACAAGTCGTGTCCGGTATGTGGGAAGACGGGACACACTGCATCGCTATGAACCGGAAAAGTTTCCGTTTGTTACAAATGTTATCAACCCGGCCACAAAAAGTCTGAATGTCCCGAGTTGGTTGGAAAGAGAGACACAAAAGAGTCTCCAGCAGAAGCTCCCAAAGCGAAGGCTAGGTCCTTCCAACTTACCGCGGCTGAAGCAAAAATAGAACCCGATGTGGTCTCAGGTATATTCACAATTAACTCAATTCCAGCACGTGTACTGTTTGATACGGGTGCGAATAAATCCTTCATTTCGCATGGATTTATTCGACATCCTTCTTTTGTATTAACAAAGTTATCTGTGCCCTTAGAAGTAGAAATAGGGGACAACAAAAGTTTTATAGTTTGTGACGTTTGTCAAAGCTGCAAATTAAGCATAGACAATGAGGAATACTTGATAGATCTAATCCCGATGTCAATGGGGGAATTTCAAGTAGTCGTTGGGATGGATTGGCTATCTCAGCACCATGCGAAGGTCGTGTGTTTTCGTAAGGAGATAAAGCTAATATCTCCGAGCGGGAAACACGTCACTATCTATGGCGAAAAAGGAGGCAACCCCATAGTATGCTCAATGTTGAAAGCTCACAAGCTTATGAAGCGAGGATGCAAGGCATTCATGATATACGCAAATGAGCCCGAGAAAGAATCACGGAAGATTGAAGATGTACCGGTAGTACGAGACTATGAAGATGTGTTTCCGGAGGATTTACCGGGGATACCGCCTGAAAGGGAAGTAGAGTTTGGGATCGAATTGATTCCGGGCGCAAAACCCGTAGCAAAAGCACAGTACCGACTCGCACCGTCGGAATTACAAGAGTTGATGTCCCAGATTCAAGACCTGCTTGACAAAGGATTCATAAGGCCGAGTATGTCTCCATGGGGCGCACCGGTATTGTTCGTGAAAAAAGAAAGACGGAAGCATATGCATGTGTATCGATTACCGGGAGTTAAACAAACTCACGGTAAAGAACCGATACCCGCTTCCGAGGATATATGATTTATTCGACCAATTACAAGGTGCGAACTGGTTTTCAAAAATTGACCTTGGATCGGGGTATCACCAACTAAAGGTCAAGGAGGAAGATGTGCCGAAGACGGATTTCCGCATGCGATATGGACATTACGAATTCCTCGTGATGTCATTTGGGCTGACAAATGCACCCGCGGCTTTCATGGACCTCATGAACCGGGTTTGCAAGCCAATGTTGGATAAATCAGTCATCGTATTCATAGATGATATTTTGGTGTATTCAAAAAGTGAAGCCGAGCATGCACACCATCTACAAGAAGTGCTAGAAACACTTAGATGAGAGAGGTTGTATGCGAAATTCTCTAAGTGTGCCTTTTGGTTACGAGAGGTGCAATTTCTTGGCCACATTATAAGTGCCGATGGAGTATTAGTAGACCCGTCAAAGATCGAGGCTGTGTCAAAATGGAATTCCCCGAAAAACCCTTCGGAAATTAGAAGCTTTTTGGGGCTTGCGGGATACTATAGGAGATTCATTCAAGATTTCTCCAAGATTGCGTCACCGCTAACAAAACTAACCCGGAAGGAAGAAAAGTTCATTTGGGGCGTAGATCAAGAAAGAGCGTTTCAAACGCTAAAAGAGAAGTTAACTCAAGCTCCGGTACTGACATTGCCGGATGGAGTCGAAGACATGGTGGTTTATTCAGATGCTTCCCTATCGGGGCTCGGATGCGTTTTGATGCAACGGGGCAAAGTTATAGCTTATGCCTCGAGGCAATTGAAGATACACGAGAAGAAATATCCCACGCACGATCTCGAATTGGATGCGGTGGTATTTGCATTAAAAATATGGAGGCACTATTTATATGGGGTAAAGTGCACCATATTCACCGATCACAAGAGCTTAAAATACTTCTTCGATCAGAAGGAGTTAAATATGCGACAAAGGCGATGGTTAGAAACGGTGAAAGATTTCGACTGTGAAATACACTATCACCCCGGAAAGGCAAATGTGGTGGCAGACGCTCTGAGCAGAAAAGCGGACTATGTCCCAATACGAGTAAGATCGATGCAGCTTGTGGTGACCTCGGGTATACTTGAACGTATCCGAGAGGCGTATTTAGAAGCAGTGAAAGAGGAGAATTGGAAGAAAGAAAGAATAATCGGCCAGTTGAAAGATTTGTCGGATGGAAATAACGGGTTGAAGACTCGATTCGGAAGGATATGGGTTCCAAATACTTGTGGGGTGAAGACGCTTCTACTTGATGAAGCTCATAAATCCCGATATTCAATTCATCTGGGTGCAACCAAGATGTACAATGATCTGAAACAAAACTATTGGTGGCCCGGGATGAAAAGAGATATTGTGAAATATGTGGAGAAGTGTTTGACTTGCTTGCAAGTCAAAGCGGAGCACCAGAAACCATATGGTAAGTTGCAACCACTGGACATCCCAGTCTGGAAATGGGAACAAATCACCATGGATTTGTTGACCAAATTGCCCAAAACTAGCCGTGGGTTTGATGCTATATGGGTAGTCGTGGATAGATTGACGAAAAGTGCTCACTTCATTCCGATTCGAGAGACTTATACATCCGAGAAGATGTCGAAGGTGTACACCAAAGAAATCATAGCACGTCATGGGGTACCGATATCCATTGTGTCAGACAGAGATACTCGGTTTACTTTGAAATTTTGGAGTGAATTTCAAGAACAAATGGGAACTAAACTGTTCATTAGCATTGCTTACCATCCACAAACGGATGGGCAGAGTGAAAGAACAATACAAACGTTGGGAGATATGCTGCGGGCTTGCATTATTGACTTCGGGGGTAGTTGGGATGTCTATCTACCCTTGGTTGAATTTTCATATAACAATAGCTATCACGCGAGCATTAAAATGGCACCGTATGAAATGTTATATGGAAGAAAGTGTCGAACTCCGGTATGTTGGGGAGAAGTGGGTCCACGAGGGCTAGCACCTACTAATATAATCCGAACTACGAATGAGAAAATCGACATGGTCCGAACTCACCTAAAAGCGGCTCAGGATCGACAAAATTCGTACGCAGATAAACGAAAGAGGCCGGTTGAATTTCAAGTGGGCGATAAAGTGATGCTGAAAGTATCGCCGTGGAAAGGAGTGATACGGTTCAGAAAAAGGGGAAAGTTGAGCCCAAGATTTATTGGGCAATTCAGAATCACCGAACGGGTTGGTAAGGTGGCATATCGTCTCGAATTACCCGAGGAGTTGAGTGGGATTCATAGCACATTCCACGTGTCACATCTTCGAAAATGTTTAGCAGACGAAACTGCTCGTATCCACTACAATGATATCGAGGTGGATAACAGCCTCAACTATGCAGTAAAACCAATTGCGATTTTAGATCGTAAAGAGAAGAGTTTGAGGAACAAGGTGATTAACCAAGTGAAGGTTAAATGGGAACATAGGAAGGGTGCAGATACCACATGGGAGTCCGAAGAGGAGATGCGACGTCTCTACCCTACTTTATTTGGTACGTACTTTGGTTTCGGGGATGAAACCCTTTTAAGGGGGATGGACTTGTAACACCCTGAAAATGCGAATTTCTTAAATTGCAATTAGTTTGCATATAAATTAGTAAGATAAACTAACTAGGATTAACACTAGTCTAGTTAGTTTATCACATAAGGGTAGTTAGAGGTTAAAATAAAATAAAAGCAAAAGGCAAGGGACCAAATGTGCTGAAATTGAAACTATATTATTAATTTTAATAAAAATAAAACCAAACACCCCATTTTGGGATGTCTGGTCGTACAAGAAGCAGGAAGGGGGCGATTCCCCACTCTCAAAACCCTAAACATCACTAAACTCTCAAATTGAAGGTTCAATCCAAGCTGAAATCGAAATTTGAACATAGATTATTGATCCTCATCACAAGAGGATTACAAGGTATGTAAAATTTGATGAAAACTCTCAACTTGAAATTCTCATGAAATTGGGAAAATCTGAAATTTAGGGTTGCATGTTTGTTTTATGATGAATTAGGAACAATATAGTGTCTAGGGACAAACCCTAGATAAATACAAGTTGAAATCAAGTGAAGTTTTAGTAAAATCCATGAACACCATTGTAGGTGATTAGTGGGTTATGAAGAACTTGATAAACACTAGGAAATTGGGTATTGTTCTAGTGTAATTTGACAATTGTGAAGTGACTTCAGAATTATAGAAGCTAACAATTTTGTAAAATGGTTGATTGATGTGAAATTAGGGCTAAGTGATAAGCTAGAGACTTGATATTTAATCATGTAAAACTTTGCCCTTAAAGTGTTTGTGAAAATGCCTCAAAGAAGGCTTAAAACTGAAATTCAAAGTTTAAACGCATAAGTATGATGTTTCGGTGTATTATGCGATATACGGTTTAAAGAGAGTTCTAATCATGTAATAAATGAACTCTATAGGAAAGGACGCAGGAGCGTCAAGCGGACAAGCGGCTGGCGAACCACGTTTGAAAGGCCTACTTTGAAGGTATGTAACTTGACCCGTTACATTAAATGAATTGTTGTTAAATTTTGCGAAGTCTCATTTTAGGATAAATATGGTGTCGATTGTAGCAACCATGATCATTACTTGAATTACTAGTCTAAGAGTGACAAAGAATCGTTGGTAGTCATCATATTGGGGAATTCCATAAGATGAGCCAAACGGGTCGATTAATTGTGTAAATTGTTGTTTTAGTGTTTTAGAGAGTCAAAATGGAGATGGCAATCACAAGAGCATTAAGCCATGAGATTGGTAAAGAAATGCGAGTGATGATAAGCCCGTGATGTTGGGTATAAAGTATCATAAGTTTACTAGGTAAATGGTAGTAAATTGTGTCAAGTAGAAATGGGTTGAATAAATGCATAACGACATATAGTCTTTATGTCCGTAAGTTAAACTCTTAGGGTATGTTTGGTATGGGGTAATGGAATGAACGAATGAATGGAATGACGAGGTAATGGAATGGACGAGGGAATGCACTGGATCATTACCATTCCATGTCTTATTTGGTTACCATGTGTGAATGAAATGAATTATTATTGTATATTGTTCGATAAGCAAGAAAAATGGAGTAATAAAATCAGCGGTGAGTGGTGGTGGTGGTCGGTGGTAGTAATTGCAGGTGGTTATAGGTGGCGGTGGTGGGTGGCGGCGGCGGCGATGGGTAGTGGTGCCGGCGACGAGTGGCGGTGCGACGGTGACAACGAGTGGTGGCGGTGTGGCAAGGTGGCCGTTGGTGATGGGTGGCAGCAGAGGTGGCGGTGGACGACGGCGGTTGGTGGTGTCGGTGGTGGTGGTGGCTGTGGTGGTGGCGTCAACGATGGTGGTGGGCGGCGACGAGTGGCGTTTGCGGTTGGTCGCGGCTGTGGGTGATAATGGTGGCTAGTGGGTGCAGCGGCGACGGTGGCTGTCGGGGTGAGGTGGTGGCGGGTGGCGGCGATGGCGTCGATGGTGGGTGGTGGGTGGTGGGTGGTGGTGGTGGTGGTGGGTTGTGGCGAAGGTGATGGGTTGTGGTGTTGTTGATGAATGGTGTAAGAAGGGATGGAATGGAAAAAAAAACATGAGGGGTGGAAGGAATGATTTTGAGGGAATGGAATGCCTTTTGTAATGGGTGATTCCATTCCATTGACCAACCAAACACTCTTTTCTTCATTCCCTCGTAATCATCCATTCCATTCCACCTCTCATTCCTTCATACCAAACACTACCTTAGTATGACTATCATAATAGGCACGTTGGTAATGAATTTACAGACGTATAGGAAAAAGAATCACTAAAAACGGACTTACGAATCACAAGTTATGACAATTTTAAGTTGGGACTTGAATAAACATTGAGCAGGGTATATACAGCATCAGCAAAAACAACATTCTGTGAAAACAAGGGCTAGGCGTGACGCCTAGGCCCTTGGCGTCACGCGGCGCCCCCCCTGATCCGGAAAAAAAATAAATTTTGACTATTTGACTCTTGGAACTTGTTTATATCCATTCTAACTTTATCAAAACTAACATTTGTTGTGGTTTTGATCTTAGGTGATGTTGGAAACTAACCGGAAGATGATCGAGCTAGCTTTTGAAGAACCGAACACAATTTACAAGCTTCCGAAATATTTTAACCCTTAATAGACTATGTTTATGGAATGTTAACAAATTGTTAAACAACTTTTGAATGTTTTAACTTAGTCGTTAGTTGACTAAGGTTTTTGCTACTTATGAACTTGACTTATGAAATCTATGTTAATTAGGCATCTTCTGTCTAAAATGGTATGAATTGTTATTAAATTCAAGTAAAAATTAGACGGGTGTAACAGGGAAAGCACGCCACATTATGTAGGAGTACCGATGAACAAAAAAAACCTCCTCGACCGCATTTGTTTCGGGATTCACCCGGGTGTGGTAAACATACCTTCCTTCATGCAACATTTGCTCCAATATCTGCATTGGAGTCCGATCACCGTACATTTTGACTTTAATCGTTTTTATCACGTTTTGTATGTCTCGTAGAATGCACACGCTCTGTGGGTTTTGTTTTCTTATGGTTAAATGTATGTTCGTAGGCTCCATGTTTTGAATATAAAGTCTCTCTACCAATGATTCTTCGTCTGGGGTCAACCTTCTCGCAAACGCGTGACCCTCGAGAAATACCACAGGCTTATGGTTATGATCCTTTTGCTTCACCACTAAGCTCCAATTGCCACTACTTGCATCTATTTTCCCTATCCTTTTTAAAGGACACCCAATCTTTTTGCTACCAGAACGCCGAACTGTTGCTTTACTTTTGCATGTGCCTCCACGGTCGCATTGCAACCATATCTTCACTGTCCTTGCTGACGAATCTTCGCCTTTTGTTACCGTTCGTTGGGTCACAATGGCGTAACCTTTCATAATTTCTGTTTTGTAAGCCCAATTCTTTAACTCGTGAAGTGTCGCAAATACCTGAAACAACGGTAATTTAAAACTATATTTAAAACTATATTTGTTTAAAATCTAATAAACCTTATACATAACGAATAACACGTATACAAAATCAACATTGTCTAAAATCTAATAAAAATTATACATAACGAATAACACGTAAACAAAATCAACTTTGTCTAAATTCTAATAGGCACCCTTCTAATAAACCTATATGTAACGAATAACACGTATACAAAATCAAAATTGTCTAAAATTTAATAAACATTATACATAACGAATAACAAGTAAGTGACGGTTATGTTATACCTTTCCTTGTTTTTTCGGGTCATTAGCACCATCGTCACTGCCACCACCATCGTCCCCGCCACCACCATCGTCCCCGCCACCACCATCGTCCCAG
The DNA here is from genome assembly GCA_030545235.1 of Helianthus tuberosus. NCBI lineage: Eukaryota > Viridiplantae > Streptophyta > Magnoliopsida > Asterales > Asteraceae > Helianthus > Helianthus tuberosus. The sequence continues at coordinate 10,437,998 of CM060423.1, forward strand.
CCACCACCATCGTCCCAGCCACCACCACCATCGTCCCAGCCACCACCATAGTCCTCGTCTTGATCACATTCTTCGAAGAGTGTAACACCTTTCTCGATTTCGTTATCGTCTTCCTCGAACTCAAAAGCACCTTCCTCGGACTTTTTCTTGTGTTGTTTTTCCTGATGGGAATGGTAAGTCCCGTATGCGTGTTGTGGATAGCTTTGAGCCACGTAAGATGGTCCCGCCTCCTCTACGACCTGAAACAACTTAATGGTTAGACTAAAATAACCAAAACAACAATATGAATTTTTTACCTGGTTCAAATCAGGCATCACGGGCCGCACACTCCCTTCCTGATGCGAATGGTAAGTTCCGGCGTGTTGCGGATAGCTTTGAGCCACGTAAGATGGTTCCGCCTCCTCTACGACCTGAAACAACTTAATGGTTAGACTTTAATAACCATAACGCCAATATGAATTTTTTACCTGGTTCAAATCAGGCATCACGGGCCGCACACTCCCTTCATCACAACGACTCACGAAAACCACCTCCTCCTCACCTCGATCAACGCCGGGTAACCAAACGCTTTCGGAGACGTATGACTCATTCGAACTTTCACCAAAAAAATATCCAAAGTCCCAATTTGACATCGTGATTAGAATCTAATTTAACCAGACCGTTTATTTGAAAATTTTTATCATTTTCATCACTTTTTTGGGATTTTTGAACATTTGTATTACATGAATCCCGTAAGCTTGGGGTAAAGGGAAAAAATTCGAAACAATACGCAGCGTATAGGGCCATGAGCGCGTATATGCGGATCACCTTTTCAGCCTTTTCAGTTTGAACTCAGCTGTCTTGTCAGCAATATACCTTAAATTCAGAGATTATAGTACCAATGAGCAGCGTATAAAGCAATGAGAGGCGTATAGGGTTTAATGCTCCAACTACCACCTTTCTATACACCGCTCATAGGGCAATGAGAGGCGTATAGCTTTACTTTTTCTGACATAATTAATGCACTCAACCCCACAACCCTTATTGCCTTATACGGGGCTGCTGGGGGGGGGGGGGTGTCACTACTTTTAGGGGATGTACCAATACCCTCACCCTTAAAAAAAGTCGCCAATCAAAAACCTCCTAACACAAACCACTGATCAACTCGCGCCACATCACCAACAAAATTGTCCTCTATGCCGATGGAGATCCTCAAGCCCTACCCACAACGCCTCCCTCCACACCATGTGCGGGGTGGTGTGCCCGACGTGGAGGGGCTTCCACACCACATTTTCACGCCCACATCGTTTGGTCTAAGCCACAAAACACTGGCGGCGCCTTACCCTTGCCATAAACTTTTTTATTTTAATTTTAATAAAGTCAAATGCCCAATCAATCAAAGCCCACCAACCAATCTCAAGGTCAACACTTTCTCGAACAACAACATTGTTTCACAAGTACTTCTTAAGGCAATTCCAACCTGCCAGCCCTACCCTTGTGAGTGGTGGCGCTGTTGTGGCACCACAACGAACCCGGGAAGGGTACCCACATGGGTGTCCCTTCCCCTTACCATGTAATGTAACCGAAGAGGATGTGGGGTGGGAGGTAAAGGCGGAGTCATGCGTTTCTATGGGTACGACGGCATCAGGAACCGATCAAGTACGCGAACCATCTAAGATATTATTACAATTTACAACTAAAATCTTATTTAAAAAAATGCAACTCCAAATATATTTTACAGATATAGAAACTAAAGAACATAAACTCATAAATAACAAGCCATGAGATTTGTTCCTCATTGTTTCTCTCTTTACTTTTTTTTTAAAGTGAACTTCATTAAAACACGGGAACACCACCCAATCTCCAAGACGGAGAAAAGGGGCCGCAAACCAACATTACATCAAAAGCAGATTACACCAAGACTTACAATCTCTATCCTTACATTTGTGTCTATTAGTAAACCATAAGAACGTAATCGCCTTCACATCCGTAACAATCTCTACCACCTTGCGACGGTTATCTTCAAAAAATCGTTCATTTCTTGCTTTCCAAATCATCCAACAACAAGTTAAAACTACCCCTCTAATAATTTCCTTTCGCACAGGGGACAATCCGTCTATCTTATGCATCTCCATCACATCTTTTAAGCTAAACTCAAAAAAATTAGGAATACCACACCATCTTAGAATAGCATCCCACACCCCCATCGAAAAACCACATCTAGTGAATACATGATCCACCGTTTCCTCTCCACCCTCGCAAATAGCACACAATGTATTTTCCATGTGAATATTCCTTCTACTTAACACCGTCTTTGTGGGAAAATGATCCAACAAAGCTCTCCACATAAATATATTACATTTCTCCGGTATCCACTTACACCAATCGAGCACTATATCACCACCTTCTGCATTATTTCTGTCAAGCCACCTTCTCACTGCAGCTACCGTGAAGCACCCAGTTGTATGCCCTTCCCATCTCCAATTATCTATACATTTGTTAAGAGACACATATCGAATAATTTCCATAAGCTCCTGCATCTCCCTTAATTTAACCTCCGAACCCGGTTCCCTTTTCCATGACCAATGGACCGAAGTGAGGCTATCCGCTTGAATTAAAATATCCGAGACCAAACACATCTCACAAGTCTCCAACTTAAATAAAGTCGGAAATTTATCCATCAATCTCCCAAATAATGGGCCGATTGTGTCTCATTTCTTGTTTGCTGATGACGTGTTGGTTTTTGGAGAATGGTCGACTTTTAGTTTTCAAAATCTGAAGAGAATATTGAGGGTGTTTTATATTTGCTCTGCTCTAAAAATAAATATAAACAAATCGACAATGATGGGTGTTGGTGTGGAATGGCAAGAGGTGAAATGAGTGGCGGATGTTATGGGATTTCAAGCATCCTCAATCCATTTTACCTATTTGGGTATACGAGTGGGCGCTAATATGAATAGAGTGGCCAATTGGGAGTCGGTTTTGGAGGTGATTCGGTCTCGTCTATCTAAATGGAAGGCAAAGTCTTTATCGATAGGGGGAAGGGTGATTCTTATTAAATCAGTTCTTGAAGCGTTGCCTAATTATTACTTTTCGTTATATAAGGCGCCCATGAAGGTATTGACCAATATAGAAGCGCTTATAAAGAACTTTTTGTGGGGGAGGAGCTGAAGACGTCAGGAAACTTCATTGGGTAGCTTGGAATAGGATTACTCGGCCAAAAAAGAAAGGAGGTTTGGGGTTGTCGAGGATGATTGATTGCAATCGGGCTCTAATCTCTAAATGGGTGTGGTGTTTTAGAACGGAGACGGACTCTTTATGGAAGAAGGTTATTCAGGCGATTCACGGATCTAATAGATAATGGGAAGTCTATCCAATTAAGTCGAGTTTGGCTAGTGTTTGGTCAAATATTGTCAAAGAATACAATCGGTTAGGTGTGCATGGTTCTTTTTTTAACGAGTTAATTAAATGCTCTGTCAGAAATGGGAGGTCGGTGAGATTTTGGATTGATACGTGTTTCTCTCTTTACTTTACACCAAATATCTCTTTACACATGTTTAAATCTAGGACCATCTTTTTAAAAGACTTATATCTCTACTAAGTGAGTTATCCAAGCTAGACACAGATTTACTAATTGTGGTATTATGAGTAATATGATTTTACAAAAATACTTTTTTAGTAGAATATGGTAACAGGGTGGAGATACAATAGGAAGTTTATTTGGCTAAGAAGGCTAAGAAGTGATCTTAACCATCCATTTAGTTAATCAAGGGCTAAGATTAAATGATGGAAATTGAAAGTAAGAAAATAGGCGCGTGAGTTTGTTTAGGGGCATTCTAGTCAATCCAAGGCAATAGTTTCTCTCTCCTCCAATTCCCTCCTATTTTTTAAACGTTAATAACTCTTTCATACGACATTATTTTTTTATAAAAATTGCACCAAAAAAACGAGCGTTTTTTATCTTTAAAACGAGTATACAATTGCTATGTTTAAAAAAAAAATTAAAAACCCAGTTGCGTAAAACGCAATAGAAAAACCCCCAGTTACGTAAAACACAATGAAAAAAAAAAACCTAAAAAGTAACATTTTTCTAAAACGCAATGCACTAAAAACATAAAGAAATGTCTTATTTGTAAAACGCAATGGACAGAAAACACAAAGAAATGTCTTATTTCTAAAACGCAATAGCCTAAAAACTCAAAAGAAAATGTACTTTCTAAAACGCAATGGACTAAAAACACATAAAAATGTGTTTTACCTAAAACGCAATGCACCAAAAACACAAACAAATGTCTTATTTCTAAAACGCAATGGCCAGAAAACACTTAAAATGTCTGTTTTCTAAAACGCAATGGACTGAAAACACATAAAAAAATGGTCTACCTAAAACGCAATGCACCAAAAACACAAAGAAATGTCTTATTTGTAAAACGCAATGGCCAGAAAACACTTAAAAATGACTCATTCTAAAACGCAATTGACTAAAAAACAAAACAAAGTGTTATCTGTAAAACGCAATGGACTGAAAACACCTAAAAAGTGTTTTACCTAAAACGCAATGCACCAAAAACACTTCAAGAATGTGTTTTTCTAAAACGCAATGGCAAGAAAACACATAAAAATGTTTTAGTTCTAAAACGCAATTGCCTAAAAACACCAAAGAAAGTGTTCTTTCTAAAACGCATTGAACCATGACAATAGTTTTGTCTGTGCTGGGAATTGTCTGTGCTGTGAACTGTCTGAACCAATGCAGTTTACGAATGCAGTTTCCAGAGGCAATTTACAGAAATTCATTTTTCTGATGCATTTTTATTATAGCAATTTAATCGAATTTTTTTTTTTCTAGCTCAACCCCAGCCAGGGGCTCTGCCCCTTGGACCCCGCCAGGGACTGCCGGCCCTGGGACCCCGCTACCAGGGGCGCTGCCCCCGGACCCCCGCCAAGATCGTAAAACGCAATGACTAAATCAAAAACCCAGATCGTAAAAATGAAATTAAAGAATTTCTTACATGGATCGAAGTGATTTCTTCAACAATTGACGAATTTTGAATGATTGAAACACTTATCAGTGCTCAAATCGAACGGATCAAGTGATTATCTTCAAAATCACCCGAAAAAACGAGATTTTGTATGAAATTAAACTGAGTTTTCTCTCAAAAAAGCTGAAGAACACGTTGATCGGGTGTTTGAATCATTGAATGGTGATGAAAATCGCACTATAATGTAGTGATTATTGAGATAGAAAGTAAAGAAATGGTTGAAGATGGTGGGTTTTGAAAATGGTGGGTTTTGAATTTACTGGGTTTTGAATAGGAAGAAGAAAGGGTTGGATTGACTAAAATACCATTTTTCTTTATTTTAAATGTTGCCACATGTACTAATTCTATTGTTTCCTACACTTTTTAGCCAAAATAAACTTCCTATTTCATCATTTCCCTATGTTAACAATATGTTTTCACATACATGTCGAAAATGAAAAAGAAAGTGTGTTACACGCGTCAGACTAAGGGGCTGTTTGGTAGCCTCTGAATGGTCATTAAGAGGTTACCTCTTAATGGAACCATTAAGAATTTTACCAATGAGAAGGTAGAAGAATGTGACATGTGATGATTTACCATTCAGAGGTTACCTCTTAACCATTCAGACTTGAGGTTACCTCTTATTCATTCAGATGTTTTAAACCATTAAGAGGTAGCATCTGAATGGTCATTAAGAGGCTACCAAACAGCCCCTAAAGCGTGGGGAAGGAAACATATAGTAGTTTTTTTCTTTTTGAAAGCAAATATTTTTTTGAAAGCAATTTTTTTTTTTGAGTTAATTACCAAAATCGTCCCTGAGGTTTGGGTAGGTTTGCCATTTTCGTCCAAAATGACACTTTTGTACCAAATTGCCCCCAACGTTTTAACTTTTTGTCATTTTCATCCAAACCACTAACTTAGTTTATTTTTTCTGTTAAGTTGAGAATATTTGGATGAAACTGGCAAATATAAAACCAAAGGAACGATTTTGGCAATTTACTCAAACTCTTTTAAATTTCTTTTATTTAATTAATTTTGTTACATATATAATAAAAAAATATACATGCAGTTTTTATATGAAAAAAATAATAGCTTTGTCACATAATTTTTATAAATTTCCATCCAACCACTAACTAAGTTAATTTTTCTATTAAGGCGAAAGATGTTTATAAACTAAGACAAAAATTAATTTCTAATTTTTATATAGATCAGTTTTATAAAAATAAAATTTACTTAAACCTCTAAATTTTATAAAACTAAAATGCTAGTGACCTTATTGAAAAATGTCAAATAAAAAAATCTTCTCATATGTACCAAGTTTGTAATTCATCTTCTACTCTTTTAAATTCGCTCCTAAGGAAAAACCGAAGCCAGTGCCCCCCCCCCCCCCCACCAAGTTTGTAATTCATCTTCTACTCTTTTATTTAATTAATTTTGTTACATATATAATAAAAAAATATACATGCAATTTTTATATAAAAAAATAATAGCTTTGTCACATAATTTTTATAAATTTCCATCCAACCACTAACTAAGTTAATTTTTCTATTAAGGCGAAAGATGTTTATAAACTAAGACAAAAATTAATTTCTAATTTTTTATATAGATCAGTTTTATAAAAATAAAATCTACTTAAAACTCTAAATTTTATAAAACTAAAATGCTGGTGACCTTATTGAAAAATGTCAAATAAAAAAATCTTATCATATGTACCAAGTTTGTAATTCATCTTCTACTCTTTTAAATTCGCTCCTAAGGAAAAACCGAAGCCAGCGCCCCCCCCCCCCCCCCCCTTCAAACAACGTATTGTTACCAAACCTTAAAATTACTCACCAAATTGTAATTATAATGCTATGAACCAAAAGTTTCTTTACTCAAGCCACTCAGAATAAGTATTAGTTAGTTACCCTTATAATCTTAATTAAATAAATATTTTATTTCTACCAACATATTTCCTAGGTGTTCAACACATTTAAAAAATATGTAACGTTTTACAATTTTTTTCTATCACTACAACTGATAAATACTAAAAGTTGTAATCAATTGTTATGTGTTGCACACAAATGACGTTTTCTCTTTATAAAACTGATTTATATAAAGAAGCTATAAATTAATTTCTGTCTTAATTTATAAAATTTAAAATATCCTTCACCTTAACAGAAAAATAAACTGAGTTAGTGATTTGGATAAAAATTTATAAACATTATATGACAAAACTATTAATTTTTTTTTTTCTAAAAACTCCATGTATTTTCTTTTTTATTATATATGTAACAAAAATAATTAAATAAAAGAAATTAAAAAGGGTTTGGGTAAATTGCCAAAATCGTCCCTGTGGTTTTATATTTGCCAGTTTCATCCAAATATTCTCAACTTAACAGAAAAAATAAACTAAGTTAGTGGTTTGGATGAAAATAGCAAAAAGTTACAAAAGTTAAGGGCAATTTAGTACAAAAGTGTCATTTTAGACGAAAATGACAAAAATGCCCAAACCTAAGGGACGATTTTGACAATTAACTTTTTTTTTTTTTTTTGAAAGCAGGAAGACAGTTGCTCAAGTGCAAGTGGGTGATGTCTTCTAGGTATATCTACTCCACGTGGCATAACCCTCAACAATGGTACTACGAAATGAAGCACCTAATGCTTTAGCATTGTACGTATGCAATATTTAGTAATTTTTGCTATATTGCTATATTTAGTAATTATTGCCATATTAATGTGCTGTATCGAAAGTGTTGGTTGGTTGGTTAGATATTGAACTTTGTTTTTTAAGTTATACATTTAACATAAGTTTTAAACAAATTATTATTCAATAAATTAATTTGAAGTTTATAAAAGTGAGTTTGTTATTAAATAAAATCCCGAAATATTTCATATAAAAATGTTTCAAAAGACACAAATTCATCGTAATATAGCATGTGCTTGGCTATTTAGATTGCAACATAAATAGCTTTATTATTTTATTTTATTTTATTTTATTTTATTTTATTTTATTTTATTTATTTTTAGAACACTTCTAAATCATAGATGAATAAATAACAAACCCTTTTTACATGATCAGATGGCATCCATTATTTTTTGCTTTCTGTAATTCTTGTCTAAATAAAAGTTAACAATTAGATGTTAACCAAACAAAATAACAATATTGTGAACAAATATCCTTAATGAAACATGAAGTTACCATGTTCCTCATCTCCAACCATTCTTTGATATTAATAAATACAAAAAAAAAAAAAAAAAGACTTCTACTCTAATTAGAACACAAATACAATTCACACAAATGTCCTTTCGATTCAACTAATTTGTGTTTTTAGCCAGTGTAGTCGTTTGTTCAGTGGTGGATGTATTAGTCATGGTTTACACTATTACAACCAAAATAAACTCAGTTTTTTTAAAGGTGGATGTATAGGTCATGGTTTACACTATTGCAACCAAAATAAACTCAGTTTTTTTAAAGTAAAGTTAAATACATTTCTCAATACCAAATTAATACAACAAAATAGAAGACGAAACATGCAATAATTTGCGTCACTAGCCCTTTTTAAATATTAAAAGTTGGACTTTTATAAACAATATTCATAGATCTTAATTGGGGTCTAACAACCTGAGGTGTAAAAATACAAATGGTATAAACATGTATTGGTTGCCAACTTTAAATTAAAATTCTGAAATTTTTTTAGGGGATTGAAAGAAAACCTAATTTTGGAATAGATAAGGTTATTTTGTTAATTGCAACCAATTAAGAGGAGAGGGAGTGGTTTTTTTTCCGGATAAAAGAAAGAAAAGATCGAAAGACATAGTTGGCTCTTAGGCTAGTAGGTATGGTAAGGGTTATCCCCTAGGGGATGGGCCGCCACGTAGAACGTCACGTAACCGGGAGTGAGGATGTACCTAAAGGGGATGGACCAACGGGGTGGAGGATGGGGCCCCACACTATTTATAAAAACAATTAAAAAAATATTAAATTGATTAGATTTTAGAGAGAGAGGAAAGAGAAAGATGCAAGAGAGAGAAGAAGGAGGCCCGTCGCAGGCGTCGGCTGGGTGACGGAGAGGACGGGACGGCCATGAGGGAGGCAGTGTGGGGGTGCGGCGCCGGGGCTCGCCGGGGCAGGGCCGGCCCCCATACAGGGTAGTCTTATAAGTTATCAAGTCAAGATGAGCTAATCCTACAAATAAGAAATTAAACAAGCCCACAGATAGTAATTAAAAAATTAGAAAGACAATATATGAAAGCCACATATATAGGATGATTGGAAGCAGTTTAGAAAACCAAATCCATGTAGGGTGACTCATTTTGCCATGGAGAGTCTCGACCTCTCAATCTCACACATGGTCTATATCTTTTCAAGTCTTTCTCTTAGCCTCTCAATCTTTCTTATCCGACTAATCTCGGTTAACAGCTGCTACCCAGCTTCCTCGATCAGCAAGTCAACAACCGTTAACAGGCACCCAGATCTCGGTTAGCACCTTATACTCAGTGTCAGCCTACAGTGATTCAACATCTTGTCGACTGTCCCGTAGTATTGATTCGCCGCTTGGCCTGCGCTATCAGAAAGGTGTCATTGAGTTGTCAAAACTGCCCTTTCGTTCGGTTAAGCACTTTCTTTTCGATCGGTTCTTTTGTTTAAATATTTTTCTAATGAGTAAGATATTCAAATCACAAGTTCGCTTGAGCTGTAAGTGAGATGAGTATGAGCTCAGTTTTCAGCGTGGTGGGAATATTTCGAGTCGGGCCGAACTGGTTCATATGGCCGAACTGGTTCATCTGGCCGAACTGGTGTTGAGAGTATCTCCTGCCTCGACCCGGCTCAACTCACTTGTTAAGTAGCCCTAGGAAAGGTGAGAGACAGACGATGAGAGTGGAAAAGGGAGATGCATATAGGGTAGACATGGTAGAAGAGATTGAGTTTTACATGAGTTTTTTTTTTTTTTTTCCTTTTTTTTCTAGGGTTTTCTTTACTTTTTGCTTTTGTCTTATAAAGGTTGAATGATTGAGGTGCCTTTAATTTAGACACGTGCAAATATCTACACCTTAACTAACATTATTGATCAATCAATCTAGTATATACAAGTTAAGTTAATTAAAGGGCCACATACTTTTTTAATAGCAATTTATAGATTTTCTAGATAAATTCAGTAAACCTAAATTATGCACAATTTAAACTATCAACCTTTTTGATTGTTGAGTACCTCACCTACTACCCGGGATAAATTTGACACAAAGTGAAACTTACTTTAAATAGTAGGTGTATATAGCTGAGTGAGCAATCTATTAATGAAAGCATATTACATGAAAACATTATAATTAACTTGATGTTTACTGACCACCTGGTCACAAGCATGGAGTAAAATGCACAAACCGAGACGCAATGAAAAAAAGAGACTGGCTCCCATATGAAGAACTCTTCATGTACTGAAAACAGGAGGTCCATCTCCATGGTCATCATGACCACCGTAGATACATGTCACTCTTCCAGAATTCTTAGTCTTTAATTTTCTGGTGATCAAGTGTATGCATGTTTATTAATGTATGCATGTGGTATATAAGTATATATATGGTTCATGGTACGACTGAACTGATTAATAGTTCCAGAGGAATGATGGGCCTTGCGAGATATCCCCATCATCGCTTGAATTATCCTCATTGTAATCTGGAAACTGAGGCACCATAGGTGGTGGCTGCATGAAATAGTCATCAAACCCTGGAAATATGCCATAATCCATCACATTATTAATATTATTAATATTAATATTATTGTCATATTGTAAGACAGCCGAAGACGGTGAGGACTGCGAGTGCATCTCCATGGGCGCGACCGCATCAGGAACCGAGTAAGCATGGCGAGCCGCAGCAGCTTGTATCTCGGATGAAGAAAGAGTAGTTGCACCAGGAATGTTGGGTGGTTGGTCAGGGAAGTTGAACTTGGCAGCATGCCCACGAAGACAGAAAGCAGCCGCATCGAAAGCTCGAGCCGCTTGCTCGGGTGAGTCGTATGAGCCTAACCAGATTCTCTCACGGCTGTTGGGCATCCTGATCTCGGACACCCATTTCCCCCATTTCCTCAGTCTCACACCTCTATACTTTGGCTCATTCATAGATGAAGAAGAAGATCCTCCTCTTTCTGATTCAGGTTTCATCGTTACTGAATCTTTTTTTAGTGTTTGTTATACTCTAGCTTACTTACATAGTTCGTAACTGGAAGACTTAATATATATATACATGTGTGTGTTGTGATAGTCAGCCCAGAAGAAGACGAAATAAGGCGTCGACTGAATAGTTAAATGTCAACGCCGCGTTGACATGGAATTGTTACGTTAAACCGTAAAAAAGAAACCCATAAAAAATCTGCTGTTTTTTGCACCGAGCCCGGACAAAACAATCATCCAAAACATATTATCATTGACTTGTACAGTTATAAATTAAACATCAAAAGCAGATCTAATAATCTTAAGTTCTAAGATCGATTATACACGAATGATTATATATTTTAATTACTAAAATTAATCATACACGCATAATTATATCAACTTAGTTTATAGATTAATAATTAAATGTATATGAGTAATATTTTTAAGTTTAAATAAAAATGAAAAGAAAAAAAAATACAACTTTTCGAAAATTAGATTTTTTTTAACGGCTTTCGAAAATTAGATTAATTAATTTTTTGAAAAGAAGTATGATAAGTTGTTGAATAGTTTGCTAAATATCTTTTTGTGACCAATCCATTTGAATAATATATTTTTTTTAATAGGCTAGGGTTTGTTTTTAATAGGCTAGGGTTTGTTATCCAGAAAGGGGTAGCGGCGCAGCTTGTTGCTCGGTTACCTGCGATATTGATGTAAAGTGCATTTTGTCGAAATATATAACGTTTAAGTTTGTTGAGATTATAAAAAAACAAAAAAAAATTAATTACACTCAAGTTGTTAAATAACTTACTTAAGTTTCTTTTTATGAACGCTCATTCTATACGCACCCCTCCTCATTCCTGATTATACCCTCCTTGTGAGAGGAAAAACTGTCGGTCCCACGCAGGCCTCACCTGTAAGCATATTAGAGGAGGGGGTGAAAAAAGTAAATAGGGGGTGTAGAAAGCAGCACCCTTTATGAAATAGTTCGGCTAAAGGATAAGGGTTATTTACGCGGTACGAGAAAAAAGGATTTAAAATCACGTGCGTTATGATGTCATGTCACTTTCTGGACTAAAAAAGCAACACATGCTGTTTTAACTTATTAAGAATATCCCTGTCTTCTAGAATTTTTTTTCAATCTTCTACCCTTAATTTTACGTCTCTTTTAATTATAGTCCCTCGTAAATTTTAAATAATTTGGGTGGATTCTTATAATTAGTTAATTATATGTATACCCACATGATACTTTGTTAGTTTAAGATGTTTTCGTAACTCGTAAGGTTGTATTACCTCCCTAAACTAAAGAATCGGTTCAAAGCACAACACACATATAATAATGATTATGTAGTTAAACGTAAGAGTTGTAAGAGTCTCTGACCGGTAGCCAATCGGTTTTTATCTTAAAATGTGGGCGTAAAGTACATATGGATCACAAGATGAAAATGGTCATCTGATGGTTTTACACCACTGCTATGGATTAGTTTGCATGTTGCTCATATTTGGTAATTATGGTGTTAAGCCTTCTATGCAGTTTACTATAACCTCAGTTAAGTACAAACTCATCCTATGGTAATTTCATTTATAATTAATGTATATATTTATATGTACATGTTACTTAAAATACCATTTTCATATGCGAATTATGTTCATGAAAGTGTTCCCTTTTCAGTTCTAGACACCGTGTAGCAGTTACACAACACAACCAAATCCCTCGTACTCGATTGTATCATTTCCCAAGAAAAAAACTTAATAACAATGACACAATTTCTTAGGCATGGGCATCATGGTATACTTTAATTTTAGGGTGTAAGGGGTGGTCGCGGCAAGGGGAATCGGCAACCCCTTTGCCGATCGGCAAACACCACCGCCAAGGATCTTTGCCGCGCAGGGACTAGGTGAATCGGGGAGAGTATCCCGCTTCGGGAAACCATGATGTGACCGTTACATGTAAAAAAAGTTTTTTTTTTTTAAATCTATATAACTCACACCCATTTTAAACAAATTCACACCAACCCACATCCTCATTACTCCAAATCTAATAATCTCTACCCCTATTTTATTTAAAAATGATGTAAGAAATACCTATTTTATTCCCACCTGATAGCAGTTATTCATCTGATAGTTGCATAAGTTTTTTTTTCCCAAAAACTCATCGACGAAGACGAACTACAAGACACTGACACATCTAATAAGAAACGTTATGTTCATCGTGGTCATGAGAGTGGCCACCAAATCCTTATGACGGATTATTTTGTTGAGGAAACGAAATATAACGAAGAAATTTTTCGCCACTGGTTCCATATGTCAAAAAGTTTGTTTCTAAAATTTGTGAGCGACGTGGAAACGAGTAACCCGTGGTTTGAAGAGGGCGTAGATGCGAGAATGAAGAACAGTTTTACACCGTTGCAAAAAGTTACATCGGCTATTAAACAACTTGCAACCGGTTACACTCCAGATGAGAATGACAAGTATTTACATATGGCCGAAATGACTTTCCGTGAGTGTCTACAATATTTCTGCGAAACAGTATGTAAAATATACGCTCCCGAGTTCTTACGTAGGCCAACAAGCCATGACATGCGTCTTTTGTACCAAGTTCATGAGGATAAACATCACATTCCTGGTATGGTAGGTAGCCTTGATTGCACCCATTTATTGTAATGGTTTTATTTAATTTATTGTACTTTTATTAACTAAGTTTTTTTTTTTAAATAGTTTACCTAATCTCATTTTAGGCATTCACCCCTTATGTTTTTTTGGATAATAAGCAAGAATGAGAGGGGAAATGACATGTCACAATATGATTGGGTAGGGGGAAATTTTGCCTAATCTCATTTGACATACACACCTTACACTCTTAGAACACGTAAAGAAGACGCGCTCACATTTCACGTTTGCAAAATACTGATGATGCATCATCCCATTTTTACGATTAACACAAAGGATCGTGTGTATATATATATATATATATACCAAATTAAGGGCTTATAGCCTAGTGATGAAATGTTTCCTTCCTTATAAGGTTGATGGTTCAAATTTCATATAATCTATGATATGCTTATAGTTTATGCGACATTATCATTATTATTCCGTTAACATAGATAGCGACGGTTATCACAATCCAAACCGTCATGTATATATGTATTCTCTGTATCAACATTTATCTTTACCAATTCTATTCAAGAACAATTATCTTTCATCTTAAACCCTACACAAACGATTTCAATCTCAATAAAGTGGTATCAGAGCCACAACGATCTACGTTCATAGATCCTTATATCTATTCGAAAATCATCAAATTTCTTACAACCCTATAATCCAGACATCGTCAAACATTACGACGAACAGAGGAATTCAAACCCAGATTCCAAAATTACTGGGGCAAAATTATTGTCACTGGCACATACAAATGAAAATGTTGTTGGAATCACAAGACTTATGGACAATTGTGGAAGAAGGTTATAGCAAACTCACAACCGGGGCGTCTGAAAATGATCAAAACATTCACTGCACATCATCTTTCAGTCAGTCAATGAAACTGTTTTCGAACGAATCGCTACGTGTAAAACTTCTAAAGAAGCATAGGATGTTCTGCATAAAGCGTACAGAGGCGAACACAGAGTAAAAACGGTAAAACTTCAAACACTAAGATGTGAATTTGATACCTTAAGAATGAAAGATAGTGAATCAATAGAAGATTATATTAATAGAACAACGATTATAGTAAACCAATTACGATTAAATGAAGAAAGCATAGCAGAACAACGAATCGTTGAAAGAATCCTCTGAAGTCTGACACGTAAATACGAATCTGTAGTGGTAGCCATTGAAGAATCCAAGGAATTAAATACAATATCTACAGAAGAATTACTTGGTATCCTCCAGTCACATGAATTAAGATTGAAGCAATATGATGATGCACCGATGGGGCAAGCCTTCCAAGTACAAAGCAATAATTATGATCGGTCAAGACAATCCAGATCAGAAAACGCAGGAAGAGGACGAGGTAGAGGAAGATTCAATGGACAAATTCGGTGTTACAACTGTCAAAAACCGGGACACACAACACGATTCTACCAAAGGAAAGATGAAAATGAAAAAAACTAGAAATGCTTTCTTGCATGAAGACGAAACAGAATAGGGAAATGATGAGACCATGTTCATGATATTTAATGTGGAAGAGGTAACAAAGAATGATTGCTGGTACCTAGATAGTGGGTGCAGCAACCACATGACTGGAGATAAGAGTCTCTTTATTATACTAAATGAATCCGAAAGAAGAAAAGTTAGAACAGGGGACAATAAAAGGCTCGGAGTTTTGGGATGGCGACGTGGCCATCAAAGTGAAAGGATTAGAAAAGCGAGTACCAAATGTATTTTATGTTGAAGGATTAAAACATAATCTATTAAGTGTTTGACAACTGGTTCAAAAAGGATACGAAGTGAAATTCTGCAATCATGAATGTATAATTAAAGATCCAACATGAGTATTCATAGGCACGGTTAAAATGACTGGAAACAAGATGTTTCCACTAAACTTGAATCACGATGTAACACCACGTGCTTGCAGTATGATGACATAATATATGTCCGTATTATGGCACCGACGGTATGGACATCTGAACTTCGATACACTGTATGATATGGGAACAAACGAGATCGTCAAAGGATTACCTAAAATCCCTAAATCACAACAAAATGTATGTGAAGGATGCATTTTCGGCAAGCACGCCAGAAAACCATTCCCAAAACAAGCAACGTGGCATGCTGGTAAACCTCTACAACTCATTCACTCAGACATTTGTGGTCCTATGAGGACTTTATCTATTGGAGGCTGTAAGTATTTTATCACCTTCATAGACGACTTCTCGAGGAAAACATGGGTATATTTTTTAAAGTTAAAATCGGATGCTTTGATTTATTTCAAAACCTTCAAAAGACTTGTTGAAAACCAAGTTGAACACAAGATAAAGAGTATACGTACAGGTAGAGGGGGTGAATACTGCAGCCATGAGTTCCAAGACTTTCTCAAGGAAAATGGAATACATCACCAACTCACCACAAGTTATACCCCTCAACAAAACGGGGTAGCCGAATGAAAAAAATAAAACGCTCATGGAATTGAGTAGAAGCATGCTGAAAATGAAGAGTCTACCAAATTCATATTGTGCTAGGCAATTATGTGCAACATATTTACTTAATCGAGCCATCACCAAAAGTGTACCAAATGTAACACCCCAAGAAGCCTGGAGTGGAAGAAAACCAAGTGTAGGGCACCTTAAAGTTTTCAGCTGCATTGCATATGCTCACATTCCAAAACAACACCGTAGCAAGTTAGATGATAAAACAGAAAAATAAATCTTTGTTGGTTATAGTGAGAACAGCAAGGCCTACAAACTATATAATCCAACGACAAACAAAATCATTATCAGCAGAGATGTTTTGTTTGATGAAAGTCAAGAATGGGGTGCAAACAATACAAACGAAAGAATATCGTATATTCAGATAAATAGTACAAATGATGACATTCAAGGGACGTCGATGGATGATCAAAGCAAAGCTGCAACATCAGAAGTAAATAATCAGAATGAAAATAGTCAAGCGATAATGAGGTTGAAGTGCACACTAATAACCATGAAGATGTAGAATCATCATCATCATCGGAGAATGAGGAATTAAGAACACGAAGCATTACAGATGTATATCAAGAGTCACATGCTCTTACCAAAGCACAAGTTGATGAACTATACCAAAGAAATTAAGCCATGTCCAATAATGTAGCAAATTTTGTTCTATATGTTGATACTGATCCCTCTACTTATAGCCATGGACAAAGAAATGGAATCAATACAAAAAGAATGAAACCTGGGAATTAGTAGATCCTCCAAGAGATCAAAAGCCTATCGGGGTTAAGTGGATATTCAAAACAAAGCATGATGAACATGGAAATGTGAGTAAATATAAGGCACGTTTAGTTGCAAAAGGGTACAAACAGAAATATAGGATTGATTATCAAGATGTTTTTGCTCCAGTAATAAGATTCGACACTGTTAGACTTGTTCTAGCTCATGCTGCACACTATGGATGGCATCTACATCAAATGGATGTGAGGGCGGCCTTCTTGAATGGTAAGTTAAACCAACAAGTGTATACCGAACAACCAGAAGGATATATTAAGAAAGGAGAAGAACGAAAAGTATGTCACCTTAAGAAAGCCTTATATGGCTTAAAACAAGCCCCGAGGGCATGGTATAGCATAATAGACAGATATTTTAAATCACATGGGTTTGAGAGATGTGTATATGAACATACGCTGTTTATTAAGATCTCCAAGAATACAAAGATAGTAATTTGTTTATATGTAGATGATCTCATTATAGCCAATGATTCGTTAGATATGATAAATCAGTTAAAGAACTCAATGAAGACATAATTTGAGATGACTGATCTGGGAATTCTACATTATTTTCTTGGCATGGAGGTAAATTATAATGATGAGAACATTACACTGTCATAACAGAAATATGCAAGCAATCTGCTGGACAAGTTCAAGATGGGAAACTGTAATGCCATCTCAACGCCAATGGAGTATGGGCTACGCGTGTCTAAGGAAGATCCAGAAGATGAAGTAGATCAGAACTTATATAGAAGTTTAGTTGGATGCCTCATGTATCTAACAAATACCAGACCTGATAATATGTTTGCGGTTAGTAAAATAAGTCGGTTCATGGAAAGACCAAAGAAAAGTCACTGGTGTTATGGGTGAAATTATGAGCTCATATCCTGGATAATATCTTAAATTATATCTTGCTTGTATGAGATATGTTCATGACCGGGATGCTGATTCAGGATATTGGTAACATCCTGAATGGTATCCTGAGGATTACTAACGGATTATATGCAGGAGTACGAGTCCAAACTGGTAACGTTCATGAGGACCCTTTCCCCGGAAGAATCGGTCTAAGTCGTTCAAAGGAAGACATTGAACCCGCTTTACCTGGTCTCCAACGGCTACTAGAGAATATTCGAAGGCATCCAATACTTATAGGAGATTTTGTTTTCGTTTGCTAGCTATAAATAGGTGGATAAATCAAATAGAATAGGACATCACAACTACACTCACTACTCTCTCACACTTTACTCTCTCGCAACTTTCACTTTCACAAGAAGCATTGTAAAACTTAGCGATCTGATCAATATCCTGCACTGTATCCTGACGTTTAAAGCAATAAGAAGAACAAGGCAGCTGTGATTGTCAGCTCCCGAGGTTTTGTGCCGGCGATCTAGATTGATCAAGGGTTTTCCTTGTATATCTCGTGTCATCCCCCTTTACTTTTTGCTCATAGTTTGATCGCAGATACAGCTCAATATCCTGAGCCGTATCCTGGAAACTGTTTTTGCAAACGACTTAATCAGCATATTTTTAACACACTTTCTTAGCACACTACCTCACTTAACTAATTTGATCACTTAATTACCTCGGTAATTTTTGACCAAAACAATTTGGCGCCCACCGTGGTGCAAGTGGTGCTATCATTGCTAAAAACTTTTGTGAAATCGTTACTTGGTTTTCTATTCTCAAAACTTTTTGCCACATTATTTACAATGGCCTCAAGATCAAACATGAGCTCCTCCACAGTGTCTGCTACAACCTCTGCAACAGTTGGTTCGGTGCTTCCACCACATCCTCCGAGAATGCAAACCTCTTCACAAGGAACTGAAAGTCATGTAGCTCGGGATGTTATCCCTACTCGGAGCACTCAGGGATCTGGTCCTGTTTTGGCTTCTAATGATGAAATTTTATCCTTATTTGGTAGTGTACAGGAATAGATGAGGCAGCAACAGGAAACAAACCAAATGCTGATGAGAGAAATACAACTCTTGAAATCTAGTTCAAGCAGGCCCGCTGAGGATATTGTCACTCCTTTACAGCCCAGAACTTTGAACTTCAGTTCGGCCGTATATACTGAGGATAACAGGGGAAATATTGTGCCTAGCCATCCTCAGAATCATACTCCTGAAATACCATCCTCGGTCAGGATGTCAACTGTGAGGAGCTCAGGATATGCTTCAGGATATGGCCAGAATCCTCAGACTGGTAACGTGTCAAACAATAATATTCTTGCTAACAATAATGGATCTTTGCAGGATACAGGTATGACGTCAACATTTACTAGGGAGCTTCAGAAATTGAAGGAAATGATATCCAGTGTACCTAGAGTGGTCCAGCCAATTCCAGAGGTATCCCAAGACAGCCACAGGATATCTCGCTTTGCATATCCTATCTGTGATGCTGAAATCCCAAAAAGATTTCAAACCCCCAACATGAAGCTCTATGATGGGACTACGGATCCTGAAGAGCATATCGCCCAGTATAGGGAAAGAATGGAGATCAACCCTATCCCTCTAGATCTTAAGGAAGTATGCCTATGCAAGGGTTTTTGTTCTACCTTAACAGGATCAGCCTTAAAATGGCTCTTAAATGTTCCTCCTCATTCGATTACATCATTTGCTCACCTAGTGAATTTATTTAATAGTCAATTTTCTTGTAGTCGAAGTTTTGAAAAACTAACAAGTGATCTCTACAGGATAACTCAAGGACCTCAGGAATCCTTAAGATATTATGTGAACAAGTTTAGCCGAGAATCCTTAGACATTCCATATCTTAATGTTGCAACAGCTGTGCAAGCTTTCAAGATGGGGGCTGCAAAAAGATTCTCAATTTTACCAAGATCTTGTAATGAACCCATGTAGGAACTTGGACGAAGCTCGAAACAGGGCCCTAAGATATATTCGACTGGAGGATGACACGAAGATGCAAGAGAGGATGAACTCGTCCACCACTTATGAGTCAACCAATAGGAAGTCAGAATCCTCGTTTAAACCATATCGTTCTAAGCCGTACGGCAGAAGTGACAACAAGAAAGTGAATGCTGTTGAAGACGAGGATCCTGAAGAGTTTCCTGAATTATCTGAATATTGCTTTTCTATTAACATACCTGAATTAATGTATGCCATGCAGGGTTTAGGAGACAAAGCCAGGTGGCCTCAAAAGAATCAACAGAAAGCTGATTGGAAGGATAAGTCCAAATGGTGTGCCTTCCATGAAGATTTCGGGCATGTAACTAAGGATTGCATTGCTCTAAGAAAAGAAATAAGTTATCTTCTAAGCAAGGGATATCTGAAGGATCTCCTAGGAAGAAAGAAGAATAAGGGTCAGGATATTGAGAAGGATCCTGAACGAGCAGCATCACCTCCTGCGGATGCCAAGATAATCAACTTTATTTCAGGAGGATCCGACATTTGTGGGACTTCGTATTCTGCGGCCAAGAGACATGCAAAAGAAGCTAAGGCCGAAAGGGGAGATAAACCAATCAGGTTAACTACCCTCACAACTAATAAAGTGATCACATTTGAAAGTGATGACAGGGATACTGTCCAGGATCCTCACCATGATGCTCTGGTAATAACATTATATGTGGCTAACCATTTTGTACGCAGGATATTGGTGGATAATGGCAACTCCGTCAACATAATCCAACTAGAAACTCTGAAAAGAAGGAATGTATCTCTAATGGATATCACTTCAAAATACATCGTGCTTGTTGGGTTCAGTGGAGAGGCTAGGAACACAGTGGGAGAGATAAAGTTACCAGTATATGTTGAAGGGGTGAACTCAATACAACGTTTCTGTGTGATGGACTCCCTATCCTACTATAACATCATATTGGGTAGGCCATGGATCCATGATATGAAGATGTACCATCAACTTATCAACAATGCATCAAGATCCCTACCCCTTGGGGGGTTGTCAAGGTTGATAGTGATCAGCAGGAGGCGAAGGAATGTTACTCATCCTCAATGAATTCCTCAACCAAGCCTAATGCAGCATAGCAATTAAAGATGCGGGCCCAGGATATCGTGGAGGCTTCAGAGCAGGATATGAAGAAAGTTATCCTGGATCAGGATAATCCGGATATCTCGGTGTTCGTAGGAACCAATATCCCTCAGGATATTGAAGAACAGTTAACTAACTTTTTGAAGTGCAGGATGTCGACATTCGCGTGGAAGCACGAGGATATGACAGGCATTTCCAAAGATATTATAACACATAAGCTCGGTATTGACAGATCATTTAAACCTGTCCAACAAAAGAGAGGAAGTTTGCTCCGGAGCGAAATGTGATCATTCAGGAAGAAGTAGAGAGGCTATTAAAATCTAAAATGATCAGAGAAGTCAAATTTCCAAGGTGGCTAGCGAATGTAGTCGTGGTACAGAAGAAAAATGGGAAATGGAGAGTCTGTGTAGATTACACAGACTTGAACAAGGCTTTTCCCAAAGACCCATTTCCTCTTCCTCATATTGATGCAATGGTGGATGCTACTGCCGGCCATGAGATGTTAACCTTCATGGATGCATCCTCAGGATTTCAGCAGATTCAAATGGAACCTTCGGACCAGGAGGATACTGCCTTCATGACACCAACGGGTATTTATTGTTACACTGCTATGCCTTTTGGTTTGAAAATGCAGGTGCAACGTACCAGAGATTGGTGAACATGATGTTTAAAGACAACCTGGGGGACACCATGGAGGTGTACATTGACGATATGGTGGTAAAATCTAAGAAGGCTGAGGATCACCTCCAGGATATTAAGGGAGCATTTGATATCCTGGATCAGTATAACATGAAGCTAAATCCTGCTAAGTGCCATTTCGGAGTGGGGGCAGGAAAGTTTCTAGGATATATGGTGACTAAAAGAGGAATAGAGGCAAGCCCGGAGCAGATTAAAGCTATCTTGGATATCAAATCACCTTCAAACATGAAGGATGTTCAACGATTGACAGGACGGGTGGCAGCACTAAATAGATTTATTTCAAGATCTTCGGAAAAATGCAAAGAATTTTATGATATCCTAAAGAAAAATAAGAAATTCGAGTGGGGAGAGAAGCATGAAGCAGCACTACAGGATTTGAAGCAGTATCTTTCAACCGCACCTCTATTGATGAAGCCTGAGAATGGTGAACCACTGTCCCTATACCTCGCAGTATCAGGGAATGCTGTAAGTGTCGTCCTTATAAAGGATCATGAAGGTCAGCAATATCCTGTCTATTATGTTAGTAAGAGTTTATTAGATGCTGAAACTAGATATTCTCATTTAGAAAAGTTAATATTGGCTCTAGTTATGGCATCAACAAAGCTTAGACATTACTTTGAGACACATAGAATTCATGTTAAAACCAATTATCCTGTTAAAAATGTGCTTAGGAAACCCGAGATGTCAGGCAGGATGGCTAAGTGGTCAGTGAAATTAAGTGCTTATGACTTAGTATATGAACCTAGAAATGCCATAAAATCGCAGGCTCTAGCTGACTTTGTGGTTGATTTCAGTAGTGATATTCAGGATGGGGTAGATCTAGAAGTCCAACAGCTAGGAGAATCCTCAGGATCTTGGAAATTATACACTGATGGAGCATCTAATGTTAGAGGAGTAGGATTGGGAATACTACTAAAATCGCCACAGGGGGACATATTACCCCAGGCTATTAGGTGTGAATTTCCTGCTACTAATAACGAGGCAGAATATGAGGCTTTAATTGCAGGATTAGAGTTGGCTAAAAATATGAATATCAAGAACTTGCAAGTATATGTTGACTCCTTGTTAATTACTAACCATTTTAATGGATCCTATGCAGTTAAAGGTGAGAAGTTAATCGAGTACCTCAATATTCTCAAAAAATTAGCAGGATATTTCGATGTTTTTACACTTGAACAGGTACCAAGAGAAGATAATGCTGAAGCGGATGCCTTGGCAAACTTAGGGTCATCAGTCAGGATACCAGAGGGAATCCAAATACCAATACTTCATATCCTATATCCTGCTGTGGATTCCTTCAAAGCTCAGGATAAGGAGGTAACAAGCATCCAGGATCCTGGTCATGATCCTGACAAGGATGGTGAATCCTGGATGGCCCCAATCATAAGATACCTCAAGGAAGGATCCATCCCTAAAGACGAAAAACCTAAGGCATTCAGGATGAAGGTATCGCGATTCACCATTTTAAATAATGTTTTGTATAAGAAATCTCTTGCAGGTCCATACCTGAGATGCTTGAAGGATCCTGAAACTAAGGAAGTGCTCCAAGATATACATGAAGGGGATTGTGGTAACCACACTGGGGGCATGTCGTTATTCTCGAAAGTATTAAGAACAGGATACTATTGGCCGACAATGAAAAAAGATGCTACAGAATATGCTCGAAAATGTGATGCATGCCAAAGGCACAGTAACATACTACATCAACCAGCCGAACCACTATATCATGTACCTTCCCCTTGGCCATTCATGAAATGGGGGATGGACATAGTAGGGAAATTACCAAAAGCTCCAGGAGGAAAAGTCTTTATGTTGGCAATGACTGATTATTTCTCTAAGTGGGTTGAAGCTGAAGCATTTGCTCAAGTTAGAGACCAAGAAGTAGTATCCTTCATAAAGAGGAATATCCTGACCAGGTTTGGAGTACCAGTTGAAATCATTTGTGACAATGGATCCCAGTTTATAAGCAAGAGAACTACTGACTTTTGCAAAAGTTGGGGAATCAAAATGATCATATCTACTCCGGTACACCCTCAAGCAAATGGACAAGCCGAATCCTCAAACAAGATAATTGTCAACAACTTGAAGAAGAGACTAGGAGCTAAAAAAGGAAGATTGGCAGAAGAACTACCCTTTGTTTTGTGGGCTGGCAGAACAATGGTAAAAAATGCAACTGGCCAAACCCCGTTTTCCTTGGTATTTGGAGCAGAAGCAGTGACCCCAACAGAAATGGTGATACCTACGGCAAGATCTATACTCCGGGATCCTGAGCAGAATCCTGAAGCTTTGTGTCAAGACTTGGACACTGTAGATGAAACGAGAAATGCAGTAAGGCTAAGGATGGCAGCATATCAACAAAGGATATCCAGAGCATATAACAAGAATATAAGGACTAGAAGATTTCGAGTTGGTGATTGGGTGTTAAGAAAACCTTTTCAAAATACTACTAATCCTGTCGATGGAAAGTTGGCTCCAAAGTGGGAAGGACCATATGAGGTTGAGTCAGAATCAGGAAAAGGAGCATACCGACTCAGGAGTATGGAAGGGGATATGCTACCAAGATCATGGAATGCTATACACTTAAAGCTATATTTCAAGTAAGAATAGAATTTAATTTCTATCTCAGAATGGTATGTATTCTACCACTTTTAAATATGTTTGAATTTGTTTATTATCTTGAACCCAATACTGACTTAAGCATCGGAGGGGTGTTAGCCAAGCTAACACCCACCTTAGTTTAAGATTGTTTTGCAGAATATGCTTCAGGATATAGCTCCAGGATATATGCTCAGGATATCTCGAAGGATTAGAGGGCTGGCCCCCTCTCTCACGTATAAGGGATTCTAATCCCTTCAAAGGTTTAAAGGTATTTACCTTTCTTACGAATTGGGTTTAAACACCCTGCCTGGAGCGCAAGTTATCTAGGGATAGTTCAAGGTAGCAGGACCAGTTCATGTAAAAGTGGCTGACAATTTCGTTACTATTGGCTATATCCTTGATCCTAAAGGTATATGAGGATTGATCACCCTCTCTCACGAAAGGGTATTTTCATACTCTCTAAGGTTTAAAGGTTTTCATCTTTCTAAGTCTTGGAGTTTGTACACTCTCGCCTGTAGCGCATGAAAATCAGGGTTTATCCCCAAGATATTAAGGGTTTATCCCTAGGATATTAAGGGTTTATCCCCAGGATATTAAGTTTTCAAACATGTTGAACACAGGGGACATGTATCATACAATTTAAATGATGGATTCAAACTTGTAAGTGTGCACTGGGGACATTCCTATAATTGAAGATTGGAATTAACTCTTTAGGAATCTTTGGTATGATCTATCCTTTTTGTTTGGATAACTTGAGTTTTACAGATTATGTGTCAGTATCCTGAGCAGGATATTTCTCAGGATACTCTTACAATGTGTTCCCAAGAATGTTCGAACAAAACTGTTTTCATAAATAAAATTCATGCAGTAAAGGTGTAACAACAGAAATAAAGCCAAAAGAAGGTTATATTATTAACATACCAAAAGTTGTGCTCTTGGCTTCACCTCAAACCAAGGTCCATCCACCAAGAGCACGGTTAGTTCCTTACCATATTTACTTAACAGTTGAAGGTTTTGTCTCAAACCGAGACCCATCCACCTCCAACTGTTATATTGTTCAAAAGCAAAGCATACTAACGGTGATGACCAAGGGCTTCGTCCTGAAACTCAGGATCCCTCCACCTTTGGCCATCATATTGTTCAAATGCAGGAAAAGTAAAGTGCAGAAAAAGTAAATTGTCTTAGGGTTACAAACCAACGATCAAATTTAAAAAAGTAGGCTCTGGACTTGGCACATACATCCATCATCGCCCACCTGAATGCCCTCACACAGCGGGATCTTCTCCAGCCTTCTCCGTCTTCTCAGCCGCAGCATCCTGAGCAGCATCCGTCCCAGCATCCTTCTTATCTCCAGCCTTGTTCACCACCTCTGCTGACTTAGAGGATTCACCAGCTTCAGCTGGATATGGTACAGCCTTGCCTCCAAGCTCCTTCAGCTTTGTCACCCAGGATTCAACCGGCGAGGATGGGCACTCAAGGCCTGTCTCCTTGGCCTCATAAGCCATCTTAATGCGAGCTTGTAGCAGAGAGACGATGGCAGAGGCTTTGATTCCTTCCCGGAAAGAGGCCATGGCCTGTTCATGCTCCATTTCGACGGTGGCCAGTTTGATCTCAGCATCCTGGGTGACCTTCTTCAGCTTGTCCTCATAATGTCGGGCCTTAACCTCAACAATGGCCCCTTGGTCAGCAACGATGGTCTCAAGCTATTTGATCCTGGCCTCTTGGAACTTGTTTGTACTACAAGCATCGGTGTAAAGGTGGAGCAGATGCTGGAGACCCTGCACGTCAGAATTCAGGTATAAGTCAAAATATATTAACCAGGATATCCTGTCAGGATATCCTATCAGGATATGTGTGCAGGATATAGTCGCAGGATATTACCTTGTTGAGGAAGGATGTCATCGGCTCCAAGGAGTCAGAAAAGCTGAGTTCTTCATAGGAGAACCCTTCAGAGCCTAGGGCACTAACTTCAGAACCTTTCCTCTTTTTTGCGGTGGAAGCACGACTTCTTAGGTTGGGCTTAGGAGCTGGTACTGGTTTGGAGCTGGTGGTGGCAGGAGTCTCCTTCTTGACATTGACTGGAGTGGGTTAACTGTCAAGCTCATCAAGGTCCAGGAAGATTGGAACTTTGCTGGAGTCTGCATACAGGGAGTAAAATTCTTTCCTAAACATATCAAATAAAAACATGTATGCAGGATATCGTGCAGGATCCTTACCAGATATGTTTGCACTGGAAAGAGGGCTTGGAGATGGTGGAGACGGGTTAAAACTTCTTTCAGCCTCTGGGAGGAGTCTGATAGCGTCAATTCTCTTCTGTGAATCAGCTAGGGGAGGTGCAAGCTTCCTAAAATTAGCTGTGTACAAGACAATAAAAAAGTTGATTAGCTCAAAGATATAAAGCAGGATACAAGACAGGATCATCCTTAACCCTAAATCCTACCATTTCTCAAGCACTTCACCGGATATTCCGTTCCACCAGGGATGGAGTCTCTTTTTACAAAGAAGAACTTGGATTGCCATTTCTCCTTGTTCCTGGTGGCACGAAGTATCAGTGGATCGCCAGAGGTAGAATAGAAAAAAAATCTACAGGAACCGTGGCATCTAAGCCGATATGCTAGGGGGAGGTCATGAACAGAAAGGTCAGGGATATGATTTCTCTTGATCTGATCAAGAACAGACAAGACTCGCCAGAGCATCGGCATTGTCTGACTGAAGCAGATTTTAGTAACATTAAAGAAATCAGTGATGAAATCGGGAAAGGGAAACTACAATCCTAAGGTAAAGGGAAAGGCATTGAAACATAACCACTCGTCGGAAACCATGTCCGACCGGATTTCCCGGTCAAACGGCCGGAACACCGTCCCTTCCGGGAAGATGCCAGATGATTTGAGAGCTGACAAGTGTGCACTATCAAAGGTGCATATTTCCTTCTCCGGATCTTGGAGAAGATTCTGCTGGATGAATGTGGGAGCGGAGTCACTGGAGCTTGATCTTGTTTGCCTTGTCATATTGTCGCCGGAATATTGAACATAATGAAAGAAGAAGATGGAATTAAGAGAGAGAAATATTTACCTTTTTCTCTTCGGTAAAGGTTAAATGGGATAAGCATGAGAAGATATAGGGGAGCAATGAGTAAATATAGGCTGCACGGTTAGAAACGGTCACATCATGAGTCTAATCTCTTAATTGCCTCGTTATTCGTAAAAAATATAACCGTTAGTGCCAGGATACTAAACGGTAACATTTTTTGGGGACAATTGTTATGGGTGAAATTCTGAGCTCATATCCTAGATAATATCTTAAATTATATCTTGCTTGTATGATATATGTTCATGATCAGGATGTTGATTCAGGATATTGGTAACATCCTGAATGGTATCCTGAGGATTACTAACGGATTATGTGCAGGAGTACGAGTCCAAGCTGGTAACGTTCATGAGGACCCTTTCCCCGGAAGAATCGGTCTAAGTCGTTCAAAGGAAGACGTTGAACCCGCTTTACCTGGTCTCCAACGGCTACTAGAGAATATTCGAAGGCATCCCATACTTATAGGAGATTTTGTTTTCGTTTGCTAGCTATAAATAGGTGGATAAATCAGATCGAATAGGACATCACAACTACACTCACTACTCTCTCACACTTTACTCTCTCGCAACTTTCACTTTCACAACAAGCATTGTAACACTTAGCGATCTGATCAATATCCTGCACTGTATCCTGACGTTTAAAGCAATAAGAAGAACAAGGCAGCTGCGATTGTCAGCTCCCGAGGTTTTGTGCCGGCGATCTAGATTGATCAAGGGCTTTCCTCGTATATCTCATGTCATCCCCCTTTACTTTTTGCTCATAGTTTGATCGCAGATACAGCTCAATATCCTGAGCCGTATCCTGGAAACTGTTTTTGCAAACGACTTAATCAGCATATTTTTAACACACTTTCTTAGCACACTACCTCACTTAACTAATTTGATCACTTAATTGCCTCGGTAATTTTTGACCAAAACAACTGGGAAGCTGGAAAAAGGATTCTAAGATACATAAAAGGAACATTAAACCATGGAATTGTGTACTATAAAGGGAGTAAAGGAAAACTGGTAGGTTTTAACGATAGTGATTATGCAGGAAACATTGATGATAGCAAAAGCACATCTGCGTGTGTATTTCACCTGGGTTCAGGTGCTATAGCATGGCAATCTAAGAAGCAAAAGGTAGTAGCTTTATCTTCAACTGAGGCAGAGTACGTCTCATTATCCATAACCGGCTGTCAAGCACTCTGGCTAAAGGGGATTCTGAATGAACTTCAAATAAACACGGATTGTCCTCCAACAATTTACTGTGATAACAAATCAACTATCTGTTTAGCCAAGGATCCAGTCTACCACATGAAAAGCAAGCATATAAGGGTCAAGTATCATTTTATTCGTGATCTGATTAAGAATGATGAGGTGGAGATCCGTTTCTGTACAACAAAGGATCAAGTAGCAGATGTACTTACCAAAGCTTTGCAGCCAAGAGATTTCATACGTATCAAGAATCTTCTGCATGTTGCACCAATCTAGCTTACGGGAGGGTATTAGAAGAAGAATTATGTAGGACCGGGTTTGGGGGACCGAAACCGTGATTCTTGTGATTATGTTCAAAGACGGAAGAGATTAGCAGATGATAAACAAACAACTTTGTATTAATCCGGTAGTACAACATTACAAATCGGCCCGATTACATGATAACCGAACTAATACCAAAGGAGTATACATTCCGGGAGAGATCAAGTGGTGATCTCTCCCCGGGTGAGGTCTCAAACCTCCTCTCACTCTCTTAGTCTTGCAAATGACAAAGTGTTGGTATTTATACCCAACACAGGTTGTATGGTCGAAGGATCCAACTGATTGATCGATAGATCATCTGTCGATCATCCAGCTATCGAAAGATACACATATGCCTCGAAGGATGACATATCCTTCGAGGTCCATCTTCATCTATCGATGGATATCTTTCGAGCTCATCGACGGATATACACAATCCTTCGATGCCTTATCCTTCGACACCAAACATTATACAACCATAATCTAACTGTTTGTCTAGCAAAACCCACACGGTCAACCGAATAACCCTCTCGTTTGACCACTTCAAACGAGCGGGTCTATACACGTTCGATAGACCGTTTCACTAACTATTACAAATTCAGCGTAAAATAAAAACTAATCTATTCGACAAGCATCGGACACAAATCTGCATCAACAAATTCCCCCTTGTCCGTTGCTGTCGAATGCTGAAAATGCAACTGCAATCGATCTTCAGTCAAGTATTCATCTTCTCTGTGTTAACAAATTCCCCCTTGACCGATGATCCAGGTAAGTAGTATCTTGACGCTCCTTGTAAAATATTTCCCCCTTAAAGTACGCGTATCCGTGTTGGGTGTTGTGCAATTTCCTCAATTGACCGATCTTCCGCTGATCTTCCAATACTCCAACCGGCATTTGATAAGGGTTCCAGTCTTTAAGAACTGCATCAAGTCTTGATCTTGTCATAAGAACTCTGTTTCATACAAGCATACTACATTGATAGAGATTTCTGGTGAACTGTCTTCTGTAAACCGTCTTTGTGGAATCGACCAAGTAATGCACTTTAATCTTCAGCATCAACACTCAGGAAAGTCAGCTAGACCAAGTGTATCCCTTGCAAGCTCAACCAGCATGCTTAGTTGAACTACATCCAGATCTCATTGTCTCGCCTTTGTGAAGTTGACCACGTAATGCACTACGGATCTTCAGCATCAGTACTCAGGAAGTCAGCTTGACCAAGTACATCGTTTGCAAACTCAATGAATTGAGTTACCCCCAGATCCCTGTAAAATCCCAAATAAACATCAAACCCAAAACCGAATCCTGCAGGTCTTCAGTCTTGAACTATCAGCTTTCAGAAAGATTCCCCAGGTCTTCAGTGAACAGCGCTTTTGTAACTACTGTAGACTTTAGAAACCTGTATTTTTCCGTGCAAAACCCTTCACGCTGGCTGGAGAATTAATTAAAATCCTCAAATATGTGTATGTGCAAAACATTCCACGCCGAACCGTTTGTATCACCAGAAAATCACAAACTCTACCACCTGTGATTGCGTTTAGAAATTTACCGAAGAAATTCAACATACGAAATTTTTATTCCCCCTATTTCTTTGGTAAGATTTCTAAACCTTAACAGATTCTTTCCACTTCAAAGAAACTGTCGTCAAATGTTCACCAGTTCCCTCCACTAAGCGGAACTGTCATCAATCTCCGTTGAATGTTCTTGGTTTTTCGAAAAATCACGAAAACGAATTTCTTCTTTGCATAAGCTAGTTGAATAAGAACGTCCCCTAGTACCCCGTAGGATCCGACTTGTATCCCTCCAAAGACTTTGTGAACTCGTTAGGACCGGTGTTGACATTCTAGGTTCATTCATTCGTTACCAAATGCGAGAATATGACAATAAACAAAAAGGATTTCTTCGTTGCATATTCTAGTTGATAAAGCAATATCGCCTAGTACCCCATCGGATCCGACTTGTATCCCTCCAAAGACTTTGTGAACTCGTTAGGACCGGTGTTGGCGTTCAAGGTTCATACGTTCGTCTTCAAATGCGAGAATATGACAAATAACAAAATGCTTTCGAACATTTTCGAATAACCAATAACAATCATAAACTATCGACGTGCGGAAGTGAACATACCGTGTTGTTTTTGGCCCATAATAGTCGCGTCACCATTTTTGACATTTGCATCGGTAACCGTGACTACCCCACAATTTTTCAACCATCAAGTATCATCATCTTTTGTTTTCTTTTCATCATGCCGCAACATCCCGCGCTTTCCCGTACGAATATGACGTCAAAAATTGATATCTTTCGCGACCACCCGACCCCCACTTTTCAAAAAAAAAAATGCATCTGCCAACTACTCCACTTTTACTCATTCTGTGACATCGATACCCACTAAAAACATTTGTTGAGCCCATTCACATTTAGAAATATTCCAATGGATGGAATAAGTCCATCTCGTTAAGATGGGCCTAATGTTTTTCTAATATTGGATTCAATCACACATTTGATGGCCCAAGGAATTAATGTTCAACACTTCCAAAACTGATCCATGTATCCGATTATGTGTGGCCCATTTCATTTGATGATATGCAATAAAACCCAATAGTCAACAACCCTATCTTCCAGGTTTCTTCTTCATCGATACATACATATCCACTGAACCTCATCTTCGATGAACAACCCCCAAATCAGCAGCAACTCATCAATCACCTACTAAACCTCATCTTCTTCTTCGATTCGGTATTCAAACAGCAGAACAGAATCCATTAAAATCCGAAATCAGCAAACATCTTCATGTCCGACTTCTTCTTCTGTTTCTGCGATACCCAGCAACATCAGCCGTCATCTTCTTCCTCTCCTTCGATTACAACAACATAAGCAGCACCATCATCTTACAAGTCTGCGATACATCTGATCCTTCGAACATCTGATCTTTCGATTCTGGATCCTTCGAAAACCGGTATCTTTCGATCCATAAATCTTTCGAAAACAGGTATCTATCGATCCAGATATCTTTCGAAATCTGGTATCTTTCGATGTTGTTGATCCTTCGAAATTGTTGATCTTTCGAAATCGTTAAGATGACCCTTCGAATCCTTTTTGATCTTTCGAAAAACAAAACTGGATCTCTTTCATCTTTCGGAGTATGAAGCTGTCAAGAACATCAAGAACACAGCGACTGTGTAAATTTGCAGATTTGACGAAAACACTTTGTATACAGTTTTTGATGATGATAACTTGAATGTTTAGGTGAAAAACATAAAAACCAACACTCGTTTCAGCACAGATCTGAATATTCGGGTCCAGATCTGAGTTTTTCTTGATTTTCACCATTTTTACATCTTGAACAAAAAGCACAAAAATCACAGATCAAGAGCACATGTGACTTAGTGAACGGTTAGATTTACTAAATCGGGCACCATGGCTCTGATACCAATTGTAGGACCGGGTTTGGGGGACCGAAACCGTGATTCTTGTGATTATGTTCAAAGACGGAAGAGATTAGCAGATGATAAACAAACAACTTTGTATTAATCCGGTAGTACAACATTACAAATCGGCCCGATTACATGATAACCGAACTAATACCAAAGGAGTATACATTCCGGGAGAGATCAAGTGGTGATCTCTCCCCGGGTGAGGTCTCAAACCTCCTCTCACTCTCTTAGTCTTGCAAATGACAAAGTGTTGGTATTTATACCCAACACAGGTTGTATGGTCGAAGGATCCAACTGATTGATCGATAGATCATCTGTCGATCATCCAGCTATCGAAAGATACACATATGCCTCGAAGGATGACATATCCTTCGAGGTCCATCTTCATCTATCGATGGATATCTTTCGAGCTCATCGACGGATATACACAATCCTTCGATGCCTTATCCTTCGACACCAAACATTATACAACCATAATCTAACTGTTTGTCTAGCAAAACCCACACGGTCAACCGAATAACCCTCTCGTTTGACCACTTCAAACGAGCGGGTCTATACACGTTCGATAGACCGTTTCACTAACTATTACAAATTCAGCGTAAAATAAAAACTAATCTATTCGACAAGCATCGGACACAAATCTGCATCAACAAATTATAAGCCACATCTAATATAGTTTAGATATAATATATACTTTAATTATAGTTTATCTGACATTATCATTATTATTCCCTTAACATAGATAGCGACGGTTATCACAATCCAAACCGTCATGTATATATGTATTCTCTGTATCTACATTTATCTTTACCATTCTATTCAAGAACAATTATCTTTCATCTTAAACCCTACACAAACGATTTCAATCTCAATATGTATTACCTTATATATTGTGAAATTTGGATCAAATGTCAGACATAAGTGACCATAGGTATACCTCTAGGACGATCTGAATACTTTCAAAAAGTGAGTGTGGGTTCCATAAGTTGAAAAACAAAGAAGCCAAGATTGATTGTGCATGTGGGGGTTCTTGAAGAGCAGAACGAAACCATGAGAAAGAATAGATCAGTTGCTTCAAATCAAATCTTCAAGTTAATTTCTGATTCTCTTCCTAATCTTTTTCAGTAGTTAGAAGCATTCTAACACTCTTGGTAATTAATACCTACAAGCTAAATCTATTAAATTTCTCTATTTAATGAATTACTATTATGAACAATTATAGACCTAAATTCAGTTGATGGTTATGATAGTGCTTAATAATGTAGAATCACACAAATTAATGATCACTAGAAGGTGTTAGAAGTCACTGGTTTCATTTAGCAATTTGAGTTCTTGTTGATTATGAGTTCAATTGTTACCTTCGGAAAAGCGATGGTAACTGTGGTAAGTGTTGGTTTAGGAACACCGTATTTGATACCATAGTTGTAAAACAAGTTCTCGAAGGACGAGTATTCCCCGAGTTCTCGCTACAGGTATGTTGCCGAGTTCCGAGTACTCTTCGTTTAGGCCAAGTACTTCCCGAATACTCTTAAATCCGACTAAGGAGTGTCTAGCGACTTTTGCGACCATAATTGCTTATAACATATTATAATTAAATAATAATTAATATGCCTCCCAATTTAAGATTTGGTGATATGTTTTCATTGTAATGATATGTAATTGATTTAAATGAAGATATGTGGTTGAACTGTGAAAAAGATGAGTTTTAGTGAAAGTAGTGTTTTGTGTCAAATTTAATCTAATGTGGTTGAAATGTGAAAATGATTTTTTTTTTGTCAAATTTAATCTTAAAATGTTGAATTTTTTTATGTAGCTGACTGATTAATGTTGATTTCAAATTATCATCTATACTTAACTGAATGTGTTTATGGTGTTAAAAGATGCAAAAAAAATTTTTATCTAGATGGAAACAATTAAACATGAATTTGTAATGCTTCGTTGCAACTTTATTGCTTAAGGTCGCTATCCTTAGCTTATAGTGTTTATTGCCACATGTCTGAATGCGATGTGTAGTTTTGCATTTTACCTTAGAAACAAAGTGGAATTATATCTTATTTTAGTATAACAGCATTTACAACGGGTGATTGAATGGTCCGAAACCACCTATCCAAAATCCAAATTAACCACTCAATACCGGACCGCACGCGTTGTAGATGGTGAGGTGGCTTATCTGGTGGAGCGGACGGGATCCGTGTGTGAGAGTGAGAGGGTGGGACTCCTTTGTGGTGGCTATTGTGTTAAATAAATAAAAAAGCTTGTTTAAAGAATAAATTGCCATTTTAGTCCCTGAGTTTTGTCTAAATTTGTCATTTTGATCCAAATAGTTTTTTTTTTGCATCAGGGTCCCTGACTTTTCCCTTTTATTGCCATTTTGATCACTTTGCCTAACTCCATCTAAAAATCCAGTTATAACCAAGGGTATTTTGGGAATTTTCAATTTAAATCTTTTCAGTTGCCATTTTAATCCAATTCTTAAAAAAACAAAAATATATATATATATATATATATATATATATATATATATATATATATATATATATATATATATATATATATATATATATAATTAATAATGAATATTATTTTATTATATATAATAATATATATCATATTTACACATACATCTCTAACATACATACATCAACATACATACATCAGTACACATACACATCTCTCTTTCTCTCTATCTGTGCATCTTCCACCCACCACCATCAACACCTACCACCTTCCACCACCACTGGTTCCCGAACCGAACATGAACTAAGACCGACCCGAACACCCGAATCTGAACCGAGCAACTCCCGAAATCTGAACCAGATAACCACCTCCACTGCAGTCGCCGTGGCTCCGGCGGCCAACGCCGCCGTCAGCCACCACTATCATCATCATCATCATAGTCGTCATCATCATCACCGCTCATCGTCATCATCATCGTCTCTGGTCGCCGGAGACGGCAACCTGCCGTCTTTCTTTCTCTCTCGTCTCTGCGTCTCCCTCTCTCTCTTTCGTCTGCCATCACTGCGGCGCGCCGCCACCATAACGCGGTGGCCGACCGTTTGTTTGAGGGGAAACGGGGATGAGGGGTGGGTAGGTGTGGTTGGGGTGTGGCCGGAAAAACGGCCGGAGTCTCTCCGGTCGCCGGAGGTAAGAGAGAGTGCAGATGGTGTCATTGTCTGCTAGGGTTTGGTTGCAGAGATTTGAATGAAGAGTAACTGGATTTTTAGAGATGTATGTGTATATATGATTATTATATATAATAAAATAATAATCATTATTAATATTATATATATATATATATATAGGGAGCCGCTAGAATGAGAACCACCATGAGTTATGAGAACCGCGAGAACCGCGACCCGCGGGTGGCCGTTGACCACGAAATTTTTTTTACGACTAGATGTGTATATTTTAACACCATACGTAAAGTTTGGGTTTAAACGGCGCGCCCGAGGGGTAGTTTTTTACGCCCAAAGTTTGGTTAAAAAAAATAAAAATTAAAAAAAATAAAAAAACCCAAACTTTGGACGTAAAAAACTACCCCCTTGGGCGCGCCGTTTGAACCCAAACTTTACGTATGGTGTTAAAATATACACATCTAGTCGTAAAAAAATTTCGTGGTCAACGGCCACCCGCGGGTCGCGGTTCTCATAACTTGTGGTGGTTCTCATTCTAGCGGCCCCCTATATATATATATATATATATATATATATATATATATATTTGTTTTTTTAAGAATTGGATCAAAATGGCAACTGAAAAGGTTTAAATTGAAAAGAGTAACTGGATTTTTAGATAAAGTTAGGCAAAGTGAACAAAATGGCAATAAAAGTGAAAAGTCAGGGACCCAAATGCAAAAAAAAACTATTTGGATTAAAATGGCAAATTTGGACAAAACTCAGGGACTAAAATGGTAATTTACTCTTGTTTAAATAAAAAAAGGCTAAAAATTGTTTAAATTTCAATAAAATAAAACCTAAAAAACATAAATTAAAAAAATATATACAAAAGTAATAACACAAAATAAAAAATAAATTCATTAAAATTAAAAAATTACACAAACTAGATAATTAAACCTAAACACACTAGATAATTAAACCTAAACAAGACGACATAATTAAACCCAAACAAACCAGATAATTAAACATAAACAAGGCCAATAATTAAACCTAATCATCAACTCCTGAACCGTCAGAGACAGCATCCGGAACGGGGAGTAGGTTGCATATGAGGATGGTTTTTTTTAATTAATTGTCAGGACGCAATGTGAAAAAACTTCTATTGTGCCGGGCCCAAGCAATCGTTTGTGCCTCTGTTATGTAGTACCCTTGAGCCATCATGAAGTTAAAGAATGCATGAAATCTGCGGACCTCCACAAACAAAGTATGAAACCTTAATAAAATGGCGTTCACAGAACGATTGGTTTCTCATACTCGTTGACGGAATCCTTCAAATAAGGGTTCTCCAATTGAAAGTTTGAAACAGTTCCTAGTATATTATCGCAAAAGTCCATCCAACGATTGACTAGAGCCATGTCTTCATCATCAGTCTAAGGGTTCCTTGCCATTTTTTGATAAATCTTTTTTGAGAAGTGCACATGTGGGTTGAAATACAAATTAAACTTATATCCAGTAAAAACTAGTCGTTGTAAATATTCCTTTTAAGTATTTTATTTGAATTTATTACTAAATTAACATACTAGATAACAAAATTAATAAAATAATATAAAATCAATAATAAGTAAATTATCTTGTTACGAATTTTGTTTTTTTCATATTTTTTAATATTTTAATAAAATAATAAATAATATCATCAAGTAAATAAATCATGAATAGTTTAAATAAAATGAAAAGTAGGTGATAATGTGGATAATAAGGTGGATGTCTAGAGTGATTTAGTGTTCTGAGAAAAGTGAGGTCTAATCATCACCATCAAACCTTTATCACCACCAGACCACCACCCTACCACCACCAACCACTACAGCCTCCACCCAACCACCACCAGCCATCACCGCCTCCATCAGACCCTCCCGGCAGCACAGCAGGTCTAATCATAACAAGATGGTTAAAATCTTCCCCAGGGATTGTCGAGATAGAACCATTAGAAGAATTCAGCGATTCTGGGAAAGGTATAGGCTGAGTTTCTGAGAAAATTAATAATTGGGAAAAGCATAATTTCATTCATACGATCACAGAGATTAAATACATGAACATCTCCCACATTCTAGGAGATAAAGAGATAAACATAAATGGTTTAAAAAACAATTCAAACTAACATTTATCTATCCACTGTGATCATTATCTTATCTCCAATACTCCCCCTCAAGTTGGAGCGTGAAGATCTCGAACGCCCAACTTGTCCAGCAAACACTTCAAAGGTTGCGCTCCTAATTGCTTGGTAAAAATGTCGGCCAACTGTTGTTTTGTATCGACATGTAATGGCAAGATCTCGTTTGACTCAACTCGTTCCCGGACAAAATAGCAATCCATTTCAACATGTTTGGTCCTTTCATGAAAGACGGGATTATTGGCGATATGACGGGCCGCCTGGTTGTCACATAAGAGAGGCATGGCGTCACTGAGATGGACGAGGAAGGCATGCATCGGTTTGCGAGGCATCGGTTTTGGGACTTTCCAAGCATGCATCGAGCTTTAATTTTTGTTCCATCGGGAAGGCACTAGGACGACTACCCATTTGTCCGGCATCAGCGAGGATATCCATTATGTACTTTCGTTGACTAAGAACGAGACCATCGGTTGTTCTTGCGACTTCAATACCGAGAAAATATTTCAACTGACCCAGGTCTTTGATGCTAAAGTGCAAGTTTAGATGAGCTTTGGTCTTGGTAATCATATCCAAATCATTACCCGTGATCACCACATCATCAACATAAATGAGCAACCCCACGAACTTGTCTCCTGCTCGGTGTGTGAAGAGTGAATAATCTGCGTGGGATTGTGTGTATCCAAGTTGTACTAAAGAAGAGGTGAACCTTTGAAACCAGGACCGAGAGGCTTGTTTAAGCCCATAGAGCGACTTGCGAAGACGACATACTCGCGCTTCATCCTTTTTGGAAAAACCTTGAGGAATTTTCATATAAATCTCTTCCTTCAAATCGCCATGAAGAAAGGCGTTATTCACATCAAGTTGATGTAAGATCCAATTACGTTTGACTGCAACGGTGAGAAGGGTACGGAGAGTAACTAGTTTTGCAACTGGGGCAAACGTGTCATGATAGTCAACTCCTTCGATTTGGGTAAACCCCTTCGCCACGAGCCGTGCTTTGAATCGCTCAACTTCTCCACTTGGTTTATACTTGACTTTATACACCCACTTGGAGTCGATGGCATGTTTACCTTCCGGTAGGTGTTGTAAAGTCCAAGTTTTGTTTTCCTCGAGGGCGTTGATTTCTTGCTGCATAGCTTCTCTCCAACGAGCATCCTGCATGGCCTCCTTAAAAGACTTGGGCTCATTAACAGAAGTAATGGCCGCCAAAATTTTTTTGTGTGAGTTTGAAAATTTTTTGTAAGAGACATAGTTGGAGAGAGGATGTACCGTAGAAGAAGTTGAATCGGGTACGGGCGTTGCATGGTCGACGGAGGGTGGTAGCGTAGCCTCGTAATCTTGAAACCGAGACGGTTGTGTTCTTATCCTTGCTTGTCGTGGGTGTGCTGGCTCAGCGACTTCATTATCATGCTGTGCATGGGGGGTGTCATCAACGTGAGTAGAAGGCTCTAGTGGGGGTTCCTCATTTTGGTCAGAAGACTCATGCATGTCTTCAAAAAATGGGTCAAAGGTGGTGGGCTCAACACTGGGTTCCAAATTATTTCCTCCATGTGGGTTATTTGTGGGTCCAAGAGGTGATGCCTCCCTGTCCACGTGCATGTCATCAACATAATCTGGGACCTCAAATAACAAAGGTTGTTTACCTTCGGACTTGAGACGAGAAAATGGAAACTCTGTTTCTATAAATTTGACATCCCGCGATACCACTGTTTTAGCCTTTTCTACATCGAAAATGCGGTACCCCTTTGTTCCTTGTGGATACCCAATAAACACTCCTGGTCTCCCCCTGAACTCAAACTTATCCCCCCCGGTTTCTGTGTTTTTGTAGTATGCGAGACAACCCATCGTTCACATGTCCTCATAGTTTGGTTTTTTACCAAAGAGTACCTCAAAAGGAGTTTTATTATTGATGACCTTTGAAGGGAGACGGTTGATAATAAATGTGGCCGTTTCTATGCATTCCCCCCAAAACCGCTTTGGAAGACTTGCCTGAAACATGAGGGCTCGAGCAGTGTCGAGAAGGTGTCGATGTTTCCGTTCCACCACCCCATTTTGTTGGGGTGTGTGGGGGCATGTGGTTTCTAATAAAATTCCCTTTTGAGAATAAAAGGCCCTCATGCGGTTCGAAGTGAACTCGCCCCCATTATCACTCCTAATGCGTTTGATAACCTTTGAAAATTGAGTAGTTACCATGTTGTGAAAATTTATCAAGCAATCGCTAGCTTCACTTTTACTTTTAATAAGAAACACCCAAAGAGCTCTACTGAAATCGTCGACGATTGTTAAAAAAAAATTTGCATGACTTGTTGACGGTTTACGGTATTTACCCCAAATATCACAATGGATCAACTCAAAACATTCAGTGGTCTTAATAGAACTTTTAGGAAAAGGGGTTCGTGTTTGCTTTGCTTTAACACATGAATCACATAAATTGTTTTCAAAATCCAAACCAACGTCCTTTAAAAAATCAATATGACATAACTTTGAATTGGAAGCATGACCTAGCCTTGAGTGCCAAACCCTTGCATCAACCTTGACTGTTGTGGTTCTTCTTTCTTTGGCTACCATACCCATCCTATAGAGACCTTGAATGCATCTACCCGCACCAATCAACCTCTTCGAGTGTAAGTCCTGCATCACACAGAAATTTGGATAAAAACTCACGACACATTGTAATTCCTTTGATAACCTACTTACGGAGAGTAGGTTACAATTAAATTGAGGAATATATAAAACATTTTTAATTTTGCTTCCACCCTCTAACGAACAGTCCCCTTTTGCTTCTACGGGTATACTGTCGCCATTCGGTATCATGACGGGTGCCTCTAGTTCCGTTTTAATACCGTTCTCAAGGGACCCAAGATCGTGAACTATGTGTTTGGTAGAACCGGAATCCACGATCCAGTTGTCGTGATCACAAATCTTACCCGCCATGTTCGCTTTTCGAACTATATCACCTTCTGGTTTCGGTTCAGCATCAGCAAAGTGTTTCTTCAAAAGTTGATACTGAGAGTCAGTTAATTCTGCAATGCTCCGAGCCTCAGCATCCACATGAGCTGCCTTCGATTTGCCTCTTTGATCAGTCTTCGTTTTACCCGGCCACCATTCGGGGTAGCCAACGAGTTTGAAACAACCTTCGCGTTTATGCCCGTCTCTACCACAGTGAGTGCAGTGATCCACCTCTTCCGTTCCGTTCTGTTTTGAGTGTCTTTGTGGACCTTTGCCTCGCTGCTGCTCCTGTGTAGTCTCTCGCTTTCCTTGGGTCTTGAAAGCCGCCGCTTCCACATGGGATCTTTTGGTGGAAGTGATTACTCTTTGTTGCTCCTCTTCAGAGGCAAGCCGATAGGCTTCCCTAAGTGTGGGGGTCTGCTTCATTGATAAAACATGGGTTCGTATTGTTCCAAAATCGGCATCGAGACCCATTAAAAACTCGTATAATCGCTCCTTTTCTTTGAACTCATTCAGCCTCTTCCCGATGTCACACGAACACTTGCCACAAGTGCATCCCGGCATAGGCAAGACAGACTGAATCTCATCCCAGATTCCACGCAACTTCGTGTAGTAGGCCGATACGGAAGACCCTTCTTGATTTGTAGCAGAGAGCGTTTTTTTCAGCTCGTAGGCTCGAGGTGCACTCCCTTTTCCGAACCTCTCTGCGAGATCGTTCCAGATTTCAGAGGCTGTTTCTGCGTACTTAACGCTCCCCCTGATGTCTTTGTCCATCGCAGTCGTGAGCCATCCTTTGATCATGGCGTCACACCGCATCCAGGACATGTAGTTTTCTGCCTTCTTTTCTGGTTTCGGGATCGTACCGTCCACGAATCCCATCTTGTTTTTTGCAAACAAGAAATTCTCCATCTCTTTAATCCAGTCGCCGTAATTGCCATCGGTTAGAGGCTCGTTTGCGTGCAACTGCTTGGGATAGTCGGAAGCGTGTATGTAATATGGTGAGTTGATGTCGATGACATCGCCTTTGTTGTTTTTGTTTTCGTCGACCATGGTGTTGTTTCTTGGTTAGGGCTTAGGTTGATGATTGGTGATTCTCAGGAACCTGCTCTGATACCATGAGAAAATTAATAATTGGGAAAAGCATAATTTCATTCATACGATCACAGAGATTAAATACATGAACATCTCCCACATTCTAGGAGATAAAGAGATAAACATAAATGGTTCAAAAAAAACAATTCAAACTAACATTTATCTATCCTCTGTGATCATTATCTTATCTCCAATAGTTTCCCCATTAACAAAGTAATTAATCGTTTGGTGAGAATCCTGCTCGGTTATTTCAGTATCTTCTTCAGTACTCCATCCCCCCTCATCTAAATTCTCATTCGTGTCAAAATTAAGGGACTTGATAGGAGTCGGAACATCAGCAGACACTAAATTGGTAGTGCACAAGGACTTAGAAGGCGTTACACAAGATTCGGTGGAGAAATTACCTTGTTTAACCGAATTAATCTCTGAATCAGATGGGTTCAGACCTGAAACTGTAGGGGCGAATTCCGTGATAGCTTCTTCAACCTCCATAGCTGATGAACCTTGGGAAACCACAGAGTTACTAGAAACCAAAGGAGTCGCCCCCTTTGCTGAAGATTAATGCTCAATTTTTCATGAACCAAATCGTTCACCCTGAGGTTTGTCGGTGATGGCTGGTGGTGGTAGGGTGGAGGCTGTAGTGGCTGGCGGTGGTAGGGTGGTGGTCTGGTGGTGATGAAGGTTTGATTGTGGAGAAGAGACACAGAGGGAGGGAAGTTTATTATTAAATTAAATGGTGGGGCTCACTTGTTTTAGTGACCAATTATATTTTTTTAGTTTATTTAATATATTAAGAGTGAGGGTATTTCAGTCATTTCATACATATTTAACTGAACAAACTAACCTCCATCTACTGTAGGGACTATACGAGTAACAAGTGAGCTAACCATAGAAAGCAAACATGCTATTTTGAAAAGGTTGGGACTAAAGTTGAAAAACTTGCAAATGATCAGTGGCAGATTAGCGACAACAAATTTATCCATCTTGAATTTCAAGGAACAAGTTTATGTAACACTGGGCATGTAAAACTAACGTATAATTGAC
Source organism: Helianthus tuberosus (assembly GCA_030545235.1). NCBI lineage: Eukaryota > Viridiplantae > Streptophyta > Magnoliopsida > Asterales > Asteraceae > Helianthus > Helianthus tuberosus. The sequence goes on from CM060423.1 coordinate 10,480,700, forward strand.
CATTGGAGTCATAGAGGTGATAGTGTTGCCCTACACGAGTAAACATGGTCAAGGGCCATGGTGGGAATTATTAAGTGGTAAATGTTGCTTATAAGTGATGATATTCACAACAGCAAATCAAACGGGTTTTACAAGTTTATGTAACACTCCAAAAACATTAAATATAAATATAAATGTATATATGTGCATATTTGTACGATTAACAACATAAATGTGAGGACTATAAACATTTATCTAGATGGCAAGGCCATCTCCGAAAAACTTCGAAAATATGTAGGCCCTGTGCGAAGATAAAATGTGGGCCCCTAAAATATAAACTTTTTAAAAAGAATATTCAAAATAGTTTTAAATATATGAAAATGAATTAAAAATTTATGGAATCACCTGCATGTTGCGGCGAGCTGCTTTTTTTTTTACGTGGAAACGTAGATAAAAAACACATTACATGCGGATTTGGACAATGAAACGTAGAAAGAAAAATAATTGTAAGGGTCAATTAAGAAAATGTGGAATAGTTACGTTGTAACTTTAAAAATCGTTATTTACGATCACGTAAAACCATCGTAACCTATCCAAATTTATTTAGAAAATACACATAGTTGAAAGAGAAAAAAAAAACAAAATAAGACATTTTCACAAAAAAAAAATGGAACGCAAAAACTAACTGTAGATTGAATAATATTTTAAGAAATTAACAAAAATAAGCATTTTTAAACTAGATTTGATAAAATAACTACGATTCCCATTTTGATTTAATGTAAAACAAAATTAGTCAGTTAATGTCATTTGCATTTAATGCATAGGTAACAAACATAAAGAAAAAAATCAACTAAAAATGAACCTACTAAGATTAGAACCTAAGACCTAGTTGCTAATAAAGTGACATGGGAACAACCAGACCATGGGTCTCATCTTTTTATTTTCTAGATCAGTACTTATATATTCTTAGTTCTACAACGTAACTTTATTAAAAAAAATAATTTTTTGGGCCTCCGGAGGGTTTAGGCCCTGAGCCGTCGCCCACCCCGCACCCTCTCCGGGCCGCCCGTGCTAGATGGTTACATGTGGATTGGTAATAAAGGAATGGGTGATAGATTTTTTTAATAAAACCAAACTTGAGGAGCTAAAGTGGGTCAAATGGAAACTTAATTTACTAAAAAAGAGAAATTAGAAAATCTCAAACACATATGTGTGTGTCATACAGAGAAGAGAAAAAAGGGAGAACCATCACAAAACCTAATTCATCAATCTCTACAAATTGAAAGGCAATTTGGGTTAATGTCTTATGCATGAACTGAGATTATTGATCATTTATTAAGCATCTAGTTTAACAGTAAGTCTATGGTCTTGAGCCTTTCGATAATTAAACATCTAGATTAACAGAGTATAATACGTATTAGTGTAAAACCAAATCAAGCCTAACGATGATCACGAGATCAAAACCACAACGTAGGTTACAACGTCTCGCCTTATCCAAGCAGAGCTTCAGCGTTCGTTGGTTAGTCTTCTGATCGACCGAACGGAGTATCGTATCGACGATTAGGGTTTAAGACATGATATACGATTATAGAAACAAGAGTAAGAGTTTTAGAAGTCGAACATGAACAAATGAAGCTATCCTAGGCATGGCCTTATGTAGCTAATTTTTGGCTTCGTCGCGCAATGCGACCGTTAAAGAAAGATCCGCCGCGACATGCGACGGTGTCAAGTAGGGCTTAGGTGTCACACCCTAGTAGTAGCGGAAGCGTATTGTGTGTGACGTAAGAAAGGTAATCATTGCATCCAAATGAGTAAACATAATAAACCACAACGATGCCATAGATATATTGTTTTCAAACAAAGTTTTCAAGTTTCCAACATAGTTTTCTAGTTTCCATAACGTTTACAAACATTAACCAAAACATAGTTATATTACACAACACAAAAGATAGTTTTTGACATAAAACATAGTGAGGTTTTGTCCCCTATATACCCATACGAAGTTGGGATATAAAAGAGAAACCCTCCAAAAGCGGCTATCGTTGTCATTGACTTTCCCGTTCCCCGTAGTGTATCACCGGCTCAAGACTTGTTTCCTGAAATACATGTAGTTTTAAAAAGTCAACAAAACTTGAGCGAGTTCATGCAGTTATTGTTATCATATGAAATCTTTGTATTCTTGTAATGAAATCTCGGTATGTTAATAGCATTTATGGAGTTTAAGGATCCATCAGTGGGTAGCGAGCCCCCTGACATTATGTACCATAAGTATGTAACCAACCCGAGACAACTTTGACATTTTTGGGATCACAAAAGCACTCAAGGGTATACTAACCAGGAGTGGAGCGTGTCTCAAGCTCAATAGATCTACATCTTTTGCACCTTGGTCACTAAGTGATTAATGGTTACTATGTTATCATCCTACTTATGTACATTGATCGTGTTATCATCTAAACCCATAACTAACATACCCATAGTTTAACATGTATTTCCCCTCGACTGTTTTAAAACAAAACATTGAAATCATTGAAAAGAGGGACATGAACTCACAAGTTTGCGTTCCTGTATGTAATACTGAAGTGAGCGTCCGTACGTGTGATTAACCTACATGTGTACTAACTTTATTAGACACTAGGTCTTATCGGACCTCGTACAAATTGTTCATCTTGAATTCTTATTGTGTTTTCACTTGTCATTTTGGAACAACTTTGTATTTTATAGTGTTGGTAGTTTGTTCATTCACTTGTTATGTGTATAGATTTCATAAGTGCTTACATATATTTTATATGTATTGAATTATATGCGAACGGCTTCGCCATGTACATGCCTTCGTGCTTCGCACGCGTGTCATTGGGCATAACCTATGTCATTGGGCTTAACCCATGTTCTTTAGCAATTTGGGCCTAGCCCAAATATTCTAGCATTGGGCCCTAGCCCAAATAGTTTAGCAATTTGGGCCTAACCTAAATAATCTAGCATTGGGCCCTAGCCCAAATATTTTAGTAACTTGGGCCTAACCCAAATAATCTAGCACTGGGCCCTAGCCCAAATATTTTAGTAATTTGGGCCTAACCCAAATAATTTATCATTGGGCTCTAACCCAAATATTTTTGTATTTTTTCAACTTTCCGGGTTTTGTTAACGGTGATATTCATAATCATCCGTTAGACGCCTAAAAATGCCTTACTTTGTCGGTTAGAGAAATTTTTACTTCTAGGAAATACGCCTTGTAGCTCGTCCGTTGTCCGTCTCGTTTGTTCGTCCGTTTATTTGCTTATGTACACAATACGTATTAGGATTTATTTATGTCCGTTTTCATCGCATATCTTTGGGAAACATGTAGGAAACATGTATACGTATTCTTTTTGTGCCTTTTTATATTTGTTTCTTACAAATATTTCTTGGTTTCATGGGCGTATTAATTTTATCACCCTAAATGTATCTAAGTACATACACATAGCACAAAATACATATACCTAGTAAGTTTCCAAAATATATAGTTTTTTGTCAAAAATTATATTTATACGTTATTATTATTTTCACCCTTTTATTTTTATGAAAATATATGTTTAAACTCGTAAGAATTCTTGAATATTTGAGGCTTAACTATTCTCATCAAAGCTTCCATAATGACGTTTTAAGACCACTAATCGTGTTTAACTTTGTTAATCACCCGTTAATCCTATTTTTAATCGCAATTAGATTTTTAGAAAAATTCGCCATAGTTTCCCCTAAACCATAACGTTTCCCCACGTTTTCAAAACGTGTTTAAATCACCAAATCAATTTCCAAATCGTCATCCTACCAATCTTAACAATTTTCAACATCAAGTAACCAATTACTACCATTTATTCCCTTAACTCATGAGCACTTATATGTATTAAACTTCTTAAAAAAGACTTTAATGTCTTGGAGTTCAAAATTTTTAAGTGTGATTTTCATAACCATATGTTAAATCACTTGTTTTATTTAAAAAAATCACATTTATTAGTTCTAAATCACCATGTTTAGTCCATTAATCCCTTAATCTTTAAAGTTTAAAACTTATATATATAAAGCTCATGAATTTAAAGGTGATGATCTTTCTTGATCTAAACCTTTAAGGGTTTAAATCACATTTTTAAGGCTAGTCCATCAAGATCATCACTAATCTAGTTTACTACACTGAGCATACAACATGATTATCATAAATCCTAGGTTAAACAACCTATTTTAACCAAGATTAACAAGACCATACAACTCATACAACCCTAAAGCACATAATAAACACATAACACTTCATGATTAGTAAGTTGTTAAGTTTTGGTTTAGGGTTTTAAGTGAACTTTTTCTTTAATTCCAAGATGATCAACTTGTACTTTAGTAATCTACTAGTAATATTAAGCTTACAAAAAGTGGTGATTAGAAGACTTACAATATTACACAATCTAGACAAGAAAATAAGAAGATGTTTAAGCTCCAAAATGCTCCTAATAAAGCTCCATGTTTAACCCATGCTTTAATGTCCTTGAAATGCCTTGAATGTGAGTAAATTATGGTGTTTAATGGTGAGTTATGGTAGAGTTTAATTTGTGTTCTTGGAGCCGTGAGTTATAGGAACAAGAATGGGGTTTTTAAGTTTGAAAGTTGTTGTGAAAGATAGGGCATGGTGTTGGTTACTTGTTAACTTTTAATGTCCATTATATTTTCCAAGACTATGCTTTTAGGGCTAGCAATTCTGACACAAACACGATAACACGACATGAACCTACACGAAGTTAACAGGTTTCGTGTCTAAACAGGTCGACACGATAAGACCTGTTTAAATTTCGTGTCTAAAGAGGTTAAAACCCGTTAACCTGTTAAGACCCGTTAGTGACCTGTTTATAATTTTAAATTAAAAAAATATATCAAGTATGTGGCCATGTGGGGTGGGGATGTATAGAGTCAAGAGGGGGGATAACCAAAATTTTGAAATCCATATTCCTTTCAATACGCTCCATTCTCCAATAACCAAAGTACGGAGTACCAATACCAAACCCTAAATTCCTTGAATCACCGCTCATCTCTTTGACATCATCGGACATCGTCGTCGAGTTTATTCCGGCCATCGCTCATCTCTTCGACATCATCGGACATCGCCGCTCATCTCTTCGACACCACCGGAGATTCTGTGACGCTAGATTCCGGCATCGGAACTTCACGGCTAGCTAGTAAGGTTATTGATTCGACGTCGTTGTGCATCGTTCATCGGACATCGCTTACTTTCATCACCAGACATCAGACATCAGCCATCGTTCATCTATTCCGGACACCGGCCATCGTTCATCTTTCATCACTTCAGTGTCACCGGCTAAGTTCTACCATGTAAGAAACATATATATTTTGTCAAGTAGTTCATATATCATACTGCTTTGTGATTTATTCTAGATGTCTTTAAGCTTAATTCGTCAAATTTTTATTTGTTTTATGTTCTAATCATTAGATATCTTTGTATTGATCATATAATATACACCATAGTTTGTTTGATTTGGGCTGGTTTAACTTCAGTGCCACCGGCTAAGTTTAATATCATAAATATTAAGTTTTGATTAAACGCAAAAATTCGACATAGGTCATGTTCGTTCCTTAACAGGTCGTGTTTGTGTCTTAAACAGGTCATATGATATGTTGGTAACATTTTCGTGTCTTAACAGGTCATTTCGTGTAACTTGTTTATTAACAGGTTCGTGTTCGTGTTTGGAAAATATGACACGATAAGATTTCGTGTCGTGTTCATGTTTACAGGTTTCGTGTTCGTGTCTTATCGTGTTCGTGTCTTAACAGATCGGGTTGACCCGATATGCCAGCCCTACATGCAATACATATTCAACACCATACTTGAAATCTTGCAATTTTCAACAAAAATTAAAGTGGGTGGGACCCACTTGACCTATTTCATATAAATGGAGGGGGGTAAAGTGTAACTTTTTTATAAAAGTTATTAAAAATCTAGATATTTTGGTAATTAAATTAATTATAGTGATTAGGGGTTTAAGTACACTATTAAAGAGGTAATTAGGGATTAGGGCTTGAATTAATACTAACTAGTTCACTAAACTATTAAAAATCATGTTTTGGTACTCCGAATGCTTTTCATTTGAGCGTCGGTTCGCTAACGGTGCTTTTATGTCGTATCGACAAACATTTCCGTAAGTTGTTATCTCGCCTCCAAGTGATGTATGAAGTTATTTCGAGTTCCAAATTAGACTTAACTAGCTCGCTAGGCTCTTCGTTTGGTTGTTATAGTGGCGAAAATACCGCTTACTAGTTCGCCGGATCGGCATCGAACTAGTTTAATGCATAGCGATGTAATATCGAAAGCTTATGGTTTTGGACACTATAATGATATTCTCAAAGTGTTTTAGTGTATATGTCATCAATTATCACAGTTCCGGAGTCTCAGAACTGCTAAATGGTAGTTTCGGACGAATTAAAATTGTCATATTTTTTTGGCGAAACGGGCGTATTAGTATTTAGGGCGTTGTACCGGAAAGTTCTAGATTTTTGCAAGATATGTTTTCTCATTTGTGTTTTCTTATGTAAATGGACTCAGTTATGTTATCCGTGTGTCGATTTTCATTGTTTCGTTCTGTTTTCACGGTTTTGCTGGCACGAATAGTGTAACCGTGAATAGTGCGCGCAACACTTTTAGGACATTGTTTGATTGGTTTCGAAATACGACGAAAACCAACATATGTTTTAGCATTGTTTTCTTGTCCTAACACTGTTATCTGATTCACGATGCAGTTACGTAATTAAATTACGCTAAATGCATGAGATTATGAAATAAAAATTAGTGATTAGTTTGTACGGAATTACCGGTTATTTGCCAGTTGTCACGTTAGGTGTGCTTAGTCACCACGTAGGCTTGCTACGTGGCGACACGTATCATCCATCGAAACTTGCCCTGTTGCGCCACGCGATAGGCTTCACAATTCCCATATCGACACGCGACGAGGAGTGAAATCCATTTTTTTTTACTTTTCAATCTGGTTTTCATTGCGTGCATTCAAGGTTTAGTCTATTGATTGTTTGGAGGCTTTTAAGGGTTGTTATTAGGAATCGAGAGAGAAGATCAATAAATGAACGAAAAATGAAGTCTACTTGGTTTTTGCTATTTATAGGAAAATTCTTTTTTTAACTATTAAGTTTTCTTAACTAGTAAGTTTTCCTTACCTATTAAGTTTACTTGGTTAAGTTTCCTTTCCTGTTAAGTTTCCTTACCCATTAAGTTAATTAGTTGTTTAGCTGTTGAGTTTACTTAGTTGTTTAACTATTTGGCTTACTTAGCTGTTTAATTACTTAACTTACTTAGCTATTTTCCTTAACCACTAAGTTTTCTGACTTATTTTTCCAAGTCTCATCGTATGCACTTTGGGGTTTCAATTACGTGTTGTTAGGGAAATTTTGAGGGTTGTTACAATTTTTTTCTAAATAAACAACTAATAAGATAATTACTAATCTTGGAATCCTTAAACTACATTAAGATTTAAAATTTGCACCTAATTGTAATTACCAACTCTAAAATTCAATATTTTGATATATATATATATATATATATATATATATATATATATATATATATATATATATATATATATATATATATATGGCAAGGATCCGTTAGGAACCACTCTTTATTGCGAAAACCATGAGAACCATTAGGAACACATCTAAAACTACATAAAAAAGCTTAAAAACATACACTTTTTCTATTTTTTTTTCCTTAAAAATTGTTACTTTTTATTTATATTTTTTTTTTGTAAAAAGTCATGATTTAACTGTTAAAAAAACATTTTTATCATTTAGTTTTGGGGTTTAGCTTTAGACTTTAGTTTTTAACATTTAGCTTAGGTCAAGAGTTTAGGTTTTTTTTCTTTTCTTCTTCTTTTTTTTTTTTTTTGGGGGGGGGGGGGGGGATTGGGTTTTTTGAGGTTATTGGTGGGGTATAGTTTTTTTTAGGTGGGGGGGGGGGTGTGTAGGTTTTTGGGTTGTGGTGGTGGGTGATTAGGTTTTCGGGTGGTGGTGGAGTGGGTTTATTTTGGTTGTGTTCACACTGGTTCTCATGGTTCGCGCATGAACCCTACCTTGCCCGAGATAGGGGGACCTGTCGTCTGCCTTCTGCCGCCGTGCCACTGTAACAGTGGTGGCTGGCCCCCCGTCTGCTGTCTGCCACCGCGATCAGAAGAAGAAGATGAAAGATGAGCAAGATATTGGGGTTTCTCTCTCTAGAAATGGTGGGTGTTGATTTGTGTTCTTGATTTTGTTGGTATTTTGGTATGTTGGGGGGTTGATTTGTGTTGATTCGTTTTTGATGTTGGGGGTTGATCTGTGTTGATTCGTTTTTTATGTTGGGGGTTTGATCTGTGTTGATTTGTGTTTCTCTCTCTAGAAAAGTGGTGGGTGTTGATTCGTTTTTTTATGCTAGGGGTTGAGTTGTGTTCTTGATTCTGTTGTTAGTTTGGTATGTTGGGGTTGATGTGTGTTCTTGATTTCTGTTGATTTGTATTCTTGATTCTGTGTGTTTTGATCTTTTGGATTGGGCGGTGATGATGCAAAAATAAAACGTATTTTGATGACGATTGCGCCGCAAGGATGGTGGAGGGTAGGTTTTTTGAACATACAACCCCACTTTGCAGCCTTAATTATTGGAAACTCTGAGCCAAACCCCGTTTTTTCAAGAATCCACACAATGTTTTGATTTGTGTTGTTGGTTTTTTATAATTTTTTTCAGTCGATGATAATAAGTTCAATCTATCTGAGACACCTACTGAGTTGCGAATTTTGGGTGAGTTCGTTTTATGTAAAAAGATTTTGTAAAAAAAAGTTAATCGTAAAACTTTTTTTATGTAAATTGTAAATTGTAAAACCTTACGTAAAATTTTTAGTGTAAAACGTAAACGCGAAACTTTTAAAATTTAACGTAAAACGTTTTTATGTAAAACGTAAAAATTTTCGTAAAACTTAAAACGTAAAAAGTTTAACGTAAAACGTAAAATTTTACGTAAAAATTTGTATCTTCTAAAACGTCAAACTTTACGTAAATTGTAAAGCGTAAAACATTTTCTTTTAAAACGTATAACGTAAAACTTTAACGTAAAACGTAACCTTACATGTTTTTTACGTAAAAATTTAACGTAAAATGTTTTTTTACATCCGTAATTTTTTTTTGTAAAAAACGTTTTTTAACCCCGTAAAAAGCGGCGTGTAAAAACAGGGCGTAAAAAGCAGCGCGTAAAAAAACGGCGAGTAAAAACGGGCGTAATAAACATCGCATAAAAGAGGCGAGTTAAAAATGACGCGTGAAAAAGTCGGGCGTAAAAACAAAGTGCAAAAAACGACGCATAAAATAAAATTGTTTTGTTAAAAAATCTGAATTTAAAATGATTTTAATAAAAAATTAAGTTTAAAAAATAAAAACTAATATAATAATTCAAAAAATAATAAAGACAAAAAGACAAAAAAAGTAATTTTACTAAACTATCCTTCTGCAATAAAATATTAAAAACGTAATAAAAAAAGTTTTTAATATTAATTTTAATTAATTTTAATCTTATCTATCCATCTTAAAGATCTAATGGTTGGAAAGTGGTTCTCTTAGTTCTCACAACTGGGGTGGTTTTCATTTTAGTGGCCCTCTATATATATATATATATATAGTAGGGATACTAAGAGAAGTCCACAATTTGAGAAGCATTCTGGACCACTCCCTAAGCTTTTCGTAATTCACAGATATGTATAGTTTAAAATTGACTATATACATATGTGTATAATTAAAGATTTGATAATATACATATATGTATATAGTATATTTTAAACTGTACATATGTTTATATTACGAAAAGCTTATGGAAAATGTATGGTATAGAATGTTTCTTATGTTTCTCAATTAGGCTAGTGCTTCTCACGTGATACTAACCATATATATATATATAGGATGATGATCATTACAGAACACTAACTATTGCGAGAACAAAAAAAACAACTCTAAAACACTAGATTTTCGGATTTAAGTTACATGTTTTTTTAAATTTTATGTTTCTTACATTCATATGTGCATTATATATACATAAAAAAACCATATTTTTTACCTACAAGTAGCTTACATACATGTTGGTAATTTAACCTACACATAGCCTGCATATGTGTAGGTTATACAAAAAGTGAAAATTTTTCACATTTTGTTTTGAATTTTAGTGTAAGAAACAATAAATCTTACATTTGCAATATTTTCATTAACTTTTTATGTTTTTAGGATTGAAAAAATATGTGATTCATTGTGTTCTGCGTGTTCTCGCAATATTTTGTGTTCTGCATAGAACCTACCCATATATATATATATGTATGTGATATTATCTTCAATTCAACATTACTAGGAAACCAAATATATGGCAGGCATCGCTTTTCTACAATCATAAATCGGACTTTCCATCTTTAGAATTATGTTTTGTATATGTAGTGATGTTAAGTATTATATTATCCTATTTTCATTTGTGATTTTGGGCACGTGATTTTCATATGAAAGTTTTAATCATGAATTAATTCCTCATATGAGTGTAGAGGCGGATCTACTGTGACAACTATAAAAAATCTAGGTATCCGTACAATTAATTAAACCCTGATTAGTACTTAATGACTGTGCTGAATTTGCAATTAACTGCTTTCTGATTACTGTCATATACATACCCAATGTTGTAGAAGGCGCTAGGCGCTAGTCGGGCGGTGAGGTACCGCCTAGGGATTAATCGGGATTAATCGGAATGGGATTTTTATATGTATTTTTTCAAAATTATATATATATACCCAATAATATAAAAATAATACTTCAAAATTCACATAAATACTTCAAGTTTCAGATAGTATGGTTCGATTTTGACCGATTTTGACCAATTTTGACCGCCTAGGACCGCCTAGGACTGCCTAGGACCGCATAGGACCGCCTAGGACCTATTTTGACCAATTAATATAGTCCGATTAATCCGATTTTTGACCGCCTAGGATCGATTTTCACCGCCTAGGACCGCCTACGACCGACTTTAACCAAAACCGATTAATTCCACCGACTAACTTAAAATTAATCAGTAGCCAACCGCCTAGCGCCTAGGCGCCGATTAATCGGCCGCCTAGGCCGATTTCTGCAACAGTGTACATACCTATGCATCTTACATTGCTAAATGGCATACCGATATTGCATGAAGGCTATAATGCCTCAAATGATGCATTAAGTACAGTTAGCACAATTATCTGATAAATCAGGAAAATGCTGATAGAACTCAGCACATAGACAGACAGTACATTGAGACACAGAATGAGCCAGAAACCAAGTACTACACTAGTATAGTGTGTAGGAAAGTAAGGATCTCAAAACTGTCTTGCTAGTGATAGTTTAAGTGTTGGAAAGTGGCTAAAACTCACCCAAAGTGCTGAATTCAGCAAAATTCAGCAAAAATCAGCATCTTAACACACTAATATTATGCAGAAACATGATTAAATGGTCCTGAATACTTTCCTAAGTGTCGGGAATTGAAAGTGTCACAAAAGGGTACATAAAGAACACTAAACGGTATAGTTTAGCACTTTAACGAACCAGTAACCAACCGAACAACCGGACACTACCCGAAACATCAAATTTACACTAGAAGCGCTGTTTTAACATTACCAAGCTAGTTATGGTCCCCGAGCATCATAACGCCCCATGCAAATATCTAATAACCAAAACATGTAACTAATACTTGATTTTGAACTAGTAAGTAATCAATCTAGTTAAAACCTACGCTAGACCCCCCCCCCCCACCACCTATTTTGGGCTCCAACAAGGGTCCCACAAGGGGATTTGTTTTCATATTTAATTGGATTGTGTTATTGCTTTACATGACATATTACACAAGAGTTTAAGTGGTAAAATGGATATAAGAAAGGCATGAGAGGATCTTGAGTTCATAAACTTCACACACTAACACATACTACTCTCCTCCCTCCTCCTTCCTTGTTCTCGGCCGACCTCAAGCACCCACACTACCACCTTCATTCCTCCATTCTCATACATTCTACATACACACAAAGGTGCTAAAGATCATATAAAGGAGCTTGTGGAAGTGGAATGACTTCTCTTGTTTGCTTTTATCCATGTCATAACCTCTCTTGATCATCCCTAGCCTTGTGCTAGTGGTAAGAGTCTTGATCTTGCTATATTACTTCCATTTTTAGTGGTTAAAGAAGTATCATAATCAAAAACTTGAAGAACACTAAAGATCAGAAGCATGAAACACGAACATAAGCTTGTTTAATGAAGTAATGATGATGAATATGAGTTGTTATGCTTGTTGATCATTGATTGTTTGTAGGAATAATGTTGATCATCATAGGATCTTGCTAGATCATGATTAAAAACATAATCTAGCAAGATGTAAGAATAGAAATTGTTGTCGGATGATGGATCATCCACACATAAAGCATGAACTTGAAAGAAACATAATGTTTTCTTGAAAAATCATGATCAAGTAAGTTGATAATCATATAGATCTAAAAATTTCATGAAGGATTTCTAAAGAAACCAAGTTAAAAATAAAAGTTTCATTTGATCTTGGTTCTTACATGAACAAATCTTGTTTTTAGTGGTTAAACAAGTGTAAGAACACTTGTGTAACAAGAAGATTGTATAAAGAGATATTTTTAGAAAATATGATTTGAAGTTGTAAACATCTAACTTCTTTAAAATTGAAGTTTTTAAAGAACTAATCATATTTCAAAGGGTAACAAGACTTACTAAGAGCACTAGTAAGTTACTACAAATTTTTACAAATATTCAAGTTCATGAAGTAGTAGAATATTACTTGATCTTGGCAAAATTGGTAAGGGTAAGTTGTTTGTTGATGATTGTGAATTGATTATGTTGATTTTTACAAAAGAAAATGACATGCTTGAAAGCATGGAAACCTCCATTTTTAAGGGAAACCATGACAAAATTTTCTAAAAATATAAACACTTACAAAATATTTTTAAACAAATATTTACAAGTGTATTTTAAACCATGAATTTCCTACATAAACTTTGCCATAATTTTTGTTACAAAAATATAAATATTGGAGGTTGGTTGTCATAAATAAAAGTGACTAAATATGTATTTAGGAAATATATATTTAGAAGACACCATGTGTGATTGATTGTATACTTTGTGTATTAGTTGTATTATTTTAGGACTTGGAATAATATAACACATCAAAATACCAAGAATTACCATCTAAATACTACCAAAATTCCAAGGAATAAATATACACACTTACAAAATATTGGTGAAACCGAACTATGTAATACAGGACTTACGAAATATTCCAGAAAATTTATTCACAAAGAATATTTTGGTAAATAATATTTTGGACACCAAGTAAGTAAAATATGATTTTTACAATTACTACAAGGATATATCGTGATTTTGACAAGAGAAAAATATATTATTTTTGATATATTATTTTTGACAAGTATGAAATATATATTTTTCTTGAAACTTTTAGAAGATATATTATTTTTAAGAAATATATATTTTCTTACACAAACATGAAATACAATATCTTCTCAATAAATATGGAATATATCATTTTTGGAGAAAAATGAGTTTATATATATATTTTCCAAGTGGGACATGGAAATATGTTTAATTTTTGAACTTATGAGAAAATACGAATATCTTTGTCAACGAAAAATTATAAATAATTTTTCTAAGTAATATTCCTTAAAATATATTTTGGAAATATATATCGGATATTTATTAAAGATAATATTCTGGAATAATTAATGTGAAATTAAGTATAAGGATACTTAATGAATACAATAAATATACGTATTCTCGTACGTATAAATACACACCGGAATACGACCCCAAAACATGGCAAAAATACACATGTATAAGATACCCCCATCCTTGGGAAGGAAATGCAAGTATAAATACTTGGGAAGTATTATTACAATAATATAATTTAACAATTATTCCAAAATTTATAAATATAATTTAAGTTAAAATATTAATTATTTTAACAAATAATTATATAACTTGGAATAATATCGAAGATACGAAGAAACGTAACTCAAAGACATTAATACTAAGCCAAGGCACGGCCCGTTCGTCTAATAGACATTAATATGTTTTAGGTAGTCGTGTTCACCGAAGAAGCTCGAGTTACGATTGCTGAAGACGCAAGACTGTGAGTTCATGATCCCCATTTTCTTTTAACTGTTTTCAGTTTTATAAACTTCGGGGGTGAAGTACATGTTACAAAATGATTACATACAATTACAATTGGTATGGTTAGCTTTGGAAAGTACAGTAGATCATGTGAATGGGTAGGCGCACTCTTAAGACCATTAATCCTCGTGTTAGGACTGATGGGCATGAGTGATAGATCTATTTGGGTGTAGCGAGCCCACACCCATGTGGACCGGGGTTTGGCCCATGAGGTGACTATGTCTTACAGCCGGAAGCCCGATACAAAATCTGCTAGGTTTGAGCCTTCCTACGCCGTTGCACGCATGTTAATGGCCTTGCAAACCATTAATCGATCTGTTTCCTTGTTTTGCTTTCATACCAGGATTTACAAACATACATTCATACAATGATTACAAGGTTTTATTCATACACACAAACAAACACATGAACTCGCTTAACTTTTGTTGATGTTTTCAAAATACATGTATTTCAGGGAATTAAAAGTGGATCTGGCGGGTGTTGGACGTTTCAGGTTGCGTTAAGAATAAAAGATGTCATCTGGTCTTGAGGTTTGGTTTGGGTGTCCTATCCTGGACAAGACACCACTTCCAAATCTTGGTTCATTTAGAGTCTTTGATGAGTCCTTGTGAACTCTTAAACAATTCGTATGGTTTGTAAAACTTGAATTCTGGAGTCTTGCTTAACCAATGACATTTGTGATGTTTTTAAATCTATTTAATGGATGATGATCTAGGTTTATATCATATAGTTGTGTTATGATTGAATGCAATGGTATTAAGAAAGTCACACCATAATCACGCTTCCGCAAAAGTCAGGGTGTGGCAGCTTGGTATCAAAGCTTCGATTATAACGAACTAGGATTCCTTCTCGAGTCTAGACTACAATCATTAGGGTTCTCACGAAAATGTTTTCACAACATGTTTTCATTGTATACAAGAAACGCCCAGATCCAGGAAAAACAAACAATTTTACAACTAAAAGACACAAACACATTTCAAGGTTTATGTTTATGGTTCAGTCTGAGAGACTGGGTGGTTTAGTCTGAGAGACTGGGTGGTTCAGTCTGAGAGACTAGGTGGTTTAGTATGGGAGACTAGGTGGGTTAGTCTGGGAGACTAAGAAGGATATGTGACTACATTGTTATTAATTGCATGATTAATGGTAGTTGTTGATATATGTGCATATGTTGTGATTGTTTTGTTACAGACACTATGTCATCATCCGAGAGTGGACTGTCTGATACCGATGACCCTATGGCTGTTGTTTCTGACGATGAGATCGTCCCTGAGCCAGAGATCTTTACTTCTGATACCGAGAGTGACCCAGAGATGATGTCCAACGATGACGACGATTTTCAGCCCTTTGCGCTGCCCGATTTCGGAGATGATTTACCAATTGCTGATGGTATCCCGGACGAGGATCCATTTGTTATTCCCATTCCTGTGCACGATCACCTTATCATCGGTCACCCCGATGGTGAGCATGTCGTGGCACTGATCCTTGCTCCTGTTCTTTTAGTGGTCATTCCTCCTGAGAATTGGCCAATCGATGATCTTTTTGATGATGATTTTGACTTGTTTGTCGATGGTCCTCCCAATGACGCTCAGGGTAATGGAGAGCTCGATGAGGACGTTGTTACTATTCCCCTTCTGGGGATTACCGTTATTGAGATTTCTTCCGATCCTAACTTACATTCTGTCCCTGATTCCTTTGAGTCTGTTTCATCATCCGCCTTTGTAACACCCTTAATATTTTGACGGAATTTAACTAATAATTATATGAACTTTATAAAATCAGAGTTTACAAAAACATTTCGTGTTTAAACCATACACACTTGAGATATTACCAAGCACATCCCAAGATAATCCATAACAAGTTTAAAAGTTAACCCTTGTTAGTAAACTAACCACTAGTTTAAGGGATTTAAAACATGATTAACAAAAGTGTTTACAACATAATTATGTCTAGACAAGATTAAGATTATTGCGGAAGCTTCAAAATGCGTGTTCGGTTCTTGACATTGTACTTGATCACCATCCGGGAGGGCTTCATACATACCTAGGGTCAAACACTAAAATATTAGTTTTGACATTAATACATTACGTATAAACAAATTTTAACAACGCAAAGCAACAAACAAAATATAAATTTTCTGGGTTCCACCGTAACTTACGGTGTCACCGTAAGTTACGGTGAACCTGGAATGTCCCTGGTTCTACCGTAAAACAGGGGCTTCATACCGTACACTTTTGATGTCCACCGTAACTTACGGTGGGACCGTAAGTTACGGTGGGTTCTGCATCCTTGCCCTTTAACTATATTTCAACCATAAAAGATCATAACTTTTTACTCGTTAGTCCTTTTTAACCGATTCTTTTTCCTACTAGTCCGTAATAAAATTACGGACCCGACCACGTAAATTTTTCATTACGGAAACCGAGACACCGACAATCGGTTCACAATTTCCTCAATTCAATTATCCAACCCTTTAGTGTAAGTGCATAGCACCTCTTTTCCATGCTTAAAACCTTTTAGACATAATTACCCAATTTCCCGGGCTCACATACTTGGTGTATTTGCGCCATTCCATGGCTTCACGTTTCCCTTAGGATTAAATACTTGTTTCTTCGGAATTAACATTCCGTTTCAAACGACACTTTCATAGAGCTTCTATTGTTTGACCCGATTTCCCGGTTTCTTGCACTTAAATTTACATAACCAATTCAATAGCGTGGTACAATCCACCACTTAACGGAATATGAGATTTTCAAGTCTCTATTCTCATGATTCTTTTAAAGGCATCTTTTGACCCGTTTGGCTATTTAGTGAAAACTATCACTTTGTTGACATGCCAAACTAAATTTCAAATCCTTATTTTGACCCGTTTAATGGTCGAGTGTACTTCGCCACTTTAACGACCCATCAAACGCATCTTTTACACTACAACATCCTTTACATATCAAAGCAAAGCATTTAAACATAATTTAACGGGACTAAAGCCACGTACCTTTAAAGCACACCTTTTCCGCGGGTATCACTTCCGGCGTGTCCACTTGACGTTCCGGATTCCTTGCCTAAAGAGTTCAATTCATAACAAGATTAGAACTCTTTCATAAGCTTTAACGCATTAATTCATAACATATACAAATCTGCGTTTTTAGCAATCTTTAACATTTTAACCCTCATTTAGGTGTTTTATCAAACACCTTGCGGGTCAGATTTCTACATTATCTAAACCAAGTTCATAACTTGAATTTATTACCCAAATCAACTTCAATTAGACAATATACACATATTTTAGCATCACAATTTCCGAGATTAGCTCACAAATTTCAGTTTACACTAGAACAAGAGTCTTAATCCTAGTGTTTATCAAGTTCTACTAACTTACTAATCACCCACTATAGTGATTTTGATCCTTACAACTAACATGCAAGATTTTGACAAGAATTCATCTAGGGTTTATCCCTAGACTTCACATTACTTCTAATTTCATGTTCTACAACACATAATCAAGCTCAACCTTCGATTTCAATCACATGCAAGAATTTGAGTTGTATCAAAACAACCTAATTTAACATACCTTATGACCTCCTTGACGAGGAGATCACGATTCTATGTTCAGATTTCGATTACGACATGATTTGAGCCTTCAATTTGAGAGTTTAGTAGGATTTAGGGTTGTGAAAGTGTGGGTGTCGCCCCTGTGATTTCTTGATCGACCAGAACTCCAAAAATGGAGTGTTTGGTTTTTGTTTTACTAATTATTAGTAATTTAAGTTTCAATTTTGACAACCTAGGTCCCTCCACTCTTATTTAGTTTACATCTTTGACTCTTTAACTCATTCTTGTGTTACTACAAGACTTCTAACTAACTGGGTTATTTATCCTAGTTAGTTTATTCTTGTTTATTATACACTTTATAATTCTAGTATAAAGTTTTGAAATTTCGGGATGTTACAAGTCCACCCCCCTTAAAAAGGGTTTCGTCCCCGAAACCGAGATACGTACCAAATAGTTTTGGGTAGAGCCGTTGCATCTCTTCTTCGGATTCCCACGTGGTATCCGCACCCTTCCTGTGCTCCCATTTAACCTTCACTTGGTTAATTACTTTGTTCCTCAGACTCCTCTCTTTTCGATCTAAAATTGCAATTGGCCTCACTACATAGTTGAGGCTGTTATCCACCTCGATGTCATCGGTTTCATCTGCTAAGCATTTTCGGAGATGTGACACATGGAAGGTGTTATGAATTCCACTCAACTCCTCGGGTAGTTCAAGGTGATATGCTACCTTACCAACCCGTTCGGTGATCCTGAATGGCCCAATGAACCTCGGACTCAACTTCCCTCTTTTTCTGAACCGTATGATTCCTTTCCACGGAGATACTTTCAGCATTACCTTGTCGCCCACTTGAAACTCAATAGGCCTATTTCGCTTATCTGCATACGCCTTTTGTCGATCCTGAGCTGCTTTTAGGTGAGCTCGGACCACATCGATTTTCTCATTCGTAGTTCGGATTATATCAGTAGGTGCTAATCCTCGTGGTCCCACTTCTCCCCAACACACCGGGGTTCGACACTTTCTACCATATAACATTTCATACGGGGCCATTTTAATGCTCGATTGATAGCTATTGTTATATGAAAATTCGACCAAGGGTAGATGGACATCCCAACTGCCCCCGAAGTCGATAATGCAAGCCCGCAACATATCTTCCAACGTTTGTATTGTTCTTTCACTCTGCCCATCCGTTTGTGGATGGTAAGCAGTGCTAATGAACAATTTAGTTCCCATTTGCTCTTGGAATTCGCGCCAAAATTTTGAAGTAAACCGAGTATCTCTGTCTGAAACAATGGATATCGGCACTCCATGACGTGCTATTATTTCATTGGTGTACACTTCCGACATCTTCTCGGATGTATAAGTCTCACGAATCGGAATGAAGTGAGCACTTTTTGTCAATCTATCTACGACTACCCATATAGCATCAAATCCGCGATTGGTTTTGGGCAATTTGGTTAACAAATCCATCGTGATTTGTTCCCATTTCCAAACTGGGATATCCAGCGGTTGCAACCTACCATATGGCTTTTGGTGCTCCGCTTTGACTTGCAAACAAGTTAGACACTTCTCCACATACTTCACAATATCTCTTTTCATTCCGGGCCACCAATAGTTTTGTTTTAAGTCATTATACATTTTGGTCGCCCCCGGATGAATTGAATAATGAGATTTATGGGCCTCGTCAAGTAGACGCACCTTGGCCCCACACGTATTTGGAACCCAAATTCTCCAAAATCGAGTTTTCAATCCTTGATTACCATCCTCCAGGTCTTTTAGTTGCCCAACTATCATTTCCTTATTCACATTTTCTTCCTTGATTGCTTCAATTTGAGATTTTTGGATTTGTTCAAGCAAACCCGATGTCACAATTAATTGCATCGATCGTACTCGAATAGGCATATAATCCGTCTTTCGGCTCAACGCGTCTGCCACTACGTTAGCCTTCCCGGGGTGGTAATGTATTTCACAATCAAAGTCTTTGACAGTTTTTAACCACCGCCTCTGCCTCATATTTAATTCCTTCTGATCGAAGAAATACTTTAACCTTTTGTGGTCGGTAAAGATAGTGCACTTCACCCCATACAAGTAATGCCTCCATATCTTCAAGGCAAACACCACTGCTGCCAACTCGAGGTCATGGGTAGGATATCTCTTCTCATGAGTCTTTAGCTGTCTCGAGGCATAGGCTATAACCTTGCCCCGCTGCATCAAAACGCAGCCAAGTCCCGAATGCGATGCATCCGAGTAAACTACCATATCCTCCGTTCCGTCCGGTAATGTCAACACCGGCGCATGGGTCAATTTTTCCTTGAGCGTTTGGAACGCCCTTTCTTGATCCTCGGCCCAAATAAACTTTTCATCCTTACGAGTTAGTTTGGTCAATGGCGTAGCAATTTTGGAGAAATCTTGTATGAATCTCCGATAATAACCCGTAAGCCCCAAGAAGCTTCTGATTTCCGAAGGATTCTTTGGTGGAGTCCATCTTGACACAGCTTCTATCTTTGACGGATCTACTAACACCCCGTTTGCACTAATGATGTGCCCAAGAAATTGCACCTCTCGTAACCAGAAAGCACACTTCGAGAATTTTGCATACAATTTCTCTTTCCTGAGCGTCTCCAACACTTCACGCAAATGACTTGCGTGTTCCGCTTCATTCTTGGAGTATATCAAGATGTCATCAATGAACACTATTACTGACTTGTCTAGCATGGGTTTGCAAACCCGGTTCATGAGATCCATGAAAGCCGCGGGTGCATTAGTTAACCCAAAGGACATCACGAGAAACTCGTAATGTCCGTACCGTGTACGAAAAGCCGTTTTCGGTACATCCTCCTCTTTGACTTTTAACTGATGATACCCCGATCTGAGGTCTATTTTTGAAAACCAACTTGCACCTTGTAATTGGTCAAATAGGTCATCAATTCTTGGAAGCGGATATCGATTCTTTACCGTGAGTTTATTCAACTCCCGGTAGTCAATGCACATACGCATGCTCCCGTCCTTCTTTCTCACGAATAATACTGGTGCGCCCCATGGAGACACACTTGGCCGAATAAATCCCTTGTCAAGTAAATCTTGGATTTGGGACATCAATTCTTGCAATTCTGATGGTGCGAGCCGATACGGCGCCTTGGCCACAGGTTTCGCGCCCGGAACCAATTCGATCCCGAACTCTACCTCCCGTACTGGCGGTATTCCCGGTAAATCTTCCGGAAATACATCAGCGTATTCACGTACCACTGGTACGTCTTCCATCTTTGGCGTCTCTTTATTAGGTTCGTTTGCGTATATCATGAATGCTTTACATCCGCGCCTCATAAGTTTGTGGGCTTTTAGTATTGAGCACATAACGGGACTGCCCCCTTTTTCGCCATTAATGGTGACTTGCTTTCCACTTGGAGATGTCAACTGTATCTCCTTTCAGAAACATATCACCTTTGCATGATGTCGGGATAACCAATCCATCCCTACCACTACTTGAAATTCTCCCATTGACATAGGGATCAAGTCTATCTAATATTCCTCATCATCAACGCTTATTTTGCAATCTCGACATACATCACATACAAGAAAACTTTTGTTATCACCTATTTCTACCTCTAATGGCATAGGCAATTTTGTTAGCACAAAAGAAGGATGTCGAATAAATCCATATGAAACAAAGGATTTATTCGCACCCGTATCAAATAACACATGTGCAGGAATTGAATTTATGGCAAATATACCTGAGACCACATCGGGCTCTGTTTTTGCCTCCATTGCTGTCAACTGGAAAGATCTCGCCTTTGCACTTGGTGTCTCAGTATGTGTATTCTTGTCATCTTTCTTTCCAACCAACTCCGGGCACTCAGATTTCTTGTGACCCGGTTGGTAGAATTTGTAACACACCGACACCTTGCCCGGGCACAATGCAGCCGTGTGTCCCGTCTTCCCACATATAGGACACGGTTTGTCCTTGAACCGGCACTCACTTTTGTGCCCCTTCCCGCATATCTTGCAGTTTGATGACCCGCCTTTACCTTCTTGTTTCTTTGAGGATTCTGTTGTGCGCGCCTTTTTCGTTGGGCTTGGATTGACTATCTGAGCCCTTCTTTCACCTCTTTCAATCTGTTTCTTCAACTCTATCTCCCGTTCCCGAGCAACGTTTATAATTTCGGTGAGAGTCTCATACTTTGAAGGAGTCATAGACTCCCTATACTCGGCGCTCAACATATTATAATAATAATATATTTTCTGCTCCTCATTCGTTATCAATTCGTCACAAAACTTCATCTTATCCATGAATATTCCCATGATTTTGTCAATAGATTCACCCTTGTGTCGAAGCTGCATGAATTCTTCCTTGATCTTGTTAATGACTGCCTTGGGACTGTGATGTTTAAGAAATGGTGTCTTAAACTCGTCCCATGTCATAGCTTTAGCCGCTTCGCTTCCAATTTCTTTCTTCTTGTTATCCCACCAGTCTTTCGCTTGACCTCTTAACTGACCCGTGCCATAGGCTACGTAGTCATCCGGATCACAATGAGTCCTTTCGAACACCCCATCCATATCGCTTAACCACCGCTGACATATGATCGGGTCAACCTCCCCATTGTAAATGGGCGGTTTACACGCCATGAACTCTTTATAAGAACAAGATTTTCATCCTCCCGACTTCTCCTTTGCTAAATTGGTATTATCCTCCAATTTCTTGATTCTTTCTTCCACCACTGATAATACCGTGGTTTGGATTTTGTCGATGAACCCCGACAAACTGTTTTTGATTGCTTTTCCTACCTCTTCAGCAATCACTTCTCTCGTTTGCTCGGTGACTCTTGGCACCGCATCATCATTGCCTTTATCCGTCATCTTTAACTGAAATGTTTACATTAAGCGTTAAACATTTCATGTATAACGTATGATTTATTTACTTCGGTTTATTCAAGTTCATGACTTGTTTTCACCGTTCTTATTTAATGCACTTTCCGGGTTTGAGTGTGTTAACACGCTCTTCCCATGCATTTCCATTCATTACTTCCTTTTTTATACTTAGTAACTCTACTTTAGAACAATTAACTCTTACCGGATGTTTGATCAAGCTTGAACCGAACACTTGTTAACAACCTTGGGCTCTGATTACCAACTTGTAACACCCTTAATATTTTGACGGAATTTAACTAATAATTATATGAACTTTATAAAATCAGAGTTTACAAAAACATTTCGTGTTTAAACCATACACACTTGAGAT
The DNA here is from genome assembly GCA_030545235.1 of Helianthus tuberosus. Taxonomy (NCBI): domain Eukaryota; kingdom Viridiplantae; phylum Streptophyta; class Magnoliopsida; order Asterales; family Asteraceae; genus Helianthus; species Helianthus tuberosus. The sequence continues at coordinate 10,503,719 of CM060423.1, forward strand.
ATTACCAAACACATCCCAAGATAATCCATAACAAGTTTAAAAGTTAACCCTTGTTAGTAAACTAACCACTAGTTTAAGGGATTTAAAACATGATTAACAAAAGTGTTTACAACATAATTATGTCTAGACAAGATTAAGATTATTGCGGAAGCTTCAAAATGCGTGTTCGGTTCTTGACATTGTACTTGATCACCATCCGGGAGGGCTTCATACATACCTAGGGTCAAACACTAAAATATTAGTTTTGACATTAATACATTACGTATAAACAAATTTTAACAACGCAAAGCAACAAACAAAATATAAATTTTCTGGGTTCCACCGTAACTTACGGTGTCACCGTAAGTTACGGTGAACCTGGAATGTCCCTGGTTCTACCGTAAAATAGGGGCTTCATACCGTACACTTTTGATGTCCACCGTAACTTACGGTGGGACCGTAAGTTACGGTGGGTTCTGCATCCTTGCCCTTTAACTATATTTCAACCATAAAAGATCATAACTTTTTACTCGTTAGTCCTTTTCAACCGATTCTTTTTCCTACGAGTCCGTAATAAAACTACGGACCTGACCACGTAAATTTTTCATTACGAAAACCGAGACACCGACAATCGGTTCACAATTTCCTCAATTCAATTATCCAACCCTTTAGTGTAAGTGCATAGCACCTCTTTTCCATTCTTAAAACCTTTTAGACATAATTACCCAATTTCCCGGGCTCACATACTTGGTGTATTTGCGCCATTCCATGGCTTCACGTTTCCCTTAGGATTAAATACTTCTTTCTTCGGAATTAACATTTCGTTTCAAACAACACTTTCATAGAGCTTCTATTGTTTGACCCGATTTCCCGGTTTCTTGCACTTAAATTTACATAACCAATTCAATAGCGTGGTACAATCCACCACTTAACGGAATATGAGATTTTCAAGTCTCTATTCTCATGATTCTTTTAAAGGCATCTTTTGACCCGTTTGGCTATTTAGTGAAAACTATCACTTTGTTGACATGCCAAACTAAATTTCAAATCCTTATTTTGAACCCGTTTAATGGTCGGGTGTACTTCGCCACTTTAACGACCCATCAAACGCATCTTTTACACTACAACATCCTTTACATATCAAAGCAAAGCATTTAAACATAATTTAATGGGACTAAAGCCACGTACCTTTAAAGCACACCTTTTCCGCGGGTATCACTTCCGGCGTGTCCACTTGATGTTCCGGATTCCTTGCCTAAAGAGTTCAATTCATAACAAGATTAGAACTCTTTCATAAGCTTTAACGCATTAATTCATAACATATACAAATCTGCGTTTTTAGCAATCTTTAACATTTTAACCCTCATTTAGGCGTTTTATCAAACACCTTGCGGGTCAGATTTCTACATTATCTAAACCAAGTTCATAACTTGAATTTATTACCCAAATCAACTTCAATTAGACAATATACACATATTTTAGCATCACAATTTCCGAGATTAGCTCACAAATTTCAGTTTACACTAGAACAAGAGTCTTAATCCTAGTGTTTATCAAGTTCTACTAACTTACTAATCACCCACTATAGTGATTTTGATCCTTACAACTAACATGCAGGATTTTGACAAGAATTCATCTAGGGTTTATCCCTAGACTTCACATTACTTCTAATTTCATGTTTTACAACACATAATCAAGCTCAACCTTCGATTTCAATCACATGCAAGAATTTGAGTTGTATCAAAACAACCTAATTTAACATACCTTATGACTTCCTTGACGAGGAGATCACGATTCTATGTTCAGATTTCGATTACGACATGATTTGAGCCTTCAATTTGAGAGTTTAGTAGGATTTAGGGTTGTGAAAGTGTGGGTGTCGCCCCTGTGATTTCTTGATCGACCAGAACTCTAAAAATGGAGTGTTTGGTTTTTGTTTTACTAATTATTAGTAATTTAAGTTTCAATTTTGACAACCTAGGTCCCTCCACTCTTATTTAGTTTACATCTTTGACTCTTTAACTCATTCTTGTGTTACTACAAGACTTCTAACTAACTGGGTTATTTATCCTAGTTAGTTTATTCTTGTTTATTATACACTTTATAATTCTAGTATAAAGTTTTGAAATTTCGGGATGTTACAGCCTTGCATTCAGTTGGACTGCGACGTTACGCCACTGATTCTGACGATGATACATCTATGTCAGCTGCACCGATACCCCCACATGGCGTTGAGCCTAGACATGAGCTTGATTTTGTCCCTGATGATCAGCCTGTTGAAGCACTCGCTGATACGGAGCCGATACCTGCACTTGAGCATGTGCCTGATCATGACCCTATTTCGTTCGGCATACATGATGTTGCACCACTTATACCAGATCCAGTTCCTGCACCCGCTGACCCTCCTATTATTGAGCCAGTCACTCCCCCACTTGCACCTGCACCTATTGAGGTTGCCCCTTTTCACCCGATTGATTCCGATCTTCACCGCATAGACCTGCCTATCACTTTCTTGCAGGACATTCCTCCACCCCATCTAGGGGAAGGCCCATCTAGCCAACAGCCTAGCCATGACCCTTATGTGTTAGCAACTTTCCCTCACATGCCTCAGTATACACCTACTGCTCATTTTACTTCTTCGCCACTGGATGAGCCACTTATATGGTTCCCACCGTACACTATGCCAGTTTCTGATCCCTATCATCCCTCACACTTTACTGGTTACACACGGGATGAGTTACTTTTGTCATTGCAGTTACAGTATGAGATCATGAGTCGCAGGATTCTAGAGCTTGAGATGATACCGCAACCCTTGCCATGTCCGTGTCAGCCTGCATATGTTCCTCATTCATCACCATCCCCATTTTCACATCCTCCTGCACCGCTTACTCCATTTCCCAAGTTTGACACTCGATTTCTTACTGTTGAGCAGCAGATCAGCTTTCTGTTGCGTCATGTTTATGATCTTGAGGAGGAGCTAGCGCAAGTGCGCAACTTGCTTTTTGTTCCTCCACCTCCTCCTCCACCACCATCAGCATAGCCGATTTTTGGTTTTATGTAGGTAGCTTGCTTTTGATGAGAGCACCGCTATTGAGCTGAGCTAGTGAAGCCTTTTGGAGACCACCTTTTGACTGTATGACTTATGATAGATTGGTAGACATTTTGGACAATGGTAGTGTGACCCTGTGTTTCCCTTGATACGATACATTTGTAAAACATGTAATGGTATATGTGGTCGATGATTAATGAAAGCTCAATCGTAATGTTCTCATTAAATACGATGTTAATATACTTGTTTGTTCTATGATTGCATGCTTACTTGTTATGACAAACACTATTATATATATACTACTTATTATATACATAACACCTGACCCATACAATCTTCTTTATAGAAGATGCCTCCTTGAAGGAACAATCAGTTGCCCACAACAGAAGCTGAACTGTTAGAACGGATTTCACAAGCAATCGCACAACATGAGGCCTTGCTCTCTGAACACAGCGGAGGTACCTCAGGAAATAACCTACCTCACGGTAATGTTTAAGTCATTTAAAGACACATTACGGTATGTTTGGACATTCCATGTGTGTTTGCTAATGCTTTCTGTTAATGATGTTGCTTGTACAGGCTGTACTTACAAGCAGTTCCAAGACTCCAAGCCTCTGAACTTTGACGGCACTGGAGGTGCTGTAGCTTTCGTAAGATGGGTGGAGAAAACCGATTCTGTACTGCGAATGAGCAAGTGTGAGCCAGAGCACCAGGTCACCTACATTTCTGGACTTTTCCTAGACGGAGCTCTATCATGGTGGAACCTTCAAGTTCAGACTCTAGGAGAGGATGCTGCATATGCTATGACTTAGGAAGAGATGAAGGAACTGATGCGCAAGAAGTACTGTTCAAGGGCAGAGATTCAGAAATTGGAAACCGAATTTTGGAACCTTAAGATGGACGGTCCCAAGATTGCTGAGTACGTGCAGAGATTCCACGATTTGTCTCATGTTGTCCCCTAAATGGTAGAGCCGGAGTTCAAGCGAGTTGAACGCTTCATTTGGGGATTGGCACCCCAAATCATGAGCATGGTGACGACATCGAAGCCTCCAACGATCACTGAGGCCACTGATTTGAGTGTGGCATTAACTGAAGAAGCGATTAGGCTGAACAAGTTTTCGATCTCTGATGGAAAGAAGAATGAGACTCATGTCGAGTCGTCTGGAGAGAACAAAAGGAAGTTCTCGAATTTTAAGAAGCGTACCCAGGGAAACAACAGTGGTAACAAAAAGAGAGATGCAAATCCACCGGCAGAAGCTAAGACTGGTGCTGCTTCTGGTGTTGAAGTTAGAGGAAAAGGGTATATGGGCACCCTGCCCAAATGTGATGTGTGTCAGCTTCATCACGCTGGACGATGCAGAGCTGGGAAGTGTGAAACGTGCAGAAAAGTTGGCCATGCCAAAGAAACATGCTGGTATGGTGCCGGTCATGGGAATGGTGGTCAGAGAGGTAGTGGTAATGGAAATGGCAGTGGAAACGGTAATGGGAGTAGAAATAACCAAGGAGGAAATGGAAATTTTGGTGGTAATGGAAATCGTTGTAGTTCTGGAAACCAAGCTGGTAATGAAAACCGCAACCAAAACAACAACCAAGGTGGTACCGGGAACAAGCAAGGATTCTTTAGTTGCGGAGATGTTGGGCATTTCAAAAGAGATTGCTCGAAGAACAATCAAGCCCAAGGAAGAGTTTTCAACATTGGGGCTAGGGAAGCTTGCCAGGATCTGAACGTAGTTACTGGTTTGTTCCCTATCAACCAACACTTTGCATCTGTACTGTTTGATACTGGTGCCGATTATAGCTTCGAATCCCTAGAATTTAAGAATATACTTGGGTTAGTTGCCAGTAAGCTAGATATCCCGTATTCAATAGAACTAGCTAATGGGAAGCTAGTAGAGGCAAATGAAGTGATTAGGGGTTGTGTAATGGAACTTGGAGAGCGTGAGTTTACGCTTGATCTCCTACCAGTCGAGTTGGGAAGCTTTGACGTGGTAGTTAGAATGGATTGGTTGTCAAGCAACCGAGCTGAGATCGTATGCCACGAGAAGATCATTCGCATTCCGATGACGAATGGAGAGACGATTGTAGTGCACGGAGAAAAGCACGATACTCCTCTAAGGATTATCAGCTATTTGAAGGTCCGAAAGTTTTTGCAGAAAGGATGTGTTGCCTTCTTGGCTCACATTGTTGATAAGGAAGCTGAAGAGCCGAAGCTAGAAAATATCCCGGTGGTGAGGGAATATCCGGAAGTCTTCCCCGAAGACTTGCCAGGATTTCCACCTCAGCGACAAGTCGAATTCCATATTGACTTGGTTCCAGGCCCCGCGCTTGTAGCCAAGGCACCTTATCGACTTGCACCTTCGGAGATGCAAGATTTGTCGACGCAACTTCAAGAGCTTTTGGACAAGGGATTTATTCGACCAAGCTTCTCGCCTTGGGGAGCTCCAGTACTGTTTGTCAAGAAGAAGGACGGTAGCTTTCGCATGTGCATTGACTACCGTGAGTTAAACAAGTTAACCATCAAGAATTGGTATCCTTTGCCGAGGATTGATGATCTCTTCGATCAACTTCAAGGTTCGAGTTATTACTCCAAGGTTGACCTTCGATCCGGTTATCACCAGCTAAGGATCTAGGAAGAGAGTATTCAGAAAACTGCCTTTAGAACTCGTTATGGACATTATGAGTTTCTAGTGATGCCGTTTGGTCTGACAAACACGCCAGCAGTGTTTATGGATTTGATGAACCGAGTTTGCAAGCCATATCTCAATAAATTTGTGATTGTGTTTATCGATGATATTTTGATCTATTCAAGGACAAAGAAAGAGCATGAACAACACCTTAGAGCCATTTTAGAACTGCTCAAGAAGGAGAAACTGTACGCAAAGTTCTCGAAGCGCGAGTTCTGGTTGCGAGAGGTACAATTCCTTGGTCATGTAGTGAATGAGGATGGAATCCAAATGGATCCCACCAAAATCGAGGCGATTAAGAATTGGGAAACTCCAAAGGCGCCGCCCGAGATCCGTTAGTTTCTAGGTTTAGCAGGGTATTATCCCCGATTCATTGAGGATTTTTCAAAAATCGCTCAATCGCTGACCTCCCTTACCCAAAAGGATAAGAAGTATGAATGGGGAGATAAACAAGAGGAAGCTTTTTAGATACTCAAAAACAAGCTTTGCGATGCACCTATTTTATCCCTACCCGAAGGCACCGATGACTTCGTGGTATACTGTGACGCTTCGCGTCAGGGATTGGGCTGTGTGCTTATGCAGCAATAGAAGGTTATCGCTTATGCTTCACGCCAGTTGAAAATTCAAGAGAAGAACTACACCACGCACGAATTCGAGTTAGGTGCAGTGGTGTTTTCATTGAAAATTTGGCGACATTATTTGTATGGCACCCGATGCACGATCTTTACCGACCACAAGAGCCTCCAGCACATATTCGATCAGAAAGAGCTCAATATGAGACAGCTCCGATGGGTGGAGTTGTTAAACGATTATGACTGTGAAATCAAATATCACCCAGGAAAGGCGAATGTGGTGGCAGACGCCTTGAGTCGAAAAGAGAGAATTAAGCCCATAAAGGTTAGGGCTTTGGAGATGATCATTCAAACAGACCTCTCGTTGCGCATTCGTGATGTAGAGAGAAGCTCTTAAGAAGGAAAATCTTAGGGATGAATATCTCCGTGGGATGGAGAACCAGTTGGTACCCAATGAGGAAGGGACTTTGTGCTTCATGGGAAGAATTTGGGTTCCTCTCTTTGGTGGTCTTAGAGATGTGATTTTTGATGAAGCTCATAAATCAAGGTACTCGATCCACCCAGGATCAGATAAGATGTACTAAGACTTGAAAGATTTCTATTGGTGGCCAAGATTGAAAGGTGATGTTGCAACTTATGTTGGAAAATGTTTGACCTGTTGTCACACCCCCAAAATCCACAAGCGGAGTATCACCGCATGGAGGCGTGAGTTACCAGGATCAAGCCACCAATCATATTGAACAATGTATACAAATTAAATAAAATCCAACCACACAATACAATTGGTGTTCAAAACATAAGTTATCAATTTCAAGTTAAACAGCGGAAACATCAAATGTAAAACCAAAACATAAGTTATAAGTTTAGCAAGTTTAACATGGCACACACTGTCCATGTCCCACAATGACTCCTTCCTCTCGTGCAAGCTCCATAGATACCTAACAACCTGCAAGGCATGTAACAACGAATCAACAATAAAGTTGAGCGAGTTCACAGTTGGTGTTCGTTTTAAAGTAGTTTCAAAAATCATGAGTTTGTTTGCAACTATAGGTTAACCAGCTTTCCTTGTTTTCTAAACCATAATTAGTGGGGGTTACCCCATGTTGTAAACCACTAGACTAGTTATATATATAGGCGTCCTTCCCAATCTGAGGACGGAGGTACGTATTCTTCTCAATCCGAGAATACGCAGGTTTAGTGTAGGCTTCCTTCCCAATCCGAGGGCGGAGGTACGTATTCTTCCCAATATGAGAATACGCAGGTTAAGTGTAGGCGTCCTTCCCAATCCGAGGAAGGAGGTATGTAGTCTATTAGTGGTGAATATACAGGTTTCATCTTAGCTACTAAATCCCATTCCCAACCCACCGGGAATCCCATGCCTTAAGAGTGTGAACTCACCTTAGATTGCTCGGTAGATAAATATGTTTATCCTAAACTTGGTCAACCGCGTCCTATAACGGTTACCACTGGTTAGGACCGTATGCAAGTAGTTCACGTATAACACAAAGTTCATACATGGATCAAGTAATCACGTATTTCATACACAATATTAAGTCAAGTAATCGTATAGCTTGATAATGCACACTAATGAGTATTCAATACAATATCAGTTAGTCATGTATTCAAGTAGGTCACGTATGTCAATCAAGTAGGTTTGAATTTCAAACAGTGCATGATTAACACCCTGGCCCAAGTTGTGCAAACACATGGTGGGGCCAGTCCTTAAATTGTGCGATTGGTGAGATGCTGTTTAGTTGAAAAAATTGTGTAATCCATATAATAAATATATAAAGAAAATGGTGGGGCCTTTAAACACATTGGGGACCAATTCAATAAATGCATGGTTAGGCTCCTCTTTGTCGTACGAGGAAAATTAATGTGTGATATTCATTTGGTAGCAAATAACATTTATGCATAATATTCCAATGAGTTGCACCTTATGCTAAAATACTTGTACCCTCATATAAACCCAGCATCTATTCCTAAATACATGACACCCACACTAAACATTAGAACAAATAAGACAAACATCTCTTCTCTTTCTTCATTCAATCGGTCACATAGTCATCATCTTCTAAATATATAAGCATGCATTAAACAGTTGTACCTTGCGCATATGATATTGTACACACCATGAAAGCATGGATTCAAGCTTATGAAGAGAAAACCCAATCACATAACCAATTCATTCACAACACATATAGCACCATCACCTGTTAAACACGCTAATCAGCATACCCTAACTATCATACCAAAACTTGCATACGTAAACATACTATCAAATAACTGTAAAATCAACATCACATATTATCACAAATACTTAACCACTAATCTCCTTCAATATCACACATAAACCACATCATACAAATATTAATGTCACAGTTAAGAACCACTAACCGAGACTTTGACCGACCCAGGTGCTATCTCGAAGGGGGGGAGGGGGGTAGACCTACTGCCGCACGTAATTTGAGAGAGATAGGGTTTGTTTGAGTTTGTGTTAATTAGTCCTCACATATTACGTATTCTAAATAATCAAAATCTTTGGGGCGGTTCCCTTCTTAACCGAGATGGGCTCAAGCCCATTCCATTATTCGGGTCCGGCCCAAGATGTCATTGTGTTATTTAGCCGAGTCATACAACATTTAGTTTAACAGAGTTATCACGGAGCGGAAAGTTTTAACACCTTAGAGGAAGATAACGAGAAATAAAGATAGTAAGATAGAACGTTATTGACCTTGAAAGTCCGGGTTGTCACATCATCCCCAACTTGAAAGAAATTTCGTCCCGAAATTTAGCACGTGGTTACTGAGGAAGCTAGTTAAGTTGCGTGGTTTCCTGGTTTTCCTGGGGTGTCACATCATCCCCCCATTGGTTTGGAATTTCGTCCCGAAATTCCGCAGTAGCTTCAGCCTTAGTAGTGGTTTCACGTTTCTCGAACAACTGGGGATACTTGTGTTTCATTCGGTCTTCTCGTTCCCAGGTAAACTCTGGGCCACGACGGGAGTTCCAACGAACTCGAACAAGAGGTATTCTGGTACGCTTGAGAACCTTAACATCTCGGTCTGTAATCTCTACAGGTTCCTCGACGAATCGCAGCTGATCGTCGATAGTGAGCTCTTTGAGAGGAACTATGAGGGTCTCATCTGACATACACTTCTTCAAATTTGACACGTGGAACACGTTGTGAACTCCAGTGAGTTCTTCGGGTAGATTCAGTTTGTAGGCCACCTTGCCTATTTTCTCTATGATTTCGAATGGACCGACATATCGCGGGTTGAGTTTGCCTCGTTTGCCAAAACGAGCTACACCTTTCCAAGGTGAGACTTTAAGTAGCACTCGATCCGCAACCTGGAATTAGAGAGGCTTCCTATGCTTATCAGCGTAGCTTTTCTGACGGTCACGAGCTGCCGCCATTCATTGTCGTATCTGAGCAATCTTCTCTGTTGTGTCTACTACGAGTTCTGGGACAGTGATTTGGCTGTCACCAACCTCTGCCCAACAAAGAGGTGATCGGCACTTTCGTCCATACAATGCCTCGAACGGAGCAGCCTGGATACTGGTGTGGTAACTGTTGTTATACGAAAACTCCACTAATGGGAGGTGTTTTTCCCAGCCATTACCAAAGTCGATTACACATGCTCGAAGCATGTCTTCAAGGGTTTGGATGGTGCGTTCAGACTACCCATCCTTCTGTGGATGATACGCCGTGCTCATGTCTAATCGAGAGCCAAAAGACTTGTGCATAGCTTGCCACAATTCAGATGTAAAACGTGAGTCACGATCAGAAATGATGGAGGTTGGCACCCCGTGCCTTGATACTACTTCCTTTAGGTAGATGTCTGCTAGAGTGGAAAACTTATCCGTTTCATTGATAGCCAGAAAATGTGCAGACTTGGTCAGTCGATCCACAATCACCCAAATGATATCATTTCCGCGTTGAGATCTAGGCAGGCCAGTAACGAAGTCGATGGAAATTTTCTCCCATTTCCATGTCGGTATCTCTGGTTGTTGAAGTAGGCCTGATGGTTTCTGGTACTCGATTTTGACTCTTGCACAAGTCAAGCATTTACTGACATAGGTTGCTATGTTGGCTTTCATGTGGGGCCACCAGTATGTAGTCCTGAGGTCGTGGTACATCTTATCCGAACCAGGATGTACCGAGTAACGAGACTTGTGTGCTTCATCCATCACAAGCTCACGTAGATTACCATAGAGTGGAACCCAGATGCACCATGTCACGTAATAAGCGCCGTCTTCCTTTTGTTCTAACCGTTTCCTCGATCCTCGCAAAGACTCAGCCCTGATGTTCTCTGTTTTCAATGCTTCAACCTGAGCATCTCGTATCTGAGCGGGAAGACTAGAGTGAATGGTAAGCTGTAACGCACGTACACGCTTAGGTTTAGAGTCCTTCCGGTTGAGGGCGTCGGCCACAACATTGGCTTTGCCCGGATGGTACTTGATTGCGCATTTATAATCATTCAGGAGTTCGACCCATCGACGCTGTCGCATGTTCAACTCCTTCTGTTCGAAAATATGTTGGAGACTCCTGTGATCGGTGTAAATGGTGCACTTGGTACCGTACAGGTAATGCCTCCATATCTTGAGTGCAAAAACAACAGCTCCCAGCTCCAGATCATGAGTAGTGTAGTTCCTTTCGTGAACCTTAACTTGGCGTGACGCATAAGCAATGACTTTATCCCGTTGCATCAACATACAACCCAGTCCTTGGATTGACGTGTCGCAATAAACCACAAAATCATCGGTGCCTTCAGGTAATGAGAGAATAGGTGCGCTACAAAGTCTCTCCTTTAAGTGCTGAAACGCGGATTCCTGTCCATCACCCCAACGATAGGTGACGCCCTTCTGGGTTAGTGAAGTGAGAGGTTGCGCAATCTTTGAGAAATCCTTGATAAACCTTTTGTAGTAACCCGCCAAACCCAAGAATTGACGGATTTTTGTTGGTGTACGGGGCGCAGGCCAGTTCTTGATCGAGTCAACCTTGGATGGATCCACATGAATCCCATCCTCATTTACCACGTGGCCTAGGAATTGGACTTCACAAAACCAAAAGTGGCATTTCGAAAACTTGGCATAAAGCTGCTCTGCTCGAAGAAGTTCCAAAATAAGACATAGATGATGTTCGTGCTCCTCTTGACTCTTAGAATAGATCAGGATGTCGTCGATGAAAACAATAACTAACTTATCCAGGTAAGGTTTGGACACTCGATTTATGAGATCCATGAAGACCGCATGTGCGTTTGTTAATCCGAAAGGCATGACCAGAAACTCATAGTGCCCATAACGAGTTCTGAATGCTGTCTTGGAGATATCCTCGTCTCGAACTCTCAACTGATGGTAGCCCGATCTCAGATCAATCTTTGAGTAGAAGCTCGACCCTTGCAACTGGTCGAATAAGTCGTCAATACGCGGGAGAGGATAACAATTCTTCGCAGTCACCTTGTTGAGTTCACGGTAGTCAATACACATTCGAAAGGTACCGTCTTTCTTCTTCACAAATAAGACTGGAGCTCCCCAGGGCGAAGAGCTAGGACGAATGAAACCCTTTTCCTAGAGCTCTTGTAGTTGCGTAGATAGTTCTTCCAATTCTGATGGGGCTAAATGATACGGTGCACGAGCTATTGGTGCTGCTCCAAGAGCTAGCTCGATTAGAAATTCGACTTGACGATGAGGCGGAAGACCAGGTAATTCCTCAGGAAATACCTCAGGGAATTCGCGTACAATCAGAATGTCTTCTATCTTCTTCTCTTTCGTTGAGGTGTCAGTAACGAGGGCTAGAATAGCAGTGTGGCCCTTTCGCAAACACTTCTAGGCCTTAAAGAAAGAGATAATGCCTACGACTGCACCACTCTTGTCTCCACGAATCACGAGGGGTTCTTCACCAGAACGAGGAATACAGACGATTTTCTCCTTGCAAAGAATCTCCGCTTGATGTTGAGACAACCAATCCATCCCAATGACGACGTCGAAACTACCAAGAGCGATGGGAATAAGGTCGATAGAGAAAGTTTGACCAGCTAAGATGAGATTACAACCCTTAACTATGTGTGTGGCCTCGATACTTTTAACGTTTGCTAGTTCTACAACATGCTTGGTGTTCAAAAGTGTTGGGGTACGCTTAAGCATCTGACTAACTTTTAAGGACACGTAGCTAGTATCGGCACTCAAATCAAATAAAACAGTAACAAAGAAGTCGTCCAGTAGAAACTTACCCATCACAACGTTGGGATCGTTCCTCGCTTCACCCTGACCAATCAAGAAAGCACTACCCTTGGCACCATTGCCACCATTGTTGCCCCCATTCTTTCCATTTCCTTGGTTGTTGTTGTTCTGATTCTGATTCAACTGTGGACAGTGTCTCTTGAAATGACCCTCAGAACCGTACTGATAGCATCCCTTATTACTCTGCTGGTGCTGCTGTTGGTTCTGCGGAGCTTGTGACTGCTTTTGACGATTCTGATTCGCAGGACATGAGCTCCTGCAATCCTTGGCTTCATGACCAAACTTGTTACATCTATGACAACGACCCTTGTTGCACGGGCCGTTGTGGTGCAGATTACAGCGATTTCACTTAGGGTGCACCCTGACCCTGATTCTGATTACCTGAAGATTGCTGACCAGGGCTCTTGAAGTCGTCAGTCCTTCGCTGCTGAGACTGAGACTGAACCGAAGTGGAACCCTTGCTCGAATTTCCATCCCACTTGCGCTTGTTGTCACTAGGAGCATCTGAAGTAGTTATAGCACTAATGCGCTTAGGCAGCCTGTTCTACTCAACTGCCTGGTCAGTGAGGCGATGGGCTAGTCGAATGACTTGCTGAATGGTACCAAGGTTAGCCGCAGTCACATGGCTCTGAATCTCTGGCACTAGACCCTTAAGGTACAGCTCGATTAGCTTGATAGAAGGATCCACCATAGTAGGACACAATATGGCCAATTCGTTCGATCTCTTCGTATACGCCTCAATTTCAGACCCCGCCATCTTCAAATTGAAAAACTCCACCTCTAGCTTGTGGATGTCGTCACGATTACAGTACTCTTCTTTGATCAAATCTTTGAAGTCGTTCCATGGGGTGGCATTAGCAACCGCCAGCCGTAGCAGTTGAACCTGTGCTTTCTACCAGGTGAGTGCAGCACCTTCAAGAGTTCATGTAGCAAATTTCATCCTACGAGCTTCAGGGCATTCACACATTTCAAAAACAGACTTGATTTTCTCGAACCAGTGAAGAAGACCTACAGCTCCTTTTGTGCCGCTGAAGGTACTAGGTCGACAGTCCATAAAGGTCTTGAAGGTACATACGGGAGGCTGAGCAAGCTGACCTCCTGCAGGGACTGCTGCGAGTGCCTCAGCCACTCGTTCGTTGATTAGAGCTGTCAGCTGGGCTTGAGTCAAGTTCAAACTTCCACTCATGATCTTCACATCAAAGAAACCACAAGTGAGAGAGGTGTCGCGAAAGTGTATAAATATGGGATGATAGAAAAGAGTACACAGGGTTTCAAACAGTAGTCGTTACGTTGACTAAGCATACAATAAACAATGCATTAAGCAAACTAATAGATAGGCAAAATAAACATAAACCATATCACCTATAGTGTTGAGTCTTGCACGTGGAGCGAAGCGTCGTTGTGGATCGTTGAGCACTGTACAGGTTATAGTCTGGTTTTGTTAAAAAGCTTTTTCCCTTTTTAAAACCGAGTTCGCTATAACCAATGGCTCTGATACCAATCTGTCACACCCCTAAAATCCACAAGCGGAGTATCACTGCATGGAGGCGATCCTGACCAGGATCAAGCCACCAATCATATTGAACAATGTATACAAAGTAAATAAAATCCAACCACACAATTCAATTGGTGTTCAAAACATAAGTTATCAATTTCAAGTTAAACAGCAGAAGCATCAAATGTAAAACCAAAACATAAGTTATAAGTTTAGCAAGTTTAACATGGCACACACTGTCCATGTACCACAACGACTCCTTCCTCTCGTGCAAGCTCCATAGATACCTAACGACCTGCAAGGCATGTAATAACGAGTCAACAACAAAGTTGAGCGAGTTCACAGTTGGTGTTTGTTTTAAAGTAGTTTCAAAAATCATGAGTTTGTTTGCAACTATAGGTTAACCAGCTTTCCTTGTTTTCCAAACCATAATTAGTGGGGGTTACCCCATGTTGTAAACCACAACTAGTTATATATATTGGCGTCCTTCCCAATCCGATGACGGAGGTACGTATTCTTCCCAATATGAGAATACGCAGGTTTAGTGTAGGCGTCCTTCCCAATCCGAGGACGGAGGTACGTATTCTTCCCAATCCGAGAATATGCAGGTTAAGTGTAGGCGTCCTTCCCAATCCGAGGACGGAGGTATGTAGTCTATTAGTGGTGAATATACAGGTTTCATCTTAACTACTAAATCCCATTCCCAACCCACCGGGAATCCAATGCCTTAAGAGTGTGAACTCACCTTAGAATGCTCGGTAGATAAATATGTTTATCCTAAACTTGGTCAACCGCGTCCTATAACGGTTACCACTGGTTAGGACCGTATGCAAGTAGTTCACGTATAACACAAAGTTCATACACGGATCAAGTAATCACGTATTTCATACACAATATTAAGTCAAGTAATCGTATAGCTTGATAATGCACACTAATGAGTATTCAATACAATATCAGTTAGTCATGTATTCAAGTAGGTCACGTTTGTCAATCAACTAGGTTTGAATTTCAAACAGTGCATGACTAACACCCTGGCCCAAGTTGTGCAAACACATGGTGGGGCCAGTCCTTAAATTGTGCGATTGGTGAGATGCTGTTTAGTTGGAAAAATTGTGTTATCCATATAATAAATATATAAAGAAAATGGTGGGGCCTTTAAACACAGTGGGGACCAATTCAATAAATGCGTGGTCAGACTCCTCTTTGTCGTACGAGGAAAATTAGTGTGTGATATTCATTTGGTAGCAAATAACATTTATGCATAATATTCCAATGAGTTGCACCTTATGCTAAAACACTTGTACCCTCATATAAACCCAGCATCTATTCCTAAATACATGATACCCACACTAAACATTAGAACAAATAAGACAAACATCTCTTCTCTTTCTTCATTCAATCGGTCACATAGTCATCATCTTCTAAATATATAAGCATGCATTAAACAGTTGTACCTTGCGCATATGATATTGTACACACCATGAAAGCATGGATTCAAGCTTATGAAGAGAAAACCCAGATCACATAACCAATTCATTCACAACACATACATAGCACCATCACTTGTTAAACACGCTAATCAGCATACGCTAACTATCATACCAAAACATGCATACGTAAACATACTATCAAATAACTGTAAAATCAACATCACATATTATCACAAATACTTAACCACTAATCTCCTTCAATATCACACATAAACCACATCATACAAATATTAATGTCATAGTTAAGAACCACTAACCGAGACTTTGACCGACCCAGGTGCTATCTCAAAGGGGGGGGGGGGTAGACCTGCTACCGCACGTAATTTGAGAGAGATAGGGTTTGTTTGAGTTTGTGTTAATTAGTCCTCACATATTGCGTATTCTAAATAATCAAGATCTTTGGGGCGGTTCCCTTCTTAACCGAGATGGGCTCAAGCCCATTCAATTAGGCCATCGCACAAATAGAAAAGGAGGTGTAGGGTTGTTACGTGCAATTGTGAGATATGAAAAGAGGGTACATACAATTAGATTTTAATGCCAATATCTAAACAAGTGGGCCGATTATGTTAAAACTGTTGGGCTACAAGGATTGGGCCATGTTAATCTACACATGCAAGGTTGGGCTCGGGTAAAACAAGATTAATCCAATATTCGGGTGCGGCCCAAGATGTCAATGTGTTATTTAGCCGAGTCATACAACATTTAGTTTAACAGGGTTATCACGGAGCGGAACGTTTTAACACCTTAGAGGAAGATAACGAGAAATAAAGATAGTAAGATAGAACGTTATTGACCTTGAAAGTCCGGGTTGTCACACCTATGCCAAAGTAAAGGCCAAGTATCAGAAGCCTTCAGGTCTTCTGCAGCAACCTGAGATACCCATGTGGAAGTGGGAACAGATCTCAATGGATTTCATAACCAATTTGCCAAAGACGCCTAGAGGTCATGATACGATATGGGTAATCGTAGACCGTCTGACAAAGTCTGCGCACTTTTTGCCCAACAGGGAAAAGGATAACACAGGTAAGCTAGATGAGTTGTACCTAAGGGAGATAGTTGCACGTCATGGAGTGCCTATCTCAATTATTTCTGATAGAGATGGGAGATTTGTGTCAAGGATTTGGCAATCTTTTCAGGAAACATTTGGTTCACAGTTGAATTTGAGCACGGCATTTCACCCAC
The DNA here is from genome assembly GCA_030545235.1 of Helianthus tuberosus. Lineage (NCBI taxonomy): Eukaryota > Viridiplantae > Streptophyta > Magnoliopsida > Asterales > Asteraceae > Helianthus > Helianthus tuberosus. The sequence goes on from CM060423.1 coordinate 10,520,410, forward strand.
AGACAGACGGCCAAAGTGAGAGAACGATTCAGATGCTTGAAGACATGTTACGAGCTTGTGTAATGGACTTGGGTGGCAGTTGGGACACTCACCTACCTTTGGTTGAGTTCTCATATAATAACAGCTACCATACAAGCATTCAAGCTGCACCGTTTGAAGCTCTCTATGGACGTAAGTGTCGATCGCCGTTATGCTGGGCAGATGCAGGCGATAGACAGCTGGTTGGTCCTGAATTCGTCCAAGAGATGACAGATAAGATCATGCAGATCCGAGAGCGCATTAAGGCGGCTCGCGATCGACAAAAGAGCTATACGGACCAAAGAAGGAAACCTTTGGAATTTGAAGTGGGAGATATGGTTTTATTGAAAGTCTCACCATGGAAAGGTGTGGCACGCTTTGGGAAGCGTGGTAAGTTAAACCCACGATTCATTGGACCGTTCAAAATCCTGGAGAGGATTGGTCCTGTAGCATATAAGTTGGAACTACCTGGGGAACTTAATAGCGTTCATGATACATTTCATGTATCCAACCTGAAGAAAAGTCCAACACAGGAAACAGTGGTTATTCTTGCTGACGAAGTTCACATTGACGACACACTCCACTTCACCAAATAACTCATTGAGGTTACTGATTGGAAAGTTAACAAAACTCGGATGAGTAGTGTTAAGCTTGTTAAGGTTAGATGGAATGCGCGTCACGACCCAGAGTTTACATGGGAGCGTGAAGACCGCATGAAAGCAAAGTATCTGCATTTATTCCCTAACACCTCTGCTGCTAGTAGTAAAGCTTAAAATTTCAGGACGGAATTTTCTTAACAGTGGGAGAATGTGACAACTATCAAAAATCCAGGTATCCGTACAATTAATTAAACCCTGATTAGTACTTAATGACTGTGCTGAATTTGCAATTAACTGCTTTCTGATTACTGTCATATACATACCTATGCATCATACATTGCTAAATGTCATACCAATATTGCATGAAGGCTATATTGCCTCAAATGATGCATTAAGTACAGTTAGCACAGTTATCTGATAAATCAGAAAAATGCTGATAGAACTCAGCACATAGACAGACAGTACATTGAGACACAGAATGAGCCAGAAACCATGTACTACACTAGTATAGTGTGTAGGAAAGTAAGGATCACAAAACTGCCTTGCTAGTGATAGTTTAAGTACCGGAAAGTGCCTAAAACTCACCCAAAGTGCTGAATTCAGCAAAATTCAGCAAAAATCAGCATCTTAACACACTAATATTATGCAGAAACATGTTTAAATGGTCCTGAATACTTTTCTAAGTGTCGGGAATCAAAAGTGTCACAAAAGGGTACATAAAGAACACTAAACTGTATAGTTTAGCACTTTAACGAACCAATAACCAACCGAACAACCGGACACTACCCGAAATATCAAATTTACACTAGAAGCATTGTTTTAACATTACCAAGCTAGTTATGGTGCCCGAGCAACATAACACCCCATGCAAATATCTAATAACCAAAACATGTAACTAATACTTGATTTTGAACTAGTAAGTAATCAATCTAGATAAAACCTATGCTAGACCCCCCCCCCACCTATTCTCGGCTCCAACAAGGGTCCCGTAAGCGGATTTGTTTTCATATTTAATTGGATTGTGTTATTGCTTTACATGACATATTACACAAGAGTTTAAGTGGTAAAATGGATATAAGAAAGGCATGAGGGGATCTTGAGTTCATAAACTTCACACACTACTCTCCTCCCTCCTCCTTCCTTGTTCTCGGCCGACTTCAAGCACCCACACTACCACCTTCATTCCTCCATTCTCAAACATTCTACATACACACAAGGGTGCTAAAGATCATATAAAGGAGCTTGGAGCTTGTGGAAGTGGAAAGACCTCTCTTGTTTGCTTTTATCCATCTCATAACCTCTCTTGATCATCCCTAGCCTTGTGCTAGTGGTAAGAGTCTTAATCTTGCTATATTACTTCCATTTTTAGTGGTTAAAGAAGTATCATAATCAAAAACTTGAAGAACACTAAAGATCATAAGCATGAAACATGAACATAAGCTTGTTTAATGAAGTAATCATGATGAATATGAGTTGTTATGCTTGTTGATCATTGACTGTTTGTAGGAATAATGTTGATCATCATAAGATCTTGCTAGAGCATGATTAAAAACATAATCTAGCAAGATGTAAGAATAGAAATTCTTGTAGGATGATGGATCATCCACACATAAAGCATGAACTTGAAAGAAACATAATGTTTTCTTGAAAAATCATGATCAAGTAAGTTGATAATCATATAGATCTAAAAATTTCATGAAGGATTTCTAAAGAAACCAAGTTAAAAATAAAAGTTTCATTTGATCTTGGTTCTTACATGAAAAATCTTGTTTTTAGTGGTTAAACAAGTGTAAGAACACTTGTGTAACAAGAAGATTGTATAAAGAAATATTTTTAGAAAATATAATTTGAAGTTGTAAACATCTAACTTCTTTTAAAATGAAGTTTTTAAAGAACTAATCACATTTCAAAGGGTAACAAGACTTACTAAGAGCACTAGTAAGTTACTACAAATTTTTACAAATATTCAAGTTCATGAAGTAGTAGAATATTACTTGATCTTGGCAAAATTGGTAAGGGTAAGTTGTTTGTTGATGATTGTGAATTGATTATGTTGATTTTTATAAAAGAAAATGATATGCTTGAAAGCATGGAAACCTCCATTTTTAGGGGAAACTATGGCATAATTTTCTAAAAATATAAACACTTAGAAAAATATTTTTAAACAAATATTTACAAGTGTATTTTAAACCATGAATTTCCTACATAAACTTTGCCATAATTTTTGTTACAAAAATATAAATATTAGAGGTTGGTTTTCATAAATAAATGTGACTAAATATCTATTTAGGAAATATATATTTAGAAGACACCATGTGTGTGATTGATTGTATACTTTGTGTATTAGTTATATTATTTTAGGACTTGGAATAATATAACACATCAAAATACCAAGAATTACCGTCCAAAATATTAACAAAATTCCAAGGAATAAATATACACACTTACAAAATATTGGGGAAACCGAACTATGTAATATAGGACTTACGAAATATTCCGGAAAATTTATTCACAAAGAATATTTTGGTAAATAATATTTTGGACACCAAGGAAGTAAAATATGATTTTTACAATTCCTACAAGGATATATCATGTTTTTGACAAGAGAAAAATATATTATTTTTGAAATATTATTTTTGACAAGTATGAAATATATATTTTTCTTGAAATTTTTAGAAGATATATTATTTTTAAGAAATATATATTTTCTTACACAAAAATGAAATACAATATCTTCTCAATAAATATGGAACATATCATTTTTGGAGAAAAATGAGTTTATATATATATTTTCCAAGTGGGACTTGGAAATATGTTAAATTTTTGAACTCATGAGAAAATACGAATATCTTTGTCAACGAAAAATTATAAATAATTTTTCTAAGTAATATTCCTTAAAATATATTTTGGAAATATATATCGGATATTTATTAAAGATAATATTACGGAATAATTAATGTGATATTAAGTATAAGGATACTTAATGAATACAATAAATATACGTATTCTCGTACGTATAAATACACACCGGAATACGACCCCAAAACATGGCAAAAATATACATGTATAAGATACCCCCATCCTTGGGAAGGAAATGCAAGTATAAATACTTGGGAAGTATTATTACAATAATATAACTTAACAATTATTCCAAAATTTATAAATATAATTTAAGTTAAAATATTAATTATTTTAACAAATAATTATATAACTTGGAGTAATATCGAAGATTCGAACAAACGTAACTCAAAGACATTAATACTAAGCCAAGGCACGGCCCGTTCGTCTAATAGACATTAGTACGTTGTAGGTAGTCGTGTTCACCGAAGAAGCTCGAATTACGATTGCTGAAGACGCAAGACTGTGAGTTCATGATCCTCCTTTTCTTTTAACTGTTTTCAGTTTTATAAACTTCGGGGGTGAAGTACATGTTACAAAATGATTACATACATTTCCAATTGGTAAGGTTAGCTTTAGAAAGTACAGTAAATCATGTGAATGGGTAGGCGTACTCTTAAGACCATTAATTCTCGTGTTAGGACCGAGGGGCATGAGTGATAGATCTATTTGGGTGTAGCGAGCCCACACCCATGTGGACCGGGGTTTGGCCCATGAGATGACTATGTCTTACAGCCGGAAGCCCGGTACAAAATCTGCTAGGTTTGAGCCTTCCTATGCCGTTGCACGCATGTTAATGACCTTGCAAACCATTAATCGATCTGTTTCCATGTTTTGCTTTCATACCAGGATTTACAAACATACATTCATACAATGATTACAAGGTTTTATTAATACACACAAACAAACACATGAACTCGCTCAACTTTTGTTGATGTTTTAAAAATACATGTATTTCAGGGAATTAAAAGTGGATTTGGCGGGGCGTTGGACGTTTCAGGTTGCGTTAAGAATAAAAGATGTCATCTATGGTCTTGAGATTTGGTTTGGGTGTCCTATCCTGGACAAGACACCACTTCCAAATCTTGGTTCATTTAGAGTTTTTGACGAGTCCTTGTGAACTCTTAAACAATTCGTATGGTTTGTAAAACTTGAATTTTGGAGTCTTGCTTAAACAATGACGTTTGTGATGTTTTCAAATCTATTTAATGGATGACGATCTATGCTTTTATCATATAGTTGTGTTATGATTGAATGCAATGGTATTTAGAAAGTAACACCATAATCACGCTACCGCAAAAGTCAGGGTGTGACATCTACATGGACACCGGGGGCGTTTCGGGATACCCTTCAACTTTCTTTGCGAAGTACAATTAATATATCTCGACTTTGTTTTATATATCAGGGATACCCCTAAGCAAATATTATAATGTCCACTCAGTATACTAGTTTAGATGAAGATGAGATGGAATGAAAATTTTCGATCGACAGAAACGAAAATTCCGGTCGATAAGAACTTGCAGGTTGCTGCAACTCATGGAAAAGATGAAGTCATTGGGAAATGCATAAAAATCAACGTTCGTTCAATGAAAAAGCAATATTGGGAACATGAAAGAAAAACAATTGTACTTAATATAGTAAAACTTAATTTCTTTTATAACCATTTACCTGTTTATTTTATTTATTTTTTATTTTGTTATTTATCATTTATACAGTATTGTATTTACTTTATTTTAAGTTTTTGGCTTTTTTAAAGATATTTTTATCACAAACAAAATATTATTTATAAAACTTCTAAATAATATTTAAAGTTTTATAAAAAAATATTTGATAATTTTCTCGTGTGTGTTTCACACATTGATAAAAAAAATGATAATCAACATATGTTTTAAAATGAAAAAAATGAAATTATAGTTGGATGCTATAATTATTTTGTTTTCATTCTCTCACACTATATTATAAAGCATGGATTAAGAATGGTTGATTAATTATTTTGCTTCTAAAAATAGTTTTATAACACTAATATCTAATACCTAATTTCAATCATATCTTATCTCAAAAAATTATATTGTAATTTCTAAATCTTGTTACTAAGTGTTTAATAATTTTTTATTCAACCCATGAGTCTGTAACCTAATAATTATATATATATATATATATAGAGAGAGAGAGAGAGAGAGAGAGAGAGAGAGACAAACACTAGTCGCAGATGACCCTATGTAAAAGAATATTTTTAAGGGCCCATTTTACTAGCTGCACAGGGACCCTCGAATACTTAGAAATGGTGAAAAAAAATTGAGATACCTTTGATTTTTTCTTCTAGTTCCGCCACTGTGTGAGTGTTAGTAATCTTAAGTTATGCAGGTAATTTGCGTATAAAAATTTACATTCATGAATTCAATCTTTGTAAGAGTGTTAGTAATCTTAAGTAATTCTGACCTACACCATTATATAGACTTTACCGTAATTTCTTGTTTTATTTTATTATGTTTAAGGTTTTTTGTTTTTTCTTTAAGACCAATCGTTTTGAAAGCGATGTATTTGAATTTTATGTTTTGGATTCTACTCAAAATTTTTGGATCACTGTTATTACCGTCAAAATTATTACTTAAAAGTTTTAATGTCCAATTTTTGTTTCATTGCTATATTAATGAAGATTATTACTACTTCGTTTTGTTAACACGTTGAATGATTTTGATATATATGCATTCACCCTTAACTTATTATTGGAACAACAGTCTTTTAGAAAGTTGCTTAATCTCTCGGCGCATCATTTTGAACCATATAATCTGTTATGAAGAAGTAAAATATTTAGCCCAACTACTTATAATCCTAAACACACTCTACTTAACATCTATTTACAAATTACATATTAATTTAGTATGTGTATGATCACACGGTTAACGAAACTAGTAATTAGAACAAACACAATGATCAAATCAACATTAATACAATCGACTTTCATTTAGCGTTATCTGGACCAAAAAGCAGGTTTGAAACACAAAGGTGGATCTTCTAGCTGGTGAATTTGAAGTCGTGGTTGTTGGCCGGGTGGTGGGCTTGTATTAGTCATGGGTTTGATAGAAGGAAAAAAAAAAAAAAAAAAAACTATTTTTTCGCTTGTGCTTTTTAGTTTTTATTCATTTGCTAAGGTTTTCTCTATGTTCTTATTTGGTTTTGCAATGGTAAAATAATTCAAATGCCCTTAGGTTAAAGACACCTTGTAACACTGAAGGAAGCGGGGGCTTGGGTAATTGGGAGCTTTGCTCGACACGTAGCGATTGTAGGCTCCACCGGACCACCCAAAAAAATTGGGTGTGAAAGCTGCGTGAGTTAGTAGTGTTGGGCTGCAATATTGGCTGACTTTATTTTATTTATATATTTGAGATTTATAAAATAAAATACAAACTTATATTATTTAAAAAATTACATAACATCCTAACAATTAAAAAAAAACTACTTAATAAATCTTAAAAATATAAAAAAAAAATTAGTTACTAATTCCTAAAAAAGAATTACAAAGTTCTATAAGAGTGTGCCTATTGGCACACTAAAGTGTCTATTGGCACATCAAACCCTAGCAAAACCCTAGCAAAATCAGGTTACCCTATACGCTGCGTATTGACCTATAAAGTTCTATAAGAGGTTACCCTATACGCTGCGTATTGACCTATACGCAGCGTAGATAAACCATAGATCTCAGTGCCTGATAACCAATCATTGCACAGAAAACAAGGGGAGTATACGCTACGTATAGGTCAATACGCAGCGTATACCTAACTAGTGTATATAAGGAATTAAGTTTCATATTCTAACAGCTTCTAGTAGGAGGATAAACTGGTTAAGGCGTTGCGGTTCTAAACGAGAGGTCACGAGTTCGATCCTTGCAAGGGCCGGTTCTTTAAAGAAGACCCCCTTTTTACCGATTTTTGATATATTTACACTTTGGTCCCTGAAGTTTCAATTTTTACAAAAATAGTCCCTGCAGTTTCGAAAATTGACACAAATGGTCCCTGTACTGTTCAGTTAAGTATGCTAACTGAGTTAGTGTTTAAAGAAGAAATCTTTATATGAAAGTTAACCTGGCTAAACCATTCAGTTAAAATAGTTTCAATAATGATCTTATTAGTCCCTGAAGTATGAGTTTCATAAAATGACCATATTAGTCCCTGAAGGTGAGTCTACGCTGCGTATAAAATGACCATATAATAATAATAATAATAATAATAATAATAATAATAATAATAATAATAATAATAATTATTATAATTATAGTATTTTAACAATAATAACAATAATAATAATAATTATAATTATAATATTTTAAACAATAATAATAATTATTATAATTATAATATTTTTAACAACAACAACAATAATAATAATAATAATAATAACAATAATAATAATAATTATAATTATAATATTTTTAACAATAATAATAATAATTATAATTATAATATTTTTAACAACAATAATAATAATAATTCTTTTAATGTGATACCTCATTTATTTGAAACGGATTGCCCAGGGTAGATGGTTCATAAAGTGATGTGTTACGGGGCTCATAACCATATCCACCATGTTCTTCGTATCCACCGTAGCCTCCGTATCCACCTTCACCCCCAGATCTATCGTATCCACTGTATCCACATTCACCACCGTATCCACTGTAACCACATTCACCCCCATATCTATCGTATCCACTGTATCCACCTTCACCCCCGTATCCACTGTATCCACCTTCACCCTCGTATCCACCTTCACCCACGTATCCACTGTAACATCCGTATCCACCTTCACCCCCGTATACCCCGTAACCTAGATACGATTGCTGCGTCGGGTAATATGGTTCATCAACAGGTGCATTCTCAGCACCGTATCCACTTTGTTGCACGTACGAAGATTCATACCCGTATCCGTAATCCGGATACACTTGATGCGCTGGGTAATTTGGTTCATCAACAGGTGGAGTGGGAGTCTTGTTCAAGTCTAGCAACTGTGTTTTTTGATCAACAGGGACTCCAGACACAACATCCTCCTCCTCATTGGCATCATTTGCTCCCCATGTGTCGTTAGAATAGCGATTACCGAAATAATTCTCGGTCCAAAATGATGACATTTTAACAAGACTGAGCAAAAAACAGAACAAATGATTTTGGTTTGGGGTGTAAATTGTTAGTGAAGAAGAAGAAGATGAAAAAGAAAGCAGGGGATGAACTCGAAGGAACCAGAGATGCATGGATAAATAGACTTTCAAATTTACTTCAATACGCAGCGTATAGCTCTCTACTCCCCGTATTACTTTATTCACGTGCCTAGACAACATCGTATCAGTGTCAAATCAGTCTGACATACGCTGCGTATTGATCAATACGCAGCGTATAGGGTTACCAGTATTCGCTGCGTATTGACCAATACGCGACGTATGTCAGACTGATTTGACATGGTACTAGGTTTGACTGTCTGGTCGTGTACCTGCCCCTTACATATGCTGCGTAGAGGTCAATACGCAGCGTATGTAAACCCTAAGTGTGCAGATAGCCTGCCAAGATGTGCAAATAGTGAGGGCCTTCTATAAATATTAAAGTGGGAACCCACTTAAATTCTGGATTTCCGTTGTGCCTCCACTCGATCTTCACGATCTCCATTCGATCATGGCTTAGGTCCCCCGTAGAGACACGATAGAAACAAACTTTAAACCGATCCGGCTTCGGTTTTAGTTCACACCACTTGTGTTGGCAGGTGTTTAGATTGCAGCGATTGTTACCAACGTGTTGTTGGTATTGTTGGAACGCTTGTCCCCACTACGCGGTTTGAAGGTGTGAGGGTATTTATAGGTAGAAATTTGTAAGTTTTTTTGAAAATTTTGATTTTTACCATTAAACCGCCAAGCCAAACGGCTATGGTTAACAGTCAAAAATGAACATCTAATCCTGGCTAGCCAGCTCACCCCGCCCCACGCCAGACTTTAAAGCAACGTTGGTTGGGCAACGCCAAACCTAATGTTGGCACGGAGTAGGTTAGCTAGTGTTGCCTGGCTTCCCTCGCCAAACCAACGCCCCTACTCCCCGTATTCTAAATAGTTTGTTAACGCCTCAAGTTTGAATTTTCAAACCAGCTGTATAATTATTAATGAAAGTTAAAACAATTTAATTATAGAGTAAATTACAAGTTTTGTCCTTTATGTTTGTCCAAAATTGCAGGTGCTGTCCTTTGTCTTTAAAATTGATGAGTTTTGTCCTTAATGTTTGCAAATCTTGCACGTTATGTCCTTTAGGCCAAACCCAGTTAGATTTTTTGGTTAAAACTGGTCATGTGCAAGGCATGTGAGGGTACATTTGTCTTTTCACCATTATAGGGACTATTGTGTAAAAGAACTTATCTTTAGGAACTATTGGGTAAGTATAAAAAAGATATTTAAAATAAAAAATATATATAAAAACTCTTGTCTCTCTCTCTAACCTACTGAACATCTCACTCTCTCTAACCCTTGTCTCTCTCTCTAACCTACTGAACATCGGAGATGCAGGCCGCCGGAGGTGATCAGATTTTCCCCTCTCTCTCTCACTCTCATCAGATTTTCCCCTCTCTCTCTTCTCTCTCTCTCATCTGAAAATCCATTCTGGGAGATCTCTCTGTTTTATGAAACAAGAATGGTTGTTGGAGGTGATTAGGGGCCATCTTTCTGTTTTATGAAACATCTTTCTGTTTTATGGTTTGGTGATGGGGGTGGAACCGCCACTGAAACCCCACCAAAACCCTAACCACATCTTCATCTTACCGCCGTATATGGTTAGATTTGATCGGATTTCAATCTAGTTGCAGGCTTCGAAACAAGAAAGATGGTCAGATATCACAGTTCTTATCCTTATTGTATAAATCAAAAGTTTCACCGAGTTGATGCCTTTCGGCGACGGAGATGATGTTTCAGCCGCTTTGATGGGTGCTGATGTTTTCCGACGCGGCGATGAAGATGATGTTGTGAAGAAGAATAATAGTGACGAGTGGGGATTAGGTCAGAGATTGTTAGGGTTTCTTCCATATCTCCATATTAGGTCAGACTTTAGAGATTTGGGGGGATTTCTTTCAACAGCGGGTACAGTGGATTAGCTTAGACTTTAGGGAAGTGATTTTGTTGAGCAGGTTGTGTTTTAGGGTTCTTATTCAGCGGCTTCTGATCTGAGCTAGCTTAGACTTTAGGGATCCTGAAAGTGATTTTGTTGAGCAGGTTATGTTTTAGGGTTCTTATTTAGCGGCTTCTGATCCTGAGCAATCTACATGTATTGATCTCTTCATCTTCATCTTGTTGTGAATTTGTGATTTGTGAATTATGAATTTGAGAATTGTTGTGAATGAATCTTGATGAATGGAGTTTTAAAGATGAATTAGGCAGTTGGTGGGTTTTGTATGATACACCAGATGGATATGGAGTTGAAGCTGTGGTGAGTCTTGAAGAAGATCTGCATCAATGGCCCGTTCTCGAATTTGATTTATAAATCAATTACAATTGGTAGTGGTTTATTTGGAGATGGTTGTAGATGATGAAGGGTGGTAGAGGTAGTGGTGGCGGTGAAAGGGGGTGGTGGTGGAGGTGCAGGATGGTGGTGATAGGTGGTTGCTAATTTCAGAAAATATATATATATATATGGTTATAAAAATAATATTTTAAATTATTTTGTTTTATTTTTACATATTAGCCCCTTGATATAATTTATCTTACACAATAGTCCTTGGACAATGAAATTACAAATGTACCCTCACATGCCTTGCACATGACCAGTTTTAACCAAAAAATCTAACTGGGTTTGGCCTAATGGACATAACGTGCAAGATTTGCAAACATTAAGGACAAAACTCATCAATTTTAAAGACAAAGGACAACGCCTGCAATTTTGGACAAACATAAAGGACAAAACTTGTAATTTACTCTTAATTATATGTTCTTGTGACATACAAGTAAATATAGAGCTATCTTATCGGTATTGTACATAGCACATAAAAAGATAAAAATGCTATGCGTCACCACCTCACAAGCATGGACGAATATACCGAAACCAAAACAAAAACCAAAACGTGATTAAACACGAGATTATGCAAAAGGGAACTGATGATTTTGAAGAATTCTCGATCTTCATGACCATCATGACCATTACGACCATCACGATCACCACTGTCAGCAACTCCAGAAACTAAAACTTTTCCAGATTTCTGACTATTTTTTCGGGTGAAAACAAATCGACTAATAGTTCCAAAGGAACGATGGACCTTGCGCGATATCCCCATCGCTAGAATTCCCCTCATCGTATTCAGCAAAATGAGGAGAAATCATCGGTGGTGGCTGCATGAAATAGTCATCAAACCCCGGAAATATATCATAATCCATCACATTATTGCTATAACTATCACGTAACACAACCGAAGACGATGTAGAGTCTTCCATGGGTGCGACCACATCAGGAACAACCGAATTGGCATAGCGAGCTGCAGCAGCCTGTATCTGGGACGAAGAAAGAGACGTTCCACCAGGAATGTTGGGTAGTTGATCAGGGAAGTTGAACTTAGCCGAGCTGCCACGAAGACAGAAGGCTGCAGCGTCAAAAGCTCGAGCCGCTTTCTCTGGTGAGTCATATGAGCCTAACCAGATCCTCTCACGGCTGTTTGGCAGCCTGATCTCTGATACCCATTTCCCCCATTTCCTCTTTCTCACACCTTTATACTTTGGCTCATGCGTAGAAGACCCTTCTGATTCAGGTTTCATCATGATCAGTCTTTGGCGTTTGCTTTGCTGATGTTACTCTATATATATGTATGTGTATTTGTGTGGGAATTAACATTCAAGGGTCTGCGCAGAAGCAGATGAAATACTGAAAAAGACTGAAGGTCAACCGGACGCGTAATCTGGAATTCTTTGGTAAAACCTTAAAAGAAACTCACCCAATTAAATAGGTTTTCGCACAGCCGAAATAATCATCAAAAGATGTAATCGTTGACCTATGTTAAACCATAAGAACATATATAATAATAGTAATATTAATTTCTATGATAAAAAACTTACTATGTTTTTTAAGGGGATGAGACTTGATTTACGCGGTTCCGGAAATATAATCTAAAGAGCACGTGTGTTAATGGGAATGTGGTCATTTTCAAGGCCAGACATGATGATTACTGCATCGCTGCCTACTGACCGTTAATAATCTTCTTATCTTCTTTTCTTCTAGATCCAACTTTTTCAATTTTCCTCCCTCCGATTTGTCTATTTTTAGTCTTTTTAGTGTTTTGATCATAGTACTTAATACATTTTTACTAACACAAACTAGTTGTAAGAATAGAAAGAATTGCATGAGTAGTTTATTGAGTTTGGTATGTTTAACAATGTACAATTTTGAAATGTTATATGCATTAGTACAACGTTATTTGACATCGTCTCTCTCACTCTCACTTTATATATATATATATATATAGGGGAGCGCTAAAATGAGAACCACCTACAGTTATGAGAACCATGAGAACCACTTTCTAGCCTTTAGATCTTTAGAATAGATGGATGAGATTAAAAGTAGTAAAAATTAATATTAAATGGTTTTTGTCTTATTATGTCTTTAATATTATAATCCAAAAGGGTATTTAAGTAATTTTTTTTTTTTTTTTGTCTTATTAAGTTTATTGTTTTTTATTACAATTTTGTCCTATTACATTAATTATTTTTTCTCTAAAATCATATTTCTTTATTAAACAAAAAATTTTGAAAATCAGATTTTTTATATAAAAAAATTTTATGCGCGTTTTTTTACCACTCGTTTTTTACGCGCGTTTTTTACGACCCGTTTTACGCTCCGTTTTTTCACGCCGATTTTGCGAACCGTAGTTTTTAAGTGCCGTTTTTAGGCCCGGTTTTAGGCGCCGTTTTTTGCCGCGCCGTTTTTTACGTCACGTTTTTTACAAGCCGTCCCGTTTTAGCGCGCCGTTTTAGCGTCACGTTTTTTTACAAGCCGTCCCGTTTTTTGCCGTCCCGTTTTAGCCGTCCCGTTTTTTGCCATCCCGTTTTTTGCCGTCCCGTTTTAGCCGTCCGGTTTTTTTTACAAGCCGTCCCGTTTTTTGCCGCGCCGTTTTTTACGTCACGTTTTTTACAAGCCGTCCCGTTTTTTGCCGCGCCGTTTTTAGCGTCACGCTTTTTTACAAGCCGTCCCGTACAAAGCCGTCCCGTTTTTTGCGCCCCATTTTTTACGTCCCGTTTTTATGTCCCGTTTTTACGCGCCGTTTATACGGCCCGTTTTACGCGCCGTTTTTCTACGCCGCGTTTTTTCAGGCCGTTTTTTTACGACCGGGTTTTTAAGTGCGTTTTTTTATTCCCGGTTTTACGCGCCGTTTTTACACTTTTTATGTTTTACGTTTTACGTTAACCTTTTTAGACTTTTTACATCTTAAGTTTTACGTTAAAATTTTTACGTTTTACGTTAAAATTTTTACGTTTTACGTTAAAACTTTTTACTTTTTACGTTAAAACTTTTTACTTTTTACGTTTTACGTTAAAAACTTTTTACTTTTTACGTTTTACGTAAAACTTTTTACTTTTTAGGTAAACCTTTTTACTTTTTACGTTTTACGCGTCGGTTTTTTACGTTTTACGCCCCGGTTTTTTACGTTAACGTTATTTTTACGTTTTACGCGTCGGCTTTTTACGTTTTACGCCCCGGTTTTTTAGGTTTTACGCGTCGGTTTTTTACATTTTACGCCCCGGTTTTTTACGTTACCGTTTTTTTTACGTTTTACGCGCCATTTTTACGTTAACGTTATTTACGTTCAACGCGCCGGTTTTTTGTCGTTTTTTAAACTTTATACGTTTTAGGTTATACTTTTAATACTTTTTACTTTTTAAGTTTTATGTTTAACTTTTTACGTTTTACGGTTTACGTTAAAAAAGTTTACATTTTACGTTAAAAATTATAGGTTTTACGTTTTACGTAAAACTTTTTACATTTTACGTTTTTTACGTAAAACTTTTTACGTTTCACGTTTTTTACGTAAAACTTTTAACGTTTAACGTCTTACGTTTTACGTTTTACGTAAAACTTTTTACGCTTTACGTTTTTACAACAAAAAAAAGTTTACGGTTAACAAAAAGTTTACGGTTAACAAAAAGTTTACGGTTTACGTTAAAAAGTTTACATTTTTACAAAAACTTTTTTACCCAAAAATGAACGCACTCAGAAATCGCAAACTCGTGAGGTGTCTCAGATATATCGCTATCATCATCGACTAGGGGGGGAAAATAAAAAAAACATCAAAACAAAGTGCATCTCGAAAAAAAAAAACGGGTTAAAAAAAACGAAGTTTTGGCTCAGATTTTCCGAACATCAGAGGCTGCAAAGTGGGGTTGCGGGTTCAAAAACCTACCCTCCAACATCTTGTCGCGCCCTCGTCATCAAAATATGGGAGGTTTTTTTTTTTTTTTTTTTTTTTTTGCATCATCATCGCCCCAAACCCAAAATGGATCAAAACCCACATATTCAAAACATTCAAAAGCACCTGATGAACATCATTCAAAACACATTCAACAGATTCAAGCAGATTCACCAGATTCATAAAGCACCATATTCAACATAATCAAAGAAAACCCAGCAAACAATAACAACCATACATGTTGTACATACCCAAAAACCAAATCAAAAATGAAACCCCAGCAACAATAATGAACATCATTCAACAGAATCAAACCCACCAAAATGAACAGACCACTGTTTTTTACAAAGCCACCAAAATAAATCAAAACCCCAAAACTTTTTGAATCAAACAACAACATCAAAACAGAAACAAATCAAACCTTTGGGAAATCATCAAGAATCAACAACACAGGAGGAGACCGGGACCTCCGCCGCTCACGGCGGGGCTGCCGCCGGCCCACCACCCAGCCATCGAACCACCACCACCAGCCTTGAACCAACTAAACCACCACCGCCTCCGCCTCTGCACAACTCCCACCAAACCACCGCCCCCACCACCGCCTTCCGCCGCCCCCACCACCGCCTTCCGCCCCCGTCTTCCGCCGTCGACCACCCAGATTCAAACCCACAAGGCAAACCCACAAAGATTCAAAACCCAGATTCAAACCCACAAGATTCAAAAACCCATATTCAAACCCTGATTCAAACCCCATATTCAAACCACCCAAATCCAAGAACCACATAATCAAGAATCACAAAAGACCCCAAATTCCAGGAGATCGAGAGGAGCATGACCTGGGTCGCCGGTCTTCATCAAGCAGGGGGGGAGGTGTCTTGCCGGAAACAGAAGATCGAGAGGAGCCGGACAGGAGATCGAGAGCAGCCGGACCTGGGTCGTCGGCCTCCTCTTTCTCCTCATCTCTCTGATCTATTCATTCGTAGCACCACCACCAGACGGTGGTGGTGGTGGTGGTTATTTGTTGAAGTTTGAAGATGAAAGAAAATAAATGAGAGAAGTCTGCAACTTTAAATAGAAAAAGAGAGGAGAGAGAGTCTGCATTAAAAGAGGAGAGAGGTGAGAGGATGGACATGACATATGGGGTAAATGACCAAACTACCCTTTGAGTTGTCATATTCTGATTGGTGGAGATTGGTTCTCATGGTTCTCATAACTGGAGGTGGTTCTCATTCTAGCGGCTCCCTATATATATATATATATAGGAAGAAGATCATGCGAGAACCACCTCTTATTGCGAGAACCGCGAACTAATGTGAACACAACCTAAAATGCCTAAAAATAGCTAAAAATCACACAAATTTTTTTTTAATATTTTTTTATATAAAAATCGCTACTTTTCGAAGAAAAAAAAATTAAAAATTTTTTTTTAAAAATTTTTTTTTTTGCCCACTAAAAGTAGCGATTTGAGCATAAAAAATATTAAAAAAAATTTTAGATTTTTTTTAGATTTTTGTAGTTTTTTTGAGGGTTTAGTTTTTAGCATTTTAGCTTGGGGGGGGTAGGTTTTTTTTTAGGTTTTTTGGGGTTTTAGTTTTTAGCATTTAGCTTGGGGGGGGGGGGTAGGTTTTTTTTTTGGGGGGGAGGGTGGGGTTAGGTTTTTTTTAGCTATATATATATAGAGAGAGAGAGAGAGAGAAAGAAAGTATAATGTACTTCACGCCTTAACGTACATTAACGTACTTCACGAAATATATAACACGCATAATTATTTTTTTGACCAAAATAACGTGCGTGATTTTGGATCCCATGCGTGATTATGTGGTCCCATGCGTGATTATATGTTCCATGCGTGATTATAACGGTTACCATTGTCTCCTACGTGAAGTATGATAAGCCGTGAAGTATGTTAACCTTTCTATCTCTCTCTCTCTCTCTATATATATATATATATATATATATATATATATATATATATATATATATATATACATATATAGGGTAGGGATCCTAAGAGAAGTCCACCCTATTTGATAAACTTGAGAAGCAATCTGGACCACACATTTTCCATAAGCAAAAAATGCAAAAAAAAGTGAAAAAAATGCAATTTTTTTTTTTTGGAAAAATCGCAGCTTTTTCTTTAAGGATTAAATTTTTTATTTTTTTTTTTAATTTTTTTTTGGGATTTATACACATTTGTATATTGTTAATCTTTTAACTATACATATATGTATATTGTCAATTATACATATATGTATATACATGTTTAAAATTGAAAAAATATGTGTTATAAATCCTAAACCTTATACCATAAACACTAAAGCTAAACCTTAATGCTAAACCCTAAACCCTAAAGCTAAACCCTAATTCTAAACCATAATGCTAAACCCTAAAGCTAAACCCTAATTCAAAACCCTAAAACTAAACCCTAAAGCTAAAACTAAACCCTAAAGCTAAACCATTAATGCTAAACCCTAATGCAAACCCTAAAAATAAAGCTAAACCCAAAAGTTAAAGCTAAACCCTAATGCTAAACCCAAAAGCTAAACCCTAATGCTAAACCCTAAATACTATTACTAAACGCTAATGCTAAACCCTAATGCTAAACCCTAAAGCTAAACCCTAAAGCTAAACCCTAAACCATAAAGCTAAACCCTAAACCCTAAATACTAATGCTAAACCCTAAATAACACTTATTTTTCAACTTTAAACATGTATATACATATATGTATAATTGACAATATACATATATGTATAGTTAGAAGATTAACAATATACACATATGTATAAATCCCAAAAAAAAATTAAAAATTAAATCTTTAAAGAAAAAGCTGCGATTTTTCCAAAAAAAAAAATTGCATTTTTTTTTTCATTTTGTTTTGCCTTTTTTTGCTTAGGGAAAATGTGTGGTCCAGAATGCTTCTCAAGTTTCTCAAATAGCCTACTACTTCTCACATGATCCTTATCCTATATATATATATATAGGATTAGGTTCAAACGTGAACAAAATCACAAGAGTGAACTGCGTGAACTGATCTGTACCCTTGATTTTTATGATCTTGAGATTAAAATGAGTGGCTTGATGGTAATTATTTGATTAATTTTTTCCATTTAATTAAATACAAAAAGGGTATATGTATAATTTCAATATTAAATTGATTACATAAATCTCTCACAAATCAAATCAAGGATTAGGAAAGATGTAACTTAATTTAATTATTAAAATAATTATTTGTTTAAATGCGATGTACATATGTGTATTTTGATTTTGCCCTCTTTTTAATACGATGTACATATGTGTATATCGTCTGTTTTTATATAGTGTTATATAGTGTTACATGGTGTTATATAATGGTTTTTGGTGTTATATAATTCTGTAGTGTTATATAATTCTGTAGTGCAACCACCAAAAAACACTATATAACACCATCAATTATTAATTCTGTAGTGCAACCAACATTCAGAACTGTATAGTGTTATATATTTTTATATAGTGTTACATGGTGTTACATGGTGTTATATAGTGTTTTTTGGTTTATATAGTGTTATATGATGGATGCATAGTGTTATATGATGGATGTATAGTATTATATATTTCTTGTAGCAGTTACATATTTTTGTATTTTTAGAATTTAGGATCGATAGAATTTAGAAGTTAAATTTGAATGGCTAGAATTTAGGAGTACTAGAATTTAGGAGATGTTACCTAATCTGAAACATATACAAAGACACTATTACCCCCAACAATTTTCAAATCAGTCCATATAATTAAAACACAATTTATAATTTGGTCCCTATTGATCTCAACCATTAGATCAAAGATCTAATGGTTTAAAACACTTCTTACACTTCTCACACTTTAGACACTTTGTACACTGATGCGTGTGAAGTGTTATATAGTTTTTAATGTATATTTAAGCCCTTTTTAACACTTTTAGCCAAGTTTTAAATTTATAAAACACGATATTTACTAACACTAAACACACATAAGGGCAAGTGCACCCATCGTGAGCGTAGTATAGTGTTGGTAAGATACCGAGGTCGTCCAAGGACACAAGAGCTTTTAGTACCGGTTTATCCTCAACGTCTAATCAAATCAAAAGTTTAGTAAAAGGTTTTTAAACAAGAAAAATAAAACTAACTAAAATGCTGAAAGTAAAAATAAAAATAATAAAAAACAGATAGACAAGATAAATCACTTGGATCCGACTCGTATTTAGTGTAACCTTTGATTATTTCCGCACTTTTGCAATTTTTAAGAGATTATCTTAGTTATTGTAGTAGGCCCCTCTTCTAAAGGTGACGTTACCATCAACCCAGTAGTTTGAGTCAGCAAGGATACAATCCTAAAGGGTTGGATTATTGAAAGATAATTAATTAAATTATTAATGCATATTATGGTAGGTCCCTCAGGCCCCTCTTCTGAAGGTGACGTTACCCTCGGCTAAGTAGTGTGAGTCAGCAAGGATACAGTCCTAAGTAGCCGGGTTAAAGTATTAATAGTAGTTTACATATGAGGGGATCAAGGAGTTCGGACCCCCGCCATCCAATACCAGTGGGTATTGAAGGAGGTCCTACTAAAGTTGACCCAGGTCCTTGCAGGATCTATACACTGAACAAGGCAAGTCTCTTACCAAACCGTTCCCTTAACCCCCAAACCGTGGAGATATGAATGGTGAAAATCTTTTATTTTATATAGACAGTAAAATAATGACAAGACACCACGGACAAACGATAAGGAAGACTCACCTTCAACATAAGAAACTAGTTATTAAAGTCATTAATACAAAACCAAATAAAAAGTGCTAAAAGATTAAAAATAAAAAGTATTACACTAGAAACTTGTCTTCACCAAGTGATGTAAGAGACTTAGGCAAACATGGCCTTTGATTGTCAAGAACTCTTACGATCAATCTTGGATCCCGAGACTACTCACACACTCTATGATGGATGATGGATGATGGTGGTGGATGTGAGTTGTGATGGTGGTGGTGGTGGTGGTGGGTGAAGTGTGAGAGAGGTGGTTTGCCAAGGGATGGTTTGCAAATTAGCCAAGCACCCTTATTTATAGCCTGCACAGAAGCCCGGACACGGCCCCGTGTCCACCCATCTTCTCTTTTTTCATTAAATGCAGTTTGTCTGCATTAGTTGACCACGCCCCCGTGTCCGCTGGGCACGACCCCGTGTGCAGAAGCGTATCTGTACTATCAAGATTTTCCTAGATTCTGCGAATCTTAGAGTTGACCACGGCCCCGTGTCCGCTGGGCACGCCCCCGTGGTGGGTGATAGAAGCTTCTACAACTTTGTCTTTTCTGCAGACACTTGAGCACGCCCCCGTGCTCAGGGAGCACGAGGCGTGTTCAGCCTTCTGTTCTCTTATTTTTGCATGGAGAGATGCTGTCGAGGGGTCGGGCATGCCACTTTTATTCCTTTTCTTGTATTTATGCTAGATTTGGCTGCATTTTTGCTTCTTTTGTTCATTTAAGCTCTTTTAACCCTAAAAATGTCGCAACCCCCGTCCCCTTATACTAATACAGGAACGGGCGGCCGCGAGCCAGTTTAGGTGGTATCGCGTATTGTCTAATTTGGCAGCGGAATTTTCATCATGACCGTAGTTAGGAAATATTTGATCAGAGTAAAATACCACATTTTCATAATATTAAACACATGGGATAAAACCCAAGTTTTAAGTACACACATTTTCATAGGAATAAATCCTATTTTTATTTAATAAAAACATCTATTTCTTTTTAGGTAACTTTATTGCCACTTTTCCAAGCCTTCAGTGCTGTCCAGCTGGCTTCTATTTGGCTTTCACATTTTGTTACCTGAAACGCGTTTAAAAACATTTTGTCAGTGGAAAATATTGGTGAGTGAATCCCAGTTTAATAAAAATGATTGTACAGTATTGAGGGCGATCTGGCAATTACATTTGTTTCCAAGTTATATCAATTAACATCCATGGTACTGTTAGACCCGACTTGTGGAAATGTTACCCCTTGCAAGGCAGTAACATAACTTTGTATACAAAACCCCAATGTACTCATGATAATTGTATTCTTACAAATACTCAATAACTGCTTAATATATAATTAATCGTGTGAGGTTTTGTAAAAACAGTTAACAAAAAGGAGATTACTCACAAAAAGGTTTACACAAAAAGAGGATTACTCACATTGCTGTCTTAGATTTTCTGTAAGGGTTCCCTGGGAATTATCTATAATTTACACAAATGCACACGTGTTAGTATAATAACCCATTTTAACATTAGTAATACCCTCCCCGAGACGGCATTCCAACGACTACGTTGGGCAGAACCACGACAGCCGTTACGGAACCCTAGATCAATCGGGCAGAGTATCTAATACGCATCCAGGGGTTATAATACTTACAACGGAGCAGAACTTCGTTATTTAGGGGGTATTATGCCCAAGTATAGCTTCTACTATGTGGAAATTCGTAAGAAAGAAAAGAAACTGAGCGACTGAAACTGATATCCCGAGCTCCCATTATATAGGGGTTGATTTTGACTTTTATGCGGCCCGCGTAAGGTATAGCAAAGGGGCTACGCGGCCCGCATCAACGCTGGGTCAACAGCGTAGGTGGTCAGGGTCACCTAGTAGGTTCAACACGTTGCGTGACACATGTCAACACCGGGGTTTGCTGGACCTTTAAGTTGTAGCGGCCCGCGTAAGGTGTGGCCATGGGCTACGCTGCCCGCGACAAGGTGGATTTCTTTGTTTTTATTTTATTTTTAATGTTAGATCATAATTTGGGCTCGGTTTTCACATACGGGGTGTAATTTAAGACATATTGGGATAATTTAAAATATATTAGGGTGTCGAAAAATTTATGAGGGTGTTGGTTTACTTTAGGGTTGTTATATCCTCCCCCACCTTGTTTTAGAGCTCGTCCTCGAGATCTACTGGAATAAGTGTGGATATTTCTTTTGCATTTCTGATTCAAGCTCCCATGTATACTCTGGTCCTCTTTTGGAGTCCCACTTCACTTTGACCAGAACTAATCTCTTGTGCTTGAGGTTCTTGACTTTTCTGTCTTCAATCTGCAGAGGTCTTTCTACAAACTTGAGTTGTTCATTTACCTCTATATCCTTTAGAGGCACTACAAGTGATTCATCAGCTAGGCATTTCTTGAGATTAGATACATGAAATACATCATGTATTCCTGCCATTTCCTCTGGCAGTTGTAGCTAATAGGCTACAGGTCCTATTCTTCTAATAATCTTAAAAGGTCCAACATACCTGGGACTTAGCTTTCCCCTTTTTATGAATCTTACCACTCCTTTCCAATGAGAGACTTTTAATAAAACTTTATCTCCTATTTGAAATTCCAACGGTTTGCGTCGGTTATCAGCATAACTCTTTTGTCGATCACGTGCTGCTTTCAGTCGTTCCTTGACTTGAATAATCTTGTCGGTTGTTTCTTGCACTATCTCAGGTCCAGATAGTTGCTTTTCCCCAATTTCTGCCCAACAGACTGGGGTTCGGCACTTTCGTCCATAGAGTGCTTCGAATGGTGCAACATTGATACTTGTGTGATAACTATTATTATAAGAAAATTCTATTAAAGGTAAGTGATCATCCCAATTACCTCCGAAATCAATTACACAAGCTCTAAGCATGTCTTCCATTGTCTGAATTGTCCTTTCGCTTTGCCCGTCTGTTCGAAGATGATAAGCTGTGCTTAGATTTAACTTGGTTCCCATGGCTTTTTGGAAACTTGCCCAAAAATGAGAAGTAAAACGACTGTCCCTATCAGAAACAATTGATAAAGGTATTCCATGTAATGAAACTATTTCATTAACATACAATTTGGCTAATTGTTCCATACTGAAAATTTCTTTCATTGGTAGGAAATGAGCTGACTTGGTTAGCCTATCTACAATCACCCAGATTGTATCATTTCCTTTTCTTGTTTTGGGTAATTTGGTAACAAAATCCATTGTTATCAATTCCCATTTCCATACTGGCATTTCTAATTGTTGCAGCAATCCTGAGGGTTTCTGATGTTCAGCTTTAACTTGTGAACAGGTTAAACATTTAGAAACATAGATTGCTATGTCCTTTTTCATTCCTATCCACCAGAAATTCTTTATTAAATCCTGATACATCTTATCACTTCCAGGATGCATTGTATACTTAGACTTGTGGGCTTCTTCTAATATACGATGGCGCAGGTTCCCTAACTTAGGTATCCACATTCTCTGTTTATGGAATCTCCAAATTCCATATGTTCCTTGTTCTAATTCCTTAATCATTCCTTTTAATTTTTTCAGTATCATCCTTGATTACTAATTCTTGTGCTTTTCTAATTTGCTCATTTAAATCGACTTTTAGATTTAACTTAAGAGAACGTACCCTTTTTGGCTTTTCGTGATATTTTCGGCTTAAAGCATCAGCCACTACATTTGCTTTTCCTTCATGATACTGGATATCACAATCATAATCACTGAGCATCTCCATCCAGCGTCTTTGTCTCATATTCAATTCTTTTTGCCTGAAAACATACCTTAAACTTTTATGATTAGTGAATATGGTAAACTTACTACCATAAAGGTAATGTCTCCAAATCTTAAGGGCAAAAATTATAGCTCCTAATTCTAGATCATGGGTTGAATAATTCTCTTCATGATTCTTAAGTTGTCTAGATGCGTAAGCTATAACCTTTTGGTGTTGCATCAACACACATCCATAACCTAGTTTGGAAGCGTCACAATAAACAACAAAGTCTTCAGTTCCTTCTGGTAACGCAAGTATGGGTGTATGGGTTAGTCTTTGCTTAAGAATTCCAAATACTTCTTCTTGTTTTGGTCCCCATTCAAACTTAATGGATTTACAGGTTAACTTAGTTAAAGGAATGATCCCCAATGAACCTTCCCCTATATATATAGTAACAAGATCAGGAGAAAACGCCTCAGAGTGTGAGAACGGTGAGAACGATTCTCAGCCACAAGATCTTAGTGGTTTGTGGCTGAGATTGAAGCGGTGACATTTTTGTAAATAATAGGGCATTGGAACTACCAGGAGGGGTAAAATAGGAAGTTCCAAACAAAGGTGCACATGCTAAATCACATGTCATTTTCCTTCATCATATTTAAACGACAATAACTTTTGTATACGTGATTATTTTTCGAAAAAAAAATACACCATTAAACTCAGCATTTTTTATCTTTCCTACGAGTATATTATTGATATACTTTTCGGAAAAAATGAAATGGTTTTTTTTATGGCGTTTTTTCTGAACTGTGTGTTTTATAGCGTTTTAGACTAGGTATTTTCATTGCGTTTTTCTGAACTAGGTGTTTTTATGGCGTTTTAAAGTAGGTATTTTCATGGCGTTTTTCTGAACTAGGTGTTTTTATGGCGTTTTAACTAGGTATTTTCATGGCGTTTTTCTGAACTGAGTGTTTTATGGCGTGTTCACATTGGTTCTCGCGGTTCTCGCAATAAGAGGTGGTCCTCGCAGAACACCAATGTATTTGCGAACTGAGTGAACAAATCTTGGCCATTGATTTACACACGTGGATGGCTAGGATTTCATCATCAAATCATTAAATACACTAGTGTATTTCATCATCAAATCCTGGCCACTGATCTACACACATGTATGGCCAGGATTAGTTCGCTCAGTTCGCAAACTACACTAGTGTTCACTCTTGAACCTAATCCTATATATATATATATATATATATATATATATATATATATATATATATATATAGGCCGGTTAACGTACAATACCACTCATCCTACATTATGTACGCGATGTTCACAGCCGTAGGATCTTCAATCAATCAAACTAATTTATATCATTCAATTAATCATATTAATATATTCAAATTTTATCAAAAAGGTTAAAATCATCATTACGAGATCATAATCTCTGTAATTGACGGAAGATAGTTAAAAATCGAACCCTGATTCAAATTCAACAACGTTAGATTCTTATTAACAACCTCCCTTCGTTCTTCTTGCTGCGATTTCATAACTGCTGATTTGGGAATTCTGAACCACAATAACATCGATCGACCAACGATTGAAGAAGATGATCCAGGTTGATTACTATAATATGTGAATTCAGTGTTTTCAAAGAAAGGGTTCGTATACCATGCGAAATGCATTTTGAACATGCGAAAAACAATTGAAAAACAAAGACAGGGTATTGATTTTTATAAGTATGCGAAAAGGAATTGAACATGCGAAAATAGGTGATGTTTTGATTATTATAACATGCGAACTATATGAAAGTATGATTTAAAGCATGCGAAAATAAACAGTTGATCATGTTTGTGGTTTGTTATAATGTGCGAAATCTGTTTCGAGCCACATGCGATTTTATAAACATTGATGCTGATGATTTCATATATCCACGTTGATTAAAAGTGCAGAATAAGAAATTATGAATTGATAATTAAAATAAATATAAATTTACTATTTTATATAATATAAAAATGGATTTAATAACGATGTGACTCTAATGTGACTTGTAATGATCACTTTTAACATAAATACCCTTAACTTACCACCCTACCTACATAATAAATTTACTATTTTAATGTATAATACTCAGACATAACAACTGTAGGATCGTTTGCACGACCAAACGAGTCCTTCAGAGAGATCTTGATCTATACGAGAGGCGGAAACAAACGTATTGATGTTGAATCAGCTTGATATACACTTTAAATGTCTTGTATATTGATTTAAAAGCGTTACAGATCAAATGACACTTCAGCAGCACTTTGGCTCTAGAATCAGCAACTCTTCCAAATGATTTGAACAAGGCACATATATATAGGCCAGCCCAATTCGTACGAAATGATCTCACACGAAATGGCCAGTGCCATTTCGTGCGAAATGGCCACAATATCCATTTCGTGCGAAATGGCCTATCCTACATGTTTCTCAATTTTTCTCGTATTACGTGCCTTGATCTATCAATCTAAATACAAGACTCGATACAAGACGAAGTCGACAGACATATGCACCAACAGACTCCCCCTTGGATGTTGACGAAGTCTTCGGTGTCGAGTCTTCAGCATGACAAGTCTTCAATCTTGATCAGTCTTCGTGCTCTTTCAAAGTATCTGACATTGTAAGCTTCCATCAAATTCTTCTCTTCTTCTATCAGCAGCTAATCTCTCATTTGGATGTTGATCTAGTCTTCAATCTCCTCTTTTTCTCGTTCATTCCAGAATCTTAATCCTGGCTCTATCTTTAACAAACTTTCAGGATCAGCAACTGGCTCTTGCATCTTCAGACTCCCCTTTGCTAGCAGACTCCCCCTTAAGTTGTTCAGGGATCGCAATCTGACATAGCTTTTGTTCTAGAATCGAAACCTGGCTCAAACTCTGCTCAGGCTTTATGCTCGGGGACCTGCACAAATCTCTACCCAACAATAAATTTCACAAAGATTTAACAAATTTAGAAAAACACTTGTAGATATTATTCAACATGATTTTACATTTTTAATCTCTGATGACCACTTGTAAGAATACCATTCAAAATTTGGCATTTCATTAAATTTGAAACCAATTTATCTTTTCAAAATCATTTCTCATTCCAAGACAAACTTTCCCAAACCTTTTGTTCATCATGTTTAGCACTCGGAATTTTGAAAATCAGCTTTTCAACATCAGTTGTTGAAAATAAGATGAAATAAAATCTTTTGATTTTCAAAGTTTTATGCTAAAACATACTAATAGAAAGCAATAAAGAAATATGTATAGACAATATTTTAGTGAGTTTGTGTAAGAGGATCATATCAGTTTATGACAAATCACTAGCACCGTTGAGCTTTAACACTTTAAGTTCTAAACGATTCACATAGATTGATGATATTATTATCCTCTTAAACTCAATCTAAAAACTTTCGAAATGCTTACCGATACGTTAAGATATATTAATTTTGCACTAAATTCTTATGGACCCCACGATCTCAGCATATCCCCTCATCATGCAATACACTGACTCAAGTAATGCCTTTAAACTTTCATCAACTGTGATATGTGCGAAAACAACGCAGAATGTTTAAACATTAACAATCAGGTCGATCTTTTGATACACAGAGAAAGTCCAATGTTTAAATAAAATAAGAAATAAGAACAAGTTGAAAATGTTTAGATCTTAACCACCAGTTCGATATTCATATATACGCAGAGGTGATCCAAGATTTAAACGAAACACCAAGAAAAATAAAGCAGAATGTTTAGGCACTAACATCCAGTTCGATACTCACGTATACGCAGAGGATGTCCAATGCTTAAACAAAATAAAGAAATCAAACAAGTTTAAATCTTTGCAAAATAAAATGCACAATCACAGTGACTTTTTCAGCAAGTTGTGAAAGTTCACAAACTGACCGGTTTTTATGCTCTTTTAGCATTCAGCGATTACTGAATAGGTACACAGTCATGAATGATAAAACTAAGTACTATGCTTTCAACCTCGTTTCCCACTAGAACTAGGCTTTTTCATTTAAGTTTGTATCGTTATCGCAAATCTACTAGTCTAGCTGAGCCTATCGTCACATCTTTAGTGAGACCGTTTATCACATTTTAACTTTCCATTTCTTTAGCGTACTGTGACAGTCCACTGATATACTATCATTTCCTCTTTTTTCACAACAAAACTCATTTTGAATTTTTCAAATGTTTTTGGCTTTTCGATTTTATCATGTTTTTGGATTTTTCAAATTTTCAAAATTTCTAAATTTTTTTTACTCCCCCTAAAATCCAAAATATGTTTCAATTTTTGATTTTACGGGAAAATTTGAAAATAAAAGCAGTAAACTATACAAGGTAAAGTGACAAACTGATGTGAATTGCTTCAAATCACCATCCACTTGGCATAAATAATCAAAACTCCCCCTGACAACAAACTATTTTCCCATTATGATTTCAAAACACTTAAGTTTGTTTTAATCAAATGGTTTTTCCGGAAAATTAGTTTGTGTGGTTTCATCACTTTGTTTTTTCAACCACTTGAAAAATCACTTGAATGAAAGTTAAATCAAGTTCAACTTAATGACCTTGATTAACCACTTGCAGGTACTTATCACAATATCACTTGTAAATCGAAATATGACATTTTTCAATTTTGAGAAAGATGCCGATTCATGCTCCACGATTACCAACTTGGGAGCTCCAGCAAGTCAGGATTTTAAGTAGAGAATGTTGTCACCCAAGCCTGACCAGTCTTGGGTGATTCCGAGTTCTTTTCACTCGGTGGGTAACTCCACCTCTTTGATTCATAAAATTCTTTTGCTCCTTTTACCTTTCCGTCGACCATCTTCCCAAAAATAT
Organism: Helianthus tuberosus; assembly: GCA_030545235.1. Classification (NCBI taxonomy): domain Eukaryota; kingdom Viridiplantae; phylum Streptophyta; class Magnoliopsida; order Asterales; family Asteraceae; genus Helianthus; species Helianthus tuberosus. The sequence continues at coordinate 10,548,649 of CM060423.1, forward strand.
ATTTCACTTTTCCATTAAAAGCTTTTTCAGCATCAAATTCTTCTTTATCAGGGAGGAATTGATCTGAGATTTCAATCTTTCCAACTTTTGATTTCAAATTATCTTTTGACAATGGCGGAAAGTTTTCATCGTTCATTTCTGGAACGGAATTCTCATTACTAGACAAAACAGATGACTCCTCTGACTTTGACGAGTCAGATTCATTGTCAGAACTAGTTTCAGATTTAAGAACCCATTTTTTTTGTTCAAATCGACTCTTCTTTTGTAAAAACGTTTCGAACTTTCACCAACTTCGAAAGTCGAATTTTCGAACTCTTTAAACTTTTCTACTGGTTGTTCTGTTTTATCAACACATTTTTTTTTCAAATCTGAGTTAGAAATAACTCCCTGTTTTGTATAAGTGGACTTGGTGCAATTCCAAGCAATGTGTCCAACTTCTTGGCATTTGAAACAAGTTCTTCTGTCAACTCTTGGTGCAGATTTTTTCAAAACATTCTTTTTCTTTTCTGCGAGAAACTCTTGATTTGGCTGTTTCCTGAACAGTTTCTCCTTCTCTTCTTCTGAGCTTGTACCTGAAACAAATTTAGTTTTTGGTTTATAAGTTTTCTCATTTTTATGATTTTCAGGTGGAATAAAACCTAATCCCTTCTTCTTGAAATTACTGTTATGGTTTGGTTTCTTTCGATAACCCGAACCAGAACTGTAACCTTTTTTCTTGTTTAATCTCTGTTGAACTCTTGAAGTGTATTTTTTTGGTTTTTCAGTAAGATTTACATTTTTTATTTCAGAAATATGAATTTCTGTTAATTTGAAAACCTTGTTAATCATTTCAGTTTTGACACTTCTTATTGGAAATTCTTCATCAGAAAATAATTTGTCAGAATCATTCAAAGTGTATGCAACTTCGAATGTTTCGTCATTCAATTTATTTTTTGACATCAGAAATTCTTTATTGTAAACCCTTTTGACTGGTGAACTCGGACTCTTGTCTGATGAACTCGAACTTTCAGATTTAGACTCCGACGACTTTGACTCTTCATCCATATCCAACACCTGATCGACCACTTTCTTTAATAACTCAGACTCATGATCAATGTCAGACGCTGTGAATGTGACGTCAATGTTATCTGGTAACACATCAATGGTTCCAGACTTTAACTTTATGTTGACTGCCTTTTTTAATTGTTCCTCATTTGGATTTCTGGGAGAATAACTTTCCCAGATCGGATGCGGACACTTGTTATACTTGACACCTTGTTTCTTACTAGTATCCGTATCTTCCGTCTTTTTATCTTGAAAAGCTTCAAGACCTGCAACAGTAGGATAAACTCTATCAATCAAATAATCAGAAGCTGTATAACTCATCAGCAATCGTTTGATTCTCTCATTTTCAATCTTTTCGGTCTCCAAATCCTGCTTCAGCTTTGCACACTCTTCAATATAGCTATTTATTATCTTCTGCTTAGTCATTAATGTTGAACTCATCATCGTCTCAGCAGCTCCCATTTCTAAGTTTGTCTTGTTCAAACTATCAACCGTTCTGTTCAGCACATCATATGATTCTTTTACGTACTTAACATCAAACAACAGTTTTTCTTTCAACTCGTCTAGTTCACTATACTTCTTGTCTTTCTCCTCACAATCTTTGCATGGTTCCAAACATTTTAGACAAGGTTTAGTGACCTCGATAATCCTTTCAACTTCAACTATCTTTTCAACTTCGACAATCTTTTCAACTTCAACGATTTTTTCAACTTCGACTATTTTTTCAACTTCGACTATTTTCTCCACCACTTTGTCTATCACATTCTGTTCTTCATCAAATTCTATTTTTACTTCACTCTCTTCAACTTCGGCTTTCTCTGTTGGTTTTTCTTCAACTTTTGTTTTCTCAGCTTCCAATTTTGCCTTTTCTTCAGCTATCCTTTTTGCTTCCAGTTCTCTCTTCAATCTAGCAGCCTTTTTCTCATTCAACATCTCGATCTTATCTGCAAAAAACAAATTAAAACTGAATGAGTCTAAACTTTTTTTAGCGTTATTAATGTACTATTCTTCATCATCAGTGTCTTCATCACTTTCTGATGATTTGAAAATCTTCACTCTTTTTGGCTTAGATTTGACTGCTTCTTCTTCCAAGATTTGAGCAACAAATGCTGAATCAGCCGGAACGTATTTGTCCCAGCTAAATTCTTCTGCCAATCTTTCATCATCTTGATTTACTAGATAAGATTTCTTCTTTCCATCTTCAATAGCACGGGATGATGAAGATTGTTGAGCAATCTGATGATAAATCGCTTTTCGATGATAATCGTTGTTTCCAAACGGATCTTGTCTTCCGGTTGCTTCTCTGTTTGTACACTCTCATTTAAAATGCCCCTTTTCTCGGCAACAAAAACAAGTAACCTTTGATTTATCAAACCCTAACGGAGATGTAGCAGCATCACGAAGATCATCTCTACCGGTGATTTGTTTGAATTTTTCTGCTCTTCTTACAGCACTGGCTAAACACCACTTGAGGTCCATCAACTCAAGTTCCTCAGAATCAATCTGATCATAATCCTCTTTGGTGAGCATCGGATTTCCAATTCTTCCAGAAACTAAGCTTTCATAAGACTCTAACATAGTAACAAGTGATGCCATGTGTTGCTTAGCCATTTCTGGAGAGAGATTTTGACCATTTTATATGTTTAATGTCACATTGCATTGCAGATTTGTTGAACTCTGTCGTTGAGAACTTGGTGTTGAAAAATTCGGATCAAAACTTGAATACGATGACGAATATCCACCACTCTGAGTTGTAGTGCTAACATTTGTTCCGGAAGTACCATCAGCACTGAATGCAGTGTGAATCTTCGGACTCGGAGTAGTCTCAACTCTGCTTCCTCTATAGTATAAACTTTCATCTTGTTGAGCATTTGGATTATTCATGATAGCAGTTTTCTGAACATCTAATTCATGTTCTTCAAGCTTCTGAATGAACTTGCACAGATTCATACTTTCAGATTTTCTCATATGCTTTAAAATCAACAGATATGTTCCCCACTTATCTTGTGGTAACGCATCAGATAGCTTATCAACCCATTCATCATTTTCTTTTGTTATCTCCAATCTTTTCATTTCCTGAACAAGATGACAATATCTATCGATAGTCTTCTTAGTCGTTTCACCTTTATTAGCAGTAAACATATCAAAAGATTTCTTTAGTAATGCACATTTATTTTTTATCATATCAGCACTTCCCTTAAACTTTTGATTCAACGCTAACCAAATTGATCTAGCAGTGTTCTCATGTTGAAGCAAAACAAAGATATCTTCTTTTACTGCTTGTTGGAGAATGCTAATCATCATTTTCTCACTGGTGTATTTTAACTTTTCATTCGGCGAATAGTCACTTAAAGATTTTTCATTTCCACGGTCATCTATCGGTTTAACGTAATCTTTGTCTAACGAAACCCATGCATCAAACTTATAAGCTTGTACCCAAGTTTCAAAATGATTCTGCCATCCTTTAAAATTCTCGATGTACATAAGCTTTGGAGGCTTTTGAGACGTTCCCATTTCATTTTCAATTTCAAGAGTCTCGGCAACTGTAATTGGAGCAGCTGGAGCGGTAGCACACGCATTGTAAAACTCTTCTTCCATGTTTCGGTGTTGAAAATTCACAAAATCACAAAGTTCAAGCGAATTGGAGGTTCAAACGAAATGAGATCTCAAACGAACTGACTTTGATGCGAAATGGCTCTTTGATGCGAACTGGAGTCAATAAAACTCAATTCGTGCGAAATGAAGTTTGGTGCGAAATGAACTTTTGGTGCGAAATGGGGTCAATAAAACTCAATCCGTGCGAAATGGAATCTACAATGTCCAAACCGTGCGAAATGGAGATTCCTAGGTTCAACTCGTGCGAAATGGGATACTTGAATTACCAACTCGTGCGAAATGGATCACTTAGGGTTCAAATTGTGCGAAATGGAAGTCTGATTCACACGAAATGGATCATTTCGTATGAAATGATGCTGATGTCACACGATCGGGCAGTTTTTTGACAAATTGATCAAGTTTTAGGTCGATTTTAGGTCTAATTCTTTCAATGGTTGATTAAAACTGTGTTTCGCACGTTATATGAAGAAATCAGTCCATTTTAACTGTAAAAACTCCATTAATTTTGAAAAATGTGAAGTAGAATGAGTAGAAGTCAGAAATTTCGGTGAAAACAAGCTGATTTGGTAAGAACTCTTCCTCCTGAGCTCTGATACCACTTGTAGGATCGTTTGCACGACCAAATGAGTCGTTCAGAAGAGATCTTGATCAATACGAGAGGCGGAAACAAACATATTGATGTTGAATCAGCTTGATATACACTTTAAATGTCTTGTATATTGATTTGAAAGCGTTACAGATCAAATGACACTTCAGCAGCATTTTGGCTCTGGAATCAACAACTCTTCCAAATGATTTGAACAAGGAACATATATATAGGCCAGCCTAATTCATACGAAATGATCTCACACGAAATGGCCAGTGCCATTTCATGCAAAATGGCCAAAATATCCATTTCGTGCGAAATGGCCTATCCTACATGTTTCTCATTTTTTCTCGTATTACGTGCCTTGATCTATCAATCTAAATACAAGACTCGATACAAGACGAAGTCGACAGACATATGCACCAACAACAACCTTCCATATTTAGACACCAAACACAAACACACACAAAAACACACACAAGGAAAAAATAGGACATAACAACAAAAAAAATGTCTTTTGAAGATTCTGAACAATTGAAGAACATTGCAATAAAGGAACTATTGTCAACTCGCACGTTGACAGAAATTAGCACTGATGTCAACTCTTCTCACTTGATTCTTGATGTGCAGGAGAAGATTCTTTCAAAAATAAAAATAAAAAAGTCAAGAAATGTGGGAGAGACTCCTTGAACAACCCCACCATCAACCTTTAGAGACGCCACATTGGAGTACATCAAGGAACAGTCTTGAGCTGACTTGGTCTTCTCTTTTTTGAATGATGCTCTATCTACAGTGAAAGAGAAGATCGAGTTCAGCTCGGCATAACGTCACAAGATCTTTGCTTTAAGTAACCAGGTTTCTCTTAAACATTTTATAGTTTTTTGTTGGGTTAAACAATACATTTATGTTAATTATGTTATATTCTGCTTATTTTGTATAAATATTTGAAACATCTGATGGTTCATTACTTATATATATTACACGACTGAAGTATTATATATCGCATGTTGGTAGCAATGCAATATAACATAAATCGCGTGTCATAACATAAAAACACAATAAAATCGCATGTACATTACTTATAAACTCATGTATATTAAATCGCATGTTTCTCGTGTAAAATCGCTTGTACAAAACCCCGTTTATATTAAATCGCATGTTTCTCGTGTAAAATCGCATGTACAATTAAAAAATGGCATGATTCTTTAATCTTCATCATTTGAAACCTTTTCCCAAACATCTTCTTCACTGCCATCATCACTCCCTCCACTATAATCTTCGAACTCATCTTCCTCTTCATCAACTTCGTCTTCGACTTCATTGACTTTGTGGCTGGGATCTTTTCCAATCTGGACTCCCTTCATCTTCTTTTGTTTTTTACCTTTCAGTATCTCGCAATTCCGAATATCATGACCTTTTTCATTGCATACACAACATGTCCTTGTCCTCTTCCCTTTGTGGCTAATCATTTGTTCCTTCATTGATTTAATCATTTTATGTGAGCCACGACCTTTGTTTCTTATAAGGGTTGGGACACGGATAGTAGGAGGTGCAGTAGTTACTGGTTATTGATAACCAATCAACTTTGAAACCGGTCAAACTTTGGACCAAGCGGCTTGGTTAAACGACTCTGGTCAATTTTTTCTTTAATATCCTTCATTTAATCCCTGACTAAAACGAGTTGATCAATGTCAGTAATCAAATTTCTAACCAGATACTCCCCTGTATCCTTGATTTCGCGAGCAATCTGTTTAGCCTGGTATTACTCATCCTTAGCATCAACCTTTACATCAAATGTGGAGTTTAATTCATTCGGAACCACACCTTTTGTCCATCTCTTCATAACATATATTTTTGGTATTTCTTTAACACCAAACATCTTGAAAAGAAAATAGATGTGTTTACATAGCCGCCCATACTGTTCAAAACGCAGACAACTACATTGTGCAGTTACATCTTCTTCAAGTGTCCTAAAACACACCTAAAAAAAAATAAAATAAAAAATTAAAATTGCATGTCTATGTGAACAAAATCGCATGCGTAAAAAAATCAGTTTCTTGAAAAGAATTTAAATTTGCATGTGTTCCTCAAAATCGCATGTTGTAAAATATATTTTGTATTAAATTCGCATGGGTTTGTCAAAATCGCATGTTTTAAAATATATTCTGTATTACCTCTAAAAACCCCTTCTCCATGAGCTTTAAAGTCTTTCAACGATATCCTTAACTGGTCATCCTCGATTTTGGTGTCCATTGGCAGACATTCGCTAATAGTTCCATATATCTCTGTCTGCTGATCGAAGAATATAGACCTGGTGTATATCTTAGCAGCATCTGCTTCCAAAGTAGTTTTGCTCCAATCACCAGGCTCAGTATATCTTGAAATATGATCATTCTTCCTATGATTGAACCTTTGGACATCCATTGAACCATCAAAATGATTCATAAACTCTACAAAAGTGAGTTGTGAATTAGCCACCTAGCAAAAAAATGGTTTTCACTCTCTGATATTGAAGTTGTTCTCATAAGTTCAGACATTGGCTCGTGCCGGTAAAAAGCCGGAATCCACATGGATCTCATCACAAACATATCATCAATCCATTTATTTTGTGTAAGACCGAACTCGATCATTACCAACTTCCACTGTCTCTCAAACACTTCTGGCTCAATGGAATCAATCCATACAATATCGCACATCTTCCTTTTAAACTCCTTATTGTTGCACAACTCGTGTCCAACCTACACCGATAAATGGTTTTCTTATCAGCATGTAACGGATATATAGTGTAAAAAAATGCTAATGACACACAATATAGCATAGTCTACCTTATCTGCCTCTTTTTTCATTATGTTTCACATGCACAATCTGTTTCTGCTAGTAGTAAAAACACCCTCGATAGCCCGTTTCATCGCAGGGTCTTGGTCTGTCACTACAAACTTTGGCTGCCATTCAAATGACTTTACAAATGAATTGAGAAGCCATTTATAAGAGTCAATGCTCTCCGATGCCAACAACCCAGCTCCAAGGGTTACATTTCTATAGTGGTTGTCAATCCCAGTGAACGGATGAAACACCATCTTGAACCTGAAATTCAATATAATTCATGATTTAGTAAACGTGGGAAATAGACTGTATAACATGCAAAACAGACAAAAATAACATGCGAAATAAACAGTATAACATGCGATATTCCAATTTTAGAAAAATCATATAACATGCGAAAATATTAAAAAACATTAATGTAACACTTACTTGTTTGTTTTGAAAGTAGCATCAAACGATATCACGTCCCCGAACTCCATAAAGTTACCCCCATCGGCCCAGAACAAACCAGTTAACCGTTTGTCCTCATCAACATAATATTCAAAAGAAAAGTCAACTAAATATTCTTTTTTGTCAGCCAGCCTATTGATCACCATGTCATCGTCATATTCTCCTATATAGCTATTAATTCAAGTTCTAAAGGTTTTGCAATCATCGACCGTGGCACCAACATTCTCAAAACCACCGTATCGTTTCCTCATTATATGAAAAGCTTTGACAGGGCCAAGGTTTAGAGTACCTAGTTCCCATATCATTTCCTCTTGGACTTCTGACAATTGCCTGTAAGCTGGCAGCATATGAATATCGTGTGGAAATACAAACTTATGATTATGGCCATCAACAAATTTCTTGACTGTATATAATCTACCATCCATTGAACAAATCATAAGTTGAGCTTTGCACCCAGTTCTAATGGTCCCTCTGTTCCTTGATTTGAATGGCTTTTTTAATTTCGAATAAGCATCATCAATAAACAATGGCTTATGTCCCTCTATAGAGCAAACAAAATACTTAGTTTTGATTATACCACCACTGTGTACTTCACCACCTTTGTGAGTAGAAAAACCAGCTAACTTAGCATATGTTTGGTAAAACACGTATGCTTGTTCGAGAGAACTAAATTGCATTCCAACCACAGGTGTAGCTGATGCTTCAACCTCCGGAATATAAAGCCTTTCATCTACATAATCAAATAAAAAAGAGACAACACATGCGATTTATCAGACTCATAACGTGCGATATATTGAAACTCCAAACTTTCATCATAACAACATGCGAATTGTTGGACTCATAACATACGGAATTGACATTTTGATAATAAGTTTTACACATGCGATTTATGATATCATAATATGCGAAATCAACATTTAGGATTAACATCACATGCAAATTGTTAGACTCATAAGTCATAACATGCGAACTTAAACACTTTGCTTCAAATCAATTATCCTTTAATAACATTCAAAACCTTCCAATCAGTTATAATCATACAAAAATCATTAAAACAATTACACAAAAGCATCTGCGAACAATTAAAACATCTGAATTAACAAACTTACCATTCGAACACTCATTTACACCACTTGTATTTGCATTTGCAGAATAAGGATTTATAACTTCATCAATCGTAACTCTCTGATAAGCAGATAATTGAACCTGATCACCGATCGATCGAGCATCTTCAAACTCAACATCTGTGTTTCGTCCGGTACTGCTCTGTGGATCCATTGAAAACAACAATCGATTCAAACACTAACGCGCAAAAACGAAACTGCAGTGTATTGTTTTGAGAATTATGAAAATTTGAAACTGATTCGAATCATAATTACCGGGATAGTGGTGTAACGAACTTCATTCTGATTGAATGAATAGACTAATTTACCCTCAGCTGATTGAATGAATTGTCTGATTTAACCTTCTGAAAGAAAAATGAAACAGGGACACGTACTGTACGACCATGGATATAACGTACGTAATGTAGGATAAGGGTATTTGTTTCCTACACTTCCTATATATATATATATATATATATATATATATATATATATATATATATATAGAGAGAGAGAGAGAGAGAGAGAGAGAGAGATAGAGAGAGCTTAAGAATACTATATTTTTAGTTCTTTGTGTTAACAGTTGTTTAGATTAGGTGTGAAGAACTTCTTTATTTCTAATATACTTTTCATGTTCGAGTTCTGTTTTTGAACTGGGGTCTCTCTTTATGAAGCAACTACTTTTTTTTAACCGCAAATTTTTACTCCTTTACACCAATATTTCTAAATTATTTCCCCTTACCCAGGTTTGAACCTGAGGCCTCCCTCTTAAGAGGTCTGTGCCTCTCCAAGGGGGTTACCTCACATTGGCGTGAAACAACTTCTTAATCCTCTTGGATAGATGTATTGTTAATCTACATCCACATTTCTTAGACCCTACCAATAACTTTGATATTTGTAGGATTTCACCAAATATGATTGTTGTAGTTGTGCAAGTAGTTGCCAAATAGAGTGTATCACCCTATTGATATAGTAACTGAAATTCGTGTTTCTAGTTGTGCTTGATCTTGTTTCTTACACACTCGTTAAATGTTTATATATCCTTTAGGTAAACTGAGTTAAATTGTTGCATTTCATAAGTTTACTCAAATCACTAAGATAATTATTTCATTGCGTATAAATAATCTTTAGTGAATACAAATGTTAAATGAAATTTTTAATAATTTGAAGTTTTATAAGTCAGACACTGTTATACTGTGTGCTATTTTGAATAGCTATGTACAGTTATATGTAACATGGTTATGTGGTTTTTTCTCCCTATGGTCATTTCATATTCATAGAAATATCTATATTTATATGGTCTACTACAAAGCTACATGATATATAGTCGTGACTTGCACCTTTAAGAAAATGAAAGTTGAAATAGTTTAAATGTTTGACTTATGTTCATGTTTAAAGAATGTTAAAGTTGTGGATGCTTGTGATGCACATTTATTAGGTTTTATGCATCGTTAAGTGTGATGAAATTGATATGTAGAAGTTTCATATATGTTTTATGAAATTAGAGGCCACTTTTCGTAGTTACTTTTAGTATTTACAACAGGCTAGACATGATTGGCTCGGAAGTGAAGGTGTACCTAGAGGCTAAAATCTCTCATTTGTTTAGGTTTTGCTTCTAAACACTTACATTTGTTTTCAGTATTATGTAATCGATTTAGATGTTATGGCTTGTTATGTTTCAACATTTTCCGCTGCATATGAAATGGACTTTCTAATTTAAGAATTTTACTGTAATGCGTAGACCTAATAAATGAGACTCGCAGGTTTTGAGGAGTTTCATTAGTTTGTGAAGAATTAAAGGATTGGTGTAATATATGACTTTTCACACCACCAATATTGTCTGTTTTCTTCTGATGGGCATGCAAGAGCTCACTAATTTGTTTTTTGTTTGCCAGGTGTAGGCTTCTTAGGAGGTCACCCATCCTAGTACTACTTTCACCTGAGTACGCTTAACTGTAAAGTTTTCAATTGCTCCACAACCAATATGCCTAAATCACGTTGGTGATTTAAGAGGCAGGATATTCCTTATGAAATAAGAATACTTCTTTTCCATGGTCGATGTGAGATTTTCCTAGGGTGTTACAATCACCCTCCTTATGGACTCATCGTCCTCGATAAGGTTTGCCCTACCATCCTAATTATGAATTTGAGATTTACCTAAGGTTTCATCTTAAACATCCCTCATGGACTCATCTGTCATCATCATCGATGAGGTTTGCCCCACCACCCCTAATGGCAGATGAGTGGCCCTGACACCATTTGTAACATACGGCCTCATGTACCACCCATATTGTTTGCTTTGCCCATGAAAAGCTCACAGTTTTTCTTTCAGTTGCCTTGGGAGAGACTTCCCAGAAAGTCACTCATCATATACTACTCCCACATGGGCATGCTTAATTGTGGAGTTCTCCTCTCATCCACTAGCATTAAGCCCAAAACATGTTAGTGATTTAAGAGGCAGTGCATTCATTATGAACCAATAATCTCTCGAGTTCACGGCCAATGTGTGATTTTCCTAGGGTGTTACAATTAGAATTGATAACAAAGAGCCACAAATATATAGAATAAGTTTATCTAAAGACCATACTATAATCCATTGAACATGAAAAACTCTATACAACTTACAATAAGAATCCCTTTTAACTCACTATTTGTTCCCAAGAAGTGAGATCAATAAAGTCGGGAAACCAAAGCTTCATTTCATCCAAGTACTCCCAAGTCACATCATGAGTCAATTGATTCTTCCATTGCACCGATACCTTCATTGCGACACTACTACCTTTCTTCACCAACTTCTTGTCCAATACCATCAATGTTTGGGTTTTAATCTTTTGAGATTTAAACACTGCCTCGTCCCTAAGCTCGGCCTACCCCTCTTCACCATTTGTTTCCGCAAAACTCTGATTAGCCACCACATGTCACCACAACCACTATCAACACCATCTCGACCCACCTACCCATTGAGCTACCCCTTTCCTCTCTCTTTGATAATGAAACACTAGCCCCCTAAATTTCATCACCTTCCCCGCACCAAACAACCTTCTACTACAATCAACCATCGACGACGTCACCAGTCACCACCATTCCATCATTGTTTTACCACCGTCGGTCACACACCCACCGCGCTAATCTAAGTATGAATTTGATTTAATCTTAAGTCTAAATTTTTAATGTTAATTTATAGATCTTCGTTTAAATTTTCGTAGATAGGCGCCGGGGGGGGGGGGGATGGTGCTGTGGTGGTTTAGTGGTTTAGGTAGGGGAGGTGGTGAGAGATGGTGGTGCGATGGTTTAGTGGTTTTGGTGGGGCCGTGGTAGGAGATGGTGGTGCAGTGGTATAAGTGGGGTGAGGTTAGGGGATGGTGGTGATGCTGTTTAGGAGAGAGAGAGTACAAATGAGCTTAAGAGAATGTGTATGTATATATTTTTTCAAATTATTTTGATAAAGGTATTTTGATCATTTCATAAAAAGTAACCAAGAGTATATTCAGTCATTTGGACTCATATAGGTGCTATGGAAAAGTTCAGGTGGTTAGATAGTTAAAAATTTGAAAGCCACCACAACAAAGGCACTCAAATAGTAATTTACTCACCAAAATAAAGGGACTCAAATAGTAATTTACTCTATATTTAAAGTTATTATGTTTCATGCAATGTGATATGTTTTAAGGTGTATATATAACGGCATTCCTCACTAAGTGGTTAAGGATTCCAGTCTTTTGATAGACAAAAATATAGATTTAAGAGTACGGATTGAAGGTGCGTGTTCACTAAAAAAATCAAATACTTTTCTTCGTAGTAATTAGAAAAACGTGTTCCACATCAAATTTCTTATACATTCTGGATTGTAGAATTTTCAAAGCTTAAAACACATTTATAACTAAACATTAAGGACGTATTATAAGAATATTGCTACATAGATAAGTACACTTTTTTAACAATTGTTGATTTGATGATAATTTGAATTTATTATTTTGAAAAATAAAAACATAAGAAAGGTATTAATATGTAAAGTTAAGAACTTAAAAATAAGAGTTGATGATATAGAGTAAATTACAAAAATCATCATTAATGTATGTTATTTGTTGCAAACTATGTCATTTGTCTTCAATAATTACAGAAAACATACTTGATGTTTGCAAACCTTTGCAAGTTATGTCCTTTAGCCTAACTCAGTTAATTTTTGTGGTTAAATCTGACCAAATGAACCCCACATGAGGGTATTTTTGTGGTTAAATCTGACTAAATGGAACCCACATGAGAGTAAAATGACCAAAATACCCTCACGTGGGGTCTGTTTGGTCAGATTTAACCACAAAAATTAACTGAGTTACGGCTAAAGGACATAACTTGCAAGGAAACATCGAGTACATTTTCTGTAATTATTAAAGACAAAGGACACAGTTTGCAATAAGTGATATACATAAAGGACGAGTTTTGTAATTTACTTGATGATATACCTATCCTACTTTATGGTTGTGTAACTAATCAACTACCGATGCAAACACTAAAATCAAAATTCAGGGGTATTCGAAATTATTATTATTTTTATGGATCAAGGATATCATTTGTATAAAACCGAAAAAAAATTACATTATGTAGATGAAGTTGATGGATAGTTTTACACTACAGAGAGAAAGTTGAAAAATAACTCGTGCTACCCCTGCTTGACTACTTCAACACTACCTCCACCCCTATCTAAAACATATCTTTATAGTATAATTCAACAATAAGTCATATATCTATTTCTGAGGTATAACTTAATAAAAATAAAAAAAGTTGAAGTCTTAAGTTTAACATGGTATAGTTAACTGTATGTGATATTCATTTTTTGGATTTCATTTAATGTAGAGAAATGAAAACTACTATCAAGCCGGGGGTCTAATTGGAAGCAGACTCTCAATTTTGTACGACGTATAGGCAAGGCTGTCTATATCTTACCCTCCTCAGACCCAATCTTAGTTGTACTATTAGTGGGATTTACTGAATATGATGATGGTGATTTAAGATTGGTTGTAGAATAATATATATTCAAGCTCTTTGCTCAGGCTGATTATACAACGCAGAAACGATTTTCTCAACACGTATATACATTTTTTTTGTCTATGATTAATATTAATGAACGTAAGGAAAATTTAATAAGAATGATACATAAACGTGTAATAAGCTGCACTCTCTCAATGAAACTGTTGGGGAATTTTATAAACATGGATAATTAGAGAGGCATGTTATCACTCTGGATTAAATTATTTTGGTGGTTCTCCCTAATAATTCAATCGAATACAACTCGAATTGAAAAATCGAACAATAGTATGTTTATTTGTGAAAATCGTATGAACTAGAGGAACTACGACCAAAAACTGATATGAAATTCAGGGTTAGGGATGATTAACTGCCTTTGGCTATTATCTTTTAATTTCGACCCTAGCCAGGGGCTCTACCTCTTAGACCCCTTCAGGGGCTACCGCCCCTTGAACCCTGCCCCCAGGGGCGCTACCTCCGGACCCTCGCCAAGGGGGCATTGCCCCCTTGGAACCTCCATTTGGGACTGAGCCCGAACACTAGGAATTATAACCACTCGAACAAGCGGGCACTCTCGCAGCTCCTAACTTGTTTGATGTGTATTATAATTTCATTTGATTACCAAGTTGTAGGTCCAACTAGCGGAGGATCTAGTCACCTAATCCTTGTATACGAACAAACCCGGTTGTGCGGATTCCAACAGGGAAAGCAAACCGAGATCGAGACACGAAAACACACAGATTCAAAGTTTAACGCACACTTGTATTTATATATCAAAAGAGTTTATACAAACAATATCTCTCTCTCAAAACTCTCCTGTTATCACTTCTGTGGTTCTGGTCTATCTTGTTCTCTCGTGTGTCTCACAGTTCTGTGTTCACTTCTCTGTTCTCTATTCTGTGTGTCTGCATATTTATAGGAATAGGTCGACGAAACTTGCTGTAGACGACGAAACATAAGCAACTGACGAAACATCTCGACGAAAGTTCATCAGCTGACGAAAGTCATCACGAGGTGCAGGTCTTTCGTCAATCATGCAGGTGCAGGTCTTTCGTCATGGAGGGGATCAGAGTTTCGTCATACATGTGCTTAGTTTTTCGTCAACATCATAAGTTAGTCTTTCGTCAACGCAGGTGATGGAAACAGACAAAACAATTTGAATCTTCAATAAGAAAGATCCATGCATTCATGTATCTATGCATTTAAATGTCATCATGACATCATCATGGTGATGTCATGGTGATGTGGCATCGGGAAAGGTTCGCGGCTCTTCGTGCTTCATGTGTCGAACTCTGGGGCGCACGACGGAGGAATGTCGCGACGTCGGTATTGAGCCGAACCTAACCGAGTCGAACCGAACCGAGTCGCGTCCACATAAAGTGTATTAACAAACTCCCCCTTGGACGCTACTCGTAAGGTTCATCTTCCATGTCTTCCATGTCGGAGGATCTTCAAAGTCTTCATGCGTCGTAAGTAGAAAGTGTATCAACAAACTCCCCCTTTCATTTAGGAAGTGTGTTAACAAACTCCCCCTTAAAATAAACTCTCCCTTGATTTATGCTCGTGAATCTTTTGATCTTCAATTCTTTAGATCCTTGTGGTGTTGATGAGTGGTCAGCGGCAACTCGATCATCTTGATAGCTTCCATGCTGTGTCTTCATTCCAAAGCTTGTTATCGAACACGTTCTCTTCGCCTTTAGCTGGTTTGATGTTGCATCTGCACATACAGGAAAGCTAAACGCGTAATGAGAACAACCGCTTGGAATATAGTTAACATTTACAAACGACACACATGTGACCATTTTTCAATCAACTACCGTCCGACAGTTTGAAAGTTTAACAAATTGTTCAATTTTGGTTTTTAACTTTCAAAAACTTGCAAATTTCGACTGTTTATGAAGATTCAGTTGTTTTGGTTTTCGTTCAGGTTTCAGGTAACGAAGACTCGAGTTCCAACATCGGGTAATCAAAAGAAATTAGAAATAAAATCTTTTTTATTTTTATAAAGCTTATATTAAAACACACCTAAAATCTTTTTGTTATTTTGAATATTTCAAATGTAAAGACTGAAAGCAGTAAATAAATATATACAAAGATGCAGAAATTGAAAGCATTAAATAAATATTTACAGACATTCTTTTTGCGAGTTTCGAGGGTAAGAGAATCATATCAGTGTACGGTCACGCCAAAACGCTCTTGTTGTTCAATTAGTTAACATTTAGATAAGCATCCTATAAGATTATCGGTATTGTTATCCACATAAGCTCAACTTATCAGATGTAATCATGGCGAGAGGATACGTTAAGGTATGATTTATACTTACCGACCGGTGTTCATCCACACACGACACATTCCCGTATCAAGGTATGCACGAGAGTTCATCTTACTGGTGAGTATATCATTTATCATCTGTTTTGACGTATATGAAAATGTGAGATACTCACTTATTTTGATTGAAAACAAGCCCTATGTGATAGAATCACTTATTGATGAGGAACTTGATTTTCAGATGCATGAGGGCACATGAGCAAGTCCGTGAACAGGTCAGTACTAACGTACAGCAAAGAGACGAACTTGACTCCCGGATAAATGTGATATATTATCACTTATTTTGTTTGGACATGTGATTGTTGATCACTTATTGAGGTCGAATGCAATATGTACACGTATGTATGGTATCATGGAAGATCTAGACTTCGTCTCCGTTATATTTCGGTAAAAGAAACAACCATGATACCCAGATGATAAACAGCATAAAGACCACGTATCTCAGAACCTCGACAATCTATCAAACGAAATTTCGGTACTAAGACCATATGCCAATGAGCGGTTCCCACACAGTCTTTAGTCGATTTAGGTTTATATCACCCTGCACACTTTAAAATGATTGTGAGCCTACCGATACATCTTATATAGAGCTGCTTATCATTTTTCATTTTAAGGTTTAAAGAGGTTTGGACAGACCACTGATGTACTATCATTTTCTCTTTTGCTTGCCAGGAAACTCATTTTTGTTTTTCTATTGTTTTTGTGTTTTTGAAATTTTTTGATGTTTTTGAATTTTCGAATTTTGGATTTACTGATACCACTTGTAGGTCCAACTAGCGGAGGATCTTGTCACCTAATCATTGTATACGAACAAACCCGGTTGTGCGGAATCCAAAGGGGAAAGCAAACCGAGATCGAGACATGAAAACACACAGATTCAAAGTTTAACGCACACTTGTATTTATATATCAGAAGAGTTTATACAAACAATAATAAAGCTCTCTCTCTCTCTCTCTCTCAAAACTCTCCTGTTATCACTTCTGTGGTTCTGGTCTATCTTGTTCTCTCGTGTGTCTCACAGTTCTGTGTTCACTTATCTGTTCTCTGTTCTGTGTGTCTGCATACTTATAGGAATAGGTCGACGAAACTTGCTGTAGACGACGAAACATAAGCAACCGACAAAACATCTCGACGAAAGTTCATTAGCTGACGAAAGTCATCATGAGGTGCAGGTCTTTCGTCAATCATGCAGGTGCAGGTCTTTCGTCATGTAGGGATCAGAGTTTCGTCATACATGTGCTCAGTTTTTCGTCAACAGCATAAGTTGGTCTTTCGTCAACGCAGGTGATGGAAACAGACAAAACAATTTGAATCTTCAATAAGAAAGATCCATGCATTCACGTATCTATGCATTTAAATGTCATCACATGACATTATCATGGTGATGTGGCGTCGGGAAAGGTTTGCGGCTCTTCGTGTGCTTCATGTGTCGAACTCTGGGGCGCACAACAAAGGAATGTCGCGACGTCGGTATTGAGCCGAACCTAACCGAGTCGAACCGAACCGAACCCAGTCGCGTCCACATAAAGTGTATCAACACAATTTAATCCCGATTACACTAGAATATATCTAATAAAAACTGACAGCTTCAGGAACAAGGAAACCAAAAGTATCAAAGGCTAAGAGAAAGAAGACATGTTTATTCTTAACACAAGTTTTTTCATGCTTAGCAATATTTCATGATTCTGCCTTCAACACTGCCTTTAAGATTATAATGTGCATCATTAACAATTCAGACTTTATTCTAGTATTGACGGAGACATATTAGACCATTTGGCATGAAAAAAGTTATTTATTAATTATGTCAATGAACCTCGACTTAAGTATAGATGTGAGTCGTCTATAGTGATAAACAAAATCATTCCAAGTGCAAGTGGATTATACTCAATTTAAAACTTGAACACCATTTTTAAGAGTGAGTTCTTATAAAATTGCCACCTTTATGTATACAAGTTACAAAAAAAATGGGACTCAAATGCCATTAACTGATGTAATGAAGATGCATGTATATCTTTATAGGTGCATACATATATTAAAAAAAGGTAAATCTTAGTATACACGTTTAAATTTGCTACAATATATATAAATATCTTTATGGTCTCACTAATATATGTAATCAGTGCTCCAATCAAACATGGCATACAAACTTAGACTAGACTTCCTCATTCAAGCTTTTATAATCTAAAGCCGTATGATAAAGTTCAGTAAACGCCTTGGACTCGCAGATCCCTTTTCAAAATTTTATAATGTGAAAAAAAGTTGAAACATAATTATATCATTGAATTTGGTCATTTTAGATGTAAAACGGAACTTACTTTTCTTGTTAACGTGTTTCTTCTTTGAATTTTGTTACCCTGAAATGAGGTTATTAATCATTAACCCAATACCAGATTCATAGTGAATTTGCATTGTTACCAAGAAATGAGGTTATTGATCATTAACCCAATACCAGATTCATAGTGAATTTGCATAGGCGAGCTTTTAAAAGCGTTTGTGGATACTGTACTTGTTATAAGTATAACCTAATTGGTTTGGTACTTATTTGAGTTTAAAGCACCTAAATGATTTATATATTTTTTACAATAAAACAAAATCGTGGAGAATTTATTACGTGATTTCGTTATAATATTTATTGAAAACCCACAAAGTGATTACGTTATTACGTTACTAACAATAACTATAATAAAAAAACAAAAGATGTGAATGCCTAATATTTCAGGTCAAATCACGTGTTAAGTATAAATGTAATCCAAAACATTAATCAATCTACCTATAATAACCACGTAATGTCGTATTTTACAGATTTAATCACGTAATAAAACATAATAAATTAAGTTGTTTGAATGTGTAATCTCGTTAATAAGCATAATTGTAATAACATCTATTTTAACAAATCATTTTTAATTTGTAATCACGTAATGATTTTTATATTGAATTTGTAATCATGTATCCTTTAAAAAATAAAAATTAAGAAAACTATAGCAATAACTTACTTTAATTAAAGAGAAAGAAATGCTCGTTAATATAGTGAATTTAAAAAAAATATTATAATATAAAAATGTTATAGCCATTTAAAAATCGTGAAAAAAAGTAGCTTTATGAGTTAACAATATTAAATTTTCCTAAAGTACATTTTTCTTTAAATCTCTCATACACTTCATAGGATTTAGCCCTCTTGTACAATATAATAGATCTAAGTTGTTAGTTGTGTAAGTAGTCTAGGGGGCTGTTTGACAACTTTTGAATGATTAAGTGCTGAACCAGTAAGAGGTCTAATCATTAAGTGATGAGACAGTAAAATGTCTGAACCACTAAGAGCCAGTATAATGCTTAATAGTTGAGAAGCGAATGGCTGACCAATTCAGATTAGAGGTCTAACCCATTCAGACTCTGTATAATTTTTAACCATTCAGAGGCAAATGTTTGAACCATTCAGACATTTGCTCGCGAAACAAACAGTCTGAACCGTTAAGTGCTGAACGAGTTAGAGGTCTGAACCATTAACAGCCTCACTAAGAGGTAAACAAACAGAAAGTGATGTCGCTCCCCTTCTTATTTCTCTAAAATGTAACTTCGTTTTTATCTAGCACTTTGTTAGTCCTTTAAATGATTATCGTCGTTCAAAAAGAATATATATGTATAGCCTTAAAACACGACTTAGGTGTTGTTTTTTTTTAACAGGTAAAATGTCTGCAGTCTACAGACCACATCTGCAGATATCTGTTGAAGAAGATGTGGATCAAATGTTTGCAGTCTGCAAGAAAAAGATTGTTTGTTTTTTAACATATGTAGACTTCTAAAATAAACTGGTGGAGGTGTACAGACGGTCGTGGGTGGTGGACGGTGATGGTGGTGGACGGTGGTGGTGGTGGGTGGTGGTGGTGATGGACGATGGCGGGTGGTGGTTGGTGGTGGGTGATGGGTGGTGGACGGTGGTGGTGGGTGGTGGACGCTTGTGTTGGGTGGTGGACGGTGGTGGTGGTGGTAGACGGTGGTGGACGGTGGTGGTGGCCGGTGGTGGTTGGTGGTGGTGGGTTGTGGTGTTTAACCATCTCCAGATCTTAAAAGATCTTAGAAGTGGTTGAACCAAGTCTGCACCAAGAAGAACTCGCGCATAACTTTTTTAATGAAACGTCTTCGGAAAAACAAACATTTTGCGCATGACAATGTCTACGTGTGGTCTGCGCCGCGCAGACAGAAGAGTCTGTTCAAACGTTTTATAAAAAAAAACAAACAGCACCATAATATTCCTTCATGATTGTTGATAATATCCAACATGACCCATACCACCATCTACGATTTGATTGTTTCAACCTCAACACTTGATTCTTCATGGAAACCTCAAAACTTGATTTATTTGTGTTTTGGAAATTGTTAAAAAAAACACAGAAGAGGGATGAGAAGAAAACATTGTGTCAATGTTAGATAAAGTCGCAATTAGGGACGACAATTGAACACGAACATGATAGGCAAATAGAAACCTGAAACATTTGGGACGTGTATGGGGTAGGGATATCCGGTATGAGACCGGGCATGGGATTATTTTTACTTTTTCTCAGGTATAAGACTTGGTGATATACCTATTTACCTCACTCGGTTACCCGATTATATAGCCTAAATAGTTTCCTTTTTTATTTATTTTAATTATGTTATATATATATATATATATATATATATATATATATATAGGGTGGGGTTCTAGAGTGAACACTAATTTATTTACGAACTGAGTGAACAAATCTTGGCCATTGATTTACACATGTGGATGGCTAGGATTTAATCATCAAATCGTAAAATACACTATTGTATTTCATCATCAAATCCTGGCCATTGATCTACACACATGTATTGCCAGGATTAGTTCACTCAGTTCGCAAACTACACTAGTGTTCACTCTTGAACCTAATCCTATATATATATATATATATAGGTAAAGAGTATGGTACAAATCTCCTTATCGTACATTATGTACGCGCTACCCACAGCCATACACGTGTCCTGATTCAATTTAATTAAATAAGGGTGGATGCGTGTGAAGTGTTATATATATTAGGTGTATATTTTAAGCCCCTTTAACACTTATTTTTAGCCAAGTTTTAAATTTATAAAATACGATATTCTACTAACACTAAACACACATATGGGCAAGTGCACCCATCGTGAGCGTAGTATAGTGTTGGTAAGATACCGAGGTCGTCCAAGGACACAAGAGCTTTTAGTATCGGTTTATCCTCAACGTCTAATCAAAATAAAAAGTTTAGAAAAATGTTTTAAACTAAGAAAAGTAAAAGCTAACTAAAATGCTGAAAATAAAAATAAAAACAGATAGACAAGATGAATCACTTGGTTCCGACTCGTATCTAGTGTAACCTTTGATTATTTCCGCACTTTTGCACATATTTAAGAGATTACCTTAGTTATTGTAGTAGGCCCCTCTTTTGAAGGTGACGTTACCCTCACCCCAGTAGTTTGAGTCAGCAAGGATACAATCCTAAAAGGGTGGATTATTGGAAGATAATTAATTAAGTTATTAATGCAATATATTATGGTAGGCCCCTCTTTTGGAGGTGACGTTACCCTCGACTAAGTAGTCTGAGTCAGCAGGGATACAGTCCTAAATAGCCGGGTTATAGTATTAATAGTAGTTAACTTATGAGGGGATCAAAGAGTTTGGACCCCCGCCATCCAATACCGTTAAGTATTGAAGGAGGTCCTACTAAATTTGACCCAGGTCCATTGCAGGACCTCTAAACGCTGAACAATGGCAAGACCTTTACCAAACCGTTCCCTTAACCCCCGACCAGGTAGCCAACATACCTCCATTAGTACTAAGAAAGGGTTAGTTTTATGCCTCATTTGATGAAATTTATATGTTACATTTTGAACACATCAAATACCCCCACACTTGAATCTTTGCTTGTCCTCAAGCAAAACTCTTTAATATGTGGCTATTTACACTCCCAAATGGAATGGGTAGAGAAGAAGGTTTTTGGGCTTGTCGTAGAGTGTCGGGATTTCCAAGATTCTTTATTTAGTTTTATTTTTATTTATTTACAATCCTATTCGTCATGATGTTGGTGCACTTATGTCTGCACTTTGTCTGTATTCGGTCACGATGTAAAACGATGTCTTTGTAGTCATGTAAGTTTGACCAAGTCAACCATCCTCCTGGTTTGACTTGGCCAAACAGTCAACATTATGTTTGTAAGCTGCTGGGTCGAAGGATGTGCCATCGAAGGATTAAATGGATCCTTCGATGATGAGCTCGATAGATAGCTTTCGATAGATGAACCACGAAAGATCCCATCTTTCGTGATACATGTTGATCCTTCGAGCTGTTTCTGGTCGACAGATGATCGTTCGACCAGTCAGCCTGATCCTTCGACCGGTGTTCAGAGAACACACACACACGAAAGATAGAGAGAGTTTATAGAATACATCTGTAAACCTTGTGCTTGTAACCGAACCTTTCATACGTTTAATACAAGTGGTGTTAATCGTTGAATATTGCGTGTTGTGTTTATCATTGTGCTTGTTCTATCCCGGTTTGCATGCTAGCTTGGATTCCGCACTCGCTAGTGTGTTAGACATAACAAGGAATAGGTTAAACCTCAACCTCCGAGGGACCTACAAGTGGTATCAGAGCCGTGGCTCTTTTCCTTGTTAAAAACCGGGTTTTTACAAGTCTTTGGAGTGTTTGGATAAAGCTCACTGTTTTAGCATCCGTTTGTGACTGTTTTTTCTCGATTTTCTTGACGTTAAAACGTGTCTAAACTTACCGGGTGTGTTAAAAGACGGTTTGGGTAACTTGAAAACTTGTTTTTAAGTTGTTTGGTATTTTCCGGCCATAATTCCGGCTTCTCCGGTGACCGGCTGTTCTGGATAAGTTAATTATATTTTATGTTTCAAATCATGGTTTTGGCAGAAAGCATGGTCTGACCATATCTTCCGCAGAAAGTTTCTACCAACCCATCACCTTTTTCACCAACCTGTCATCCTTTGTCAACTGTGTCAGAACCGTTCGAAAGATATCCTTCGAACTCGAAAGACCATCTTTCGATCAGTGGAGGATCGATAGATCATTATCTTTCGGTCCAAGGAATATTTTCGAAACATACATCTTTCGGTCTACTGCTCTTTCTCGAAAGACTAGGATCCTTCGATTGGGGAGTCTTTCGAAGTCATCTTTCGTGTTCATCTTTCGGTCTACAGTCCTTTTTCGAAAGATAAGGATCCTTCGGTTGGAAAATCTTTCGAAAACATTGTTCGAAACTCAACAGTGATCTTTCGAACACTGTTGATCCTTCGAACAGGTGTTGATCTTTCGATCATTAGTCTGTTTGTGTTTAACAGTTTGTGTTTTTCAAGTCTTTCGACAGGTATCCTTCGGCTGGTATTATTTTTCTTGATCAAAAATGAATTCGATGTGGGGTGTTCCGGTAAATGCCGAGATGTATTTTGGTACTCCAGCTCCGGATTCGGGTTCGCAAGCTAATGCTACATCTACCGGTCAATGGGCTTTCGTATCAAATCAAGCTCCAAGTGTTCAAAGTATTTTGCTAAGCGAAAGTGAAACAGGAAGTTTGAATAGACCTCCAAAGTTAATGCATTTAAGTGAATATCCGGGATGGTTTGACAGATTTCATACATATGTCCTTGGTCAAAATACAGAACTGTGGTTGCGCTTCATCACAGATTTTGATCAAACGATAGAGGTTGCCGCTTCATCTGCTGCTACATTTGCTGATCTTACGGAAGATCAGAAGAAGGTTTATGACTTAGAAAAGAAAGCATATGCCATTCTTACTCAGGCGTTAAGCAAAGACATTTATCATCAATTTGTCAGTTTCAAGACAACGAAGCAGTTGTGGGACGCATTGAAGATAAGGGGCATAGGAAATGAAGCAACACGCCAATTAAGAAAAGATCTGCTAAAGAAAGAGTTTGATGGTTTTGTGTGTATGCAGAATGAATCTCTAGGAGATTTGACAAGTCGATTTACTCACTTGCTGACTGAATTGGCAAATACTGGGGTTGTGACAACTTCAGCAGAGATAGTGAAGAAGTTTGCAGACGCACTTCCACCTCAATGGAGTAATTTCTTAGAAATCATGAAGTACAATGGCACTTTGGATACAACAAGCTTCAGTGATTTTGCTCAACTCCTGGAAAACAAGAATCAGGAAGAAACTCTCAAGGCAAAGAGAGTCGCAGTGCCACAAAATCCTGAAATTTATTATGGAGCTTCTAGCACTTCTACAAAACCTTCTTCACACGCTCCAACTCAAACAGCTTTTGTGTCTAGCACGAGCTTGTATGGCACTCCTCCTCCAACAACAGATATGTTTGGAAATCCGCTCAATCCAGCTCCTCAACCAGCACCACAACAGCAACAGCAAATCAGAACAACTGATATGTTCGGGAATCCACTTCCTCCTCAACAGCAAGCGTGTTATGGAAGCACATCATCTGCTGGTCAACAATCAAAGCCAAATACAGTACGGCTCGATACCTCAAGCTTTTCTAAAGTCAGTGTGGAAGTAGCAAAGGAACACATGGAGCTGCTAAACACTGTGGTGAGCGCATACTGTGGATTAGTAGAAGGTCAGATTGGGAACATTAATCTGACACAAGAAGACTATCAGCAGATAGATAAAGAGGAGATGGAGATGATGGATATCAAGTGGGCCTTTGCTAGTGCAGTTAGGCGAGCAAAGGATTTCATGGAAAGAACAGGCAGAACCAGCTTGGAGAGCAAGAAAGACACCAAGTATGGGTTTGATAAACAGGCTGTTAAGTGCTTCAATTGTGGTGAACGGGGTCACTTTAAAAGGGAATGTACTAGACCATCTCAGCATGGAAACCAGAATCCCTTCAGAAATCAAGGCAACCAGCAGAACCAGAACAGGAACAATGTTCGCACATTGGTGCCTGTCAACAACCAGAGTCAAGCAGGACCATCTAATGCCAACCAGGCACTTGTGGTTCAAGTAGATGAAGGCTGTGATTGGTCAATCCAATTGGGAAATGATGCTCCGGATGGAACAGCGTGTTTTGCTGAGATTGTCAAGGATCTTAATCACACCAGTGGTGGAGAATCTTCCGCCAATGGTGGTGACTCTTCTGAAGATGAAGACTCTTCTGGTTGCAGCAGAAGTTCGGATGAAGAATCCTCGAGCTCAGGCGATGATCATGTGGATGAGACATCAAAGGCGTTAATCGATGCAGATATTGATGAACTCTTGGAAGAAACTGCAGCAGGAATTCAAAGAAGATCTATTTTGGTGGATCAAGCTGCTTATTCTTTGTCTTCTCTCCATTCAGCCTTTATGGCGAATGTCGACAGTTCATCAAGTCAGGTATGTGTCGATGAACCCACTTCTGTTAGCTGTGATAATTGTGATAGATTGCATGCTAGATGTGCTGATTTGGATGCAAACATGTCTGAGTTGCAAGGCAAACATGATGCTTTACAAGCTAGTTTGTTTGACTTGCAAGACAAACATGTCTTAGTGAATGATAAGTGGTGTGAATTGCAAAGCAAACACGAGGCTTTGCAAGAGAAATATGATGTGACATTCATCCACAATCAAAAATTAACCGTTGATCTTTCAAAGTGCACTGAAGCCAACATGTTTTATGAAAACCATGAAAAGGAATTTAAGTCAATGATTGAAACGTTAAAGAAAGATAAAACAGAGTTGACAAAAATGGTTTCCAGAAAACAAACTGATATTAATTTGTATATAACTCGTCTTGAGGTAATGCAAAAAGAAATGGCTTATGTTAAAACCGAAAGTGAGGCGATCCGACTTAAGCTAGACAGTTATTTGAGCTCTAGCTATGTGTTGGATCACATCATTGATGTTCAGAAAGAAAAACGGGATGTTACATGCATAGGCTATAAGAAATGTCCACCACCCGTGAGAAACAATTTTGATGCCCTGCCTGATGAGGAGTATAGGACTCACTTTGAGCCATCTGTTCCTTTGGATGTTGAGGAATTCGCAGCAGGGCTCGGATACAAGAAAGAAGTATCGTCAGATTCAGATGTGTCAGCAGATACTTTTGTAACTGCTGAACAGAATCAGGATCCTCCAGTTGTGATTGAGGATACTGATTCTTCTGATGATGAGTCTGATGATACTGATTCGGAAAAGTCTGATGCAGTAATCAAAGAAGAGGACATACCTCTTGAGAATCATATCCTATGTGATCCTCCCACAAAACCTGCTAAGACTGTTCCAACCGAGTCCACATCAGCAAAAGAGTCGGAGAGTGTGGATTTGCTGTACACTCTTGTTGGTGATGATAAAATCTATTCAGACAAAGATTTTCCTATTAAAAATGTTAATCAATCTTTAATCAGTAAAGTCTTTGAAAATTCTACAAGTAAGTTTTTGGGAAAGACAGGACCACATGTTACAGTCACACAGTGTCCTCCTATCCCAAAGGCTGAAGTTAGAAAACAATTTGGGAACAAGAAATTACCAACAGTGGAAAAACAGCAAAATCATAACAAACCCAAAGGTAATGCACCGACTCAAAATCAAAGGAAGCCGAATCAGAAGAAAAAGAAGAATGTGAACTTTGTGAAGTCGAAGGGAACGGACAAAATTGAAAAATTTGCAAATCAATCTAACTTAGATTTTGTCCAGAAAGCAACTGTGATGAAAAGGAATGAACCAAGTTGTTCAAAACCTAGTACCTCGGGATCACAAAGTTCATCATCGGCAAGACGACCACATGATACTTCGGGGTTTGTTGAACGAAGATCATGTTTTGAATGTGGAACAATCGGGCATATTGTTCGAAATTGCCCGTATCTTCATAAACAAAAAGGCATAGTTGATGATCCCCGTGAACACAATCGCCAAAAGCGATTTGTTTCTGTAAAACAAGATCCCCGCCTTGTAAAAGAAAGGGAAAAGAAACAGAAACGCCAACAGGTGAAGAAAATTGAAAAAGCAATTAAAACTGATGCGGTTAACAAACCATCTGTTTCTGTCAAACCAGAAAATTTAAAAACTTCTGGCAACCATGAAGTTAAAATTTTAAAGAATAACACTGGTATAACAAAACAGACCTGGAAACCAAAAACAGTTAAAGAATCAGGGGGACCATCACAATTTTCGAATCATCAAAGAGTAGAGGTTATTGTCATTGATGAAAATGGAAGACCCAAGACCACAATGGCTTGGGTCCCCATCTCCAACTAATTATGTGAGTTTATGTGCAGGGTGTTCCAGGAGGAACTATCAGTAGTCATTGGATTGTTGATAGTGGGGCATCCAGGCACATGACAGGCGACATGAAGCTTCTCTACGACGTCAAATCTATTAGAGGAGGTTATGTTGCTTTTGCTGGAGATAAGGGCGGATATATAACGGGTGAAGGAATGATTTCCAACGGGGTTGTTAGCTTTGACAAGATCAACTTTGTGCAACAACTTGATCACAATCTTCTTAGTGTTTCTCAAATTTGTGACAAGCAGTTTTCAGTACACTTTGATGCTAATGGATGTTATGTGCTGAAACCCGGCTTCAAAATTCCAAAAGAATGGATTCTCTTGTCGGCTCCAAGGATAAATGATCTGTATGTCCTTGATATGAGCCAAGCTATCACAACGTCTGCACAAGCAACTTGTTTCGTTTCCAAAGCCACAGAAAAAGACACAATCTCTTGGCACAGACGAATGGGTCACATTCACTTACGCAAAATGAATCATTTGGTATCAAATGAATTGGTGAATGGTGTTCCTCTTAAAAACTTCCATCTTCAAGACGTCTGTGTTTCGTGCCAGAAAGGAAAACAAACGAAGAAGCGACACCCTACAAAGAAAGTCAACACGGTGGCTGTTCCTCTTGAACGTTTGCACATGGATTTGTTCGGTCCTGTCAAGCACAAAAGCATTAGGAATGATCAATATTGCCTCGTGATTACTGATGATTATTCAAGATTTTCTTGGGTGGCGTTCATGGCACACAAGAGTGAAACCTTCGGTATTATCAAAAACTTGATCATTCAGATTGAGAATCTTTACAACTTGAAGGTTAGGCGGATACGTAGCGACAATGGTACTGAATTCAAAAATCATGCCATGGCGGAGTTTTGCACTTCAAAAGGTATTCTTCACGAATTTAGTGCAGCTTATACTCCTCAACAAAATGGCGTCGCTGAACGTAAGAACCGCACATTGATCGAGACTGCTAGGACTATGTTGGTAGAATCGCAGCTGCCCATTCCATTCTGGACTGAAGCTGTGTCTTCTGCATGCTATACGTTGAACCGAGTCCTTACAGTCAAAAGGCACAACAAGACCTGCTTTGAGCTTATCAACAAACGGAAACCAGACTTGTCATATCTTGAACCGTTTGGAGCTCCTTGCACAATTATCGATCCTAATGGGAAGTTTGGGGCAAGAGCAATTGAGGGATACTTTCTTGGGTATTCCACCCCGAACTTAAGAGTCTGGAATCTAGAGACTAAAAGGGTCGAGGAATGGTCTGAAGTCAGAGTACAAAGGCACACTTTGCCAGTTAGAAATCCTGGTCAGCCTTGGATGTTTGAGTACGATGACTTTTTCATTTCGATCAATGTTAAAGCCGTTGAAGAAAATGCTGCGGCAAGGATGTTTTTCGAGAGTGACATTGCAACAGATTCACCGTTGGTTCGTCCCATTATTGTCAATCAAGAACCATCTTCAGTGAACAATAATGCTCTCGACAATGAGGATTTTCAAGATGCTACCGAATTGAACGAATCTTCAGAGGATGAAGAATTTCTAGATGCAGATCAAGAAGCTCCGATAGCAGTACATGGTATTTCAGAGGGTACACCTCCAGTGGATGTCCCTAGAACAGCTGAAACTTCTGCATCATCCTCTTCGTCAATTCCGGGCCTTGAATTGATTGTTGATCTCAATCTCAACAATCTGGGTACAAATATTCCAGTTCAAGATAATCCAGAAACAAGGATTCACAATACCCATCCTCAACAAAACATCATCGGAAATGTACAAAGTGGCGTTCAAACAAGAAACATGTTGCGAAACAACAACAATGCAGGCTTGTATGCAACTATCCGAGAATCTGGTCAACAGAATGATTGGTCTTTCGCGTGTTATGTCTCACAGGAAGAGCCAAGAACTTGGAAAGATGCATTGAAAGATAGCTCATGGGTTGAAGCGATGCAGGAAGAACTGCAGCAATTCCAGAAGCTTGGTGTTTGGAAACTCGTAGAGAAACCTGCTGGATACAAGAAGATTGGTACCCGTTGGGTGTTTAAATGCAAAAAGGATGACCGTGGGATCGTTATCCGGAACAAAGCAAGGCTAGTCGTTCAAGGTTTTCGTCAGATTGAAGGGATCGACTACAACGAAGTGTATGCACCTGTTGCACGTCTAGAAGCAATTCGGATTTTTCTGGCTTATGCCTCATTCAAAGGTTTCAAGGTATACCAGATGGACGTGAAAAGTGCATTCTTACATGGTGTGGTGGAAGAAGAGGTGTACGTCGAACAGCCTCCAGGTTTTGAAGATCCTATCCATCCCGATCGGGTTTGGTTGCTCAACAAAGCTCTATATGGTCTACATCAAGCACCGCGAGCTTGGTACGCAACCTTATCTAATTATCTGTTGGAGAACGGTTTTCGCAGAGGTCTTATCGACTGCACTCTTTTCATCAAAGAACAAGATGGAGATCTTCTACTGGTACAGGTATACGTTGATGATATTATTTTTTGTTCTACTAATGATGTTTTGTGTAGGGATTTCGAGCGTGTTATGCAGGATAAATTCGAGATGAGTGCTATGGGGGAAATGACTTTCTTTTTGGGCCTACAAGTACAACAAACCGAGTCTGGGATATTCATCCATCAGACTAAATATGTTGGTGACATCTTGAGCCGGTTCCAGATGTCTGATGCAACGCCCATTGGTACCCCATTACCACAAAATCACGGAATTACTCCAGACTTGAAGGGACAAGATACTAGCCCCTCATACTACCGCGCGATGATTGGATCCCTTATGTACCTCACAGCATCAAGACCAGATATAATGTACCCAACGTGCCTGCTTGCCAGATATCAAGTGAGCCCGAAGGCCTCACATCTTGCAGCTGTAAAAAGGATTTTTCGTTATTTGAAGGGTTACCCTGACACCGGTTTATGGTACCCTAGGGATAATAACTTTGACTTGATCGCATTCAGTGATTCTGATTTTGGCGGATG
The DNA here is from genome assembly GCA_030545235.1 of Helianthus tuberosus. NCBI lineage: Eukaryota > Viridiplantae > Streptophyta > Magnoliopsida > Asterales > Asteraceae > Helianthus > Helianthus tuberosus. The sequence continues at coordinate 10,578,853 of CM060423.1, forward strand.
CAAAATCGACGGCAAATCCACAACGGCTGGATGTCAGTTTTTGGGAAATCGCCTAGTCACATGGCAGTGCAAGAAGCAAACGTGCGTCGCTACATCAACATGCGAAGCTGAATACATTGCTGCCTCAAGTTGTTGCTCCCAAGTCCTATGGATCCAACAACAAATGCGTGATTACGGTTTTGAATTCCTAACTACTCCTATTTACGTTGATAATTCTGCTGCCTTACAGATCACTAAAAATCCGGTGCAGCATTCAAAGACTAAGCACATCGACATTAAGTATCACTTCATACGTGATTGCTTTGAGAAAAGGCTAATCGATGTTGCTTACGTCCACACCGATGACCAACGTGCCGACCTTTTTACCAAAGCATTTGACAAATCAAGATTTGACTATTTACTACTGGTAAACGGCACTAAGGTCAAGCAAGAGTAATCCACATCGGAAAATCATTTTTGTAAATACCTTTGTGTTTTAAATTTGTTTTAGTTTATTGATTTTAGGGGGAGTAAATCCAAAATTTGAAAAAAAAAAAAAAAAAAAAAAAAAAAAACATTGATACAAAAACAATAGAAAAACAAAAATGAGTTTCCTAGCGAGAAAAAGAGAAAATGATAGTACATCAGTGGTCTGTCTAAACCTCTTTAAACTTAAACTGCAAAACGATAAGCAGCTCTATATAAGATGTATCGGTAGGCTCACAATCATTTTAAAGTGTGCAGGGTGATATAAACTTAAATCGACTGAAGACTGGGTGGGAACCATTCATTGGCATATGGTCTTAGTACCGAAATTTCGTTTGAGAGATTGCCGAGGTTCTGAGATATTCGGTCTTTATGCTGCTTATCATCTGGGTATCATGGTTGTATCTTTTACCGAAAAATAACGGGGACGCAAGTCTAGATCTTCCATGATACTATACATACGTGTACATATTGCATACGACCTCAATAAGTGATCAACAATCACATGTCCAAACAAAATAAGTGATAATATATCACAAATTCTTTCCGGGTGTCAAGTTCGTCTCTCTGCTGTACGAAAGTACTGACCTGTTCACGGACTTGCTCCTGTGCCCTCATGCATATGAAAATCAAGTTCCTCATAAATAAGTGATTCTATCACATAGGGCTTGTTTTCAATTCAAAATAAGTGAGAATCTCACATCATATACGGTCAAACAGATGATAATCGGTATACTCACCGGTAAGATGAACCCTCGTGCATACCTTGATACGGGAATGTGTCGTAATGTGGATGAACACCGGTCGGTAAGTATAATTCATACCTTAACGTATCCCCTCGCCATGATTACATCTGATAAGTTGAGCTTAAGTGGACAACAATACCGAAAATTGTTATAGGATGCTTGTCTTAATGTTAACTAATTGAACAACAAGAGCGTTTTGGCATGACCGTACACTGATATGATTCTCTTACCCTCGAAACTCACAAAAAGAATGTCTGTAAATATTTATTTAATGCTTTCTTAGTTTCTGCATCTTTGTATATATTTATTTACTGCTTTCAGTCTCTACATTTGCAATATTCAAAAATTCCAAAAAGATTTTATTTTTATTTTATTTTCGATCGTACGATGTTGGAACTCGAGTCTTCGTTACCTGAAACCTGAACGAAAACCGAAAACGACTAAATCTTCATAAACGGTCGAAATTTGCAAGTGTTGAAAGTTAAAATTGAAATTGATAAAATACTTTAAGCTTTCAAACTGTCGGACGGTGTTTGTTTGAACAATGGTCACACGTGTGTCGTTTGTTTATGTTTACTATATTCCAAGCAGTTGTTCTCATTACGCGTTTAGATTTCTTGCATGTGCAGATTCTAAAGGCAAGGAGAACATGGTCGATGACGAGCTTCGGAATGAAGACACGACGTGAAGGCACTCAAATGATGAAGATGATCGAGTTGCCGCTGACCATCATCAACACCACAAGGATCTCACTTCATAAAGATCAAGACTTTCACGAGCATAACTCAAGGGGGAGCTTATGTTAAGGGGGAGTTTGTCAACACAATTCCTACATGAAACGGGGAGTTTGTTGGTACACTTTCTGCTTTCAAGACGTGAAGACTTTGAAGATCCTCCGACATTGAAGACTTGAATAGAAGTCAAAGACTTGAAGACACGAGAACTTACAAGAATGAGGATCGAGACAAAGCTACAGCCAGACAAAGCTACAGCCAAGGGGGAGTTTGTTGGTGCACTTATGTCTGCACTTTGTCTGTATTCGGTCACGATGTAAAACGATGTCTTTGTAGTCATGTAAGTTTGACCAAGTCAACCATCCTCCTGGTTTGACTTGGCCAAACAGTCAACATTATGTTTGTAAGCTGCTGGGTCGAAGGATGTGCCATCGAAGGATTAAATGGATCCTTCGATGATGAGCTCGATAGATAGCTTTCGATAGATGAACCACGAAAGATCCCATCTTTCGTGGTACATGCTGATCATTCGAGCTGATTCTGGTCGATAGATGATCCTTCGATCATCTTATCTGATCCTTCGACCAGCCATGCTGTGTTCGGGTATATATACCCATGTTGTGTGTTCACTTTAGTAAGACTAGAGAGTTAGACATTTCAGACAAAGTGAGAGCATTCTGTTCAGAGAACACACACACACGAAAGATAGAGAGAGTTTATAGAATACATCTGTAAACCTTGTGCTTGTAACCGAACCTTTCATACGTTTAATACAAGTGGTCTTAATCGTTGAATATTGCGTGTTGTGTTTATCATTGTGCTTGTTCTATCCCGGTTTGCATGCTAGCTTGGATTCCGCACTCGCTAGTGTGTTAGACATAACAAGGAATAGGTTAAACCTCAACCTCCGAGGGACCTACACATGATTTATTTAAAACTTTTCATAAGAGAAATTACTTATTAGGGCATAACATGCCTTTGTAAAATTCTATTTATATACAAGTTCACATACCTCACGGGGATCACTCAACACTCGGCCGAAAATGTATCTTTGTGGATCACTCGAGAGCGGCATGGAACTTACTCCTACCATAGGCTTGCCAAGCAATCAATCCTCCTCCTTTTTAACTTATATACCTTTGTAAATATCAAGAGGACTTTGTGGGTAAAGGGTTAGGCTTGGGTTAAAGGTAGGTGGTTGGGTTGGTGGTTAGTGGTTAGTAAAAAGGGCGAAAAGCGTAACAAGTGTCGGTTTTCGTAAGACTTTCTCTTTTTCGTAACTTTTATTTTGATGAAGCTATTTATTCAAACAAAGTTATTTTTGATAAACTTGTTTGTTTATTTTCTTTTGCTTCATCATCAACACAAATATTTTTTTTAATTTTTTTTTTTGAAGTCATACGAAAAATCGAACTCGTTACTAAAACAAAGGGGTAAAAATGAAAAAAGGTTTTGTGGGTAAAAGGGTGTTTGGTTTGGGTTAAGAAATGAAAATGTTTAGGCTCAAAGGGGCTAACTAGGGGGATTTTGGGTAGGTGGTAAAAAAAAGAAAAATAATGGTATAGAAAATAAAAAGGGTTAGTCCTAATGCCTCCATCATTTACTTACTCGGGTTTAAGTTGGTAAGGACCGGGAATGTATCGTCATGGCAAGTTCTAGAGTCGTAAGAACCAAGCGGCTATTCACACAAGAAACGAAAATGAGCATTTAGTTAATATGATATGTAAGTGTTTGCTCAATAAAGGCTCAAATCTCACTTTTGTGGGAATGGGTTTTTATGTGATCAAGTATATATAATCAAATTTTATCTAAGCTTGTCATGCATTTTCATAATTTTCTTATGTTGGTTCTTTTTATCACGACGCTATCGGTTGTAAATTCGTAAAAATATAACCTTTTTAAGAACTTGAATTTCCCGAGTTAAACCTAGACAAGTAAAAAAAAATGAAAATTTTTGAAAACAAAATTGGGGTGATTAGCAATTCCAATAGAGTTTTGTGTAAGGCTTGTATTTAGGACTTGCAAGATTCAAGGTTTTAGCATCCCCCCCACACTTAAATTACACATTGTCCTCAATGTGTCCCAAAAATAAGTTTTTCGGTTGATTGAATGTGTAAAAGGTGTGAAAAAGCAAAAAATTTTGTGTTACTGGGCGCTGAACACGGCCCCGTGTGATCCGGGCACAGCCCCGTGTTCAAGTGCCAGTAACAAATTTAAAACAAGAGAAATAGAAGTCTGGACACGGGGGCGTGTTGGTTGAACACGGCCCGTGTCCAGTTACCTGAACTGGGTCTTTTTTCTGTAGACAGTGTAGCACGGGGCCGTGTTGGGTGGACACGGCCCGTGCCGAGCTTACTGTAAATGAAGAATTTTGTCGGACGGTTCTGTTTTCCTGTATAGAGTGCTGGTTCAAGTTTCCCTTGCATCCTTTGCTATCTCAAGTGTGTTTTATTCCTGAAAATTAAAACTAACTAGAAAACAAGAAAATTAATCTAAACTAAGGATAGTTCCGCGGAATGCCTCCGTGGTGCGCCACGTTTATAAGGGTCCTTGGCTAGACCCAAATCCTGGTCACATGTTACCCAAGTGGGATGTATTGCATCCCATGTTACACCGTCGGAGAGCGTCATCCAAGCTTGAGTCTATGACCTTCATGTATTTGACCGGGTCTTCTTCCTCTACTTTCTTTCCACATTCAAACTTCACTTCCTCATCCCCAAACTTCAATGTTAACGTTCCGTCATTCATATCCACCACTGCTTGGGCGGTGGCTAGAAATGGCCTCCCGAGGATGAGAGGGACATCGGTGTCTTCTTCCATGTCTAGGATGACAAAGTCGGTTGGAAAAACGAAGTTGTCAACCTTGACCAGCAGATTTTTAGCGACACCTTGTGGAAATTTGACGGACCTGTCGGCGAGTTGTATGCTCATCTTTGTAGGGCTTGTTGTTCCTAGGCCGAGTCGTTTGAACATTGACGTGGGCATGAGGTTAATGCTAGCCCCAAGATCGGCTAATGCATTACGAACGGGGGACTTCCCAATCGAGCAAGGAATTGTGAAGCTCCCGGGATCGATTTTCTTTTGTGGAAGATTGTTGAGTACTAAAGTGGAGCATTCTTCGCCTAAGTTAACTAATTGCAATGATTCAATTTTCCTTTTGTGAGTGAGGAAATCCCTCATGAATTTGGTATATTTAGGCATTTGGGTTAGGACCTCAATAAAAGGAATATTAACATGCAATTGTTTTAGTAAACGTTCGAACTTTGCGAATTGCTCATCGGTCTTTTGACGATTTAACCTACCGGGGTATAGAATTGGAGGAGTCTTGGTGGGCTCTTGATTTGGTGAAGAAGCCGTTTCTGGTTGAGGTGAAGTCGTGTTTTGGTGTTGACTTCCTTCAACTGGTGGTAACGGGGCATCCTCGGGACCCACGGTTCGGTTTCTCAAAGTGATGAGGTGTACTTGCGCCTTTGGGTTGGTTTCGGTATTACTCGGTAACGCGCCTTGTGGTCTCTCGGAGAAATTTTGAGCTAGTTGATTTAATTGTTTTTCAACGTTTTGAATGCTAGCTTGTTGATTTCTAAAATTCGATTCCAATTGTTGAAATCGATCCGAGTTTTTCTTTTCGGTGTCGGAGATGAGGCGAGATACGGTATCTTCAAGCCTTTCTCTTCCACCTTGTTGTTGAGAGAAATTTTGTGGTTGTTGAAAATTAGTACGTTGGTTTTGTTGGTTACTACTATTGCCGGGATCTCTCCAACCAAGATTTGGGTGGTTACGCCATCCTTGGTTGTAGGTACCCGTTGGAGGACCCGACGGCCTAGGTCTATTATCAATGTAGTTTACCGTTTCTGCTTGTTCATCTAATTCTTTCATACAACTCCAATTTTCATGTGACCCACCACACCCTTCACAAGCCATAACCGAGGCCGTTTTTGTCATTTCTAACCTTTTGATTTTCGAAGAGAGGGCCTCGATTTGGGCTTGTAAAGAGGTGCTTTCATCAACCTTATGGGCGCCCGGGGCAATAGATTTATTACCTCGGGGAGTGTGCCATTGAAAATTGGTTTGAGCAATTTCCTCAATTTGATTATATATTTCATTTAGGCGACAATTACCTAAAAGTCCCCCGGAGCTTGAATCAAGTGTCTGTCTTGTGTGTGGCAACAACCCATTGTAGAAAGTGGATACTTGTTGCCATACCGCTAGACCGTTATGAGGACACTTTCTTAGAAGCTCCTTGAACCTTTCCCAGGTTTCATATAAGGATTCCCCATCCTCTTGTGAGTATGTATTAATTTCAGTCATTAGTTTAGCCGTTTTAGCAGGAGGGAAATACTTATATAGAAACTTTTGGGCTAGTTCATCCCAGGTGTTTACCTAGCCAACTGGGAGGGTGTTAAGCCAAGCCTTAGCTCGATCTTTTAGTGAAAATGGAAACATCCTAAGGCGAATGGCGTCGTTTGATGCTCCATTGATCCGAAAAGTATCACATATTTCCAAGAAATTAGTAATATGTAGATGGGGATCCTCGTCCGCAAGCCCATGAAAGGTTGCGGAGTTTTGGAGCATTTGTATCAAATGTGGCCGAAGTTCGAAGTTGTTGGCTTCGACATTCGGTGCGTTGATAGCGGCGCCGAGATTGCCTACGGTGGGCCGTAGGTAATCCATGAGGGTACGTTGGTCCGCCATTGGAAGTGGGTCCCCCGAAACTTTCTCTTGATTTTTAGCTTTAAGGCTTTTTCTGAGAAAGCGTTCGGGTTCTTCTAGAGGTTCTTTTATGTCTCTACTAGAACTGGAGCTCATGCACTACGTAGGAGGTTCAAATGTGGCACCTAGGTTCCAAGTCCTACAATAAAAACACAAAAGAACGTTGGTCAGAAGGTTCACCACGGCCCCGTGCTCAATGAACACGGCCCGTGGTCAGAGATACAGTAATTGTTTCCCGGATCCCTGTTACTGGGAGTTGGACACGGCCCCGTGTTGCACCGACACGGCCCCGTGTTCAGCTCTCTGTAACTCAGAAAATAAAAACTACCAGTGATGATGCTGGGCACGGCCCGTGCTGAGCTCTGCAGAAGCTGAAAAACTAAAAAAAATCCTAAAAAAAGTGAAAAATAAGAAAAACGATTAGGCCGTTGATTCCTAACTTTCTTAAAATCCTTGTGTCCCCGGCAACGGCGCCAAAAACTTGATGCGTGTGAAGTGTTATATATATTAGGTGTATATTTTAAGCCCCTTTAACACTTATTTTTAGCCAAGTTTTAAATTTATAAAACACGATATTCTACTAACACTAAACACACATATGGGCAAGTGCACCCATCGTGAGCGTAGTATAGTGTTGGTAAGATACCGAGGTCGTCCAAGGACACAAGAGCTTTTAGTACCGGTTTATCCTCAACGTCTAATCAAAATAAAAAGTTTAGAAAAATGTTTTAAACTAAGAAAAGTAAAAGCTAACTAAAATGCTGAAAATAAAAATAAAAATAAAAAGAGATAGACAAGATGAATCACTTGGTTCCGACTCGTATCTAGTGTAACCTTTGATTATTTCCGCACTTTTGCACATATTTAAGAGATTATCTTAGTTATTGTAGTAGGCCCCTCTTTTGAAGGTGACGTTACCCTCACCCCAGTAGTTTGAGTCAGCAAGGTTACAATCCTAAAAGGGTGGATTATTGGAAGATAATTAATTAAGTTATTAATGCAATATTATGGTAGGCCCCTCTTTTGGAGGTGACGTTACCCTCGACTAAGTAGTCTGAGTCAGCAGGGATACAGTCCTAAATAGCCGGGTTATAGTATTAATAGTAGTTAACTTATGAGGTGATCAAAGAGTTTGGACCCCCGCCATCCAATACCGTTAAGTATTGAAGGAGGTCCTACTAAATTTGACCCAGGTGCATTGCAGGACCTCTAAACGCTGAACAATGGCAAGACCCTTACCAAACCGTTCCCTTAACCCCCGACCAGGTAGCCAACATACCTCCATATAGACCGTGGAGATATGAATGGTGAAAATCTTTTATTTTATATAGACAGTAAAATAATGCCAAGACACCACGGACAAACGATAAGGAAAGATCACCTTCAACATAAGCAACTAGTTATTAAAGTCATTAATACAAAACCAAATAAAAAGTGCAAAAGATTAGAAATAAAAAGTATTACACTAGACACTTTGTCTTCACCAAGTGATGTAAGAGACTTAGGCAAACATGGCCTTGATTGTCAAGAACTCTTACGATCAATCTTGGATCCTGAGACGACTCACACACTCTATGATGGACAATGGATGATGGTGGTGGAAGATGGTGTTATGGTGGTGGTGGGTGGTGGGTGAAGTGTGAGAGAGGTGGTGTGCCAAGGGATGGTTTAAGCTTGAGCCAAGCACTTCTGTTTATAGGCTGAACAGAAGCTCGGGCACGGCCCCGTGTCCAGTGGGCACGGCCCCGTGTCCACATCCTCTCTTTCTTCATTAAATGCAGCTTTGTCTTATTAGTTGACCACGCCCCCGTGTCCGCTGAGCACGGCCCCGTGTGCAGAAGAATCTTTGTACTATGAAGATTTGCCTGGATTGTGCGAATCTTATAGTTGACCACGGCCCTGTGTCCGCTGAGCACGGCCTCGTGGTGGGCAATAGAAGCTTCTACCACTTTGTCTTTTCTGCTGACACTTGGGCACGCCCCCGTGCTGGCTGAGCACGGGGCGTGTTCAGGCTTCTGATCTCTTGTTTTGCTTGGGAAGATGCTGTCGTGGGGTCGGGCATGTCACGTTTTGTTCCTTTTCTTGTATTTATGTTAGATTTTGATGTCTTTTTGCTTCTTTTGTTAATTTGAGCTCATTTAATCCTGAAAATACAAAAGGAAGACAAAAGCACACTTTTTCCAACATTAGTACTAAGAAAGGGTTAGTTTTATGCCTCATTTGATGAAATTTATATGTTACATTTTGAACACATCATGGGAATATCAGACATTCTATTCGAACATCTGAGGGCTAATCAGGGAATTCCGTGATATAGGAAGCAGATATGGAGTTCGTTTCGTAACCGTCCCATTTAATTGTTGTTCGTATCAATTCGATTTGTAGGTTTTTTTATTGATTCCTGACCGAACCTGGATTCGTCATTTAGGATTCGTTAATAGTTTTATTAGGTTGAGTTTTGGGTTTTATTTGATTTGGAGCTTTTTTAATTTTATTATTTTGTGATGAGGGTTGAAGATAAGTTGTTTCTTGTTTTATTTGTTGGGTTACCATATCGCATGTGTTGTTTTAACATAGTCAAGGTAGTTAAGGATGGATCCTTTGTATAATTTCGCATGTTTTAAATTAGACATTTTCGCACACAATGAAGTTTAATATTTAATTTCGCATGCTTAAGTTGGAGATTTCGCAAACCTGAAAGTATGTATCAAATATAGCTTTTAATTTCACAAGCTTTAATAATAATTAATTTCATTTTCGCACAGTGTGTTTCATAATTCAGTTCAATAATTGAAATCAAATAATTCAGTTCAATAATTGATTTCAATAATTCATATCAATAATTTTTCTTTTATTATATATTTTATATTTTTATCACTATTTCAAACATCCTATTAAAAATGGCAGATGTACCAACATCATCTTCTTCTGAACCAAGTGTCAAGCAGGCTTTGAGGAAAAGGATTCAGCAACAAATTCAAGAGGATCGATCATGTCAAGAGATGTTGGAGGCCAACATTTCTCGTGTAACAGAAAACATGAAGAGAAGACAAGAAATTTTGAACTTGTTATCTCAGATGCAAGTGAGTAGTCTTAAAGAAATTGCTGTTATGTTTATGGTGGATTTGGGTGAGAGGGATGAGAAACAGTTGAAAGAGTTGGCTGATTCAATAACTGTCTTAAGATGCTCGATGAAGATGAAAATAGAGTTTCTTTCATCTTTTGAATGAACTTTTTCTTTATTTTGTTGCATTTTTCAATAAATTCCCATGTTTTGTTAAGGAATGGATTTTATATTTTGCATCTTTATATTCACCTATTTATTGCAAATTTTAATAATTCATTGTCAAACTTGCGATTTTAAACATAACATATGCGAAATTAAAAACACTAATGCGAAATTAAAAACACTAATATATGCGAAATTAAAAACACTAACAAGTTTAAATATTTATCATAAATTCAACATTAAACAAGTTCACTTTGGCTTTCCAAAAAATTTACTCATCCTTTCTGGGATTATAGTATCCAAATCTTTCATATACCTTTCTTTGTCTGTCCTTTTATCGAAAGCATTTTCCCTTTTAATTATGTGTTGACGATGGATATTGTGCTCAGATAGAATGATTTTACTGAGATATCTGTGCCTTAGGAGATGAAGTTGTGATTTTTGTCTGTTGTTTACTTCATCTTCTTTCACAAATCCAGTCACCCATGGTATTGTATCTCCTTTGTACGTTTACATGTGATGCATCGTAAACACTCCACAATCTACACCGTTATTCTTCGTCCTCCAATCCATCTCTTTTCTTTCTATAACTTAGGTTGCAAGTTGTTCTATAGCTGGTGTTGGTTTTAAAGCCTTTTGTAGTTATAAAACCAATACCCTTCTCTGTAATATAGCAACATTTGTGTTAGTAGCTTTTACATAATATATAACATTTATATGAAAAAAATTTTGTATTACCAGTGTGTCTGGAAGCCCCTTGTATCTTTCCTTAAACTCTTGTTGAGCTGCTAAATTGTCAATCAGCTCAATTTTGCCGGTTTTCAAGTGGAAGCACAAAACGTAGAAGTGTTCACCTTGAAGTACCGGAATAAACACCAGGTCAACCAAATCAAGCTTTTTTACCTCATATCTCAGTAATATGTCTTCAAAATTTGAGGCAAATATGTTTAGTCGTTGGTTGTCTGTGTATTTCTCCTCGTCGTAAAAGATATCCGGCTGTATGTTATGTAATTAGAATCAAAGTTATGCAAACAATGGATTCTTTTCACATGCGAATAGTATATATAACACATGCGAAATTACAACAGTATGAAAAATGTTGTTTCACAGGAAAACTTTCTTCTATATTTCATGCGATTTAGATATAATCAGCGTGCGAAATCATTGATTATGCATTTACTGTTATAATTTCAAATGCCAAAATGTATATGAAAACATACCATCATTGTGCTAAACAAGAAGAGTCTGTATGGTGATGATTTTCTATCCCTCTTCTTTTCTTCAAGGTTTAGAACATCCACAAATGCATCTATTCCGTTCGATGCTACGTATTGACCCCTGTAGAAGCTCTCAAATATAGCTTTGAATATGGCAACCTCAGTTTTTGATCGGTAAAATTCTTCTCTGCCAGTCATAAGTTAAATAATTAGTATTTGTTGTGTGTATATATTTTAGATGTTTGTTAGTTGATATAACTATTTTTACTTACTCTATGTCTGCAAATGTAGCAAATATATACCGAATCACATTCAATTCTTGAGTCAATAGTGCTTCGTGCATGTTTACCACTATGTTGCAGTAAGGGGAACAAAATTTGTCTCCAAGCTCTTTACATCTTTTTCCACCTCGAATTTTGGCTTGTTCTATTGTCTTATAAAGCAGTTCATTTAATCCTTTTGGTATAACTTGTTTTGGAACTTGCTTTGGCTTTGAGTTTTTTCTCCCCCTAGTTGTTTTTTTTTTCTTTGTTATCTTCCATTCTGGGTCCCAGGCTCAAAAGCAACTCAACTGAATGCAATTCCTCAGCCGTTACCTGGGGGCATTCAACTTCCGGTTCCTTCTCAACTTCGATTCCCGAATCGGGTTGTTGAGGGTCTTTTTGTGTGGTTTCTGCTAAAGAAACTGCTTCCACTTCTGGCAATTTTTCTGGCACTTTTTCTTGAACTTTTTGTTGAATGTTTTGTGTAGATTCTGCCAAGTTCACTGTTTCTTCGATAACAGTTTCGTTTTCACCACTTTCTGTATGCCAGAGTAATTTAAGAAATACAATAATTTGTGCTTTTTATTTTTTTTTAATATAAAGTGTTTTTTTACCTTTGTCAGGTGGTTTGTAAGTGTATACACCCGTTTCCACAGTTTGAATGTTTTTTTTAATATAAAGTGTTTTTTTACCTTTGTCAGGTGGTTTTTTTACCGATAGGCAACAGGTCCTATTCGCTAGATTACTAGGAATGGTCCTATGTATCGTGGACTTAGCTTTCCTTTCTTACCGAACCGAACTACTCATTTCCAAGGAGAAACTTTCAACAGTACCTTGTCTCCAACTTGAAATTCTAACGGCTTGCGTCGATTGTCTACATAACTTTTCTGGCGATCTCGAGCCGTTTTGAGTATTTCCTTGATTTGAGTTATCTTGTCGGTGGTTTCTTGTACAATCTCGGGACTGGATAATTGAATTTCTCCTATTTCTGCCCAGCAAACTGGAGTTCTACACTTTCGTCCATATAGTGCTTCGAATGGGGCAGCTTCGATACTTGCATGATAACTATTGTTATAGGAGAATTCAATTAAGGGTAGGTGGTCATCCCAGTTTCCACCAAAATCTATTACACATGCCCTAAGCATGTCTTCCAGGGTTTGGATCGTCCTTTCACTCTGTCCATCTGTGTAAGGACTCTCAAAATTTTCCCAAAATAACCCCAAAGTAAAAACCTAGACCCCTGAAACCCTACTATACATGAAAAACTAAGAAATCAAAATTTGTGGGTTTAAGGCGGGCCGCGTAAGGGTTAGCTTAGCCTTACGCGGGCCGCGTCAAAGATGTGGTTTGACCGAATAAGCATCCGAGCCACGCGTTGACCAGCTGGCAAGCCTACCCGTGACACACCAAGCCTACTCCTAGACTAGGCTGCCCTCGCGGGCCGCGTAAAGATCAAGTCAAGGTTCACGCGGGCCGCATAAACCCTAAATTTCAGCTATAAATAGCTTGGTTCCCGAGCTATCATTCCGTGCCAAAATTTCGTACAAAATCACGAATTCTCACTGTCCAGAAGTCGAAATTACAATTATAAAAGTGAGGCGCTGCTACGATACAGGGTATTAACTCGATCGCTGCTACGATTCAATGTTCGATCGATTAAAACTATCCAATGGATGTTTAAGTGCTGCCCACATTAGGGTTATGCTTTGTCATTCGTCGTGAATTCGATGGATGTTTAAGTATCGCACTTTGTCATTCGTTGTGAGGGTTTAATCTCGTGAGTTATCGTAAATGTTGTATTAGTTACTGACCTAGTTCGTGTGCATGTTATTTAAATTAGGTTACAAGGCTAATCAGTAGGCTAAACTCTGCCCGTATAAATCTGCAAAGTGAGTCATTCTCTTTTTATCAAATATTTTACAATACTCCATTTTCAAATGTTATAATTACAGGGAGTAAGTCGTGGTTATCTTAATCACTGGCTAGTGGGGTATTGTGCACATTACTAATTTCTCACGGGTTAGGCTAATAAATCCTAACAGTGATAAACGTCACTACTTGGGGAAGGACCCAATAGTGGTATGACCATCGTCACTAGGTGACACGGCGCCAGATAAAAATAAGATAAAAGCCATTGTAATCCCTCTTATGCTGTAATTGATAACTAATGTGTCATTTTACATACTTGAATGACTCGCCAGCATTTCCCCGCTGATAAAATATTTTTAAAACATGTTTCAGGCGACCTGCTGTAAATCAAGGAAAACGTGCTAAGGAGCACTAACAAGCTTGAAGAGGTGGCTTAGTTAAAATGAATAAACATGTTTTAATAAATCAGGGAATTTACTTGTGAAATTCCTCTATTGTAATTTACCGGGGATTATCCCGCGTTATGAAATAAAATAATCGGGCATTTCGAGTTTTAAAAAGATCCTGTTAAAATCTTCCGCTATCGCATCATAGATACCACGGGTTCCTGTCCCGCGGCTCTTGACCGAGTCAAACCGGGGCTGGGGCCGTGACAGGAAAAGGTGGTATCAGAGCTACTAAAAGAGCCACTGGTTTAAGCCTATTAAGTATTTAAATATACTTAATTTTCCTGATTACCGTTTTGTAATTATGTGCTTTATTAACTGACTACTTGTTAGTTACACTATGGGTAAGCAGAAAATGTCGGATATCTATCTTAAATTAGATAGTATACCAAAAGATAAGGGATCCTCATCCCAATCAAATTCCTCAAGATACTCAGCAGACACTGAGGAGGGAATATTTTTTCGAAAAGCACAGTATGATAAACCACTTTCCCCTAGTAAAAGAAGTTTGATTATTAGAAAAAGTCAAGAGAAAATGAGGAAGATACAAAACAAAGAGGTGATAATAAAAGAGACCCAGGAAATAGGCAACAACCCACCATGGGAAGATAAATTAGATGAAAAATGGGCAAATCTTTATATGTTAGCTACAGTAGCAGTAAATGCTAACCTTTAGACTATTAATACCCTGACCCAATATTAGCACCCATATTATCTATTAGCCAGAAACTTTAAAATAATATTAGTTGTACTAAAAATAAATATTTTGTTTCAATAAAATGGTTTATTAATATTAAAATTCTGAGTCTATTTTTGGGATTCTGTGAAAATTTAATTTACAAACTTTTAACCTAGAATTTTGTATGTTTCTTCATAAATGCTAAACAACATGAATGAATTATCTGAAGCGCTAGAGAATCTCAATCTCTATCCTGTGAAAATAGAAGTTTCCAGAGATTTTACTGGTTACTTGGCCGATGTGGAAGAACCTATGGAATTTCAAGCTCCACCTCCGGAAAAATCAAAACCTAAGAAAAGAAGAAGATTTGTGGGTTGGAGACGTGTGCGCAGAAGAAAACCAGCAACTAGGAAAATTCCCAAGATAGAAAATCCCATGGATAAAGGAAAAGGGATTGATATCGGGGAAAGTTTTGGACAAGGAGGAATGGAAATTGGGGAAAGCTCCAAGCAAACCAAGGAAATGACGTTACAGGAAGAGCTAGATTTCATACTGGCAAGCTGTGATACCCTTAAGCCTGTCAATGAAAACCTTTTTACTTATCCTGCTGAAACCCAACTTCCAATAAACCTGGAACCAGCCATCCCAGAACCTTTAATTCACACCCAACCACAAGGAATGGATGAATGGTGGACCAACGATTGGCAATTCCAAAACCTTCTAAATAATCCTTATACCTTTTTCCCTCAGTTCGACCCAGAACCTACACTAAACCCACCAATGAGTAATGAAAACTTAGCTGAACTTCGCCATTTTGGCGAAGAACTAATGGATGCAGGGAATAAGATTCGGGAGATAGGAGAACAAATCTCCTGGAAATACGATGAAAGGGAACATTGTTTCTGAAAGGCCAGCGGACTAGGGATAATGTGATTGTGAAGCTGTGTTTGTATAATACTAATAATAATAAAAATATAAGTATGTAGAATAACCTAAAAATAAAACTTTTGTAAGATAACAATGTGTACGGATGCATAATATAATATATAAAAATGGAAGTTGAGAAATCGACAATTTTGGCTATACGTGTTAATGTGATTATGTGCGATTATTTTGTTATGTTTAGTTATTAAATTATTTTATGCTAATCACTTATATAAATTAATTACCAGATGCCAACCGCTGGTAATGAACCTGTTAATGAAGTAAATCAATCAGAGCAACATCAGGAGGATCAATTTCTAAATAGGCAAGATATCGAGAATATCGTTGCTCAGGGAATAGCCAATGCTATTCCAGAAATCCTTGCTGCTGCTCGAAATCCAATTACACCTCAACAAATTATTCCTAGCAAGCGTACAAACGACGATAATTTTAGTAATAGTATAAACGGAGGCGGCAACCATATTAATAACGACAATGAGGGGATACAAGCTCCACTCCTTAAGAAAATGAAAGCTGCAACACCTGGTTGCACTTATAAGGAGTTTCTTGCCTGTAAACCGGCTGAGTTTCCAAGTAACGAAGGGGCAACTGCTGCACTGCGTTGGTTAGAGAAAACTGAGGCATTAATTATGATAAGTAAATGTGTTGAGGACGACAAGGTCATGTATGCATCGCATCTTTTTAAAGAAGGGGCGCTAGAATGGTGGAATACAGTTCTACAAGCTAAAGGAAGAACTGTGGCATATGCTATGAACTGGGAAGAATTTAAAAGTCTTATAGAAAGAAAATTCTGTCCCGAGTATGAAAAGGAGCAAATGACCAATAAATTCCTAAATCATCAGATGGTAGGCGTTGATTGTCGAGGGTATACTTCGACATTCTTCGAATATGCTAGAGTGGTACCAAACCTGGCTTCGCCAGAACCGGTACTTATATCTCGATACATTTGGGGATTAATTGGCGAGATCCGTAATATTGTCAAGGCTGCGAGACCCCGCACGATCGATGATACGGTAGAGTTAGCTAACACTCTGACTGACGAACTAGTACGCACAAGAGAAGAAAACCGGAAAAAGGAAGTAGCCCAAAAGATTACCCAGGGATTCCGTATGGGTAACCGTAGTAATTTCAAAGGAAGGAGAACTGGGCAATCTTCCACTGTTCCATTTTGCAATTCCTGTAAAAGGAAGCATTTTGGAAGATGCAAGGGATATTGCAATTTTTTCAAAATTCCGGGGCATCAAGAAGAAGACTGCAGGAAGAAGAAAACCACAGTCTGTTACAACTGTGGAGAAGCTGGACATATTAGGCCAGACTTCCCGAAATTGCTCAAACCAGCTGATAACAACACCAAACCTGCAGAAGGAACTACCAAGAAAAACGTAAGAGCCTTCCAATTGACTACTTAGGAAGCCGAGCTAATCCCGGATGTGATAGCTGGTACGTTCCTAGTTCACAACGTTTATGCAAAAGTATTATTTGACTCTGGTGCAAACCAAAGTTTTATAAATACTTCTTTCTGCCAAGCACTTAATTTACCCTTAACCAACCTTAGACAGATTTTTACAGTCGAAACGGCAGATGGGAATTCTGTCAACATAATTAAGGTTTTGCGAGAAGAAAAGATAGAACTTTTAGGTCAAAAATTTTCTGCAAACATGTTACCTATGAATTTAGCAGGATTCGATGTTGTGTTAGGAATGGATTGGTTAGTAGCCAATCATGCTCGAATTCTTTGTGATAAGAATTCCATAGAAATTCATACACCCACAGGAGAATTAGTGGTGATTACAGGAGATAAGCCACGAAAACCCCTAAAGTTCATTTCAGTAATGAAAATTGCTAGTTATGAACAAAAGCAAGGAATAGTGTATATGATTTCAGTAATCATTAACACTAAGGGTAAGGAACTCAAAGAAATTTCAGTAGTATCATAATACCCAGAAATATTCCCAGAAGAACTACCTGGATTACCACCTGATAGGGAAGTAGAATTTAGAATTCATCTAATTCCTGGAACTACACCGATAGCTAAGACACCTTATCGGTTAGCACCCACAGAAATGCTGGAATTGAAAAAGCAGTTAGATGAATTACTAAGCAAAGGATTCATACAACCTAATTCATCCCCTTGGGGAGCGCCAGTGTTGTTTGTAAAAAAAAGATGGTTCGATGTGAATGTGTATCGATTATAGGGAATTGAATAAGGTTACAATTAAGAATCGATACCCATTACCTAGAATTGATGATCTTTTTTATCAACTCCAGGGAGCTAGATATTTTTCTAAAATAGATTTACGCTCCGGATATCATCAATTAAAGGTACAAGAAGAAGACATACCTAAAACTGCTTTCAGGACTAGGTATGGTCCTTACGAGTTTACGGAACAAATGCTACTGCAGTATTTATGGACATGATGAATAGAATCTGTAAACTGTATTTGGATAAATTTGTAATTGTCTTCATCGACGATATACTTATTTATTCCAAGAGTCAGGATGAACACTGTCAGCACCTGTATGCACTCTTAACCTTGTTAAGAAAAGAGAAGCTTTACGCCAAATTCTCAAAGTGTGAATTCTGGCTGCAAGAAGTGCAATTTTTAGGACACATGGTGAATCACGAAGGTATTCACGTAGATCCTGCTAAGATAGAAGCAATTACCAAATGGAAGGTCCTACAGTCAGCTATGGAAATTAGAAGTTTTATAGGTTTAGCTGGATACTATAGACGGTTTGCGTCGATTATCTGCATAACTTTTCTGGCGATCTCGAGCCGTTTTGAGTCTTTCCTTGATTTGAGTTATCTTGTCGGTGGTTTCTTATACAATCTCGGGACTGGATAATTGAATTTCTCCTATTTCTGCCCAGCAAACTGGAGTTCTACACTTTCGTCCATATAGTGCTTCGAATGGGGCAGCTTCGATACTTGCATGATAACTATTGTTATAGGAGAATTCAATTAAGGGTAGGTGGTCATCCCAGTTTCCACCAAAATCTATTACACATGCCCTAAGCATGTCTTCCAGGGTTTGGATCGTCCTTTCACTCTGTCCATCTGTGTAAGGACTCTCAAAATTTTCCCAAAAAAAACCCCAAAGTAAAAACCTGGACCCCAGAAACCCTACTGTACATGAAAAACTAAGAAATCAAAATTTGTGGGTTTCAGGCGGGCCGCGTAAGGGTTAGCTTAGCCTTACGCGGGCCGCGTCAAAGATGTAGTTTGACCGGATAAGCATCCGAGCCACGCGTTGACTAGCTGGCAAGCCTACCCGTGACACACCAAGCCTACTCCTAGACTAGGCTGCCCTCGCGGGCCGCGTAAAGATCAAGTCAAGGTTCACGCAGGCCGCGTGAACCCTAAATTTCAGCTATAAATAGCTTGGTTCCCGAGCTATCATTCTGTGCAAAATTTCGTACAAAATCACGAATTCTCACTGTCCAGAAGTCGAAATTACAATTATAATAGTGAGGCGCTGCTACGATACAGGGTATTAACTCGATCGCTGCTATGATTCAATGTTCGATCGATTAAAACTATCCAATGGATGTTTAAGTGCTGCCCACATTAGGGTTATGCTTTGTCATTCGTCGTGAATTCGATGGATGTTTAAGTATCGCACTTTGTCATTCGTTGTGAGGGTTTAATCTCGTGAGTTATCGTAAATGTTGTATTAGTTACTGACCTAGTTCGTGTGCATGTTATTTAAATTAGGTTACAAGGCTAATCAGTAGGCTAAACTCTGCCCGTATAAATCTGCAAAGTGAGTCATTCTCTTTTTATCAAATATTTTACAATACTCCATTTTCAAATGTTATAATTACAGGGAGTAAGTCGTGGTTATCTTAATCACTGGCTAGTGGGGTATTGTGCACATTACTAATTTCTCACGGGTTAGGCTAACAAATCCTAACAGTGATAAACGTCACTACTTGGGGAAGGACCCAATAGTGGTATGACCATCGTCACCAGGTGACAGGGCGCCAGATAAAAATAAGATAAAAGCCATTGTAATCGCTCTTATGCTGTAATTGATAACTAATGTGTCATTTTACATACTTGAATGACTCGCCAGCATTTCCCCGCTGATAAAATATTTTTAAAACATGTTTCAGGCGACCTGCTGTAAATCAAGGAAAACGTGCTAAGGAGCACTAACAAGCTTGAAGAGGTGGCTTAGTTAAAATGAATAAACATGTTTTAATAAATCAGGGAATTTACTTGTGAAATTCCTCTATTGTAATTTACCGAGGATTATCCCGCGTTATGAAATAAAATAATCAGGCATTTCGAGTTTTAAAAAGATCCTGTTAAAATCTTCCGCTGTCGCATCATAGATACCACGGGTTCCTGTCCCGCAGCTCTTGACCGGGTCAAACAGGGGCTGGGGCCGTGACAATCTGTTTTGGGGATGGTAAGCAGT
Source organism: Helianthus tuberosus (assembly GCA_030545235.1). NCBI lineage: Eukaryota > Viridiplantae > Streptophyta > Magnoliopsida > Asterales > Asteraceae > Helianthus > Helianthus tuberosus. The sequence continues at coordinate 10,598,580 of CM060423.1, forward strand.
ACTTAAATTTAGTCGGGTCCCCATGGCTTCTTGGAAACTTGTCTAGAAATGTGAAGTGAAGCGACTATCCCTATCTGATACAATGGAGAGTGGGACTCCATGTAAGGATACTACTTCGTCTACGTATAATTTTGCTAACCTTTCCATGCTAAAGGTTTCCTTCATGGGTAGGAAATTGGCTGATTTGGTTAATCGATCCACAGTTACCCAGATTGCGTCGTTACCTTTTCTGGTCTTGGGTAACTTAGTAACGAAGTCCATGGTTATTAGTTCCCATTTCCATACAGGCATTTCTAATTGTTGAAGTAGACCTGAGGGTTTCTGGTGTTCCGCCTTAACTTGCGAACATGTTAGGCACTTAGAAACATATCTAGCTATGTCCTTTTTCATGCCTATCCACCAGAAATTATTTCTTAAATCTTGGTACATTTTATTATTACCAGGATGCACGGTATACCTAGATTTATGGGCTTCTTCTAAAATTTTGTCTCTTAAATTTCCTTGCTTAGGTACCCAAATCCTTTTCTGGTGGAATCTCCAAATTCCATCAGCCTCGTGCTCTAATTCCTTTATCCGTCGTTTCATTCCTTCAGCAGTATCCTCGATTGTTGTTTCCTGAACATTCTTCAATTATTCCATTAAATCTACTTGTAAACTTAATCTAAGAGCACGGACTCGTCTTTGTTTCTCATGATATTTACGACTTAAGGCATCTGCTACTACATTTGCCTTTCCTTCGTGATACTGGATATCACAGTCGTAGTCACTTAGAATTTCCATCCATCTTCTTTGCCTCATGTTCAATTCTTTTTGCCCAAATATGTACCTTAAGCTCTTATGATCCGTATAGACAGCAAATTTACTTCCATACAGATAATGCCTCCAGATCTTAAGGGCAAAAATTATTGTTCCTAACTCTAAGTCATGAGTCGTATAGTTTTCTTCGTGCTTTTTCAATTGCCTTGAGGCATAAGCAATTGCCTTTTTACGTTGCATCAGTACACATCCTAATCCTAGTTTAGAACCATCACAGTAAACTTCAAAATTTTCTGTTCCCTCTGGTAAGGCAAGAATTGGGGCATTTGTTAATCTTTGCTTTAAAATTCTAAAGGCCTCTTCTTTTTTGGGTCCCCATTCAAACTTAACGGTTTTACAGGTTAGCTTGGTTAATGGCACAGCTATCTTAGAAAAATCCTTAATGAAACGCCTATAGTAACCAGCTAATCCTAGAAAACTTCTAACTTCTGTGGCTGATTGTGGGACTTTCCATTTTATGATTGCTTCTATCTTAGAAGGATCTACGTGAATACCTTCGTGATTCACCATGTGTCCTAAAAATTGCACCTCCTGTAGCCAAAATTCACACTTCGAGAATTTGGCATAAAGCTTTTCCCTTCTTAACAAAGTTAAAAGTGCATGCAGGTGCTCACAATGTTCCTCCTGGCTTTTGGAATAAATAAGTATATCGTCAATAAAGACAATTACAAATTTATCCAAATACGGTTTACAGATCCTGTTCATCATGTCCATGAATGCTGCAGGGGCATTCGTCAGTCCAAAGGGCATGACTGTAAACTCGTAGTGACCATACCTAGTTCTGAAAGCAGTTTTAGGTATCTCTTCACCTTGTACCTTCAACTGATGGTATCCGGAGCGTAAGTCTATTTTAGAAAAATATCTAGCTCCCTGAAGTTGATTGAAAAGATCATCAATCCTAGGTAATGGGTATCGATTCTTAATTGTGACTTTATTCAGTTCCCTATAATCGATACACATCCGCATCGACCCATCTTTCTTTTTCACAAACAACACTGGTGCTCCCCAAGGGGATGAACTAGGTTATATGAATCCTTTGCTTAATAATTCATCTAATTGCTTTTTCAATTCTAACATTTCGGTGGGTGCTAACCGATAAGGTGCCTTGGCTATTGGTGTAGTTCTAGGAATTAGATGAATTCTAAATTCTACTTCCCTATCGGGTGGTAATCCAGGTAGTTCTTCAAGGAATACATCTGAATATTCTGATACTACTGGAATTTCCTTGAGTTCCCTATTTTTAGTATTAATAACTACCGAAATCATATACATTATTCCTTGTTTTCTTGAATAACTAGCCACTTTCATCACTGAGATGAATTTCATTGGCATTCGTGGCTTATCTCCTGTAATTACAATTATTTCTCCTGTGGGTGTATGAATTTCTATGGAATTCTTATCACAGAGGATTCGAGCATGGTTGGCTACTAACCAATCCATTTCTAATACAACATCGAATCCAGCTAAATTCATAGGTAACATGTTCGCAGAGAATTTATGGCCTAAGGGTTATATCTTTCCTTCTCGCAAAACCTTATCTATTTTAACAGAATACCCATCTGTCGTTTCTACCGTAAAAACTTGTCTAACTTTGGTTAAAGGTTGCTTAAAAGCTTGGCAGAAGGAAGTATTTATGAAACTTTGGTTTGCACCAGAGTCAAACAATACTTTTGCGTAAACGTCATTGTAACACCCCGTGTTTTCATAAGTGAAAGTCAAAGTCAAGGTCTAAGTCCATGACCGATTTCGCGCAACTTGACTGGTAGAAATGTCTTTATTTTATTTGCATTATGTGGAATAAGTGTCGTTCATTGCAATAATCGATGAGTACTAATCGTATTTCAATCGACCTACGACTGTGAACTATAGGAAGTAACAATGCGATAAAGTTAATCAACTAACAATCAAGCTATGCTAATCGAATCGACGTCGAATCGCAACTCGAACTATGAATTTTACTTATCGTTTATACGTGTGTGTGTGCCTTACGTGTTACCTGTGCATGTTTATTTATGTTATGTTGTGGTAATCAAGCGAACTCAATCGAACTCGAAATCTAACTCGAATGCTATCGAACTCAAACTCAAATCACGATCGAACTATGATAGATGGTGGAGAATAGATTACGCGAGATACGAAGTAGATGGGACTAAAAGTAATTTGACTAGGAAACCCGATCGAATTGCTCACAATCGGAACCGAAACGCCAAAGCTCGTCGCACCAAACACACCATCCAGGCGCCAATCCGCACGGACAGGCCATCCGCACGGAAGACCATCCGGGTGATGAGCAATCCGGACGAATGGTACTTTCCTCTTATGGCATCCTATAAATACACGGGTCACTCTCCAAACTTTCCACTTTTGGCAAGTGACGACCGACCAACACGCTCTCTTCACCTTTTCTTAGATTTCTCTCAATCCAGGTAAGATCTCGCCCTAAATCTTGTACTTTCTTGATCTATACGCACTTCTACACCTTCCCATCTTTTAAATATTGACTTTTAACCGTGAAATCATTAAGATTTGAGGTATTCTAGGATGACATCATCATGAAGTTCCCATGAACTTCAAGTCTGACCTTACACCACCGAGAATAACTCGGATCTGAACGATTTCCACAAGATTTCACAAACAACTTCGCATAAATCTGAACTTTTCAAAGGATAAAAGAGTTGAAAGGAATAAACACAAGTTTTCTTCTTTTACACTCTAAACCGGTAAGAATCGGACCAGTTCTAGTCGTCTGCTCAATGTTAGTGATGCACTAGTCCTAAATCCGGATTCCACCCGCGAGACACCTGATTTCGGGTTAGACCAGAATGACCGTTCTGAGCCGCCGACCGGCCAAGCTGGGGTGATTCCTGGCCGGCTTAGTCATGCGGGTAAGAATACAATTCCGATTGGTTGACACCTAATCAGAACGACTCGATAGAACGACAAAGGCGACCAAGGGTAGACGAATGGAACAACCAGAACGAGATGCTGTCCGGACGAACTGATGTCCGCACGGACAGGATATCCGGACGGACTGATGTCCGCACGGACAGATTATCCGGACGGGTTGCCAACCACACGGACTACACTTAGGACCCATATCCAAACATGGTTTGAGTATTGACGAATGAATAATCCGCACGGACGACCCTCTGAATGGATTACTCTTCGGATCATGAGATACTAAGTCCTTAAACAATTCCCAACATGTTCATCCGACCGAACTACCATCCGGACGGATTGTTGTTGTCCACACGGACTACCATCCAGACGGATTTCACCAACTTCACCAAGTGACTCACCATTAAAGTCGTTGTCCGTACGGACTACCATCCGGATGGATTGTCGTCCGCACGACCGACTTGAAGGGTAGAGATACTTAAATGTTTTCTAAATACTACAATGAAAACTTCAAAGGACAAGCCATCATACACAAACACATCTCACCCATAGGAAGGAACAATCCACTCGAATAAGTCATCCGCACGGATGACCAACCGAACGGATTAACTATTCGCACGGATTGCTGTCCGCACAGATGACCATCCATACGACCAGCCATCCTACCCACTCTCATCCTGTGTTGTTTTTACGCGCCACTTATTGCTACGCTATCGAATCTATTCAGGCTAACCGTACTCGCTAAAGCGCTCCCTTCAATCCATTAATCGCTGTGAGTATACTCGATTCCCTTTTTGCTTTAAGCACTTTTGGGTGTTACATAAGTTATGAATATTCAAACTACAACTATCACACTACTCAAGCTATTTGAACGATAACCGTTAATGCATGTTATACATGGCTTATGAATGCTTGTTTGTTATGTTTACACATGGAATGCTGTCTACCTGCCTTAGCAACGATAGTACTATAGTTTGGACTCTGCACCCGTTCACACGGGGGTTGTTAAGGATCTTTCACTTGCATGGGTTACAGTGGTAATCATGTATTGCGAACTGCCTCGGGCAGTCAACCCGCAGTCATTGGTATCGATGGATCTGTGTCGATAACTAACGTGCTTCATTTCACTATGTGTACGTGCTGGTTATGCGTAAACGAATTCGAACTCTATATGCTATTATCAAACTTGTATGCTCACCTTTACATTTTATGTATTGAGTTTATTTTAACGTATGTGACAGGTGCTTAGGATGCATGTGTGGTAGGAATTGGAAGCTAGAATAAAGCTTTAGAGCCCAACAAATAGTTGTCTGTAGATAACGAATCAGGGGTCTCTAAAAGCAGATAAACAATTGCTACTTATTTAAATCTGAGTTGTCGGAATAGAATATTTGTCTTGATGCTTGTCTGTAATAATTATTTGACTGTTTGAGATACGGTATGGGACGTATTATTTAAATTGAATAGTTTTGATAATTGTTGAGGAAACTTCTGGACAATTTGTTTCGCTCAGTGCCATGCCCCGATGATTCCGCCATCGGTTGGGGTGTGACAGATTGGTATCAGAGCCATAACTATAGGGAATTAGGCAAGACTCGACCTAGTCCGGGTCGAAGTCTTAGATACCTAGACTATAGTTAAGAACCAACAGACCGACTCGAGTACGTTTAGTAGGAGATTTCGTACGTACTTTCTCACTATCTTTGCTTATACTACACTATTCCTGCACTCGGATTTTCAATTATGAATAGGCGATAAAGTCGAGATTAGGTGTGAAAACCGCAAACTCTCGACTACAGTTGCTTAAACTATCCGCATTTTCTCTACAAACGGGGAGAATTATGCCAAATTAGGGGTGAAACCCATATTTTGATGAATAACTTCCTCTACTTTATCAAAAAAAAAAAGGAACAAAATTGTTAAGCCAGGGGTGAAACCCTAACCTTGATGACTTGTCCCGCATATTTTTACAAAACTCTCACCAAAGTCTCGATGGACTCCAACGACCTGAAGTCACGATATGACTAACGGGGCGAGTGTCCAACGCCCAAGAATCGAGGCAGAAGCACTACCCGGTAGGTCAAGCGTGCACAACAAGTCCTTGAGAATAGTCGAACCACTTTGGTTAGTCGAAGTCTACTAGCCGCAGGCAATCTAATTCTCGAACTTCATGTGTTTCGATTTTGAGTCCGCAACTGCTGACTCTGATGTTTCGCCAATTTTATGTGCTTATTTATGTGTTTTCATGTTTATGCGTTTAAACTTTGGGATTTACTCAATTTTTGTTTTTACTTCGATCGACACGCACGACTCGCACTGCATCTTGTAATTATGTGCTTATTTGACTCTGAAACGATTGCGTAACGACACGTTCGACGTGCGAAATCCATGAACGTGCATGACCGAATACACAAGGACGTACTATAATCGGTGATTCTATTGACAGAACTGAAATCGTACAAAGAACCGTGAATCACCTTTTGCCACTTTCTCTCTCTAGTTTCTTTCTCTAGACTTGGGTTTCTGTATTCTGAGGCAGTTAGAACGCTCTACGTGTCCTTATAGACTCCTATATGCCTCTAGTGACTAAATGCGTATGTGTTTTCTTGTTTCTTTGCTCTACATAGGAAATTGTGTGATTATGTGCTCTACGCGATTACGTGTTTTGTGCCCTAAGTGTTTATGTGGCTACGTGATTAAGTGGTTCTGTGACTTGCGTAGTTATAAGTCTATGTGTTTACACAGTACGTGTTACTGAGCTTTAGTAGTAGTAGACGTGTGAGGTGAGATTCGAATACAATGTGATGAGTCCTGTGACGATGTCTGTTGCAGACCATGTCGTCTGGATCCCGTCATGCACTCTCTCGTCAGGAAAAGAGGGACAAACGCCTTGCTTCCATCATCGCCAAGAATGTGGCAAAAGCTGTGAGTGATGTTTATGAGAATGTCAGCAAATCATCCGAGGAATCGAGAACCGACGCTCCTAAAGCTGCCACAAGGCCTTTCAGTTTCAAGCAATTCAAGTCGTGTGGGCCAAAAGAATTCACTGGAGAAGGAGGTCCTACTGCACTATTTCACTGGTTTGATTCCATTGAGGTTACTCTGCGACAGAGTGGTTGCCCTGATGACCTTCGAACTCTGAATGCTACCTGCGTTTTCCAGTCCCGAGCACTAGACTGGTGGACGGCCGAGAGGAACAAGCGAGGGAACGATGCAGCCTACGGTCTGTCGTGGGACGAGCTCAAGGAAGTTATGCTAGAGGAATTCTGCCCTCCTCACGAACGTCAAAAGCTAGAAGATGAATTTTGGCACATACAGCAAAAGGATGGTGTCCATCAAGAAGTACATCCGAGCTTTGCCCGACTGCGTTGCTGATTTCGTGCAAGCGGCTAAGACTACGACGATCGAGGAAACCTATCTGCTGGCCGCTGAGATCAACGACAAACGGGTTTAGGCTGGTGTCTGGGATAAGACTTCCAAACATCTGCATCAAGCTACCGCTACCGCACCAACTGCTGAACCTACCTCATCAAGCAACAAGAGGAAGAACAAGAGAAAGAACAGCTCCAGCAACAAGAATTGTGCGATCACTGCTGCACCAATTCAAGTTGTACCTGCCCAACAGCGTCATGTAGCGGCGCCTGTGGCCAATGCACTGCCTGCCAAGCGTGCATACACTGGACCACACCCGCTCTGCCCTACTTGCACCTACCACCACCTGACTGCTATTCAATGCCGCTTCTGTGCTCATTGCAATGTATACGGCCACTTTACTGCCAACTACCGTATTCATCAAGCTCCTGCCAACCAAGCTCTACTCACTGCCTCACATGGTCAACAAGCTCCTCCGGCACCCGCAGTTAAAGCCAGAGCCTGCTTCGCGTGTGGCGACCCGAACCATTTCGCCAACGTGTGCCCAAACAGGGTCATGAAACAAGAGCCTCAGCAACAGCAGCCACAGCAGCAACAACAACAACAACAGCAGCAACAACAGGCCGCACGCGCCAGAACTTTCAACCTCAACGTGCGTCAAGCTCAGGCCGACAACAATGTGGTCAATGGTACGTTCCTTGTGAATGGTATTTATGCTTCATGTTTGTTTGATACCGGAGCCGATAATTGCTTTGTGTCGTTCGAATTTGAGAGACTCCTTAGTCGTAAACGTTCCAAACTCTCCTCGACATTCGATGTGGAAGTCGCTACCGGAAGAACCGTCTCTGTCAATTCTGTTCTTCGTGATTGTACTCTTGAGCTCAACAATCACATCTTTTCGATCGACCTTATTCCGATGCAACTCGGAAGCTTTGACGTCATAATAGGCATGGACTTTCTTCGAGAAAACCATGCTGAAGTTGTATGCTTCGACAAGATGATTCGATTTTCTCTAGCGAATGGTGACTTATTGTGTGTATATGGCGATACTACTTCAAAGGGGCTCAAGCTTATGTCATGTATCCAAGCCAGCAAGTATCTCCGTAAGGAATACAGGGCTTTCTTGGCTAACATTGTAGTAGCGGAGAAGGAAAAGAAAGGAAGAAGGTAGTGAAAGACGTTCCCGTGGTTCGAGAATTTCCCAATGTTTTTCTAGAGGATCTTCCCGGACTACCGCCAAGTCGTGATATCGACTTTCATATCGACCTCATTCCTGGAGCCAATCCTATTGCCAAAGCTCCTTACCGACTCGCACTGACAGAAATGCGCGAACTCTCAACCCAACTCCAGGAATTACTTGAGAAAGGCTTCATTCGCCCGAGCACCTCTCCTTGGGGCGCGCCAGTCCTCTTCGTCAAAAAGAAGGACGAGTCGTTCAGGATGCGCATCGACTATCGGGAGTTGAATAAGTTAACTATCAAGAACCGCTATCCTCTGCCTCGCATCGATGATTTGTTTGATCAACTACAAGGCGCTACGTGCTTCTCGAAGATCGATCTGCGTTCAGGTTACCATCAACTATGCATACAAGAGGAGGATATACCCAAAACCGCGTTTCGTACTCGTTACGGCCATTACGAATTCGTTGTCATGCCTTTTGGACTAACAAACGCACCAGCGGTTTTCATGGATCTGATGAATCGCGTGTGTAAACCATATCTCGACCGTTTCGTCATCGTATTCATCGACGATGTCTTGATCTATTCCAAATCGAAAGCCGAACAAGCGCAACATCTACGTTTGGTTCTCGAGTTACTCCAGGGGAACCAACTCTTTGCCAAGTTCTCCAAGTGCGAATTCTGGTTAGGGGAAGTTCAATTTCTGGGTCACATTGTTAATAGTCAGGGTATTCACGTCGATCCTACGAAGATTGAAGCAGTCAAGAGCTGGGTTACGCCTAAAAACCCGTCCGAAGTCCGCTCTTTTCTCGGACTAGCGGGCTATTATCGCCGATTTATCGAAGGATTCTCGAAGATTGTCGTACCACTTACCTCTCTTACACATAAAGACAAGCCTTTTGTTTGGGGAACTAAACAAGAGTCTGCCTTTCAAACCCTCAAGTGCATGCTCTGCAACGCTCCTGTTCTAACATTGCCCGACGGAAACAATGATTTCATTGTCTACTGTGATGCTTCCAACCTTGGTCTCGGTTGTGTTCTCATGCAACGGGACAAGGTCATAGCTTACGCATCTCGTCAGCTCAAAATCCACGAGAAGAACTATACAACCCATGATCTCGAGCTAGGCGCGGTTGTTTTTGCATTAAAGATTTGGCGACACTACCTGTATGGTACCAAGTGTACGATCTTCACCGATCATAGGAGCCTACATCATATCTTTAATCAGAAGGAACTTAATATGCGTCAACGCCGATGGGTAGAACTTCTCAATGATTACGACTGTGAAATTCGTTATCACCTAGGCAAAGCGAATGTTGTTACCGACGCACTTAGCAGACGGAGCTATTTGCTCAGCACTAGTAATGTTCAAGCCCAGCACAACCTCGAAACTCTCATACGCGATGCTCAACATGCATGTTTTAACGAGCGCACCTTGAAGAGAGAAAGAATCTACCACGATGGAGCCCAGCTCGTGAGCAAGTCGAATGGGATATTCCACTTCTTAGACCGAATTTGGATTCCCAAGCGAACCAACCTGCGACAGATTCTGATGGACGAAGCCCACAAATCCCGATATTCTATTCATCCCGGTGCCGAAAAAATGTACCAGGACCTTCGTTATAAGTACTGGTGGCCGGGTATGAAAAGGGATATCGCTCTCTACGTCGGAAAATGCCTAACTTATGCTAGGGTCAAGGCTGAACATCAAAGACCCTTTGGCTTGCTCGAACAACCACCAATTCCCATGTGGAAGTGGGAGAGCATAGCTATGGATTTCGTAACCAAGCTACCACCCACGTCATCAGGTCACGACAGCATTTGGGTTGTAGTCGACCGTTTGACCAAATCAGCTCACTTTCTGCCCATACGAGAAGACTACAAGGTAGAACGATTAGCCCGAATCTACACCGACGAGATCATTTGTAATCATGGGACGCCTCGTGACATCATTTCTAATCGTGATGCTCGGTTTACTTTGTGATTGTGGGAGACGTTTCAAACGGCACTCGGTACAACGCTTAATCTAAGTACTACTTTCCACCCACAAACCGACAGTCAGACTGAAAGAACGATCCGTACTCTTGAAGACATGCTCCGTTAGTCGAATTCTCGTATAACAATATCTAGCATTCTAGCATCGAGATGGCACCTTTCGAGGCATTATACGGAAGAAGATGTCGATCGCCTATTGTGTGGCACGAGATCGGTCACTCGCAACTAACCGGTCCTGAGCTATTACAAGAAACGACAGACAAAATTTTCCAAATCAGAGACAACCTGGTGAAAGCTCGGGATAGACAGAAGGTTTACGCCGATAAAAAGCGCAAGCCCCGTGAATTTGGCGTTGGTGACTACGTACTCCTAAAGGTATCACCTTGGAAGGGTGTAGTCCGATTCGGCAAGAAAGGGAAACTCGCGCCTCGATATGTTGGACCTTTTAAGATTCTGGAAAGGATCGGAAAGGTCGCCAACAGACTCGAACTACCGGAGGAACTTAGCAACGTCCACCCGACTTTCCACGTGTCAAACCTCCGAAAGTGCATAGCCGACCACGATTTACATGTCTCTCTAGACGATCTACAAGTGAACGAAACATTACACTTCGTGGAAAAGCCTGTCGAAATCATGGATCGCCAAACCAAGCAACTCCGACGCTCGCGCATTCCTATTGTGAAAGTCCGATGGGAAGGCAAACGAGGCACAGAGTTCACTTGGGAACTCGAAAGCGACATGAAGGCAAAGTACCCACAGTTGTTCCAGGAGAAAGTCTAGATAGAGAAAGCTCTCCACGTGATTCATGGCGGTTGTAACAGCTTCCAGCTTAATTTCAGGACGAAATTCCCTAAACAAGGGGAGGCTGTAACACCCCGTGTTTTCATAAGTGAAAGTCAAAGTCAAGGTCTAAGTCCATGACCGATTTCGCGCAACTTGACCGGTAGAAATGTCTTTATTTTATTTGCATTATGTGGAGTAAGTGTCGTTCATTGCAATAATCGATGAGTACTAATCGTATTTCAATCGACCTACGACTGTGAACTATAGGAAGTAACAACGCGATAAAGTTAATCAACTAACAATCAAGCTATGCTAATCGAATCGACGTCGAATCGCAACTCGAACTATGAATTTTACTTATCGTTTATACGTGTGTGTGTGTGCCTTACGTGTTACCTGTGCATGTTTATTTATGTTATGTTGTGGTAATCAAGCGAACTCAATCGAACTCGAATGCTATCGAACTCAAACTCAAATCACGATCGAACTATGATAGATGGTGGAGAATAGATTACGCGAGATACGAAGTAGTTGGGACTAAAAGTAATTTGACTAGGAAACCCTATCGAATCGCTCGCAATTGGAACCGAAACGCCAAAGCTCGTCGCACCAAACACACCATCCAGGCGCCAATCCGCACGGACAGGCCATCCGCACGGAAGACCATCCGGGTGATGAGCAATCCGGACGAATGGTACTTTCCTCTTATGGCATCCTATAAATACACGGGTCACTCTCCAAACTTTCCACTTTTGGCAAGTGACGACCGACCAACACGCTCTCTTCACCTTTTCTTCGATTTCTCTCAATCCAGGTAAGATCTCGCCCTAAATCTTGTACTTTCTTGATCTATACACACTTCTACACCTTCCCATCTTTTAAATATTGACTTTTAACCGTGAAATCATCAAGATTTGAGGTATTCTAGGATGACGTCATCATGAAGTTCCCATGAACTTCAAGTCTGACCTCACACCACCGAGAATAACTCGGATCTAAACGATTTCCACAAGATTTCACAAACAACTTCGCATAAATCTGAACTTTTCAAAGGATAAAAGAGTTGAAAGGAATAAACACAAGTTTTCTTCTTTTACACTCTAAAACGGTAAGAATCGGACCAGTTCTAGTCGTCTGCTCAATGTTAGTGATGCACTAGTCCTAATTCCGGATTCCACCCGCGAGACACCTGATTTCGGGTTATACCAGAATGACCGTTCTGAGCCGCTGACCGGCCAAGCTGGGGTGATTCCTGGTCGGCTTAGTCGTGCGGGTAAGAATACAATTCCGATTGGTTGACACGTAATCAGAACGACTCGATAGAACGACAAAGGCGACCAAGGGTAGACGAATGGAACAACCAGAACGAGATGCTGTCCGGACGAATTGATGTCCGCACGGACAGGATATCTGGACGGACTGATGTCCGCACAGACAGATTATCCGGACGGGTTGCCAACCGCACGGACTACACTTGGGACCCATATCCAAACAAGGTTTGAGTATTGACGAATGAATAATCCGCACGGACGACCCTCTGAATGGATTACTCTTCGGATCTTGAGATACTAAGTCCTTAAACAATTCCCAACACGTTCATCCGACCGGACTACCATCCGGACGGATTGTTGTTGTCCGCACGGACTACCATCCGGACGGATTTCACAAACTTCACCAAGTGACTCACCATTAAAGTCGTTGTCCGCACGGACTACCATCCGGATGGATAGTCGTCCGCACGACCGACTTGAAGGGTAGAGATACTTAAATGTTTTCTAAATACTACAACGAAAACTTCAAAGGACAAGCCATCATACACAAACACATCTCACCCATAGGAAGGAACAATCCACTCGAATAAGTCATCCACACGGATTGCTGTCCGCACGGATGACCAACCGAACGGATTAACTATTCGCACGGATTGCTGTCCGCACGGATGACCATCCGTACGACCAGCCATCCTACCCACTCTCATCATGTATTGTTTTTACGCGCCACTTATCGCTACGCTATCAAATCTATTCAGGCTAACCATACTCGCTAAAGCGCTCCCTTCAATCCATTAATCGCTGTGAGTATACTCGATTCCCTTTTTGCTTTAAGCACTTTTGGGTGTTACATACGTTACGAATATTCAAACTACAACTATCACACTACTCAAGCTATTTGAACGCTAACCGTTAATGCATGTTATACGTGGCTTATGAATGCTTGTTTGTTATGTTTACACATGGAATGTTGTCTACCTGCCTAAGCAACGATAGTACTATAGTTTGGACTCAGCACCCGTTCACACGGGGGTTGTTAAGGATCTTTCACTTGCATGGGTTACAGTGGTAATCATGTATTACGAACTGCCTCGGGCAGTCAACCCGCAGTCATTGGTATCGATGGATCTTTGTCGATAACTAACGTGCTTCATTTCACTATGTGTACGTGCTGGTTATGCGTAAATGAATTCGAACTCTATATGCTATTTTCAAACTTGTATGTTCACCTTTACATTTTATGTATTGACTTTATTTTAACGTATGTGACAGGTGCTTAGGATGCATGTGTGGTAGGAATTGGAAGCTAGAATAAAGCTTTAGAGCCCAACAAATAGTTGTCTGTAAATAACGAATCAGGGGTCTCTAGAAGCAGATAAACAATTGCTACTTTTTTAAATCTGAGTTGTCGGAACAGAATATTTGTCTTGATGCTTGTCTGTAATAATTATTTGACTGTTTGAGATACGGTATGGGACGTATTATTTAAATTGAATAGTTTTGATAATTGTTGTGGAAACTTCTAGACAATCTGTTTCGCTCAGTGCCATGCCCTGATGATTCCGCCATCGGTTGGGGTGTGACAGTCATGAACTAGGAACGTACCAACTATCACATCAGGAATCATATCTGCTTCTTGAGTTATCAGCTGAAAGGCTCTTGCGTTTTTCTTAGTGTTCCCTTCAGCAGGTTTGGCCTTGTTATCAGCTGGTTTGACCAGTTTAGGACATTCTGGTCTAAAACGTTCAGCTTCGCCGCAGTTGTAGCGGATCCTTGTTTTCTTCCTGCACTCCTCTTCTCGATGCCCCAGAGCTTTGCAGAAGTTGCAAACTTCATTACATCTTCCAAAATGTTTCTTTTTACAATTTCTGCAGAACAGCGGAGTGGAAGATTGCCCAGTTCCCTTTTTCTTGAAAATATTACCCCCACGGAACCCTTGGGTAATCTTTTGGGCTAATTCCCTTTTCCTGTTCTCTTCTCTCGTGCGTAACAGCCCGTCGGCTAAGGTGTTGGCCAATTCCACCGCATCGTCAATTGTGCGGGGTCTCGCAGCTTTGACGATATCACGAATCTCGCTAATCAACCCCCAAATATAGCGAGAAATAAGTACCGGTTCTGGCGAAGCCAGGGTTGGTACCACTCTAGCATATTCGAAGAATGTCGAAGTATACCCTCGACAATCAACATCCACCATCCGGTGGTTTAGGAACTTATTGGTCATTTGTTCCTTTTCATATTCGGGGCATAATTTTCTTTTCACCAATCTCTTAAATTCTTTCCAATTCATGGCATAAGCCACTTCACTTCCCTTGGCCTGTAGTACCGTGTTCCACCATTCTAACGCCCCTTCCTTGAAGAGGTGGGAAGCATACATAACCTTGTCTTCTTCGGCACATTTGCTTATTTTAATCACTGCTTCGGTTTTCTCCAACCATCGCAGTGCGGCAGTTGCCCCTTCATTGCCTGCAAATTCAACCGGTTTACAGGCAAGAAATTCTTTGTAGGTGCAACCAGGTGTTGCAACTTTCATTTTCTTAAGGAATGGGGCTTGAACCACATTGTCATTATTATTGTTGCCGCCTCCATTTACGCTATTACTAAAATTTTCGTCGCGAGTACGTTTGCTGTGGTTGGCTTGCGAAGGTTCAACGGGGGTTCTTGACCACAGCGACGATTTCCGGGATAGCATTAGCTATTCTCTGGGCGACGATATTTTCTATGTCTTGCCTATTAAGAAAGTGATCCTCATTGTTTTGCTCAGATTGGTTAACTTCGTTAACTGGTTTTTTTGACGGTGTGTTCCATCTGATATTTAACAGTATGTATATAAGTTATTGGCATAAAATAAATAACAATCAATCACAATATAGCAATCACATATAATCAGGTTAACACGTACAGCCAAAATTGTCGACTTTGCGACTTTCATATTTTATATATATATTATTAGTATGCATCGATACACACCAATTATGTTACAGAAGTTTTATTTGAGTTATTTTACATTCTTGGATTATTATTATACATATTATATTATTATTATTATTATGTTGTTTTTATATTATTATTACACAACCACATCACCCCCGTCGGCTGGCCCTTCAGAAACGACGCTCCCTCTCGTCGTATTTCCATGAGATTTTCTCCCCCAGTTCCCGAATTCTATTTCCATCGTCCACCAGTTCCTCGCCATAGTGGCGGAGTTCAGCCAAGTTTTCTGTGCTCATAGGTGGGTTTGGTGCCGGCTCAGGGTCAAACTGGGGAAAATAGACGTTGGGATTATTCATGAAGTTCTGAAATTGCCAATCACTTGTCCACCATTCCTCTAATTTGCCGGGTAAAAGTTGATGGTTGACAATAGGATCTGGGATAGCAGGTTGCACGTTAACTGGATGTTGTGATTCAGCGGGGTAATTGAAGAGGTTTTCATTGGTAGGTCCGATAAGGTCACAATTTGCAAGTTTGCGATCAAGCTCCTCCCATGGTGGCATTTCCGGGGCTTGTCCTGAACTTTCCCCGATCTCTTTTCCTTTTCCACTGTCCTTTGGATCCTCAGTCTTTTTAACCTTCTGTGCAGCTGGCTTCTTCCTACGCCCACGTTTCTAGTCCAAGATTCTCCTTCTCTTTTTCGGCTTGGGTTTCTCCTGGGCCTGAGCTTGAAATTCCATGGGTTTTTCGGTGTCGGCCAGATAACCAGAAAGGTCTCTGGAAACTTCCATACCAGCAGAATGGATAGCGAGATTCTGAAGAGCTTCAGACAACTCATTCATGCAATTAATATATAAAGAAAACACAAAATCCTAGTTAGAATATTATTTATTGCAATTTAAATTTTCACAAAATCACATAATGGAAATCTGAAAATTTAAGTATTTCTAAATACTTAATTACCTTAAATCAGTGGCTCTGATACCACCTTTTTCTGTCACGACCCTCGTCCCGGTTTTACCCGGTTCGGGAGCCGCGGGACAGAAACCCGTGGTATTGATGTTTAATTTGGCAGCGGAATTTTTTTAACAGGATCGTAAAACTGAAAATGCCCAATTATTTTATTTCACAAATTGGGGCAAACCCCGTATTTTACAACAAAGGAAATTTCACGAGGAAATTCCCTGTTTTACAAAGCATGTTTATTTATATATTTTACTGAGCCACATTTCTTCAAGCTGTAGTGCTACGCGGCACTTTTCCTGGGTCACAGTAAATCACCTGAAACATGTTTAAAAAGATTTTATCAGCGGGGAAATACTGGCGAGTCATTCAAGTTGTACAAAATGACACATTGTTATAATATACACTATTAAGGGTGACTACAATGTTTATATCAACCAATTACCCCAAATCGGTATTTGTCACTCGACCGGATCGGTGACTATGGTCAGATCACCCATTGGCTAACCCGTTGTCCAATGGTGACGGGAATCAAGTAATGTATACAAAACCTCACATGCCGGCAGTAATTCAATATTACAAAGACTTAATCCCTGTAATTATAACTTTGAAAACAAGTAGAGTTTTGGGAAAGCAATTTTGATAAAAAAAAGAATGACTCACTTTGCAAATTTAGACGGGCAGAGTTTTGCCTACTGATTTTAGCCTGGTAACCTTGTTAAATAACAATGCACACGAAACTAGGTCAGTAACTTAATACAACATTTACGATAAACTCACGAAATCAAAACCCTCACGACGAATGACAAAGTATAGCCCAAATACGGGCAGCACTTAAACATCCATCGGATCGGTTTCAATCGATCAGACATTATATCGTTGCAGTGATCGAGTTAATACCCTGTACTCATAGCAGCGTTTCCCTATTTAAGATTTCAAATTTGAGCAGTATACTTCGTTTTAGAGTAAAATTTTCGAACACAGATGAATTCCCCATGCACGACCCATTTATAGGTGATTTTTAAGTTTCTCATGGCCCGCGTAAACCCAGGAAAGATCTTACGCGGCCCGCGAGGGCCACCTAGTCTACGATTAGGGCTAGAGGGTCACGCATAGGTCTGCCACGTGGCATGAAACTGATCCGACTCATCCGTTGTGCTGTCGCGGCCCGCGTAAGCCTAGCTTAATTCTTACGCGGCCCGCGAGAAGTCTGTAAATTTGAATTTCTTGGTTTTTCATGAGAACTAGGGTTTTAGGGGTCCGGGTTTTTACTTACGGGTCATTTTGAGACATATTTGCAGGTCCTTACAGGCATCTGAGAGAGTTGTTAAATGATTTAAATGCTAGGTTTGTTCACTAAAAAGCCCGCTGCTCAGTTGGTCAAGCGCGTGTTTGGTGCGGCTGTTGACCCGGGTTCTTGTCCCGCGGTCAGCATTTTTTTTATTATTATTTTCTTTTGTCTTATTACATATTCAGAAGTCACATAACTAGTCCCTTGCAACTTTACACTTGCAGAAATTGCACAAATTACCCCTGAACCTTTAGTTAACCAAATATATTGTTATTTTTAAAAGGAAACTAATTTTTTTTAACTAAGTTAGTTTAATTTTTTATATGCAAACTAACTAGGTTAGTTTGCTAACTTTAATATCTAACGAGATTAACTAGATTATTATAAAAATAAACTTTTTAAATAACAAAATTTATTTAATTATTTATTTAATTTCAATAATTTGAATAATAACCATATTTATAACGAAAAATCTTTAAACATTTATTCATTTCACGAAGCTTTCGAGTTTCGAGATTTAGGATCCGAATCTCTTTATTTTAATAGTTTCAACGAGTATCAAATGTCGATAAATATAGAATCAAGAATCCTTGAATAATATTTCGTTCAAACGAGAAACCGATTATCAGTTGCACATAATATGAATACACAAAATAGTTTCGTTTTCATTATGATCAATAGTCTCGAATTACAAACGGAACGAAAATAGATTACAAAAGAGAGTACAAGCGTCTAAATATGGAAAGTACGACACGACTTGCTAAAATAAGAAAGTGCGGAAAATGCGGAGCGTTACATACAGTGGCCTTCAAAAGCCTACGGTGAAGAGCTACTGTGCTACGGTGGCATTTTTGGGTCAGGTCTACCGTAGCTTACGGTGGCTACCGTAAGCTATGGTAGGCTGCAACTAAGCAATTTTGTTTTCTTCACGACTTTCTCGTTTCAACTACGTTTTCTTCGCCGTTTTGGCCCACGTTCTCGTAATTTCATCCTCTATCATGTTATCTTCTTAATTCTTCAATTCCAATAAGTTATTTTTTCATTTATGTTTCGTATAGTATTCCTTGCATTTTAATCTCCTGTTTATTCCATGCTTCTTCTTTGCACCTCCTTAGCTCATTTAACCTGCGATCATTAAAGTTCACCGTAGTCATCTAGATTCACTAATTTAAACATCTAAAATATCAATTTCTTTCTTATTTAATCAACTTAAAGATCCTCCTACGGTTCACCCATCAATTGCTCAACATGAGTTAATGTGTGATAAGTTGAGTCTAGTCAACTGGTTTGCACATATGAATGATGGGGGGATGTTAAAATAAATGTTACATATTTTAATTCATTCATATGTTATGTTTAAAAGGTATTTTTAATAGTTTAAGTGAGAAATGTACAGGTTGAATATACTGGAGGTCTTAAGTGTAAAGTTGCAACTATCAGGAAGGGCTTTATGTAAATGTGAAGGAAGCTTGAGGACTACGATCAGTTATATTTAAGGGTTCTAAGTGTAAGTTGGTCTTGATGCTTGTATATTAGGGTTTCACTGAGCAGAGTTGTTGTTAGTTGAGTCTGGAATTCTCCTCTCTAGTTGTTAGGGTTTGTTAGGAGTTTGAATCCTGCGTGATTCTATTCTTTCTCTATATGTTAATCAATTGATATAGATATCAGTTGATCTTGTTGAACATATGTTCATTGTTGATCTTACAAGTTGTAAGATCAAAAGGTTAAAGGGGTGAAAATTCTTTTGGTTTGGGTTATGAAGAGATTTGTCACATTTTGTCGCTATGTTTGGTGTTCTTGTTCTATTTCTTGTTCATACCATGGTTGTTCATACCAATATTTTAAGTTTTGGGAATGGTGTGGGAGTTGGGATGGCGGTAAGTGTAGGATTTAAGAATATAAACTTATATAAATAATAATAGAAAATAAAATTATTCGGTATATAATCGGGTAGGTGAGTATATGTTATCGGATTAGGTAAACAAATATATCACTATCAATTAATTACTCGATTACCCAACCTTACACACGTCCCGAATGTTTTTGGGTATTCCCATCGAGGTCGGGTTCCATTGCATCCCTATTGGGGAGATGAGGTTGGAGTTCTGTGACAACTTAAGCATGTGGGTTGCATTATATATGAGAGGGTTCAAACTATAAAACAAATGGGCTAAAATAAAACACGATAAAGGGGCTAAAATTCGCCCAATGATTGTTTTAACTTACAAAATTTATTAATCATTTTGTTAAAAGTTTTAGATTTATAGTACATTTTGTTCAAAGTTTTAGATTTATAGTACATTAATGTTTTAGTTGTAATCATAAATCATATATTTATTATTTATTGAAGAGTTTAAAATGGATCATAAGTGCTAGTGGGTCAACTCAGTCTAGTTCAGCCCATTATCACGTTCCTAGTGGTGGAGCCAAACTATTATTTTAGGGGTATCTCGGTTTTTTTACTGTGCAATCATACAATAATAAAAAAAGATAATAAAAAAGTAAAACAAATACCTAATATATTTGTCTTCTTCTTTTTTCATAGGTTGAAATCGTTACATCACATCGTCGTCTTTTACTTAAAAGAATTCTAGTACCTAGTTTAAAAATGACAAAGAAAATTAAAAATTATAACTTTTTTGTAAAATTTAACTTATCTAAACATAAACCATTTATGATTTAGAGGTTGTTTGGGATTACGTTTTGAAGTGATTATTTGATTATTGCGTTTGTAAAACATAAATAATCTAAAAAAGTGTTTGGATGAAAAAGTGATTATCTGCCTCCAAAACGCAGTTTTGGAGAAGCATGTACCTACATGCTTTTTAAAACGCAGTTTTGAAAACGCAAAATCTATTTTGAAAACACATAATCTATTTTGAAAATGCAACACCAAACACCCCCTTATAGTCTTAAACCCTAACAAATATACAATGTATAATTCTACATAAACGGTAACACTAAACAAGATATCAAAGGACAAGATAACTCACAAATCACGTCAAACCCAACCGGTCAACGCCAGTCAACGATGTCGATTTCTGTCAATCAGCAGGGACGATCAAACAGTTAACATCAGTGACGATTCCAGCAGGCTTCAACAGGGACGATTTCGTGCAGATATCAGGCTTCAGCAGGGCCAGGGACGATTCCAGCAGAGTCGCTGGCTTCTATTCGACACAGATACTTCTTCGACATTTGGTTTTCCAAATTGTTGTCTTTCAATTCAATCACCAATTGGGCTAAGCTTCGTTATTTACTAATTGGGCCTCCTATCAATTCTATTATTGTTAATTTGGGATTATTTTATCATTCGGGCTTAATTATTCTACAAGTTTTCGGGTTGTAAAAAATGTGTGGGCTTATAAAAAAATGGGATTTTAGTAATATCAAGTATCCTATTTTTTGGTGAGGGGTATCCTCGTATTTTTTAGAAGTATCATTTGTATAAAACCGGAAAAAACGCTACGGACACAGGGTTGAACCGTAGGCCGTGCTACGGCTCCTATAACTATAGTTCCGCCCTTGCACATTCCTGTTTTGTAAGATTATGTGTCGTTATTTTAAGTACGTCATTATTAAAGTGTCACGTGACTCTCATGTAATAAGTAACTCTTTAACTAAACCATCCTTTCATAAGGGTGTACTTGTTTCAACTAAAAAGTAAATTAAGGAAAAAAATTATAGAAAGATATATTATGTGATTGTTGGTTTTAAGTTGGCCCCACACCCTCCCCTTTGACGCCCATTATTGGGATAACGATGGGCTCATTGGCACCCCTTTTTGACAATTGCGTAGGGGGGGGGGGGGGGGGGTAAGGTGGTAGACCTTCAAGCCCCACTACACATAGTCTATTACTCTAATGTTAAGGGTTTATCCTAACATTTATAAATTACATTTCAAATACCACATAAGTTTGTTGGTGGGCCAAAAGAAAGAAAGACTTGATATCAAGGTGGCCCAAAAGAAAGAAAGACTTGATATCAAGGTGGGCCAAAAGAAAGAAAGACTTGTCGTCTAGACTCTAGGGTCACAACTCTTCAATATTATTTGCACCTGTCAGTACATGTTGGCATGTTGCAAGATGTAAAATATTATTGTACTCAACAATTATGCCATCATACTTAAACCATCTAAACTATATAATATAAACAATTTCTTTATTTATATCCATATGCTAACATAAATAACAAGCAAGAACCATATATATAGCATAATATTCAAATTGGTTTAGATGATTATATTACATATCAACTGATAAGTTTAATTATATAAATGATGATAGAATATTTTTAACGTGAGGTCAGGGGTGATCAAGACGATTGATTAGATAGAGAGCGTTACTGGTGACTTTTGCAACATATGTGACCTTCTGTTTGACATCGGTTCGAACCCTGCCTTCGACCTCTTTGAACCCATCGAGACATGTATCTTCGTTGGTCAATGCTGCACTGACCCATGTCAAGGCATTGCTCATTTGCCACCGGAATGTGGCTCTTCTGAGCTCTTTGAGTTCACTCAGCGTGTCCCTCAGCTCATCCACCGAGTCTGCCATCTGGCTAGCACAGTCCTTCACAGCCCCTTTCTCTCTCTGGTCAGCTTCCTTTTGTAGGCTGGAAAGATACTTTGATGCATTGATGGCTCGAGAGATGCTGACTTTGATCGCTGCCTGTGCCAGTTCACGAGGTGTGCTTACGGGTCCTTTGTAAATGGAGAGAGTGTGGACGCAGACCTTAGGGAAGGTGGCATTCTGGCACGATGATTGGACGAGATCCAGTGAAGGGGAGGCCAGTGCAGTTGCATAGGAAGTGAGAGCAAAAATAATGAAGAAGATGCAAGCAGCCATGGAGATATTGAAGTGAAGCTAATTTAGCAAAATGTGAAGTTAGGTGGAAGCAACTAAATAATAGACAGTAGCAGAACAATAATATTAATGAGATAGAAATGCCATGTGCTAGATATATATATAAGGTTATATATATATATATATATATATATATATATATATATATATATATATATATATATATATATATATATATATATATATATATATATGTTTTTTTCTTATAAGTCTTTGATCCGTATTAAAGTGATGTTTTATATAGACAAAGACTCTTAACTGAACCAAACCCAGAAATAAAAAAGGTTAGTAAATGCATTATTGATGATTGTATAAATAGAGAAATGTGTAGCTAAATGAAGCAAAACAGAAAGGACAGCAAAAGGAGAGGCTGTGAGTTTACTCTTTTTAAATGCCCACCTGTATTTGTTGGCCATTTAACAGTGGACCGATTAAAAGATAAGATGGATCGGGTCAGGGTCTGGGTCAAGTGGGTTAAAACTTCAAAATGAAATAGTTACATGCATGAGTGTCATCCATGTTGTATGATCTGACCTAATTCCACATCTTCATGTTTCCTGTCCTGCTTTTGACTGGACCCAATTTTTTGAACACCATTGCACATTTGGGGCCTAGGTCACATGCATTCTGCATTCTAAAGGCCAACTTTATATGAACTAACCAAATGTTAGTAGGGCTCTTAGCTTGTTAAAATCTTTGTATAACTAAATGGAAGGAGTATATTATTGGTTTCTCACTTTCTTATAATTGTTTTGCTCTAATTATACAGGTTTACCTACACTAGCTGCTGTGTGGTGTACAAATTTACATTCTTTTAAATTCAAATGTATAAAAAAATATAAGTACGTATAACATTATACGGACTGTTTTAGTTCAGAAGTACTCCTTGTGGAACTCAAATCGTGTCGATGTCTTCTGGCTCATCTCATATGATAGTTTCCTTAGCTCCTTAGCCAACACTGGCATCCCACAATAGAACACTCCTGCATAATCAACAAATTTATAAGCTTTGACTCACAATTCGAAATGATAGACAGAATCGTGCCTTCAGAGATTTATTTACCTATGGTTGTATTCGGATGTTTTGATGCTACCTTCCCAAACACCTCTCTCCAATTCGGCCTAGCAAAATGTGTCCTTACCTGCAACAATACTTATGCTTCTTATTAGATTAATTCTAGCATTTAGATTAATGTAGTATTGAATAAGATATTTAGGATTATCATACTCTAGTGCCAGATAGGATGTCAACTCCATGTTTGGCATGGGTAAGTGCTTGAACCATAGTGATCAACGTTGATCTTGCATCACCCTCCTCATAAACACTTGTAAGATAATTGTGCATCTCGATTTGACCCTGTTTCAAATTAATCATAATCCAGTCAATTAGTATATTGTAATAACATGTATCAAGATTAAAACATGTATATTAATTACTTTGTGATCAATTTCAGCAACTTCATTCATGACTCCTTTAAACCATTCAAACGAGCCGGGCTCCCTAGTGACCCAATAGAAATTTGCACTTTTAGTCCTTCTTGGTTTCTTCTTTTCATTTGACGATGCGATACTTGAAGATGCTATACTCGTAAGACTATCCCCTGACATACTCGTTTCTGTGTTTGAATCTGTTTGGTCTTCTACTGCCCGATTATTGTGTAGTAAGTCTCTAAGAATACTTATAAAAGGAGTAGCTCCAATTCCTAGTCCAACAAGAAGTAACACATCATAGTTCCTGTAATCTTGCGCTGGTGCACCATAAGGTCCATCCAACAGTAGCTTTGGTAAACTGCATTGTTTAATTTTTCACTTTACTTTTTAAGTTTTCATCATCCATATAGTTTCTTAATGCCAGATAAAGTTACCCTTTTGAATCCACTTCTCCTAGCTTCCTAAATTTGGCTCGACCAATCGTACATGAAGAACCAGTATCATTGGTTAATACTTGCTTCAACTCTTGGGTCCAGTCTCCAACTGTCCGGATGTGAACACTCAAGTAATCGTCTCCTGGTGATGAAGTTAATGAAAACGGATGCCTGAAAGATTATCAAAAAGGTTTATTAAAAAACAGCACTGTGCGCTATAAACCGATGGATAAAGTGTACACATTATGTAATACCTACCATTCAAATGGAGAGATTGAAGGGCATTGCAGAAATATGTACTGCCCACTCCGGTATCTAAATCCACTCGGTTTTGACATAATTATGCTGAATACATCTCCTGGTAGGATGGAAACCTGAGGGGAAAAATAACATGTTATTAGTAGACTTTGTGTAAATAATATAATAGATAAAGTGTCTACTTGATTTATAGTATGTTTTCACCTTCATGATTTTAGGGGAGTAGTGTTCTGAACGTCCTGTTCGTAGACTTCTCTCAGCTGCGTATATTAAGATTGGAACCGAGATGTACATCCACGTCTGGGAAATTAAAAAGTATATTCTTGGTGAAAAAAAAAATGAAAATTTATAACATATTTATCGTAATTGTTTTCCAAAATCAAGAAAGCAAACATCTTACTGTTTTTTGAGTCCAGTTATGAACCAAAAACAAGAATGATCCATGAACCAAAAGCAGTATGTAGACCAAACCAAAAAGATGATGTGAAAACCAGAATGCATTGAATCCAGTTAACCGGTTGAAAGGTGATGGCAGCTTAAAAACATTTTTTTCTGAAATATCGCGAAGCTAAGGTGAACGCAAAGGCCATTAATATCAGCATTGAAATTCCAGTCAAGCCTTCCACACCGACAATTAGTTCCTTGTATGTCGGCTTCTTATTATGGAAATCTGATGCTATAAGAGCAAACTTTTCTGGTGAAGAGTTTACCAACCGAGGAAAATCACAAATCATATGATTTCCAGCGTGCAAACCGATGCCAACAGCTATTGCAAAAGCAATTATCTGCAATCCAAATGGATCTTATCAAGTTCAAGGCATGTATATACGACATCATAAGATCATATTCAAAGGGTAGTTACTGATTACTTGATTAGTGATTACCTTGTGAAAGTTGATATTGTCATCAAAAGGGATGAACAATCGTGCTCGTGTAGACCTTAGGAACGTTAACATGTTTCTACAAACGGGTAAAAGAATAAGAGCCATATTGAGTTTGAGGGTTTCAGCAGCCCCTTTAGCAGTGGTCAAACAATAGCCCATGACATGAAAAGCAGCCTTGTTTCTATACTGCTTAAATTTCCATGTAAATAAACAAGCCATGGTTAAAAACCATAGCAGTAAAATCCAACTTCTTTGCCAGTTTTCCACCAAACCCCACTTTACAAAATGAGTTAGCCTATGAACAACGCTTTTAGGTTTCAGTGAATTCAAATTCTGACTCCACCCGCCGCTTGCTATGCTCAGAGGTCTACTGTAGTTCATGTAAGCTTCCCTTTGTAGTAGAAGCGTTTCCAACTGCCATAACTGAAAAAGAAACCGTTGCGTACTATTTCTTGATAAACTTGTTGTAAGAGTGAGTTTTTAAGCTATTGTACCTCAATATAGCCAAGATTTTCGGGGTCTAATTCTTCCATAATCAAAGAAGCGTATTCCTCTGCTTGTTCTTTCAACTTTGACAATCTGTTTGCTGCAGCACTAAGCACTAGCAGCTGCATATATAAATGTTATTTAGTAAGAGAAATGATTTAATTAAGATCTAATCCATCAACTTATAAATCAAATTATATATATAAAAAAAAAGATAAAATATTTGTGTACGAATTACAGATATGTATACCTCTTGTATCTCATCCCTTGTGATTCTTCCATCTTCGTTGCTGTCGGCCCTGAGTTCATAAGAAAGAAAAAAGGAATGGATTGGTAAGGAGACCCAGAGCTAGCAAACTCGTACTTATCAATTGGAACGTGGCAAATGGGCTAAAATTGGTCTAATTTAAATAGAGTACAACTTTCGTCACGTTTAGAATTACATTGCCCATAAATAACGGAGAGAAACATCTCAACATGCCGGATCATGTGACAAACGCCATAGAACTTTCTGGCCTAAGTTTCATCATCGAAATCCCCTTAGTTTGAAGTTTTTTTTTTCCAACTTTAGCAGTTTTAATTTATTTTCTTTTGATTGTGAAAACGTGTAAATCTATCATTTGACTAATTTATTACATGTTTGTTTAGACATTCAATTTAATTTCTAGGTAATCAATTTTAGTTTTCGAAAATTTGACTCCACCTGCCATTTAGATTGTGTTGATGTAGCATTCCATATCAGTATATTTTTTTTTCTCAAAAAGTTTTCCTATAATTATTTGATATCGTGAAATCTTGCTTAGCATTAAACAAAAATTACAAATCAATAAAATAATTTTAGTTGTGTGCAGTTTTCTGTTAGTTTGCAAGTCGTTATCTCAAAAGAAATGCAAAGTTTAAATCAATAAAATAATTTTAGTTGGTTGCCAAAAGGCAAAAAACAAATAGAGATGAAAACTGTCACAATTTTTTATTCTTCAATATGAAGAAAGATAGAATATAACATCACTTTTCTGAACCCAACAAAAAATAATCATATGCGGTCGACTTTATTATTGTATCTTTAAAATTCTGCACCCTTGCACTCCGGTTCGGGTACATAGCACGCCAAATGACCAAACTACCCCTTCAACCAAAAACTCAACTCTAAATTTTTGGTTGAAGAAACTTGAGGGTTGCCTAGTCTTTTCACTAGCTTAAAGAACCATTGAATGTTCAATTTTTTTTAACAGCAAGATTTTCTAAGATAAATACACTACGTTAGTACTATGCACCACTTACCATCCGAACATTAAATGTTCGACTTCCACTTTCTCCATATTTCTTGCGAACCAGAACTTTTGCGTCTTTAGGGTTTTGGGATTTAAGATTAATAACAGAAAGAGAGTTTGAGAGACATACATGTCGAAGAATATCTGCAGACGAGCGTCAAAACTCTGGTCGGAAATCTGTAACCAAAAATCGTGAAGCTCCGCTTTCGTGATCTTCCCCAATTTCTGCTGTCTTCTTCGCGCTAACGCATCGAATACGCCCAACGCAAACTCCTTCGAATCCGCCATTCCTACAAAAAACACACACACCAATAAGTTAACAAACATTGGACCAATTTGTTTTACTGTAACAACATATCATCAAACTTAACCGTCACCTATGCATTCAGCGAAATCTTCTCGAGCTAGTAATCCATCATCTTTAGCCAGACACGCAAACCGTGCCTCAACGTTTTTCCACAACTCGTTAACATCTGTGTTTGTAGTTTTACTTATAAACCGAAGACCACCTAGCGCTCTTTGCGCGCTAGATTTCGTGCGAATCAGCTTGGCTTTCATTTTTCTAGCATCTCTAGACGTGATCACCCGGTCCACACTTGCATCCGAAGAAGAAGCTCGCGATGAAGAAGACGTCAGCCACGAAAACTTCCTACGAAGCCTGGAGGCCGCCCCAGCTGGAGACGACTGTGAAGGAACATGATGATGATGATTATGATGGTTCGAATGGTTAGCAGTTGGGGTCACACTGCATAAAATGACCGAATCATCTTCGAGTTCTAACGTGACTTCTACTAAATCTTGATCATTGTTGTTTCGACGTAGATCGTTGAGGAATATAGGGAGCATTGCTCCTCCAACTCCGTAACTGTCATTGGAATGATCAGCCGGATGGTCTAGCATCCGGCTGAAAGTGGATCTTCCGTCAGAGCCGTGGCTACTGACGGGAGACTCAGATTGCATCATTGTTGTAGCTTGCTTAAAATTGTGTTAAACATATAAAGTGAATTTGCATCAACATGTATGGAAAGAAAATCACATAGTGAAAAGGGATTTGTGAAACAAGCAAACGATGGGAGCACACGAATTCAACGCTTATGTGTTGAGAGTAGTTGAGTCTTGTTTCTTTAACCCCCTATCTTTTCCAACTTCCACCTTGCCATTATAAACTATACACCCACCCCTTCTTATTTCAAATTTTCAATATGCCTATTTTACAAACTCACCCCCTTTAGTATCTTGTATCTACTCTTTATTCCCCCTTCTAGATTTCTTGTATAGTACTTGGGTCTGCCGTGAGTGTACCGCAGGTGAGAACCCATGTTTGTACTTTGTAAGTTAAGTGAATCACCTTTCAAAGACATGAAAATATGACCTTTTACCAAATCTTTTTCAAAAGCTCTCCTATTCACCTTGCAATACCTCAAATAAAACATAAGAATAGTTTTTACATAGTTCGAATTTTAAACTAGTGGGTTATACCCGCAGTCCGCGGCAGAGGCCCTATTTTTTTACAAATTTATATAGGTATCAATTCAGTTCGTTTCGGTACCGGAACTCGCTATAACAACTGAAAGAGAAACAAAAAAACAATTGATCGAGAACAATAAAACGATTATCGATCGGAAACAATAAAAACGACTACCAAACCGGTATGACATTGTTCGGTCGATATAAGGCCAATTAATTCGTTTCGTTACTTTTACACTACAGGTAATCGATATAGTTAACGAACACCAACTAATTAAAGTATAAGGGTGTGATTAAGGTTATATTAGAATAGTTAGCAGTTATATTAAAATTATAAGATGATAAAGAGAAAAAAAAAATTGAAACTTAAAAAAATATATATACAAAATGACATAGTTGCTATAACCATGGTTGTAAAACAAGGTTTCCAAGGCCGAGTACTCCCCGAGTAGTCGCTACAAGGTAAGCTGACGAGGCGACTTTCTCTAACTCCGCCTAATTACTCGGAATCGATCAAACGCGGTCAAACTCGGTCAAAATGGGATCTACTAGGTCAATTCGGGCCGAGTTTGACTTAAAAAATAATAAAACATAATTTATATGACTATCATATTAAATAATGAATATCATTTTCACGTATTTTGTTATAAATATTAGTAAATTTATGTTATTAGACATATATTTAATTTTAGAAAACTAATTTATTTATAATTTAACATGTCCGAGTACTCCCCGAGTACTCTCCGCCTATGTCGAGTACTCTCAACTCCCCGATTGACTGACTAGGGAGCGCCTAGCGACTTTTACAACCATGGCTATAACTACTGACAAAGTTACTATAACTATTGTAGCTCCAAAGTTGTTATTTAGTATTATTTATTATAACAATACTGTATGAAAAGAGAATTTAAATGATGTGCTAGGTGGATATTTATAGGGTTATTGGGTTTTAATAATCCTAAGTGTCACATGTTGGTCGATAATAATCTCAACTTTAAAAATTCTCTACAATGATCCCAACTTGTAAGAATTTGGCTCCCATTAATCCTTGTATAACATATAAGAATCTGGTCTCCTCAATAGATTCAAGTAAACCTGCAACCTCCTTAATTAAATTAAGTGCACCTACAATTGAAAAGGATCGATGGGGGTCAAATTCTTATAATTTGTGATCGTTTGAGGGAATTTTTAGAGTGGATTATTATCGGCCAATTGGTGAAACTTGAGATTATTAAAATCCAATACTCCGTATTTATATTATCACACAATTACACAAACACAAATTCTAAGATCCAAGAATCATACTCTTTAGGGAATGGTCTCCAACACCTTAGGAGATATATGCCTTCCCATTATTTAGGGCTGTAAACGAGTCGAGTCAAGCCGAGCTAGACCCAGCTCGAGCTCGGCTCGAACTCGATTCGAGCAGGCTCGGCTCGAGCTCAAATTTCAAATTGATCTGAGATTTGAGGCTCGAGCTCGATTCGATTAGAATTCGAGCTAGCTCGGCTCGGCTCGAACTAGCTCGAACTAACAAAAAAACGCAAAATTTACTACTTAAAAAGCCCTTAAAAATGATTTTTTTCATAGACTAAGGGCCATAATTGCCATTTAATTTAACCATATGGCTAAATATGCAAGTATAAATAATTAATTCCCTTTGTACATTGTCTTTACCTTCTTTTGAGTAAATTTCAAAGTTCGTCATTTATGTATGTCTAAAATATCAAAGTATGTCCTTTATCTTTAATAACCTCAGAAAACATCCTTAATGTTTGCAAATCCTTACATGTTACGTCCTTTAGTCCTAATCCAGTTACTTTTCATGGTTAAATTTGACTAAGTTAGCCCCACATAAGGGTATTTTGGTCTTTTTATCATAAATGATAAAATAAATAATCATAAAAAACAATAAACAAAACAATTTTAAAATTATATACTTATAAAAATATAGACACCACATACATAACCCAGTTCTCCTTCTCTCTTTCTAACTATCTTACCACCACCATCAATCTGCCACCACCACCACTTCACCTGCCACCGCCACCACCATGGATCTGTCTCTCTCTCTTCTCTCTTCACACACACTTTCTCCCTCTAGAACTACCACCACCCCACCACCGCCACCATCCACCCCACTACCATCCACCTCTGATCTAAACAAAACCATCACGACCTCCACCGTCGCGATGGTGGTTCTGAACCACCTGCAACATCCGACAAACGGATCTAAAATCGAGCCCAAACCAAGAGACGAATAGATCTAGGAGTCTGAGATCTGAAAGTGAAGGTGGTTAGGGTTGTAGACGAAAAATGAAGGGGATCTGTTGCGACGGGGGTATTCAGAGGTTGGGGTTGCAGACAATTTGAGGTGGAATCGATTTAACCATCAAACTCAAACTCCTCCTCTCATCATCATACCCTTCAGTTCCAATGTGCAACAAGTACCTGTTTCTTGGAAGGTACAGCGCCATAAGTAGCCGGAATATTTTGTCATCGTCACCACGGTTACCGGAGATGTAGTAAGCAAACGCCGGTGGGTAGCCGGTGCCACGGTGGACGGTGGAGATGGGTTTATCAGCTTTCATTGATCAAGTTTTGATCTTTGTGGGTTTAAATTTTATGGGGTTTTGCTAATTTGAAATAGGTTTTTTCATAGGATTTTTGGGGATTTAGGGTTTGTGTTTGAGTTGAAGAGAGAGAAAGTGGTGGTGGTGGGGCAGGTGGATTTGGTGGTGGTAGGATAGTTCGAGAGGAAAGAGCGAGAGAGAGGGGCAATATGCGGTGGTTGTCGGTCCGGTGGTGTATGGCGGTGGTTGTCGGTCCGGTGGTGGTGGTCCGGCGATTAGAGAGAGAAAGCTGGTGGTGTGTGTTTAGAGAGAGAGATGTTTATGTGTGTGAGAGAGAGAGAGAGTTGTATGTATATATATATATAATTTTTTTATTATTTATTTTAATATTTATGATAAAAAGACCAAAATACCCTTATGTGGGGCTGACTTAGTCAAATTTAACCATGAAAAGTAACTGGATTAGGACTAAAGGACGTAACATGTAAGGATTTGCAAACATTAAGGATGTTTTCTGAGGTTATTAAAGATAAAGGACATACTTTGATATTTTAGACATACATAAAGGACGAACTTTGAAATTTACTCCCTTCTTTTTTAGAGGAAATACTCCCTTAGTTTTTGTTTTCTAAGCGATGTGGGATAAAAAAATGAAGGGTGTAAACCTTATCGAGCCAGCTCACGAGCTTACGAGCCGAGCCAGACCAAGCTCGAGCTCAGCTCGTTTACAAACCGAGTCGAGCCGAGCTGTCTCGTTAACAACCGAGCCAATTTCGAGCCGAGCTTTCTTCGAGCTTTTTTCGAGCGAGTTTCGAGCAAGCTACGAGCCACGAGTTTTTTGAACACCCCTGTTCCCATATATATCATTTTAAGAGAATATCAACTCTATGTTTCACAAGTTCCACAACAACATACCTAAATTAGCATAATTCGGATATTACCCTAATTACGGTGTTATTACCGGTTATGAAACCATACACTTGGTATAATCTACAAATTTGCTGGCATGATAGTATGTAATCAAAGGATCTAACAAGTCCAATAATAACACAATAATGCCAGTACGCAATAATTTGATTGATTTTTGCATAATTTCTTCTAATTCTGTATAAAGGTCTTTATCATCCTTGAATGCTTAAGAAAGGTTACTTTTTGAATGTTTAAATGGGAAAGGGTACTTGCATAACCATGTATTATAAAATGAATTAAAACTAGAAAGTTAAAGGAATCATTGTAATCAACATATTAGAAAAACTAACTAGAAATATGATCAAAATTATAGCGTTATATGCGCAACTAAAGTGACTTAGATGTACCATTGTGATTGGTCAGACAAACCGTTTAAATGAGGGTAAATGCAAGGTTTTAATTAACAATGCTTCACGCACTTTAAAAGCGCATCACATAAAAAACAATATACAAGACAAGTATCAAAATTAAAGTAAACACACTTCTTGATTTTATATCATAAATCTACAAGAAGAAAGTATATTATTTAAAGACATTTGAGATTTAAAAAAATGCCGTTCAAAAAAATTGAGATTTAAAAAATGGTGAAAATTATTATTATTTTTTTGTTTAGGTTTAAATGGAAGTCAAGTCCCTTACTTTATATTTGATGAAAAAAATGGTGAAAAATACATATTTTTTTTGTTTAGATTTTTTTTTTGAACGGCCAACTAAATTTTATTGATAATCATAGATACAACTGTTATCTAAACCATAGTCTATACACCAAAAGAGAAAAACAAACATCAAGACATTGCACACCAAGGCAAAAAACATTAAAGTCGTTCCAACAAGCCGAAGACAAATCCGATGCTTTGGCCCGATGTTTTACCCACAAAAACCCCAAAACTTTTGCTTCCTCAATAACTCTTTCCGGTGAGCACTTCCTTCGATCGAAAACCAAGTTGTTTCTAGCTGCCCATATGCACCACACTGTTGTTTGGAAGATTGCATATATCAACTGTTTCCACATTCTCGACCCCCTCATATTCACATGGAATTTAGCCAGATCTTCCAGACCAAAGAAGTATATGGTTGGTATTTTACACCACCTGGAAACACCTTCCCAGAGCTTTTGTGTGAACCGACACGAGCAGAAAACATGCTCAGTTGTCTCCTCCTCCTCTCGGAAAAATTCACATAGTGTTGTTACCACATTTACACCTCTTCTAACCAAAGACACCCTAGTTGGCAACTTATCCAAATTCAGTCTCCACATAAGAAAATTTACCTTTAACGGAGTCCAACGGTTCCATGAAAATGAGGAAACTGAACTCGACTCATGATTCAGCACTAGTTGTCTCCTCAACCTACTAACTGAGAACAACCCGTCACCAGCCAACGACCACTCCCACCTGTCCGCATCGTCGGTGGTGACTACCGAAAATAGTAGCCCCATCATTTGAATAAATTCAGCATGTTCCAGGTCTGAATTGAGTTGTCGCACTCACTGAAACGAGAAGCCAGCCGCCCCTTTCACCTGATCCGAAACCACCGCCCTTTTATTCGCTTCGATTGCAAAAAGCCCAGGAAACTTTGATGCTAATGGTTCATTTGACACCCAGCGATCCAACCAGAATGAGATCCCATGCCCACACCCCACGATCCCACGAAAGGAATTTTGAAAATAAATACCCACATCTTCCAAATCACTAGCAACTTTGAATATTTGTTTCCAAGGGCCAGCAACTGAAACTTTAGCCGGAATTGCATTCCATGCCCTCGGATTATTATGTATGCTCCATATGACCCCTTTCCACAATACATTTAACTCCGATTTAAACTGCCACCACCATTTAGCTAGCATCGCAATATTCACGTCACTAAGCAAACCGAAACCCAACCCTCCCCCTTCCTTTGATGATACTGTTTTCTTCCACGGCACCCATGTCATCTTTTTTTTTTCTTCATCCCCACCCCAAAGAAAATCTCTACGCATCCTTTCCAAAGCTTTCAATACACATGACGGAGCCCTATATAGAGAGAAGAAACAAGTAGGAAGTGAATTTAAAACCGATTTAATCAGTGTAATTCTACCCCCATACGATAAGGTTTGGGCTTTCCACATAGATAATCTCTTCCTAAACGTCTCCACCACCGGCTTCCAATACTTGCTCAAATTCATATTCGCCCCCACATAAAGCCCCAAATACTTAAAAGGAAAATCCCCACTTCTACAATGTAAGATATCCGTAACCGATTGAATGCTCGTATCATTGACTCCCACACCAAACACTCTACTTTTTGCTAGATTCACTCTTAACCCCGATGCAAGGTAGAAACACCGCATGATTCTCCCCACACTTCTCGCATTTTCCTCAGACCACTCACCTATGAAAACCACATCATCAGCAAAGAGAAAGTGAGACAGTAACGGTCCATTTCTCGGCAAGGAAATGCCTTTAAATAGATCCACCTCACATGCCTCTTTCATGACCCATGATAGTGCCTCCATATCGATTATAAACAGGAACGGAGATAATGGATCCCCTTGTCTCAAACCCCTAGAGCAAGCGAATTCAAGAGTTGGGGACCCATTCACAAGAACTGACGCCCGAGCCTTGTGACAACCCTCATTAAACCAGATATCCGTACAATTAATTAAGTGCTTAATGACTGTGCTAAATTACTTAACTGCCTTCTGATTACTGCGTCATACTTACATGTGCATCACATATTACATAATGTCGCATCATTATCACATACAGACTTTATTGACATACCTGATGCACAAAGCACAGTTAGCACAATTAACGGATAGAACGGGAATATACTGACGGGGTTCAGTAAACAGACAGACAATGGTTTGAGACCCAGTATGGGCCACGGACAAGGTACTACACTAGTATGGTGTGTAGGGAAGTAAGGACCATATAACTGTGTCACTAGGTGATAGTTTGAGTGCCAGAAAGTGCCTAAAACTCACTTTAAGTGCAGAATTCTGCATTTTTCAGCAAAATTCAGCTTTTTTTAACATACTTATATTATGCAGAAAATTGACTAAATGGTCCTGAATGCTTTCCTCAGTGTTGGGAATTATAAGTATCACATAAAGATGCATAAAAGACACTATACGGTACAACTTAGCACTTTAACAAACCGGTATCTAACCGAACAACCGGACATTACCTGGAACACCAAAATTTTGCCAGAAACATTATTTTATTATTTTTGAACTAGTTATGGTCCCCGAATACCCCAACACACTATAAAATATGTCATACACATAATACACTAGATATTACAGTTGAACTCCTAACTCTTTACCTCCTATCATCAAAAATTTACAAATAACCCCCCCCCCCCCCCCATCATGATTTACGGCCCATAAGTTGGACCCCACCACCAAGATTTGTTTCTATATTTTATTAAATTACTTGCTTGTTTGAGTAGCCATGATATTGAGGGAAGGATTATAAGTATGGTGCATATCCTCATAAGATCATTTCATATCTTCACTTCTCGCTTCAACACTCAAGTTCACCCCACTCCCTCAACCTCTCTCTCCCCCTCTCGGCTCACACTAGTGCCGCCACCACCACCACCACCTTGTCACCACCATTAATCCATTTTCAAGCTTAATTCAAGTGATAGAAGGTGATTCTTGGAGCTTGAAGCTTGTGGATCATCAAGGAGCTCTCTTACTTGCTTTTAGACACCATCTTCATCATATTTTGCTTTTGTGTTCTTCCCAAGCTTAAAGCTAGTAGTAAGATCTCTCATAACTCTTGTTTACTTTTATTTTCATGGTTAAAAGATGTAGTATGATGAAAATAACAAGAACACTAGAGAACACAAACTAAAAGCTTGAACATAAAGTTTACATAAAGATGAAAAGTGATGAAATCTTGTTGGATTAATGTTGTTAAATACATGCATGGCACTTGATTGTTGATTTCTTGATAATATGATGTTGATCATCATATGGAACTTGTTAAAGTATGATTAAAAACATGGTTTAACAAGTTAGAAGGTGATTATGGGTTTACATGAAATAATCATCTTCTTGATCAAACATGAACTTGAAAGTGAAATGATTTTCTTGTAAAGTGACAAACCAAGTGAACTAGTAAACTTGTAAATCCAAGAGTTGTGAATGATTTTTCTAAAGAAACCAAGTTAAAAAGATGATTCTTGAAGGATCATGGTTTTTATTAAACTACACTATTTTTAAGTGGAAAGACAAATAAATAAACCCTAGAAAAACAAGAAAATGCTATGGATAACCGTTTTTGTAAATTATGTTTACAAGTTGTAAACACCAAACCTTTACAAGAATGAGATTTTGAAAGAAGTAAACACACTTTGGAGGGTAACTAAACCCACTAAACACTTTACCAAGTTACTACGCGTTTTTATGAGAGATCAAGTTCATGTTACTATGTAAAGTGTATTATTTTTACACTTGGTAAGTGTAAAATGTTTAGTGAATCATTGTTGATTGTTTGAATGATTTTTGGAAAAGAAAATGATATGCTTATATAGCATGGACACCTCCGTTTGTAGGGAAAACTATGGAGAAATTTTCTAAAAAATATAAACAATTAGAAATTATTTTCTAGACAAGTGTTTACTAGTGTATTTTAAACTATGTTTTTCGAATATAAACCTCACCATAATATTTGTAACAAAAATATAAAGTATCGGAGGTTGGTTTTATGAATGAAAATGGATAAATATATATTTAGAATATATATTTCATATTAAGACACTTGTGTGACTATTTGTATACTCGGTGAAACGGTTATATTATATAACTTAACGAAGTACCGTGAAATTTGTTATCCAAAAACAATACCGTTACTTATATATTTTTGGTATATATTATTTTTGGACAAAAATGAATATATTATTTTGGAAATAAGAATATATTTTCCTAGTATAGTTAGAAGATATATGATTTTTGGGAAAAATATATATTTTCTGGATAGTACATTATTTTTTAGACAAAATGAGTTCACAAATATATTTTCTAAAAGTGAGACTTAGAAATGTATTATTTCGGAAATTACAAATAGAATAATACAAGTACATGTATAAGATACCCCACCCTTGGGAAGGAAATACGGAGTTAAATACTTTAGAAGTATTAATGCAAAAATATTGAATGAACAATTATTCCAACAAAATATAATTTAAGTTGAAATATTAATTATTTTGAAAAATAATTATAACTCGGAATAATACAAGAAACGTAACGCAAAACGTAAATACTAAGCAAAGGCACGGCCCGTTCGTCTAATAGACGTTAGTACACTTTAGGTAGTCGTGGTTGCCGACAGAGTTGAGTTACTAGCAGAGGACGCAATACTGTGAGTTCATGTCCCCCATTTTCTTTTAACTGTTTTCAGTTTTGTACTTCGGGGGTGGAATACATGTTACAATTATTACAGACATTTTTATACATGGTATGGTTAGCTTAAGGAGGGTTTACTACTAGATCATGTGAAGGGTGGGCACAACACTTAAGGCCATTAATCCTTGTTGTAGGACCAAGGGACATGAGTGATAGATCTATTTGGGTGTAGCGAGCCCACACCCATGAGGCCGGGGCGGCCCATAGTGGTGACTATGTCTTCATCCCGGAGACAAATTTGCTAGGTTTGAGTCTTCCTACACCATTTCACACATACCATTGGCTTTGCAACCCATTGGTGATCTCTTTTTCCTTATTGCTATATACCAGGGACATTTATACATACAAGACATATTTCAAAGGTTTATACATACTCACATACACATGAACTCGCTCAACTTTTGTTGATATTTTTAAACTACATGTATTTCAGGGAACTAGTGGATCTGGCAAGGGTATGCATATGTTTTCAAGCTACGCCTAAATAAAAGATGTTATCCATGGTTGTCGAGCTTAGAGGGTGTATCCTAATCCTGGACGGGATACACGTCTCTAAACTCAGGTTTTATTTAAGTACTTTTGTTGAGACTTTGTGAACTCGTTTAAACACGTCATGGGTTGTATCTTAATTCGGTATTGATGTTTTCAAACAATGGTATTGTGGTAGTTTCTAAACTTTATTAATGGATAAACATCTCGTGTTTTTATCATATAGCATTGTTATGATTGATTGCTATGGTATTAAGAAGTCACACCAAATAACCACGCTTCCGCAAAAGTCAGGGTGTGACAGCTTGGTATCAGAGCCTCGATCATAGCGAACTAGGATTCTTTCTCGAGTCTAGACTATGATCATCAGGGCTCTCACAAAAACATTTTCAAACATATTTTCATTGCATACCCAAAATGTCCAGATCCAGGGAACAAACATTTTTACAAACAAAAGGCACAAGTACACGTTTCAAAAAGGCTATGTATATAATTCAGTCTTAGAGACTGAGGGAGTTCAGTCTTAGAGACTGAGGGAGTTCAGTCTTAGAGACTGAGGGAGTGCAGTCTGAGAGACTGGGAAAGTTTGGTCTTAGAGACCAGGGAGTTAGTCTTAGAGAGTGGGAAAGTTTGGTCTTAGAGACCAAGGAGTTAGTCTTAGAGACTGGGAAAGTTTGGTCTTAGAGACCAGGGAGTTAGTCGGAGAGACTAGGGAGTTCAGTCTAAGAGACTGGGTGGGATAGTCTGGGAAGACTAGGATGCATATATGATTACATTGCTATTTGCTTACATGCTTATCTGATATATGTGCATATGTTGTGGTTGTGTTACAGACACCATGTCATCTTCCTCCGAGAGTGGAGTGTCAGACACCATACACCCGATAGCTATAGTATCAGACGACGAGATCCTTCCAGAGGGCGAGGTTTACACTTCAGATACTACGAGCAGTGACGACGATGACTTCCAGCCCTTCACCTTACCGGATTTCGGAGACGATTTACCTTTAGCTGATGGTTTTCTTGACGGGCATCTACCTCCTGCTCAGATCCCTGCACCTATTCCTCTTGTTGGTCTTCCCGTTGAGGATTTACCTCTCGACGATATGTTAGACGACGACGTCGATCTCTTCATCGAGGGTCCCCCTGAGGATGACCAGGATGGCGGGGCTCCGATTGATGACGATGTCGCTATTCCACTTGCTGATGTTCCGGTTGATGATCTTGTTGTCCCTATTGATGATATTCCTGTTGCTGATGCCATTGTTTTGCCACCTGTCGAGGTTCCCATTTTATCTGACCCGTCTGGTCCCAACTCGTTTGAGTCCGTATCATCTGCTACGTTACATGCACGGGGCGAGCAGCAGTACCCCATAGACACTGATTCCGATACTGCTATGTCTGCAGCGCCCGTTCTGCAGCTGGGTTTTGGGTTCATCCCTGACTTTCCACATGACGATGATCAGGATGTCGAGTTTGAGGGCGAGTTTGACGCTATTATTTTTCCACACGATCAGGATCCAGACCATGAGATGAAGTTTATTCCTGAGGAGCAGCCTGTTGAGGCGCCTGTTATTGCTGATGATCAGCTTCTTGAGATACCCGCTGATCATCAACTTGCTCCCGCCGACCCAGAGCCTGAGTTAGCACCAGAGCCAGTTCTTGCTCACGACCTTCCACCTGTGCACGACCCTATCCCTGCTGATGTTCCAGTGGTTGCACCACCACTGCCCGACCCGGTCCCTGTGTTTGACGACCGTGCTCCATTTGCCACCCATGTGGATCCTAGATATGCTCACACCCGTAATGGGTGGATTGAGGAGGACGACTATCCTCCTTTTGTCAGACCAGTTACTCCCCCTATTGCCCCTGTTCAGGCACCCGATGAGGTCCCACAGTTTCACCCTCACGTGTCAGACGTTCACCGCATGGATTTACCCGTCACTTTTCTTCAGGACATTCCTCCTCCCCGTCGAGGGGAAGGACCTTCAGGTCAGCATCACACTCGCATACCTTTTGTGTCCGGAGCCGATCAGTTCATACCATCATTTCCTCACCCTGCTTCTTCTTCAGCACCCACGGGCGAGCCATTTATGTGGTCTTCGCCCAACGTCATGCCTTTTTCTGATCCGTACCACCCTTTCCACGTTGGGTACTCTACGGATGATATACTTTTGTCACTACAGTTACAGCAGGATATGCTGAGCCGTCGAGTTGCGGAGATAGAGAGGATCCATCATCCTCCACCTGGTATTGGTCCGTCACAGTTTGCTTTTCCACCTGCTCCACTATTTCCTTATCCGGATTTCGATATCCGTTTTCTCACGATGGAGCAACAGAATGCTTGTTTGTTGCAGCTTGTTCACACTCTAGAGGAGGAGCTAGTGCGTATGCGCCGTCTGCTTTTCATTCCTCCACCTCCTCCTCCTCCCCCACCATCAGCTTAGGGGTTTTAGGTCTCCTGCAGAGGTCATGCTTTTGATGAGAGTACAGCGATTGAGCCTGATTACGCAGCATTTTGAAGACCACATGATGACTTATGACTTTTGACATTTGACTTTTGCTTGTTATAGATTGTTAGACGATTCAGACAAGGGTGATGTGACCCTTAGTCTCTTTTGATTTATGACACAATTGTAAAACTGTACTGGTGGTCTTGTTATATGAAAAGCTCAATCACAGCCTTCTCATTACATGCATTGTTGATTTATTTGTTTTGTGTTATGACATGGGATGTTATTTGTGTTGATGAATGTTAGTACATGCGCGTATTACATACTTATATACTTAAAAACCTTACCTATACAAACATCTTATAGAAGATGCCTCCTCGAAGGGAAAATCGTCTGCCCGCTACTGAGGCAGAATTGCAAGCAAGAATCTCGCAAGCAATAGCAGATTACGAGGCCTCCCGTTCCTCAAGGAGCAACCCGCCACATGGTAATGTTTAAGTTGCTTGAGACACATTACATTACATTTGGATATTCCATGTGCAATTGCTGATGCTTTTTGTGAATGACGTTACTTGTACAGGTTGTACCTTTAAGCAATTTTTAGACTGCAAACGGCTAAATTTTGACGGCACCAGGGGTGCTGTAGGTTTTGTTCGATGGGCAGAAAAGACTGATTCGGTATTAAGGATGAGCAAATGCGCACTAGATCAGCAAGTTACCTACATTTCCGGTCTGTTCATAAATGGGGCACTTTCGTGGTGGAATCTCCAGGTCCAAACCCTGGGAGAGGCAGCGGCTTACGCGTTGACGTGGAACGAGCTGAATGAGCTCATGAGAAAGAAATACTGCTCCAGGGCGGAGATCCAGAAATTAGAAACCGAATTCTGGAACCTCAAAATGGACGGCCCAAAGAACGCCGAGTATGTGCAAAGGTTCCACGATTTGTCTCACGTGGTACCCTATATGGTTACACCAGAATTTAAGCGCGTGGAGCGTTTCATCTGGGGCCAGATCAGAAGTATGGTAACAACGTCCAAGCCACCGACAATCACCGAAGCCATTGATCTCAGCGTGTCACTGACCGAGGAAGCCATCCGGTTGAACAAGTTTTCAATCTCTGAACCGAAAAAGAAGAAGACACACGTCGAATCATCGAGTGAGAACAAGAGGAAGTTCTCAAACTTCAAAAAGGGTACCAACAGTGTCAGCAAGAGAGAAGAGGGAAGCACACCAGCCAGGGCCAAAACTGGTGCCGAAAACAAAGGAAGAGGGTACATGGGCACTCTGCCCAAGTGTGATGCATGCCAATATCATCACCCCGGCCCGTGCAGATTCAGGAAATGCGAGTCTTGCGGGAAGGCTGGCCATTCAAAGGAAACATGTTGGGTTGGTACTGGGCGTGGCAACAATGGTCAGAAAGGTTTTGGAAATGGGAATGGAAACCGCCAACAGGGAGGAAATGGCGGGAAGGGAAATCGTGGAAATACAGGGAATCAAGCTGGTAACCGGGGAGCAAACATTAATCGAGGCGGTAATGGTAATGGGAATGGTCGAGGACCAAGGTGTTTTAATTGTGGAGACATGGGGCACTTTAAGAGG
The DNA here is from genome assembly GCA_030545235.1 of Helianthus tuberosus. Taxonomy (NCBI): domain Eukaryota; kingdom Viridiplantae; phylum Streptophyta; class Magnoliopsida; order Asterales; family Asteraceae; genus Helianthus; species Helianthus tuberosus. The sequence continues at coordinate 10,640,648 of CM060423.1, forward strand.
GAGTGCCCGAAACTCAATCAAGCGCAAGGCAGAGTCTTCAACATAGGTGCAAGGGAAGCACGCCAGGATCCCAATGTAGCTATTGGTACGTTCCCTATTAATCAACGCTTTGCATCTGTTCTATTTGACACTGGTGACGACTATAGCTTTGTATCGCTAGAATTTAAAAGTATGCTTGGGTTAACTGCTAGTAAGTTAGATATTCCGTACTCAATCGAACTGGCTAATTAAAAGCTAGTTGAAACGAATGAAGTCATCAGAGAATGCGTAATAGAGCTGGGAGAGCACGAGTTTACACTGGATCTACTGCCAGTCGAGTTGGGAAGCTTCGACGTGGTAGTAGGAATGGATTGGTTGTCAAGCAACAGAGCCGAAATTGTATGTCACGAGAAGACCATTCGCATCCCAATGACGAATGGAGAAACGATTGTGGTAGACGGAGAGAAGAGCGATACGCCGTTAAGGATCATTAGTTGCTTGAAGGCTAGAAAATGTTTGAAGAAGGGATGTGTTGCCTTCTTGGCGCACATCGTGGATAAGGAAGCCGCTGAGCCAAAGATAGAAGATATTCCAGTCGTGAAGGAGTATCCTGAAGTCTTTCCAGAAGACTTGCCAGGATTGCCGCCGCAGCGACAAGTCGAGTTCCACATTGACTTAGTTCCAGGTGTTGCGCATGTGGCTAAGGCACCTTATCGACTTGCGCCCTCCGAGATGCAAGAACTGTCAACGCAACTTCAGGAGCTATTGGATAAAGGATTTATCAAGCCAAGCTTCTCGCCTTGGGGAGCTCTAGTGTTGTTTGTTAAAAATAAGGACAGTAGTTTTCGCATGTGCATCGACTACCGCGAGCTGAACAAGTGGACTATCAAGAATAGATATCCTTTGCCAAGGATAGATGACCTGTTTGATCAACTACAAGGTTCAAGTTTTTACTCAAAGATCGATCTTCGATCAGGTTATCACCAGTTGCGTATACAAGAGGAGAGTATTCCGAAGACTGCCTTCAGAACTCGTTATGGTCATTACGAGTTCCTGGTTATGCCGTTTGGTGTGACAAATGCGCCAGCAGTATTCATGGATTTGATGAATAGAGTTTGTAAGCCGTATCTTGACAAGTTTGTGATTGTGTTCATTGATGATATTTTAATCTACTCAAAGAAGAAGGAAGAACATGAGCAACACCTAAGAGCTATCTTAGAACTGCTCAAGAAAGAGAAGTTGTACGCGAAGTTCTCGAAGTGCGAATTCTGGTTACGCGAAGTTCAGTTCCTTGGTCATGTAGTAAATGGAAATGGAATCCATGTGGATCCTACAAAGATTGAAGCAATCAAGAATTGGGAGACTCCAAAGACGCCAACCGAGATTCGACAGCTTCTAGGTTTGGCAGGTTATTATCGCAGGTTTATTGAGGATTTTTTGAAAATCGCTCAACCCTTGACTTCCCTCACACAAAAAGACAAAAAGTACGAATGGGGAGACAAGCAAGAAGAAGCATTTCAGCTGTTGAAACACAAACTTTGTGACGCACTGATCTTATCCCTACCCGAAGGTACTAACGACTTCGTGGTATATTGCGACGCCTCGCGTCTGATGCACCGACAAAAAGTTATAGCCTATGCTTCGTGCCAGCTGAAGGTTCACGAGAAAAACTACAGCTCGCATGACTTGGAGTTAGGCGCAATGGTGTTTGCCTTAAAGATCTGGCGACATTACTTATACGGCACGCGATGCACCATCTTTACTGATCACAAGAGCCTGCAGCATATTTTGATCAGGAAGAGCTTAACATGAGACAGAAACGATGGGTAGAGTTGTTGAACGACTATGATTGCGAGATCAAGTATCACCCAGGGAAGGCGAATGTAGTCGCCGATGCCTTAAGTTGGAAAGAAAGGATTAAGCCCATAAGGGTTAGGGCTTTCGAAATGATTATTCAGACAGACCTCACGTTGCGTATTCATGCTGCGCATAGGGAAGCTCTTAAAAGGGTGAATCTTGAAAATGAATATCTCTGGGGGATGGAGAAGCAATTGGTACCAAAGTAGGATGGAACATTGTGTTTCTTGGGAAGAATTTGGGTTCCTTTCTTTGGTGGTCTGAGAAACGTTATTTTTTATGAGGCTCACAAGTCACGGTACTCGATCCATCCAGGATCGGATTAAATGTACCAGGATTTAAAGGATTTCTTTGGTGGCCGAGAATGAAAGGCGACGTTACGATATATGTTGGCAAATGTTTGACTTGCGCCAAGGTAAAGGCCGAGTACCAGAAGCCTTCAGGTCTTCTGCAACAACCAGAAATACCCCAATGGAAATGGGAGCAGATTTCAATGGACTTCATAACGAAATTGCCAAGAACACCCAGAGGTCACGATATGATTTGGGTAATCGTGGACCGTCTGACCAAGTCTGCACACTTTTTGCCAATCAAGGAGAAAGACCACACAAGCAAGCTAGCTGAACTATACCTGAAAGAGATTGTTGCACGACATGGAGTGCCTCTCTCAATTATCTCTGATAGAGATGGAAGATTCGTGTCAAGGGTTTGGCAATCCTTTCAAGAAGCTTTTCGTTCTCAGTTGAATCTGAGTACTGCCTTTCACCCGCAGACAGACGGACAGAGCGAACGAACGATTCAGACGTTGGAAGACATGTTGCGAGCTTGCGTAATGGATTTAGGTGGAAGTTGGGACACTCACCTACTATTGGTCGAATTTTCATACAATAACAGTTATCATGCAAGCATTCAGGCCGCACCGTTCAAAGCTCTCTATGGACGCAAATGTCGATCACAATTATGCTGGGCTGACGCAGGTGATAGACAGCTTGTTGGCCCGGAATTGGTCCAGGAAACGACTGACAAGATTATACAGATCCGGGAGCACATCAAAGCGGCTCGTGTCATCAAAAGAGTTATGCGGACCGAAGAAGGAAACCTCTGGAATTTGAGGTGGGAGAGATGGTTTTATTGAAGGTTTCACCCTGGAAGGGTGTGGCACGCTTTGGGAAGCGTGGGAAGTTGAATCCGCGGTACATTGGACCATTTAAAATCCTAGAAAGGATTGGTCTTGTAGCCTACAAGTTGGATCTACCTGCTGAACTAAACGGCGTCCATGATACATTCCATGTATCAAACCTGAAAAAGAGTCCAACTCAAGAGACAGTGGTCATTCCTGCCGACGAAGTTCACATTGACGACACACTCCACTTTATTGAAGAACCTGTTGAGGTTACGGATTGGAAGATTAATAAAACACGCAGGTGTAGTGTCAAACTCGTCAAAGTTCGATGGAATGCACGACATGGCCCAGAATTCACATGGGAACGTGAGGACCTTATGAAAGCAAAGTACCCTCATTTATTCCCAAAGACCCCTGCAACTAGAAGCAGAACTTAAAATTTCGGGACGAAATTTTCTTAACGGGGGGAGAATGTGACAACCCTCATTAAACCAGGTATCCGTACAATTAATTAATACTAATTAAGTGCTTAATGACTGTGCTGAATTACTTAACTGCCTTCTGATTACTGCGTCATACTTACATGTGCATCACATATTACATAAGCATCATTATCACATACAGACTTTATTGACATACCTGATGCACAAAGCACAGTTAGCACAGTTAACGGATAGAACGGGAATATACTGACGGGGTTCAGTAAATAGACAGACAATGTTTTGAGACCCAGTATGGGCCAGGGACAAGGTACTACACTAGTATGACCATATAACCGCGTCACTAGGTGATAGTTTGAGTGCCATAAAGTGCCTAAAACTCACTTTAAGTGCAGAATTATGCATTTTTCAGCAAAATTCAGCTTTTTTTAACATACTTATATTATGCAGAAAATTGACTAAATGGTCCTGAATGCTTTCCTAAGTGTTGGGAATTATAAGTGTCACATAAAGATGCATAAAAGACACTATACGGTACAACTTAGCACTTTAACGAACCGGTATCTAACTGAACAACCGGACATTACCTGGAACACCAAAATTTTTCCAGAAACATTGCTTTATTATTTTTGAACTAGTTATGGTCCCCGAATACCCCAACACACTATAAAATATGTCATACACATAATACACTAGATATTACACTTGAACTCCTAACTCTTTACCTCCTATCATCAAAAATTTACAAATAACCCCCCCCCCCATCATGATTTACGGCCCATAAGTTTTACCCCACCACCAAGATTTGTTTCTATATTTTATTAGATTACTTGCTTGTTTGAGTAGCCATGATATTGAGGGAATGATTATAAGTATGGTGCATATCCTCATAATATCATTTCATATCTTCACATCTCACTTCAACACTCAAGTTCACCCCACTCCCTCAACCTCTCTCTCTCTCCCTCTCGGCTCACACTAGTGCCGCCACCACCACCTTGTCACCACCATTAATCCATTTTCAAGCTTAATTCAAGTGATAGAAGGTGATTCTTAGAGCTTGAAGCTTGTGGATCATCAAGGAGCTCTCTTACTTGCTTTTACACACCATCTTCATCATCTTTTGCTCTTGTGTTCTTCCCTAGCTTAAAGCTAGTAGTAAGATCTCTCATAACTCTTGTTTACTTTTATTTTCATGGTTATAAGATGTAGTATGATGAAAATAACAAGAACACTAGAGAACACAAACTAAAAGCTTGAACATAAAGTTTACATAAAGATGAAAAGTGATGAAATCTTGTTGGATTAATGTTGTTAAATACATGCATGGCACTTGATTGTTGATTTCTTGATAATATGATGTTGATCATCATATGGAACTTGTTAAAGTATGATTAAAAACATGGTTTAACAAGTTAGAAGGTGATTATGGGTTTACATGAAATAATCATCTTCTTGATCAAACATGAACTTGAAAGTGAAATGATTTTCTTGTAAAGTGACAAACCAAGTGAACTAGTAAACTTGTAAATCCAAGAGTTGTGAATGATTTTTCTAAAGAAACCAAGTTAAAAAGATGATTCTTGAAGGATCATGGTTTTTATTAAACTTACACTATTTTTAAGTGGAAAGACAAATAAATAAACCCTAGAAAAACAAGAAAATGCTATGGATAACCGTTTTTGTAAATTATGTTTACAAGTTGTAAATACCAAACCTTTACAAGAATGAGATTTTGAAAGAAGTAAACACACTTTGGAGGGTAACTAAACCCACTAAACACTTTACCAAGTTACTACGCGTTTTTATGAGAGATCAAGTTCATGTTACTATGTAAAGTGTATTATTTTTACACTTGGTAAGTGTAAAATGTTTAGTGAATCATTGTTGATTGTTTGAATGATTTTTGGAAAAGAAAATGATATGCTTATATAGCATGGACACCTCCGTTTTTAGGGGAAACTATGGCGAAATTTTCTAAAAAATATAAACAATTAGAAAATACTTTCTAGACAAGTGTTTACTAGTGTATTTTAAACTATGTTTTTCGAATATAAACCTCACCATAATTTTTGTAACAAAAATATAAAGTATCGGAGGTTGGTTTTATGAATGAAAATGGATAAATATATATTTAGAATATATATTTCATATTAAGACACTTGTGTGACTATTTGTATACTCGGTGAAACGGTTATATTATATAACTTATCGAAGTACCGTGAAATTTGTTATCCAAAAACAATACCGTTACTTATATATTTTTGGTATATATTATTTTTGGACAAAAATGAATATATTATTTTGGAAATAAGAATATATTTTCCTAGTATAGTTAGAAGATATATGATTTTTGGGAAAAATATATATTTTCTGGATAGTACATTATTTTTTAGACAAAATGAGTTCCCAAATATATTTTCTAAAAGTGAGACTTAGAAATGTATTATTTCGGAAATTACAAATAGAATAATACAAGTACATGTATAAGATACCCCACCCTTGGGAAGGAAATACGGAGTTAAATACTTTAGAAGTATTAATGCAAAAATATTGAATGAACAATTATTCCAACAAAATATAATTTAAGTTGAAATATTAATTATTTTGACAAATAATTATAACTCGGAATAATACAAGAAACGTAACTCAAAACGTAAATACTAAGCAAAGGCACGGCTCGTTCGTCTAATAGACGTTAGTACACTGTAGGTAGTCGTGGTTGCCGACAGAGTTGAGTTACTAGCAGAGGACGCAATACTGTGAGTTCATGTCCCCTATTTTCTTTTAACTGTTTTCAGCTTTGTACTTCGGGGGTGGAATACACGTTACAATTATTACAGACATTTTTATACATGGTATGGTTAGCTTAAGGAGGGTTTACTACTAGATCATGTGAAGGGTGGGCACAACACTTAAGGCCATTAATCCTTGATGTAGGACCAAGGGACATGAGTGATAGATCTATTTGGGTGTAGCGAGCCCACACCCATGAGGCCGGGGCGGCCCATAGTGGTGACTATGTCTTCATCCCGGAGACAAATTTGCTAGGTTTGAGTCTTCCTACACCATTTCACACATACCATTGGCTTTGCAACCCATTGGTGATATCTTTTTCCTTATTGCTATATACCAGGGACATTTATACATACAAGACATATTTCAAAGGTTTATACATACTCACATACACATGAACTCGCTCAACTTTTGTTGATATTTTTAAACTACATGTATTTCAGGGAACTAGTGGATCTGGCAAGGGTATGCATATGTTTTCAAGCTGCGCCTAAATAAAAGATGTTATCCATGGTTGTCGAGCTTAGAGGGTGTATCCTAATCCTGGACGGGATACACGTCTCTAATCTCAGGTTTTATTTAAGTACTTTTGTTGAGTCTTTGTGAACTCGTTTAAACACGTCATGGGTTGTATCTTAATTCGGTATTGATGTTTTCAAACAATGGTATTGTGGTAGTTTCTAAACTTTATTAATGGATAAACATCTCGTGTTTTTATCATATAGCATTGTTATGATTGATTGCTATGGTATTAAGAAGTCACACCAAATAACCACGCTTCCGCAAAAGTCAGGGTGTGACAGCTTGGTATCAGAGCCTCGATCATAGCGAACTAGGATTCTTTCTCGAGTCTAGACTATGATCATCAGGGCTCTCACGAAAACATTTTCAAACATATTTTCATTGCATACCCAAAATGTCCAGATCCAGGGAACAAACATTTTTACAAACAAAAGGCACAAGTACACGTTTCAAAATGGCTATGTATATAATTCAGTCTTAGAGACTGAGGGAGTTCAGTCTTAGAGACTGAGGGAGTTCAGTCTTAGAGACTGAGGGAGTACAGTCTGAGAGACTGGGAAAGTTTGGTCTTAGAGACCAGGGAGTTAGTCTTAGAGACTGGGAAAGTTTGGTCTTAGAGACCAGGGAGTTAGTCGGAGAGACTAGGGAGTTCAGTCTAAGAGACTGGGTGGGATAGTCTGGGAAGACTAGGATGCATATATGATTACATTGCTATTTGCTTACATGCTTATCTGATATATGTGCATATGTTGTGGTTGTGTTACAGACACCATGTCATCTTCCTCCGAGAGTGGAGTGTCAGACACCATACACCTGATAGCTATAGTATCAGACGACTAGATCCTTCCAGAGGGCAAGGTTTACACTTCAGATACTACGAGCAGTGACGACGACGACTTCCAGCCCTTCACCTTACCGGATTTCGGAGACGATTTACCTTTAGCTGATGGTTTTCTTGACGGGCACCTACCTCCTACTCAGATCCCTGCACCTATTCCTCTTGCTGGCCTTCCCGTTGAGGATTTACCTCTCGACGATATGTTAGACGACGACGTCGATCTCTTCATCGAGGGTCCCCCTGAGGATGACCAGGATGGCGGGGCTCCGATTGATGAGGATGTCGCTATTCCACTTGCTGATGTTCCGGTTGATGATCTTGTTGTCCCTGTTGATGATATTCCTGTTGCTCATGCCATTGTTTTGCCACCTGTCGAGGTTCCCATTTTATCTGACCCGTCTGGTCCTGACTCGTTTGAGTCCGTATCATCTGCTACGTTACATGCACGGGGCGAGTAGCAGTACCCCATAGACACTGATTCCGATACTGCTATGTCTGCAGCGCCCGTTCCGCAGCTGGGTTTTGGGTTCATCCCTGACTTTCCACATGACGATGATCAGGATGTCGAGTTTGAGGGTGAGTTTGACCCTGTTATTTTTCCACACGATCAGGATCCAGACCATGAGATGGAGTTTATTCCTGAGGAGCAGCCTGTTGAGGCGCCTGTTATTCCTGATGATCAGCTTCATGAGATACCCGCTGATTATCAACTTGCTCCCGCCGACCCAGAGCCTGAGTTAGCACCAGAGCCAGTTCTTGCTCACGACCTTCCACCTGTGCACGACCCTATCCCTGCTGATGTTCCAGTGGTTGCACCACCACTGCCCGACCCGGTCCCTGTGTTTGATGACCGTGCTCCATTCGCCACCCACGTGGATCCTAGATATGCTCACACCCGTAATGGGTGGATTGAGGAGGACGACTATCCTCCTTTTGTCAGACCAGTTACTCCCCCTATTGCCCCTGTTCAGGCACCCGATGAGGTCCCACAGTTTCACCCTCACGTGTCAGACGTTCACCGCATGGATTTACCCGTCACTTTTCTTCAGGACATTCCTCCTCCCTGTCCAGGTGAAGGACCTTCAGGTCAGCATCACACTCGCATACCTTTTGTGTCCGGAGCCGATCAGTTCATACCATCGTTTCCTCACCCTGCTTCTTCTTCAGTACCCACGGGAGAGCCATTTATGTGGTCTTCGCCCAACGTCATGCCTTTATCTGATCCGTACCACCCTTTCCACGTTGGGTACTCTACGGATGATATACTTTTGTCACTACAGTTACAACAGGATATGCTGAGCCGTCGAGTTGCGGAGATAGAGAGGATCCATCATCCTCCACCTGGTATTGGTCCGTTACAGTTTGCTTTTCCACCTGCTCCACTATTTCCTTATCCGGATTTCGATATCCGTTTTCTCACGATGGAGCAACAGATTGCTTGTTTGTTGCAGCTTGTTCACACTCTAGAGGAGGAGCCAGCGCGTATGCGCCGTCTGCTTTTCATTCCTCCACCTCCTCCTCCCCCACCATCAGCTTAGGGGTTTTAGGTCTCCTGCAGAGGTCATGATTTTGATGAGACTACAGCGATTGAGCCTGATTACGCAGCATTTTGAAGACCACATGATGACTTATGACTTTTGACATTTGACTTTTGCTTGTTATAGATTGTTAGACGATTCAGACAAGGGTGATGTGACCCTTAGTCTCTTTTGATTTATGACACAATTGTAAAACTGTACTGGTGGTCTTGTTATATGAAAAGCTCAATCATAGCCTTCTCATTACATGCATTGTTGATTTTTTTGTTTTGTGTTATGACATGGGATGTTATTTGTGTTGATGAATGTTAGTACATGCGCGTATTACATACTTATATACCTAAAAACCTTACCTATACAAACATCTTATAGAAGATGCCTCCTCGAAGGGAAAATCGTCTGCCCGCTACTGAGGCCGAATTGCAAGCAAGAATCTCGCAAGCAATAGCAGATTACGAGGCCTCCCGCGCTGAAACTAGCGGAGGTTCCTCAAGGAACAACCCGCCACGTGGTAATGTTTAAGTTGCTTGAGACACATTACATTACATTTGGATATTTCATGTGCAATTGCTGATGCTTTTTGTGAATGACGTTACTTGTACAGGTTGTACCTTTAAGCAATTTTTAGACTGCAAAACGCTAAATTTTGACGGCACCAGGGGTGCTGTAGGTTTTGTTCGATGGGCAGAAAAGACTGATTCGGTATTAAGGATGAGCAAATGCGCACTAGATCAGCAAGTTACCTACATTTCTGGTCTGTTCATAAATGGGGCACTTTCGTGGTGGAATCTCCAGGTCCAAACCCTGGGAGAGGCAGCGGCTTACGCGTTGACGTGGAACGAGCTGAAGGAGCTCATGAGAAAGAAATACTGCTCCAGGGCGGAGATCCAGAAATTAGAAACCGAATTCTGGAACCTCAAAATGGACGGCCCAAAGATCGCCGAGTATGTGCAAAGGTTCCAAGATTTGTCTCACGTGGTACCCTACATGGTTACACCAGAATTTAAGCACGTGGAGCGTTTCATCTGGGGGTTGGAACCCCAGATCAGGAGTATGGTAACAACGTCAAAGCCGCCGACAATCACCGAAGCCATTGATCTCAGCGTGTCACTGACCGAGGAAGCCATCCGGTTGAACAAGTTTTCAATCTCTGAACCGAAAAAGAAGAAGACACACGTCGAATCATCGAGTGAGAACAAGAGGAAGTTCTCAAACTTCAAAAAGGGTACCAACAGTGTCAGTAAGAGAGAAGAGGGAAGCACACCAGCTAGGGCCAAAACTGGCGTCGAAAACAAAGGAAGAGGGTACATGGGCACTCTGCCCAAGTGTGATGCATGCCAATATCATCACCCCGGCCCGTGCAGATTCAGGAAATGCGAGTCTTGCGGTAAGGCTGGCCATTCAAAGGAAACATGTTGGGTTGGTACTGGGCGTGGCAACAATGGTCAGAAAGGTTTTGGAAATGGGAATGGAAACCGCCAACAGGGAGGAAATGGCGGGAATGGAAATCGTGGAAATACAGGGAATCAAGATGGTAACCGGGGAGCAAACATTAATCGAGGCGGTAATGGTAATGGGAATGGTCGAGGACCAAGGTGTTTCAATTGTGGAGACATGGAGCACTTTAAGAGGGAGTGCCCGAAACTCAATCAAGCACAAGGCAGAGTCTTCAACATAGGTGCAAGGGAAGCACGCCAGGATCCCAATGTAGTTACTGGTACGTTCCCTATTAATCAACGCTATGCATCTGTTCTATTTGACACTGGTGCCGACTATAGCTTTGTATCGCTAGAATTTAAAAGTATGCTTGGGTTAACTGCTAGTAAGTTAGATATTCCGTACTCAATCGAACTGGCTAATGGAAAGCTAGTTGAAACGAATGAAGTCATCAGAGGATGCGTAATAGAGCTGGGAGAGCACGAGTTTACACTAGATCTACTGCCAGTCGAGTTGGGAAGCTTCGACGTGGTAGTAGGAATGGATTGGTTGTCAAGCAACAGAGCCGAAATTGTATGTCACGAGAAGACCATTCGCATCCCAATGACGAATGGAGAAACGATTGTGGTAGACAGAGAGAAGCGCGATACGCCTTTAAGGATCATTAGTTGCTTGAAGGCTAGAAAATGTTTGAAGAAGGGATGTGTTGCCTTCTTGGCGCACATCGTGGATAAGGAAGCCGCTGAGCCAAAGATAGAAGATATTCCAGTCGTGAAGGAGTATCCTGAAGTCTTTCCAGAAGACTTGCCAGGATTGCCGCCGCAGCGACAAGTCGAGTTCCACATTGACTTAGTTCCAGGTGTTGCGCATGTGGCTAAGGCACTTTATCGACTTGCGCCCTACGAGATGCAAGAACTGTCAACGCAACTTCAGGAGCTATTGGATAAAGGATTTATCAGGCCAAGCTTCTCGCCTTGGGGAGCTCTAGTGTTGTTTGTCAAAAAGAAGGACGGTAGTTTTCGCATGTGCATCGACTACCGCGAGCTGAACAAGTGGACTATCAAGAATAGATATCCTTTGCCAAGGATAGATGACCTGTTCGATCAACTACAAGGTTCAAGTTTTTACTCAAAGATCGATCTTCGATCAGGTTATCACCAGTTGCGTATACAGGAGGAGAGTATTCCGAAGACTGCCTTCAGAACTCGTTATGGTCATTACGAGTTCCTGGTTATGCCGTTTGGTCTGACAAACGCGCCAGCAGTATTCATGGATTTGATGAATAGAGTTTGTAGGCCGTATCTTGACAAGTTTGTGATTGTGTTCATTGATGATATTTTAATCTACTCAAAGACGAAGGAAGAACATGAGCAACACCTAAGAGCTATCTTAGAACTGCTCAAGAAAGAGAAGTTGTACGCGAAGTTCTCGAAGTGCGAATTCTGGTTATGCGAAGTTCAGTTCCTTGGTCATGTAGTAAATGGAAATGGAATCCATGTGGATCCTACAAAGATTGAAGCAATCAAGAATTGGGAGACTCCAAAGACGCCAACCGAGATTCGACAGCTTCTAGGTTTGGCAGGTTATTATCGCAGGTTTATTGAGGATTTCTTGAAAATCGCTCAACCCTTGACATCCCTCACACAAAAAGACAAAAAGTACGAATGGGGAGACAAGCAAGAAGAAGCATTTCAGCTGTTGAAACACAAACTTTGTGACGCACCGATCTTATCCCTACCCGAAGGTACTAACGACTTCGTGGTATATTGCGACGCCTCGCGTCTGATGCAGCGACAAAAAGTTATAGCCTATCCTTCGTGCCAGCTGAAGGTTCACGAGAAAAACTACACCTCGCATGACTTGGAGTTAGGCGCAGTGGTGTTTGCATTAAAGATCTGGCGACATTACTTGTACGGCACGCGATGCACCATCTTTACTGATCACAAGAGCCTGCAGCATATTTTGATCAGGAAGAGCTTAACATGAGACAGAAAGGATGGGTAGAGTTGTTGAACGACTATGATTGCGAGATCAAGTATCACCCAGGGAAGGCGAATGTAGTCACCGATGCCTTAAGTCGGAAAGAAAGGATTAAGCCCATAAGGGTTAGGGCTTTGGAAATGATTATTCAGACAGACCTCACGTTGCGCATTCATGCTGCGCAGAGGGAAGCTCTTAAAAGGGTGAATCTTGAAAATGAATATCTCCGGGGGATGGAGAAGCAATTGGTACCAAAGTAGGATGGAACATTGTGTTTCTTGGGAAGAATTTGGGTTCCTTTCTTTGGTGGTCTGAGAAACGTTATTTTTTATGAGGCTCACAAGTCACGGTACTCGATCCATCCAGGATCGGATAAAATGTACCAGGATTTAAAGGATTTCTTTGGTGGCCGAGAATGAAAGGCGACGTTGCGATATATGTTGGCAAATGTTTGACTTGCGCCAAGGTAAAGGCCGAGTACCAGAAGCCTTCAGGTCTTCTGCAACAACTAGAAATACCCCAATGGAAATGGGAGCAGATTTCAATGGACTTCATAACGAAATTGCCAAGAACACCCAGAGGTCACGATATGATTTGGGTAATCGTGGACCGTCTGACCAAGTCTGCACACTTTTTGCCAATCAAGGAGAAAGACCACACAAGCAAGCTAGCTGAACTATACCTGAAAGAGATTGTTGCACGACATGGAGTGCCTCTCTCAATTATCTCTGATAGAGATGGAAGATTCGTGTCAAGGGTTTGGCAATCCTTTCAAGAAGCTTTTGGTTCTCAGTTGAATCTGAGTACTGCCTTTCACCCGCAGACAGACGGACAGAGCGAACGAACGATTCAGACGTTGGAAGACATGTTGCGAGCTTGCGTAATGGATTTAGGTGGAAGTTGGGACACTCACCTACCATTGGTCGAATTTTCATACAATAACAGTTATCATGCAAGCATTCAGGCCGCACTGTTCAAAGCTCTCTATGGACGCAAATGTCGATCACCATTATGCTGGGCTGACGCGGGTGATAGACAGCTTGTTGGCCTGGAATTGGTCCAGGAAACGACTGACAAGATTATACAGATCCGGGAGCGCATCAAAGCGGCTCGTGATCATCAAAAGAGTTATGCGGACCGAAGAAGGAAACCTCTGGAATTTGAGGTGGGAGAGATGGTTTTATTGAAGGTTTCACCCTGGAAGGGTGTGGCACGCTTTGGGAAGCGTGGGAAGTTGAATCCGCGGTACATTGGACCATTTAAAATCTTGGAAAGGATTGGTCTTGTAGCCTACAAGTTGGATCTACCTGCTGAACTAAACGGCGTCCATGATACATTCCATGTATCAAACCTGAAAAAGAGTCCAACTCAAGAGACAGTGGTCATTCCTGCCGACGAAGTTCACATTGACGACACACTCCACTTTATTGAAGAACCTGTTGAGGTTACGGATTGGAAGATTAATAAAACACGCAGGTGTAGTGTCAAACTCGTCAAAGTTCGATGGAATGCACGACATGGCCCAGAATTCACATGGGAACGTGAGGACCGTATGAAAGCAAAGTACCCACATTTATTCCCAAAGACCCCTGCAACTAGAAGCAGAACTTAAAGTTTCGGGACGAAATTTTCTTAACGGGGGGAGAATGTGACAACCCTCATTAAACCAGGTATGTATCCGTACAATTAATTAATACTAATTAAGTGCTTAATGACTGTGCTGAATTACTTAACTGCCTTCTGATTACTGCGTCATACTTACATGTGCATCACATATTACATAAGCATCATTATCACATACAGACTTTATTGACATACCTGATGCACAAAGCACAGTTAGCACAGTTAACAGATAGAACGGGAATATACTGACGGGGTTCAGTAAATAGACAGACAATGTTTTGAGACCCAGTATGGGCCAGGGACAAGGTACTACACTAGTATGACCATATAACTGCGTCACTAGGTGATAGTTTGAGTGCCATAAAGTGCCTAAAACTCACTTTAAGTGCAGAATTATGCATTTTTTAGCAAAATTCAGCTTTTTTTAACATACTTATATTATGCAGAAAATTGACTAAATGGTCCTGAATGCTTTCCTAAGTGTTGGGAATTATAAGTGTCACATAAAGATGCATAAAAGACACTATACGGTACAACTTAGCACTTTAACGAACCGGTATCTAACTGAACAACCGGACATTACCTGGAACACCAAAATTTTTCCAGAAACATTGTTTTATTATTTTTGAACTAGTTATGGTCCCCGAATACCCCAACACACTATAAAATATGTCATACACATAATACACTAGATATTACACTTGAACTCCTAACTCTTTACCTCCTATCATCAAAAATTTACAAATAACCCCCCCCCCCCCCCATCATGATTTACGGCCCATAAGTTTTACCCCACTACCAAGATTTGTTTCTATATTTTATTAGATTACTTGCTTGTTTGAGTAGCCATGATATTGAGGGAATGATTATAAGTATGGTGCATATCCTCATAATATCATTTCATATCTTCACTTCTCACTTCAACACTCAAGTTCACCCCACTCCCTCAACCTCTCTCTCTCCCTCTCGGCTCACACTAGTGCCGCCACCACCACCACCTTGTCACCACCATTAATCCATTTTCAAGCTTAATTCAAGTGATAGAAGGTGATTCTTAGAGCTTGAAGCTTGTGGATCATCAAGGAGCTCTCTTACTTGCTTTTACACACCATCTTCATCATCTTTTGCTCTTGTGTTCTTCCCTAGCTTAAAGCTAGTAGTAAGATCTCTCATAACTCTTGTTTACTTTTATTTTCATGGTTAAAAGATGTAGTTTGATGAAAATAACAAGAACACTAGAGAACACAAACTAAAAGCTTGAACATAAAGTTTACATAAAGATGAAAAGTGATGAAATCTTGTTGGATTAATGTTGTTAAATACATGCATGGCACTTGATTGTTGATTTCTTGATAATATGATGTTGATCATCATATGGAACTTGTTAAAGTATGATTAAAAACATGGTTTAACAAGTTAGAAGGTGATTATGGGTTTACATAAAATAATCATCTTCTTGATCAAACATGAACTTGAAAGTGAAATGATTTTCTTGTAAAGTGACAAACCAAGTGAACTAGTAAACTTGTAAATCCAAGAGTTGTGAATGATTTTTCTAAAGAAACTAAGTTAAAAAGATGATTCTTGAAGGATCATGGTTTTTATTAAACTTACACTATTTTTAAGTGGAAAGACAAATAAATAAACCCTAGAAAAACAAGAAAATGCTATGGATAACCGTTTTTGTAATTTATGTTTACAAGTTGTAAATACCAAACCTTTACAAGAATGAGATTTTGAAAGAAGTAAACACACTTTGGAGGGTAACTAAACTCACTAAACACTTTACCAAGTTACTACGCGTTTTTATGAGAGATCAAGTTCATGTTACTATGTAAAGTGTATTATTTTTACACTTGGTAAGTGTAAAATGTTTAGTGAATCATTGTTGATTGTTTGAATGATTTTTGGAAAAGAAAATGATATGCTTATATAGCATGGACACCTCCGTTTTTAGGGGAAACTATGGCGAAATTTTCTAAAAAATATAAACACTTAGAAAATATTTTCTAGACAAGTGTTTACTAGTGTATTTTAAACTATGTTTTTCGAATATAAACCTCGCCATAATTTTTGTAACAAAAATACAAAGTATCGGAGGTTGGTTTTATGAATGAAAATGGATAAATATATATTTAGAATATATATTTCATATTAAGACACTTGTTTGACTATTTGTATACTCGGTGAAACGGTTATATTATATAACTTAACGAAGTACCGTGAAATTTGTTATCCAAAAACAATACCGTTACTTATATATTTTTTGTATATATTATTTTTTGGACAAAAAGGAATATATTATTTTGGAAATAAGAATATATTTTCCCAGTATACTTAGAAGATATATGATTTTTGGGAAAATATATATATTTTCTGGATAGTACATTATTTTTGAGACAAAATAAGTTCACAAATATATTTTCTAAAAGTGAGACTTAGAAATGTATTATTTCAGAAATTACAAATAGAATAATACAAGTACATGTATAAGATACCCTACCATTGGGAAGGAAATACGGAGTTAAATACTTTAGAAGTATTAATGCAAAAATATTGAATGAACAATTATTCCAACAAAATATAATTTAAGTTGAAATATTAGTTATTTTGACAAATAATTATAACTCCGAATAATACATGAAACGTAACTCAAAACGTAAATACTAAGCAAAGGCACGGCCCGTTCGTCTAATAGACGTTAGTACACTGTAGGTAGTCGTGGTTGCCGACAGAGTTGAGTTACTAGCAGAGGATGCAATACTGTGAGTTCATGTCCCCCCTTTTCTTTTAACTGTTTTCAGTTTTGTACTTCGGGGATGGAATACATGTTACAATTATTACAGACATTTTATACATGGTATTGTTAGCCTAAGGAGGGTTTACTAATAGATCATGTGAAGGGTGGGCACAACACCTAAGGCCATTAGGAGTGATAGATCTATTTGGGTGTAGCGAGCCCACACCCATGTGGCCGGGGCGGCCCATAGTGGTGACTATGTCTTCATCCCGGAGACAAATTTGCTAGGTTTGAGTCTTCCTGCACCATTTCACACATACCATTGGCTTTGCAACCCATTGGTGATCTTTTTTTCCTTATTGCTACATACCAGGGACATTTATATATACAAGACATATTTCAAAGGTTTATACATACTCACATACACATTAACTCGCTCAACTTTTGTTGATATTTTTAAACTACATTTATTTCAGGGAACTAGTGGATCTGGCAAGGGTATGCATATGTTTTCAAGCTGCGCCTAAATAAAAGATGTTATCCATGGTTGTCGAGCTTAGAGGGTGTATCCTAATCCTGGACGGGATACACGTCTCTAAACTCAGGTTTTATTTAAGTACTTTTGTTGAGTCTTTGTGAACTCGTTTAAACACGTCATGGGTTGTTTTTTAATTCGGTATTGATGTTTTCAAACAATGGTATTGTGGTAGTTTCTAAACTTTATTAATGGATAAACATCTCGTGTTTTTATCATATAGCATTGTTATGATTGATTGCTATGGTATTAAGAAGTCACACCAAATAACCACGCTTCCGCAAAAGTCAGGGTGTGACAAGCCTTTGATACAATAGCCATAACCCACCTCCTCCACAGGGCTGGGAAATTCATCTGGGCCATAATGGATTCTAGAAAACCCCAATTAAGTGTGTCATACGCTTTCTCAATGTCTATCTTGAATATCATACCAGGCCTTTTAACTCTTTTTTGTTTAGATTTAAATTGAAGTCAAGTCCCTTACTATATATAGTGATGAACTCAAATTAAAATCACTAAATATTTATACTATATATATTGATGAACTCAAACTATAATCACTAGATTCTTTGTGAACACATATGTCCATCCATAAATACCCTATTTGTAAGATTGTGGTGAATGCAGTAGTAAATTTGTGTATTCATTGTACATAAACAATTCAATTGTATGTTGTTTTGACTACGATACATAATTATATAATTATATAACCATCTCTCTTTCTCTCCTCTCAGTACAAGTAATTGTTCTTGTGGCCTTCTACTTGTTATTGTTTTTTTATTGAACGCACTCATATAAATATGGGTAGGCTTAAAAAGGGAAAATCATATTAAGTATACAATGCGGTACATGTACAATTAATGAATTTAAGGGGGAGGATAGTTGCGTTAATTATTTACTCGTGGTTTTGGATGCGTCGTTGTAATAAATTTATATGTAACTAGTTAAAAAGACACCGTTAACAATCAACAATGTGTTAACACTTTTTTTAAAAGGTAATATTATGCTTAAATTAAAGGGGATAAAAATTTTGATTTGAAGGTATAATAATTTGAAAAATAAAATATATGTATAAAAGTTAGAGATTAAGAAAATTGTTGTAACTGAATTTGAATGGAAAAGTTAATAGTTATAACTAAATTTATTATTTTCACCTTTCAGACACATTTAGCTTCCAATTAAGTACAACTAGTCTTAAGCCCTCATGTTGCGGGTCGGTGCCTAAAACCGTACTAACTGAACGACGACCAAAACCAGGGAAAACATAAAACAAATACATGAATTTCTTACACCAAGTGATCAACTGAAAACATATATAAAAATAAGAACGAAAACATAATATATTTGACCTGACGGTACTCTGGAAAAAATCTACGTCGAAACGCAAACCAGTTTGTATTTAAACCGATGCATACATAAAAGACAGTCCTTGCGGACCGTATGGAGCATCCCTTGTGGTCCGCAAGGGGTCCCTGTACAGCAGAATGCTGGCTGGTAGCAACATGTTTCTAAACTTTATTAATGGATAAACATCTCGTGTTTTTATCATATAGCATTGTTATGATTGATTGCTATGGTATTAAGAAGTCACACCAAATAACCACGCTTCCGCAAAAGTCAGGGTGTGACAAGCCTTTGATACAATAGCCATAACCCACCTCCTCCACAGGGCTGGGAAATTCATCTGGGCCATAATGGATTCTAGAAAACCCCAATTAAGTGTGTCATACGCTTTCTCAATGTCTATCTTGAATATCATACCAGGCCTTTTAACTCTTTTTTGTTTAGATTTAAATTGAAGTCAAGTCCCTTACTATATATAGTGATGAACTCAAATTAAAATCACTAAATATTTATACTATATATATTGATGAACTCAAACTATAATCACTAGATTCTTTGTGAACACATATGTCCATCCATAAATACCCTATTTGTAAGATTGTGGTGAATGCAGTAGTAAATTTGTGTATTCATTGTACATAAACAATTCAATTGTATGTTGTTTTGACTACGATACATAATTATATAATTATATAACCATCTCTCTTTCTCTCCTCTCAGTACAAGTAATTGTTCTTGTGGCCTTCTACTTGTTATTGTTTTTTTTATTGAACTCACTCATATAAATATGGGTAGGCTTAAAAAGGGAAAATCATATTAAGTATACAATGCGGTACATGTACAATTAATGAATTTAAGGGGGAGGATAGTTGCGTTAATTATTTACTCGTCGTTTTGGATGCGTCGTTGTAATAAATTTATATGTAACTAGTTAAAAAGACACCGTTAACAATCAACAATGTGTTAACACTTTTTTTAAAAGGTAATATTATGCTTAAATTAAAGGGGATAAAAATTTTGATTTGAAGGTATAATAATTTGAAAAATAAAATATATGTATAAAAGTTAGAGATTAAGAAAATTGTTGTAACTGAATTTGAATGGAAAAGTTAATAGTTACAACTAAATTTATTATTTTCACCTTTCAGACACATTTAGCTTCCAATTAAGTACAACTAGTCTTAAGCCCTCATGTTGCGGGTCGGGGCCTAAAACCGTACTAACTGAACGACGACCAAAACCAGGGAAAACATAAAACAAATACATGAATTTCTTACACCAAGTGATCAACTGAAAACATATATAAAAATAAGAACGAAAACATAATATATTTGACCTGACGGTACTCTGGAAAAAATCTACGTCGAAACGCAAACCAATTTGTATTTAAACCGATGCATACATAAAAGACAGTCCTTGCGGACCGTATGGAGCATCCCTTGTGGTCCGCAAGGGGTCCCTGTACAGCAGAATGCTGGCTGGTAGCAACATGTTGCCTCATCTATCTCGCAAAGTTGCCACCTTAAACCTGCTTTAGACACATCAAAGGACACTAATCTCATTCTTAGAACTCCATGCACACTTGGCTTCATTTCCTTAACCCTCATTTGGCTATAAATACCATCCTTTGTCCACCATTATTCTCATACCAACTCAAACCACTTAAAATCTTAGTGTGAGTTGCTATTTTCTGCTTTCAAGCCTTTCCTTTGAGTGTTTTAAGAAGCCTCCTCTGAGCTAAGTAAGTCAACTTCCTTAGCCTTTCCATCAGCATTCAGATTAGTAGTTCAAATTAGTTCAAAAGTCTAGAATTGTCAACGGTTTGACTTTTTTGTTAACTTTCGATTCTGACCACTTTGGCCAAGTCAATTTTAAATTAAATTCACCCACGTGATCATCATAATATAAGGCATAATATCTTGCATTTATATCCAATGATCATCACATTTTAATGGGTCAAATAACAAGTCAAACTTATATTATCAAAAGGTCAAAACACAGCTTTATGCAATTAGCGGCAAATGAACTTTTAAACATTATAACCAAATGTTTTGATACCAAAACAATATTCTAACATATTTGACATTTCACGAACCCAGTTGACCACCTAAACCCGTATCTATGCGCACGACTCGTTAAAAAGGCATAAACCATATAAACAAGTCGGAATGGGTTAAAACTCCTTTCAAAACTCTTCCAAATCAGAATGTATGGTTAAATGAACCATTTTACACGAGTCTCCTCATTTGTATGGTTGTAAACCACATTTTATCCGGCCAACGCTTAATCTAGCGTAACCAAGCATAATTCTAAGTACCCCGGTCAAGTCCAACAGACTTATAATGACCCATAACAATTCTAATGGATAACTTATTTCCATTCATTCTAGACTATACAGCCCTCTGAAAATTGCACCATAAGTTAATGAACTTTGAATTTGGTTGTACTACGAGAAGTAAATACACTGTGAATACAGCTAGTACATGTAAATACTTTTAGCCTCTTTTTATTATAAAAACTTGGGATATAGTATAAAACCACTTGGTTCGGGTATCGCAATTGGCAAATGCTTTTAGAATGCCGATAATCCGAGTGTAATACGTATTTCTTGAATAACATAATATATTTGGGGGTTAATAGTACTGTATATGTGCGTCCTGATTCATTTATTTTAATGGCAATATAAAGTGTGGGCTATACGCATACACCTGACAGACACGGATTGAAATGGTCTTTATATTAACCATGAACTGGTTTTGAACATTGGTCCCCGAATATATGACAAGCATGTAAATCAGGTAACAAGAAAAATCGCAACGACTCACAAATGATTTTAAATGTTTTACAAATGAGTCGGTTAATAGTACTACCGACTTTCGCTGACGTATTTTTAATATTGACTTATAGGTGGCGAACCTCAATACTAGGCCAGATAAGGTTCGGTCACGAGCTTTGAAATTTGTGACTTCAATAGCAAAAGGAGCCATAAAGTCCCGAAATCCTTTTTAATAGATCCTACCTTTGGGATATTTGTACCGAATATCAATACTTGAAGTATAATATATTTTGGCAATTTTAATGCCTGTACTTTATCACTTCCTACTTCCGCTACAAATTGTGATCTGTTATCCAATCGTCACGCATAAACCACACATTCGGGCCCATCGGGAAACCGGGGTGTGACAAAGTATAAATTGAAAAATGACTACTTCTGGAAGAAAGTCATCATGGGTCTCCATACAACCCGTTTCTCATGGGATTTTCTTCCGGTTAGGAAAACAATGGGGTGGGGTATGGTGTACCATTGTGAAGGTGATTTCATTGCCTTTAGTGGATGGGTTGCCCGTTAAGAAGTTTCATCTAAGGAGGAGCAGGAAACGGAGATGACATGTGCTTTTCGCTAGATCCGTGGATCTGCAACAAGCCTCTTAAATTTAGATTTCCTGTGTTGTTTAGCTTGGAAGAGGAGAAGTGATACAAAGTTATGGATAGAATCTGCAGCGGGGATTCGTCAGTCTAGTTCGTGGGGCTGGAAATGAGATCCAGCGTCCAGCGTGGAGACTGCAGAAAACGCGCAGCTAATCTCCTTACTGGCTGATGTTGTTTTGTCAGACGGTTAGAGCTGGAACGGGGCGGCGGTGGGAGAGTACAAGGTAAAGACTGTCAAATCTTTGCTAAGTAGTGGATTCGACTACAGTAACGTTTACATTGTTTATTGGTATAACTGGTTCCTAATCAAGTGCAACATATTCGCCAGGAGGGCGGACATGGGTAGAATCCCGAAGGGAATTGCGTTGAGACGAAAGCAGATTATGGTGACGAATAGTTTGTGTCCGTTGTGTGGCAAAGGAAAAGAAACACCAGAACATTTGTTCACTGCTTGTTTTTTTCTCTTCAGTCCTATGGCAACTAGTGTCTGCTTGGTGCAAGGTTCCGAATCCTTGTGCGTTTTCATTTAGAGATTTACTCGAATTTCACTTGCATTGTGGTTTAAAATATCAAGAGAATTTGGCTATCCAAGGCATCATCATGGAGTTTGTGGAAAGCCAAAAATGGGTTGAAATTTTCTAACAAATAGGTCTAATAGAAGAGATCTTCAGCGAAGTCAATACGGTTGGGTTTTTATGGTTTAAAAGTAGGTCTAAGCTGGTCATCTCTTAGGTAGATTGGAGTAAATTTGTAATTAGTTACCACACACTTGTGGTTTTGGACGTGTCTTTTTAGTAAATTTAACGCATAATTAAAATCCCATAGTTTATTCATATATAAAATTAGATGTAACTAGTTAAGATGCATTATTTATAATCAACAATGCGTTAACTTTTTTTAAAAATGGAATATTGTGCTTAAATTGAACTATTGAAGTGCATTAAGATTTTGATTTGAAGGTATACTATTTTAAAAAATAAAATAATATGTATAAATGTTATTTGAGATTAAAAATATTGTTGCTACTTAAATTTGAATGAAAAAATTAATAGCTACAACTGAATTTACTATTTTGACCTCTTAAACATATTTAACTTCCTATTAAATTAAATTAAAACACTATAAATTAGCAACATTTTTGTGCACATATGTCTTGTACCCAATGCTTTGGGAGTTTTTCAAAAAAAAAAATTGAATTTTTTACTTTTCACCCAAAGGTATTTAGTTAATTACTTTTAACCCCAAACTATTTGTTTTTTATACTTTTAGCCCAAAACTTTTTATTTTTTACTATCTACTCTAACAACTTTTTTACTTTCAACTTTGGTCCTGTATAGTTTTCATTTTTCGCAAATTTTTCAATTTATGCTTCGTTCTAAATTTTGGGGTTAACACATCGCAACGTGCGTGTGTGGTGTAACGTTTTTACGTTTCGTTCTAAACATTGCGAGTTAACACAATGCAACGTGCGTGTGTGGTTCAACGTTTTTACATCGTCTATTATTTCCCCGTTTGACAAGTTCGACATAACGTGCGGGTCCTAGATCGACTTAGTTATTAACTTCCATGTTTAGCGTTTTGGGTCTAATTTCTTCACATAAACACGCCGCAACTTCAGTGTTGGTGGTCGCTGCGGTAATGTGGCATTGATACTATTTGGCACAGTTTTACGCCCCTGTGAGGTTTTCAAATAAAAAATGGTTATGCATATCGTTGTTGTAACCTTGGCTTTAGGGGTTTTTTAAAAAAATGATTTTTTACTTTTCACCCAAAAGTATTTCATAAATTACTTTTAACTCCAAACTATTTGTTTTTTTACTTTTAACCCAAAAAATTTTATCTTTTGCAATCTATCCTCACAATTTTCTGTACTTTCAACTTTGGTCCTTATAGTTTTCATTTTCCACAAATTTTTCGCTTTATGCTTCGTTCTAAATTTTGTGACTTAGCACATCACAACGTGCGTCTTTGGTTTAGCCTTTTTACGCTTCGTTCTAAATTTTGCGAGTTAACACGACGCAACGTGCGTGTGTGGGTGAACGTTTTTACATCGTCTATTTTTTTCCCGTTTGACAGGTTCAATATAATGTGCGGGTCCTAAATCGACTTAGTTATAACTAAAGAATCCCCGCCGCATTGCGGCGGGTCGTAATTCTAGTTAGTATAACTTTACACTACCAAGGTGTGATGTAAAAGTGTCCGTCCATATAAGATTCAAATTTCAGCCAAGTGGGGCTAGCTCACTTGCTAGAGGCTCTTGCCTCTTAATGAGAGGTCTTGGGTTCAATCCTAAGCAAGAGTGAGTTATTTGTAAATATAGTAGTTTGGGAGAGTAACATAAGTCATTCAAAAAAAATAAAAATAAAAAAATAAGATTCAAATTTCAGGATAGACAAAGTATAAATTTAAGAATGGGATCTTACGACGAGCTCAATCATAATGCTTTCTACACTATAATTCTTTGTTTTATTTTACCTATCTATCTATCTATCTATCTATATATATGTGTGTGTTTGGTGTATGTATGTATATATGTGTATATGTTCGTAAAGTGGATTTGTATCTTTGATCAAACTTTTACAATAATTAATAACCTTTCTTGTAAATTTTGTTTTGTTAAATCTTGCTCACCGTTTTTACAAAGCATATATAACTCTAATATTATTACTAATGATGATATACATATATATGAGTTGTAATTAATACGTACTTACCAATACTAATTATAAAAATGTTCATTTGGTAGCTAACTTTAATTGTTTCTGATTTCTTTATTTTCCTATATGTAGTCGTGTCTCCCACTCTTCCAAGTTCCAAATCATGCAATCGTTTATTTTTAATACATGGTTGTTGTACTTTTATTCTTGTTTTTCTAGAAACCATATATAGATAAAAAAAAAAAAAATACAAGCTTTATTATTTCTTTCGTAAAATGTTGATGATTTAGGGCCGTTCAAAACTAAAATTTGATTCAGTGGGTGAAATGAACGAAACATTTGATTAGACGGTTGTTGCTTATTATTAAATAGATAAAACTTTTTTGATATGTTATTATTTATTAGGTTTTTTTTTCCAATAAAGATTCCCTATATTTACGTAATAATCTTGATATATTGTATGACAGTTGAGCATCACCTCATTTAAAAACAGGGTAAAAATATGGGTGTAGACCAAATTTCGAGCTAGCTGATTTAATTTCTTGTTCTAAAGTTTTAGCTCGGTTTATAAGTAGCTTTTCTACCTTGAGGTCAGTTTGAGCTCGCCTCATTTATAACTTATTTATTATTTTATTTAATTTTTATTATATTTATAACTATTTTATATAAATTATTAAGTTATTTTTATTACATTTTTATATATAATAAAAAGCTCGTTTATGCTCATGAGCCTACTCGAGTTTGATAGTGAAGCTCGAGCTCAGGCTAGTTTATTATACTAGGTTATTTTCAAGCTTGAACTCGGGATCATTTAAGCTCGGCTCAATTCGAGCTTTTAGATAGCCGATGCATGTAACTCGCAAACGGCTTGACTCATTTACACCCAATCTAAAAAGCTTATAAAAATTTCATTACTTGGTTATTTCACACAACGATTTTGTATGTGCATGTATCCATACTATATTATCTATACTATTATAAAAAGGAGAAGTGATGGACAAGATAGTAATTTTATTTGCGTATAAATTTTGAAGCATTATGTACAATAGAGAGAAGCCATTTTAAAGGGGTTAAAGTTGCAACTTTTCCAAAATTTTAAGACACCATAGGGGTGTTTTAGGTGATTTAATCATGGAATAACCGTACATTATTTATGTGGGTGACTTGAACCGTCCA
Source organism: Helianthus tuberosus (assembly GCA_030545235.1). Classification (NCBI taxonomy): domain Eukaryota; kingdom Viridiplantae; phylum Streptophyta; class Magnoliopsida; order Asterales; family Asteraceae; genus Helianthus; species Helianthus tuberosus. The sequence continues at coordinate 10,666,662 of CM060423.1, forward strand.
TCTGAACATTCAAAGAAGAGAGGTTAGAGATTGAAAGGGCGATTGGAGAGACAGAGAGAGAGACAATAGAGTAGGGTGATGGTGTCACTTGGTCAGTGAACGAATGGGAATGGTAGCTCAAAACCGTTGGCTGAATTAGGATGGTGCTCGGATGGAAGATGGTGCTCGGATGGAATCGTTCCGGCGGCCGTACTCGGTTCGACTTTTCTGGCGGCCGTACCCTGTTCGTCTCCTCAGGTGCTCAATTCATTATTGGATTTGCCGGCAGTGGCGGATCCAGCCGGAGAAATCACTGGGTTCCTTTTTCCAAATCATACAAGGTTTACACTACAAAAAAACGTTTTTTTCCAAATCATACAAGATTTACACTACAAAAAAACGTTTTTTTTCCGAAAAGACTGGGTTCCTGGGAACCCGGTCTTTCTATACTAGATCCGCCCCTGCCGGTCTTCTTTTATCTTTTTTACTTTCAGATTGTTTACTTCCGACCACGTAAATCGGTGTTTTTTGCTTTTACAACTGTCTCTTTTTATTTGCTGTGTTTCATGCATTCTTTCAAAGCTTCTTATTGATTTGGGGGACATGGTGTGGTATGTGAAAATCGATCTGAGTTTTGGAGTGAAATGTGATGTAAATTTTATTTCTTTCAATGTTTCAATCCGCGACGCTCTGAGGCATTCCGGTCCCAACAGCCAAGGCGCACGCACATAGTTTTGTAATCATACACACAAATACTTATGAACGGATAGATATAGTTTTTGTAATAATACACACTGAGACTTTATAAGAAAACTGGACCAAAAATGTTACATGTCAACACGACCACAAGTGAACCGTAAGGCCGTAACATAACGTATTCATGCTCCACTGTTACCCACCGGCCTGTTTTGTCAACTGTTCTTGCATTGGATACAAGAAAACACAGATACAGAAACAAACAACTGACCAGCTGACTTATAGTATCATTAATGGGATAAGATGAAGGTATCAAATAGGGTACATGCCAAGGCTATGGTAAGTAGACTTTAGTATATATTTGATACATTTTAGCATCGTAATCTGATTGTCATTTCTTATACACCAATATTTATTTTGTATTACCAGGTGGTTTCTCTGTATTTGCTGGTGTTGGAGAATGTACTCGAGAGGGTAATGATTTATACAGAGAAATGATGTCCGTGTATCAAGCCTTACGTTAGTTGTAATATATTCGTTAATTTTGACCGTGTTATCTGATCATTTGTATCTTCTTGTTCATGTTTTCATAGTGAAAGCAAATGCGCTCTTGTCTAGGGTCAAATGAATGAGCCACCAGGTGCTCGTGCTCGTGTTGGTTTGACCAGGTTGACTGTTGTTGAACACTTTAGGGATGCTGAAGGACAAGACGTGCTTCTGTTTATTGACAACATTTTTTATTAAATATGTTATAATGTCATTTGCTAATTCAGGTGAAGTAATTTTATCTTTGGTTTTTGTTACAGGCATTTGTAAATGAGGTTAATTCCACCCCTAAATGCGCTATAACGCCTACGAAAACTCCTGCGAAGGTGGCTTGAAGGTGGCTTTTTATTGTATACGTTATAACGTCATTTGCTAATTCATGCAAAGTAATTTTATCTTTTTTTTGGCTACAGGCATTTGTAAATGGAATTAATCCCACTCCTAAACGCACTGTAATGCCTTTGAAAACCCCTGCGAAGGTAGCGGTATTTTTTATCGAATACGTGTTAATGTCATTTGATAATTCAAGTAAAGTAAGATTATCTTTGGTTTTTGTTACAGGCTTTTGTAAACGGGCTAATTCCACCCCTAAACGCGCTATAATGCCTATGAGAACCCCTGCGATGGTGACTTTTTTTATCATATACGTTATACTGTCATTTGCTAATTCAGGCAAATTAATTCTATCTTTGTTTTTTCTTACAGGCATTTGTAAATGAGGTTAATTCTACCCATAAACACCCTATAACGCCAATGAAAACCCCTATGAAGGTGGCTTTTTTTTATCAAATACGTTATAATGTCATTTGCTAATTCAGGCCATTATATTTTTGTTTTTGTTACAGGCATATGTAAATGGGGTTCATTCCACCCCTAAACACGCTGTAACGCCTATGAAAACTCTTGCGAATGTGTCTTTTTTATCGTAAACGTTATAACGTCATTTGCTAATTCAGCCAAAGTAAGGTTATCTTTGGTTTTTGTTACAGGCATTCGTAAACGGGGTTAATTCCACCCCTAAACGCGCTGTAACGCCTATGAAAACCCCTGCGAAGGTGATTTTTTTATCGTTATAATGTCATTTGCTAATTCAGCCAAAGTAAGATTATCTTTGGTTCTTCTTACAGACATTTGTAAATGGGGTAAATAAGCAACCTTCAGCAACCCTTTCAGTAGATAGAAGGTAAATATGTGTGTGTATATATTTATGTACGTAACGAAAAACTAATGTATCATCTATATGACTGAAAATGTGTAATTTTAATTGAATAGTTCAGAGTCATTCATTTCTTATACCAGCAAATTGAAATCTCCAACTATATCGTCTCCCTTCGTGTTGAAATGTATGCAAACATTGGCTCGTGTACAGTCTCAGATTCGGTCAAGGCGTGTGCGTATGTCTGAGGAGAACAAAGGTGTGCAACAACTTCTTTTGAAGCATGAGAAAGAACTCAACAGCATTAGATCTTCTGTAAGTATTAAATATTTACAAAAAATCATGTTTGTTCCATTTTTTAACATTTTGAGAATCCCATATTAAGGAATACAGTTGGGAGATACATGGGATGACAGTAGAAAGTCTAAAGAAGAAACGGAAGCCAGTTTATGAAGGAGATAGGGGGCCGCTGTACGTAGAGAACGCGCGTTGGCGTATGCACATACTCATCAGGTATGTTTGAAACTTTTAACACGAATTTTTGTCTTATGATCTAATGATAATAATAGGGAAAATCACGAAAATGGACATTGAGCGGTCAACTACGAAAATGAACATGTTTCGCGTCTGTGGTAGCATCAATCCATAAAGATTGCGTTTGTGCTGCTTCTAGGGGTGCAAACGAGCCAAGCCCGAGGTCGACTGGGCTCGACCGAAAGCTCGTTTAACTTTAGAGTGCTCGAGCTCGAGGTTCGGCTCGATTCGAGCTTTATTTCTAAAGTTAGAGTTCACCTCGTAGGTAGTTTTTCAATCTCCGCTCGGGCTTGGCTCGTTAATAATTTATTAAATCATTTATATTAGTTGTAATTATTATTTTATATATGATTAAGTTATTTTTTCATGATTTTACGTTATAGTAATTATTATTATTTAAATATGTATTTAATATATTAGTTAAAAATTATATAAACAGTGGGCTCGTTTAGGCTCGTAAGCCGGCTCAAGCTCGATAAGCGAAGCTTGGGCTCGTTTACTAAACTTACTAAACGAACTTGTTTTTAGTCTTGGGCTCGGGCTCGAACAACTCATACATCTCTTCTTCTTCCTCGTGAAGTCTTACCCAGACTCAATCCCAAATACTCGTAGGGCCCACCTTGTTGTAACATCACCATGGCTATTTTATTTTTCACAACTGAATAGAGATTAGAGAACACATCGTCTGTGGCCCCTTCATTGGTCCAAAAGTCGTGCCAAAACAAAAATTTTGTCGCCACTTCCCAGAACAAGGATGAGTTCTTGTAAACGCCGCTCACACAAATCGACGTTTTCGGGGTTCATGTGAGTTCTTTCAACTAAACCCTTTTTTGGTTTTTTCCGTTGTTTTATCAGTTCTGGTACAAATTCTTTTCAAATTTTATGTATAGTTAAAGAGTTTTGGTAGTCTGATGAGAAGTTTAGCATCTTCTTATACGTTGCTGGTGATTCATTAAGTCTAAGGTCTTACTTAACTGTGAACGCATCAGTAATCTCTTCATATTTTCATTACGTGGTTTCCATTGTGTGAAGTTGCAGGTTGCAGTAGCTATTACAAGTGAAGATATTCACTTGTAATTTATCTATACAATTTTAATCTTAGTTCCACCTTTACCCTTTTGTCTCTTCCACATCACAAAACCTATTCAATGTTGGCATTGAAGCGTCTCTGGTTAAATTTAATGGCTTTAAGAACCCTCGATTCATCTTCTGACTACCCCATCCATTAAATCTATAAACCCATGACTTCAATTAATTGAAGAGAGAGTGACAGTTATAAAAAGAGAGAAAGATGTAGACAATAGAGAGAGAAGGGAGGTTGGAGGGCGACGACATGAAGGCGTAGGATCGCGACTCCGATCATACTCCGGTAAGCGTTAAATCTCTAACCTTTTAATTCTCGATTAGTTCAAGATTTGCATATGTGGCAGTTCGTTATCATTAGCTCGGCTTGTTTGCACCCCTGGTTGAAAGACTTAAAAACCCAAATATTTGTACCTGGTTGTGTCCAAATAAGGCATCCACCATTCCTATAAAGCTCCATGTACTTTGCTATTTACATTTGCAGTTTTATTTAGGGGTGTACACAAGCCGAGCCGTCCTACTACCCTAATAGCGACACTAGACCTATACGCTACTTATAGCTATATTTAATTGCTATTTATGTTGAAAAAATTAAAAAAATTAAGTGTCGCTATTCTCGCTATCCATCGCGACTACCCTAATAGCGACACTAGACCTATACGCTACGTAGCGCGCTATAGCGATCGCTACTATCGCTATTGACAACTTTGACCGGAACAAAGAATATTGTGGCGATTTGATCGATTAGTGAACTAAAAAAATCAATAAACACTTCTAGCTAGCATATGCAGGAAAGAATATTCATGATTTTAAGAAATAGAATCATCAAGTCGTTGCTTCTTTGGTTCAGGTTCTTCAGGCATTCCTTGAGGCATAGGTGGTGGAGGAACAATGAGAATACCATTTTCGTCCTGGTTATAGCATTTAGTCAAATTGACCCGATTTGGTGAACATCAACTGTTCAACATTTTTAGCCTTTCACTAAACATATTTTTCTTATTTTCGTCCTGTTTTATCCATTTGGCCGATGTTGGATCAAGAAATTGATGGTTATAGCATTTAGTCAAATTGACCCGATTTGGTCAACATCATTTGTTCAAGAATTTTAGCCTTTCACTAACATATTTTTCTTATTTTTGTTTTGATGATATATAACTTACTCCACAATTGCCTGGGCGGTAATGACAACACATTACAAAAGTTGTGATATGGTAAAGATGCCAAACTTATTTGTTTGCATAGGCGGATAATGAGAACTACACCTAACATATTATAATTTTTTATTGTTTTAAGGTTTGAATTATATTCCCGTCTCGTATTATCGTCTCCGCAGCAACGCGCGGGTTTCCCACTAGTAATACATATAAGGAGAACAAAAATGTAATTTTATACAATTTTAAGACATTTACTAATTAATGAAACTTTTCACACGTATGGTAAAATCTTTTAAAAATATGATAAAATTCTTTAAAACATAGTGTTGACTTTTAAACCAAGTATCCCCCACTATTTTTAAATGGCCATAACTTTTTTTAGGGTTAATCATTAAAAAAATACAACATAAAAACGAGCATTTTATTCTCGTTAAATTAAACATAGTACTGTTTTTCTTTTTTTAATTTACTAAAAAATAATATGTTACGTGATTACCAATATCTGTGTTCTTCGTTGCATCGTACATATACCCCTCTAAGGATGTGTGTGTTGTTTAGTGAGAAAACCACTAAAATTTTGAAAACCCTGATAACTATTAACGGGTTTTTTTTTTTTCATTTCTTTGATGATAAAGTTAGTATTCTAAAAAAAATAGAATTGTATATCAAACAAGATGTATGTGTATATATATTGGTTTAGAATCTTGTAAAAAAAATATAAAATTTGTAAGAATGATAAGAAAGAATATGATGATAACAAATGTCATTATTTAATTTATTATGATAAGGGGCAATTAAGTAATTTAATAAAAAAAAACCTAATTAAAGATAAAATTGGAAAACCCACATACAAGTTCCCCCGTCGTTTTTAAACGTCAATAACTTTTTATACGTAAATTAAAAAAAACAAATACACCATAATAACGGGTGTTTTTTTACCTTTAATATTAGTACCATACTGCTATACTTAAATAGAGAAAAAAAAATACATTTCGATCGGATGTTTGAGTCCATGGTGTTTTGTCTATGTTGTTTTAATTGTATAGTGATTTAATGTGTTGTGTTTTATACGTTCATGGTGTCTTATAAGACACCGTAACATTGCAAATATAATCGAACGCATTTGCAATATTATGGTGTCTTATATACGTTCTTGGTGTTTTACTGTAAAACACAATTCCTTCAATCACTGTACAATTAAAACAATATAAACAAAACACCATCGACTAAAACATCCGATCGAAACGTAATTTTTTTCTCTAAATAAATATATCAATATCGTACTCATATTAAAGATAAAAAACACGCGTTATTATGGTGTAATTTTTTGTAAATAAAAAGTTACGTATAAAAAGTTATTGACGTTTAAAAAAGACGAGGTGAACTTGCATGTGCATTGCATGTGGGTTTTTGAATTTAAAAATATTAAATTTATCTTTATACCCTTAATATAGAAAATTAATTATTTTAATGGTAAACACTATTTACAATTTTGTCATTATAATCTCAACCATTAGATTATAGATCAAAAGGTATACATTTTTCCTACACTTCTCAAAACACACGTTTTTTTACAATAACCCTACCATATATATATATATATATATATATATATATATATATATATATATATATATAGGTGAAAGATAAAACAAAAACCCTGTTAGGATCTGAGTTTCTTTTTTATTGTGTTTTTGTTTAGAAATTGATGAAGATGAACAAGTAATTGCAGCGAAAATGAAATGGAAATAAACTTTGCACACAATCAAACAGGAGAAATGCTTTTAATATACATGTTTGAACATTGAACCAAATGATTAAATTTATTCCAATCACTGATTACAACTTTGCATGCATGTAACAAACTCCCCCTCAGCCTGAGCTCACAGTTTTTGCTCGTACAGGAAGACAAGTGGTGAAAGAGCTAATAGAACAGTACAGAGTACTGTTCTATTTATAGGCACGAGCAAACCACTGAAGCATCTTGGCTGACGTCACCATGAAAGTGACATCTAACCTCCTAACAACCTGAACTACTGATCTAATACAAACACTGCTATGCTAACTACTGATTACAATACATTACATAGGAAAGACTAAACTACTGCTTTATCCTTCCACTGTTGTGACTCCAGCAGTACTTGGTTTCTTCAGCAGTGCTTGACCCATAACAGTAGATTGATCATCAGGGCTTTAGTCTTCATCAATCTTTAACTTGATCAGCAGTTGTAAGGCAACAATTATTGTACAGGATTAGTGGATGAAGGTCATCAGTTGTTAGAACCACTTTCAAGGGGAGAGAATGAAAACATAACATCTGCTTATTTTGGATCCACTGCCCTGATCCGGTTTTGGCTTTAATCAACTGTTCCTTTGATAGGGTTCAATCCCAACAATCTCCCCTGGAACAGATGATGCCAAAATCCCTCCATTATTGTAGATCTTTATTGTCTCATCAACAGTTCCCTTATTTGGCCTTTAAGTTGTAACTCAAAGTCCAGGGCATCTGTGTCATCCTCATCCCTGCAAAGTGTAAGATCAAGGAGATCTTGCAGAACTTCAACACTCAGGCCTAGTGCTTGTTCCCTTGATATTTTCTTCACTTCTCCACTGGATTTGATCAGAGTTAATACGTGGGTCTGTTTGTCAGTTTTCCACTTTAGTATTTTTGAATCCAGTGGGTTTCTTGGGAGATTTTTACTTGAAGATGAGTTGGGAGATGGTGGCCTGGTGATAACTGGCTGAGCACTGCTTTGAGCTTGAGCAAGCTCAGGAATATCAGCTATCATTTGCTTGAGAACCAATTTTATAACTTCATCACCTGCTGCTATATCCTCTGTTGTTTCTGCATCCATCTGTTTTTGCCTCCTTCTTTGATAAAGGATGGCACCAGGTGGAGCAGTGGCTTTCCTGACTTGCAGCTTTGGTGGTCTTGTTGAAACCACTGCTTCAGGATAGTCAGGCTTTTGTGGAATGTCAGGATTTTTCTTTCTTAGTTCTTCCAACTTTTTGTAGCTGGCCCTGATTTGTCTTCTTTCCACCTTGTCACTTGATTTCTTGACCCAAAATATGCAGTTATAAGTTCCTCTTTCATTCTCTTCAGCTCTTACACTTTGTCTGGTACATTTTTCATGTACTTTGTCCAGACAGGAGGAGTGTGTTTCACTTTGTCTTTATTCATTTTTTCAATTCTTTCTAACTTCTCCTTGAGCTCACCAATGGTCCATTCTTTGTATTGAGTTTTATCTCCCTTGTATTTCTTGAAGGCCATTATGTGCTGAATGTAATCTTTTCTTAAAGTTTCATCATCTCTTTCTAAAAGCTTTTGACACAAATCTTTTGAAAACTGCTCCAAAGTTCTGACTTGTGTGAGCAGAAATTGACAGTGCCTTTGAATTTCTTTATCAGATTTTCCTTGTGACTTTCTTTTAGAGATATCCTCTTCTTGTTGAGCTTTGACTTTCAGGTATTCTTCAATATTATTAGACCTTGGATATCCTTGAACAGATGGTAAGTTCCTTTTAGTAGGGTCATCCTCAGAGTAGAAAGATTTGATCTCTTCTCTGACTGCTATGAGCTCTAAAGGATACCGGACACCTGCAGGAGTAATGGCAGTGATTGGATTTTGAACTTGGGCTGAAGAGGGAGGAACATGGTTTGGAATAGTAACAAGTGACAAAGGTTGTGAAGATGTTGGTGGTGGTGGAGAATCATCATCTTTCAAAATCATCCTTCTCCTTTTTGGTTTAGGAGAGGCTGGTGGTGTTTTAGTTGGTTCAGTGGTGGTGATTTGAGTGGTGGTGATTGAAGTGGGAGGTGGCTGACAAACAGCTGTTGAAACAACTGGTGTTTCAACCACTGTTGTCATTACAACTAATGATGTGTCATCAGTTGTCTTCTGCTTTTGGCAGGAGGTGAAGAAGTTATTTTTGGTGGTGAGGTGGTTTTTGGTGGTGATGGTATTTTTGGTGGGGCAGTGGTTGAAATGGGAGCAATGATTGTAGTTGAAATGGTGGTTGTTGGGTTAACAACTACTGAAACCACTGAAGTACCAACAGTTGTTGATACAGCAGGTGTTACAACAGCTGTTGTTTTTGGAGATTGTTGTGTGGAGCTTTTAGGAGGTTTGGGAGTATGTTTTGTGGATCTGGATGGTGTGTGTTTGGGTTCCCTCACTTTTCTAGTGGGATTCTTTCTTTTTGGCTCAGGATTTTTATCATCCTTTGGCTCAGAAGTACCCTACTCATTCAGTTCCATGAAAACTCTTTTCTCCTGTTGAAACCTGGCTTTATCCTTTGCCTCCAAATCCCTTTTTACCCTTGCTTGTGCATCAGCAATGGCATTAGTGGTTACATCAATCTTTTTGGTTCCATCTGGAAAGGGAATGTCTGCAAGCATGCTTGACTTGTCTGGTTCAATATACAGGCCATCTTCATATCCCTTCTTTTTGAACTGCTTTAATTTCTCCCCCTTTTTGGCATTATCTGTTGGAGGGTTATCCACAAATATGATAGAAGGAGGAGCAGTGCCGGTGGTGTTCAGCAAATGGGCCTTTATTGCCTTGATATCTGCCTGGGTGTTTTTAAACCTTGCCTCCATGAGATTTCTGATCTTTTGAACTTGAATATCATGTTGCTGATCAGCTAATTCTCTTTGATGATGGAGTAGTGGTTGAAACAAACTCCACAACTCATCTGTAGTAGGAGCAGATGATGGAGCAACTGTTGGAGTTGGTGCAGCAGTGGGTGGTACCTTTTGAACTTTCAACAACTGTTGCAGCATGTCTTTGATTTCTGCAACAGATGTATCCAGTTTGTCAACTCTATCCGTCAATTCTCGGTACATTAAACCATCACCCAACTTAATGGGATCATCTGATTTCCCACATTCAGTGGTTGTAACAGTGGTTGACTCAGGGAATGTATTCCAGAAGTCATCCAATGATGCCCCTTTTTCTTGGAACTGGGGACTTCTTCCTTCAGCTGGGGTGACCACTTTTACTGAACCAGTAAAAACTGGATACTCCATGGTTCCCAAAGAAGGAATTTCCTTCAAGGAAGTCTGATTGATGGAACTACTATCCAAGTGCAAACCAGTGGGTTCAGCACTTGTAGTAGCTGCTTCACTTGAACTACCACCAAGAGTTACTTGTAACTCAAGGGGTGTAACCTCCTCAGGTGTTGTTGGTGGGTTAGCAATGATTGAAACACCAGACCCAGTCACTTGTTGGGGTATGTTCTCATTGACAGGTGAGTGAGAAGGACTGGTTTGTGTCTGGTTCAAATCAAGAGCATCCAACAAAAGCTTTGTTTGTGGGGGAATTGTGGTTGTGAGTATGGGTGTAGAAAGCGAATTTGCCCCGGGCAGTGGGCTGTGGATGATGGAAGCAAGTGATTCCAGAGCATGATATTGTGGTGTCCCTATTCTTACAACCTGTTCTTTTTTAGAAGAAGCAGGAGGAGTTTGAGGCATGGGTTGAGATCTTTCTACCATCTGCTGTGAGGAAGTAGCAGCAGTGATTTCTGGTGACTTTTGTGTTGTCACTGGCAGTTGCTCTGGGATCTCGTCTTCTAGAGATGCCCTTTTTGTAGGTTTGGGGGGCTTTTTTGTTTTCTTTTGTCTTGGTTTTCTGGTGGTTTTAGGTGTGGGTTTCACAGCAGTTGTTTTGCTGCTGTGATCACCTAGAGCAGTGGGCTCAGCAGCAGGTGCCTGAGGAGCAGTGGTAGCTGCTAAATTCTGCTCAGGAGCCTGTGCTTTTGTTTTGGAAGGTTTTGATAATCTTGTAAAAGTTTCAGCTGTTAAGCTGTTTATTTGAAAAGGTTCACCTTGGATAAGGACATTAGCATCTTCCTTTCCAAATTTCTTTTGAAAATAAAAGCTCAAGAACCTTGGAAACAGTAAAAATGATTTTTTTTTAACCAAATCATCAAAGATCTCCTAGGAATAGTTAATATTTTCTTTATGTAAAATAGCATATCCCAGGTATTGGATCTTTAATGGTATTTCATTAAAAGCAAATGTTTTATTTGAAACACACATTAAGAGGGTATGAAATAAAAATCTTGGTGCAGGAGGAAAACTACCTTTTTGTAAGGTGTCCCTTTTCATTTCCTCAGCATACCTCCTTTCAATAAAATCAGTTTGATACTCGATTTTGGGAAAAGAAGTTTTACCTTGCAGATCATCGAGTTCGAATACTTCTGAAATGGATTTTGGTGTAATTTGAACTGGTTTACCCTTTATTGAGGAATTGATGGCTATGACTGTCTCACCTTGAGATTCAAGTGTGGCATTCTTCCAAAATTCTCTCTGGGTTTTCAGGTAAATTGGAGCATCAGCAGTCAACAAAGTTTTGTACTTTGAAGACGAAAGAGCATCAATGATTGAATCGAAATTTTCGGTGTGAGTGGGTTTTGTGAGTAGACCCAAGTAATTGTGAGGAGCTTTGTATTGAATTTCTATAGCTTTTTCAGTGGGTTTTTCCGATGATGAAAACGGTGATTTTGTCATTTTGAGAAACAAGAATGAAGAGTGATTTTGGGGAAAATGGACGATAGCTGCTTTGAGAAAAGAATTTTGAATTTGATTCGACAGTAAAACCCCTGTTTAGGGGTTTTGATCAGGATTTTATAGTGGAAAAAGTGAATGCTGACGTGACAACGGTTACAAAAGATCTGACTGCTATGTACTGTCCACGTGCCAACCCCTGATGAATAATGGAGGACAGGTGTTTTATGGAAACCATTGATGGAACAAGATCACTGGTTGCAACGGTTATAATGAAAGCAGTGGGTGACTTTCACTATCAGTGGATAAAACACTGATTTTGAACAACAGTGATTACCAAGGAAATGAGAGAACAGGGGTTGACTTTCGGCACTGGATAGTTTTTAAACAGAACAGATGTTTGAAACAAGACAATGGTTATGGCAGACTTTTAAGGATTAATGAAAAATTCATTTTTAGCTATTTTTAAGGATGGATTTGTGATTTTCTGACAACATTTTAATGCTTTTATTCATAGAAAAACAAGATTTTGCTTGTTATTCCATGTTCAGCATGTCAATCCTAGAGATCAAGCTTTCAAAGGTGGATGTGTCTAATGCTTTGGTTAGCACATCTGCCAGCTGATCTTTAGTTGGAACATGATGCAGAGAAATCAAACCTTTTTCATAGCAATTCCTCACAAAATGATGTCTGATATCAATGTGCTTGGTGGTTGAATGAGAAACTGAATTTTTGATGATATTTTCTGCTGCCTGACTGTCCAACATGAGAGGTGTCTTTAAGGCAGTGATACCAAAATCCAGCAACTGATTTTGAAGCCAAAGCAGTTGGGCTGTACAGCTTGCAGCAGCTATATATTCTGCCTCAGTAGTGGATGTGGAAACAGCTGCTTGCTTTTTGCTTTGCCAAGACACTAAGCAATTGCCTAGGAATTGGCACCCTCCTGAAGTTGACTTCCTTGTCTTGTCACATCCAGCAAAGTCACTATCTGAGAAACCTGAAAGCTTGATATTTCCATCAGTTGGATACCAGATACCAAGTGTGGGAGCACCTTTTAGGTATCTGAATATCCTTTTTACAGCAATAAGGTTTGACTTTCTAGGGGCTGATTGGGATCTTGCACAAACACATGTTGCAAACATAATGTCTGGCCTAGATGCAGTTAGGTACAATAAAGACCCAATCATGCTTCTATATAAAGTTTGATCCACCAAATCATCCTTTTCATCAGACATGACTATTTTATTTGTTGCAATGGGTGTACTGCATGGTTTACAATCATCCATCTCAAATTTCTTTAAAAGTTGTTTGGCATATTTGCCTTGATGGATGAAAGTGCCATTTTGCAGTTGCCTCACTTGGAGACCAAGAAAGCACTGGAGTTCACCTATTGCACTCATCTCAAACTCAGCTGTCATGAGTTGCCTAAACTCTTCACACATTTTATTACATGTGCTTCCAAAAATGATGTCATACACATAAATCTGGACAATCATCAAGTCTTTCCCTCTCCATTTTAAAAACAGTGTTTTATCTATTTTACCTCTTGTGAACCCAATAGAAAGTAGAAAGGTGGACAGAGTTTCATACCAGGCTCTTGGTGCTTGTTTCAGGCCATACAAAGCTTTATTTGGCTTGTAGACATGATCTGGATTAAATGGATCCTCAAATCCTGGAGGTTGACAAACATAAACCTCTTCTTGAATCTTACCATAGAGGAATGCACATTTGATATCCATTTGATACACCTCGATGTTGTGGTTGACAGCAAAGGCTAGGAATAATCTGATAGCTTCTAATCTTGCTACAGGGGCAAATGTTTCATCATTAGAAGCATCATTAGTAGCATAGAGTGCAAAATTTTCATCACCTAGCTCATCAGGTAAGCTGCTCCAGTCAACAAAGCCTTGGGTGAAAAAGCTTTGTTGATCTGGTTGAACCACTGCTGGTGGTGCAACTTGTTGTGGTGCAACTGGTTGCACTTGAACCTGAGGTACAGGAGCTTGGACATACTGAATTTGAGGGACAGTGGTTTGAACATAATGCACAGGAACAGGGTTTGCATAATGAGCAGTGTTTACATGGGAAGCAGAGGTATAATGGGAATAGTGCACAGTGCTTTGGTTTTGTGGTCTAGGGTTTGAGCTGGGATGAGTAACAATTGGACCAGTAGTTTGACTCCTGCATTCCCTAGCAAAATGTCCTAGCCTATTGCACTTATAGCACTTGATCTTTGACTTATCCAACCCCACTTTTAAATTCCCATGTAACCCTGGGAATTTTCTCCCTGTCCTTTTATAGAATTTGCTTGTTCTTACACTAAGCAAAGTCAATTGATGCAAAATGTCCATTTCTTTAAGATCAGTTGGATCAAAGTGTTGTAAGTCATTGAGTTCAAAGCACAGATTATCAGAGTTCTGGCTTTCTTTATTTGTTGTGAAGGCAAAATTGGAAAAGTGTGGATCAGAGTTGAAATTACCTCCAGCAGTTATGTCAATAAAATGATCATAACTCTGATCCTTACTACTGCCAGACTCTTCTTGACCCAGAAGAGCTGTGTTGCCAAATGAATAGTCATATGCAACTTTGCCAGACTCTTGCAACTTCTTTTTCTGGTTTAACTCCCTTTCATAGATCAGGAGTCTACCATGAAGTTGGGTCAGTTTCAGATCTTTGAATTCAACAGTGTTTCTAGTTACAAAAGCAATTGTATCCCATTTTTCAGGCAGTGATCTAAGAAACCTGCTATTTTGTGTAGATTTAGCAAATTCAACTTTAACAAGTCCTAGCTCACTAATGAGACAACTGAATCGCTCAAACTGTTGAGTTAATGATTCACCCTTAATGTGACAAAAGGTTTCATACTGCTGATTCAGAATTTCCCTTTTATTCTCAATTACTTCTTCAGTTCCCCCAAATTGTTCCTTAAGTGCATCCCATAATTCCTTGGCACTGTTACAGTGTAACAGACCAGCACAAATTTCATTTGGAAGAGCAGATGCAATGATACTAAATGCTTTGGCATCCAGTTCGAACTTTTGAAAATCAGTTTCAGTATACTTTTCAGGTTTTTTAGGTTTGAACTTCTTTGAATCCTCAGCACTCAGCACCATTGGAACATGTGGTCCAAAGACAACTGATCTCCAACATCCGGTATTCTGTTGAGCAAGGATGTGACCCATCCTTCTCTCCCAAATGTTGTATTCATTTCGTTTCAACATGGGTGGTTTGAAAAGTGAACCGATGTTGTTTTTATCATCTTGTGATTGTGACGTCATCCTGGTTGTTTTACAGGCACTGATTAATCAACTTTGATCGTGATTAAACCTTACTCTGTTTTTCAACAAAATGAACAACTATCAGTATCAACGATTGTAGCTGAACTATTTATGTCAAAATGATTGTTAGATCAAATTTGACTGTCCGAGCTCTGATACCAATTGTTAGGATATGAGTTTCTTTTTTTATTGTATTTTTGTTTAGAAATTGATGGAGATGAACAAGTAATTGCAGCGGAAATAAAATGAAAATAAACTTTGCACACAATCAAACAGGAGAAATGCTTTTAACATACATGTTTGAACATTGAACCAAATGATTAAATTTATTCCAATCACTGATTACAACTTTGCATGCATGTAACAAACTCCCCCTTAGCCTGAGCTCACAGTTTTTGCTCGTACAGGAAGACAAGTGGTGAAAGAGCTAATTGAACAGTACAGAGTACTGTTCTATTTATAGGCACGAGCAAACCACTGAAGCATCTTGGCTGACGTCACCATGAAAGTGACATCTAACCTCCTTACAACCTGAAACTACTGATCTAATACAAACACTGCTATGCTAACTACTGATTACAATACATTACATAGGAAAGACTAAACTACTGCTTTATCCTTTCACTGTTGTGACTCCAGCAGTACTTGGTTTCTTCAGCAGTGCTTGACCCATAACATTAGATTGATCATCAGAGCTTAAGTCTTCATCAGTCTTTAACTTGATCAGCAGTTGTAAGGCAGCAATTGTTGTACAGGATCAGTGGATGAAGGTCATCAGTTGTTAGAACCACTTTCAAGGGGAGAGAATGAAAACATAACATCTGCTTATTTTGGATCCACTGCCCTGATCCGGTTTTGGCTTTAATCAACTGTTCCTTTGATAGGGTTCAATCCCAACAAACCCTATGTAAAATTTTTATTTTTTTCTAAAAAAACAGGGAATGTAACATAAATGTATTTGAACATTTTTATAAAAAAATGTAAAAAGCACCTATTAGTATTTTTTTAAATATTCAAAATTTGTATGTTACTTTTTTTGAACATATATATTATGTAACATGAAACTTTTAACATTTAAAAAAAAATAAACTACTCGGAGGTTTTTATTTTTTCTTTTATAAAAATGTTCAAATATATTATGTTACATTTCCTTTTTTTTAGAAAAAAATAAAAATATTATATGGGGTTTTTACAAAGGTTTTTTGAGTTTTCTCAACTCAAGTGAGTTTTCGTTTTATCCTTCCCCTATACATATATAAATGAGGTCGGGGTCATGACAAAACTCCTCCTTTTGAGAAAAATCTAGAAAACTCTGTTAAACCATTACCAAATCCTAAACCATAAGAAATAAACACTAAACCCAAAAAAAAGTAAACACTAAAAGCTAAATACTAATTGCTAAAGCTAAACTCTAACCCTTAAAAATTAAACTATAAACTCTGAACCCTAATAAAATTCAACACAAATATCAATCATTTGATAGAGTTTTCTCACAAAGAAAGTGTTTCTCATTACCATCTCCATATATATATATATATATATATATATATAGTGTGAGGTTCATTGAGGAACACTAAAAAAGTGGGGAACAGTGGGGAACCGACTCAAACGAACTCCGATTGGACTCATTCCAGCGCCGTTGGAACCGTCTCGTCGAACCCTAACTAGGATCTCTTAACCCTAAACCCTAAATCATAACCCCTAAACCCTAAATATATTAGGGTTTGGCTTTTAGGGTTTAGGTTTAGGGTTTAGCCTTAGGGTTTAGCTTTAGGGTTTAGCCTTAGGGTTTAGAGTTTAGCTTTAGGGTTTAGCTTTAGGTTTAGCCTTTAGGGTTTAGCTTTTAGGGTTTATAGTTTAGATTTTACGGTTTAGCTTAGGTTTTAGCCTTATTTTTTAGCTTTAGGGTTTAGAGTTTTGGAGTTAGGATTTAGGGTTTAGGGTTAAGAGATCTTAGTTAGGGTTCGACGAGCCGGTTCCAACGCCGCTGGAATGAGTCCAATAAGAGTTCGTTTGAGTCGGTTCCCCGCTGTTCCCCACTTTTTTAGTGTTCCCAAATGAACATTCCCCTATATATATATATATATATAGGATTCAGATCAAGAGAAAACTTTTACGGGTTGTGAGAACTTAGAGAACTCGGCTCTCCCGTGCGAGTTGGCCCTCATTTTTTGCTCACTTCTAGATTAAAATGTTACAGAGACGCGTTGTAAAAAAATTAATTGAAGTGGTGTTTTCGGCCCTTACAGCTTTTGTAAAAACCTGATGATATCAGCTTTTTACATCATTTACGACAGATGTAAATTAAAAAGTATCTATGTTTTATTGGAAAAGTTGATTTTTTTTAGTATTTTTGGTAAAAAATTGAAAAAATATTTAGCGAAGGCCGAGTTTTCTAAGTTCTCACAATTCATAAAAGTTATATATATATAGTGAAAGATAAAACGGAAAACCCACTTGAGTCGAGAAAACTCAAGAAAACCATATGTAACATTTTTATTTTTTTTTTCTAAAAAAAGGCAACGTAACATAAATGTAATTCAACATTTTTATAAAAAAATGTAAAAAGCGCCTACTCGTTTTTTTTTAAATGTTCAAAATTTGTATTTTACATTTTTTCGGACATATATATTATGTAATATGAAATTTTTAACATTTAAAAAAAAAAATTACTCGGCGTTTTTTTTGTTTTTCTATTATAAAAATGTTCAAATAAATGTATGTTAAATTTCCTTTTTTTTAAGGAAAAATAAAAATGTTATATTGGGTTTTTACAAAGGTTTTTGAGTTTTCTCAACTTAAGTGAGTTTTCGTTTTATAATTCTCCTATATATATATATATATATATATATATATAGGGTAGGAATCCTAAGAGAAATCCACCCTAATTGAGAAACTTGAGAAACATTCTTTACCACAAATCCGAAGAGAAATGGGTTATTGGATTTTAATAATCCTAAGTTTCACATGTTGGCCGATAATAATCTCAACTTTAAAAATTCTCTCCAATGATCCCAACTTGTAAAAGTTTGGCCCTCATCGATCTTTTTCAAACATATAAGAATTTGACATCCTCAGTAGATTCAAGTGCACCCGTAGACTCCTTAATTGATTTAAGTGCACCTATGTTAGAAAATGATCAATGGGGGCCAAATTCTTACAAGTTGGAATCGTTGGAGGGAATTTTTAAAGTTGGGATTATTATTGGCCAACAGGTGAAACTTAGGATTATTAAAATCCAATAACACCTTATACACATATCTATAGTTTAAAATTAACTATATACATATGGGCATATAGTTAATTTTAAACTATAGATATGTGTATATTACGAAAAGTGTAGGGAAATGTGTGGTCCAGAAATTACATGTTTTTTTCTCCCTTCATGTGTAAACAACCTATGAATTAATAACGGACTAATTAAATATAATTTTGTGATTTTTCATTTTTTTTATCATTTGAATCCCAATCAATAGTAACATGTGAAACGACTTAATTGACGAACGGGTAAATGGCATGTGGCATCCACCACCGCTCATTTCAACCAATGTCAGGGAAACACTATTCCCTACCGTCTTCTTTGTAGTTTAAACTATAGATATGTGTATATTACGAAAAGCTTAGGGAAATGTATAGTCCAAAAATTACGTGTTTTTTGCTTCGTTCATGTGTAAAGAACATATGAATCAATAACGTACGAATTATATATAATTTTGTGATTTTTTAGTTTTTTATCATTTGAATCCCAATCAATAGTAACATGTGAAACGACTTAATTGACGAATGATGGCATTTACCACCTCCCATCTCAATCAATGAGAGAGATGTTATTCCTTGTCATCTCCTTTATAGTTATGTATAATATAATGTATAATATAATATAATATAATGTATAACTAGTATTTACTTTGATGCATTATGGTGTTTGGCTATTTTTATTAGGTTCCTTTAAAAGAGTATATAATTTTAAAAACTTCAGTAAGTAATCAGGCCCCTTCATCTGAAAGGTAATGTTACCCTAAATACATATACATGAGAGTAAATGGGTATTTAATAATGGTCGTTATGCATTAATATCTAAAAATATAATTTATTTTATTGTTAAAATGTTCTAGAAATCTAGAGTATCACTTACTGCTATTATATGGGGCGTGTAAAAGATGTGTTAAGAATTAAGATGCGTGTTATACTGAAAGGAAAAACTAATGACGTTATATAATATGATCAAATGAAGTTGGGAGTGTGCTTTCATTTACAATTGAGTATTTAATCATCAAAAAATAAGAATCAATGATGGACATTGTCTCCTTTAACACGTAAAATTTATCTTAACGGTTTTCTATTGTGTTTTTATTTAAATAAAAATCTATTATTGCTTTTTAAAATCTTAATTAAATTATAGCAGTGCAAATATATTCGTGAGACTAATGCGAATGAAGATTTCTTGTAAAGCGGTGCCTTAATTTTGTGTTTTTTTTTTCTAACAAGGAAGCACCCTCTAAAATTTGTATGTTCTTGTGAAACTTGAACTTCCATTTCTATAAAAAAATAAACGTCTTGTAGATAAACATCTTGTGTTACTAAGACAAGAAGGCATCAATATCTTTATTTTATGTATGGATAAAAACTTAGGCTAGAGGGTATGGTGATGGTCCTCCAAGGGAGGATGTGTTAAGTATTACTTTGCACTCACACGCACGCGGCTGACCCGAAAGGAGTCGGTATAGGGTTACAGTAATTAAAACAATACTACGGCTCGGGCCTTAAGAACTTGACGGTATTTCTATTTAATTACTAAAACGAGTTATAACACGAGAAGTGATACGAGTAATTAACCGAACCAAAATTACGCAGTGGATAAAATCAACCAACCAATATTACTGTAACAAAAGCCTGAACAAGATTGTAATAAAAAACAAATAAACAAACCTTATTCGATAACCTTGTTTGCTTCTGTTTGAATAAAAACAATCTCCACCAACAACTGAATAATTCTTTGTTGATGTGCCTTCAAAACGTAAGTGGAGGCTTTTGCTAATTCTTGATTGGCTACACAATTAATTCAAAGCAAAACTTGCTTTGGTTCTTCAAACAATCCTTGCGACGGTAGACTTGGAACACGGCAACACTTTTTACGGCACATAATAATCCACACAAAAACAATATATAATAATATTAATCAAGTGCAGAAAATTAAAGATGGACACGGAGAATTTACGTGGTTCGATTGCGGTGTGTAATCTATGTCCACGGGCAACGAACAGGGTTTCTTCTTTTATTACTTTTCGGTGACAAGATTACAAGTACACAATATGACAATATATAGGGAGGCTGATCTAGGGTTACATAAACATGTGGGCTATAAAAAAAACATAAAGGGTGGCCGGCCCGTTGGTCTTCTAATTTCTGCCAAAAAATTGACCAACCCGGAATGCCGGGCTTCACACATTAATCCCAACAATCTCCCACTTGAAGCCACGGAACATTCTTCACCTGTGCTTCACCTGAATGTACCTGTACTTCTGTAATCTTGAATCTTCAAAGTCTTTGTCTTCCACCTGTTCGTCACCGCCTCCTCAACATTATTCCTGGAGGCCAACTGAGGCTAGCCTCAGTTTATCCAAGGTCACCGCCTTGGTAAACATATCCGTTGGATTCCTGTCTCCTTTGATATTATTCAACTAAATAATTCCATCATTTATTATTCCCCGGATGAAATGATACCTCATATGAATGTGCTTCGTTTTCCCATGATACACGGGATTCTTTGCCAGTTTAACAGCACTTTCATTATCACAGTACAACGGATAATCCACTTGTTTTCTGTCTAACTCCTCTAAGAAAGTCCTCAACCAAACAAGCTCCTTTCCTGCTTCAGCGGCTGCCATGTACTCAGCCTCAGTGGTCGTGAGTGCCACACTCTTTTGTAATCTAGACATCCAACAAATAGCTGTATCCCCCGTAGTAAACACATAACCAGTTGTACTCTTGTAGGTCTCCTTGCATCTACCTAAGTCAGCATCTGAATACCCCTTAAGAATAGCTTCTTTTCCCTTGAAACATAATGCCATCTTTGATGTACCTTTCAAATACCTAAGCAGCCATTTGACTGCTTCCCAATGAGCTCTCCCTGGATTAGACATATACCGGCTGACAACTCCCACTGCGTGAGCTATATCGGGTCTCGTGCACACCATCGCATACATAAGACTACCCACTGCTGATGCATAAGGAATCTTTTCCATTTCTGCCCTGTCTTCATCTGTCTTAGGAGACTGATCCTTTGAAAGTGTAATGTGACTACCCATAGGCGTACTACGGGTAGTGGTATTCTTACTGCCCATATTGAACTTCTCTAAGATCTTCCCAATGTATTTCTCTTGAGGTAAAGTTAGAGAACTGTTCTTTCTGTCTCTGATGATGCTCATACCAAGGATCTGCTTGGCTGGACCTAAATCTTTCATTTCAAATTCTTTAGACATTTGTCGCTTCAGATTATTAATCTCTGACATGTCTGAACCGGCTGTCAACATATCATCTACATACAGCAGTAGAATGATATAGGAATTAGCGAATTTCTTAATATAGCAGCAATGGTCCATCTCACATCTCTTGTATCCATTCTTGCCCATGAAATCATCAAACTTGATATACCACTGCCTGGGCACCTGCTTTAATCCATATAAGCTCCTCTTCAATTTGCACACCATGTTCTCTTTTCCATTAGTCTGAAATCCCTCTGGTTGTGCCATGTAGATATCCTCCTCAAGGTCACCATGCAGAAAAGCAGTCTTCACATCCAGTTGCTCCAGATGTAAATTTTCTGCAGCCACAATACTAAGCACCAGCCTGATTGTAGTCATTTTCACCACAGGAGAGAAAATTTCATTAAAGTCCACCCCTGGTTTCTGTTGGAACCCCTTAACTACCAATCGTGCTTTGTATCGTTTAGTTCCATCACTCTCGTCCTTGATTCTATATACCCATTTATTCTGAAGAGCTTTCTTCCCAGCTGGAAGTTTTGTAAGAACCCATGTCTTGTTCTTATTCAGTGAATCCATCTCCTCTTTCATAGCTCGCTCCCACTGAGACGAGTCATTCAAGCTAACTGCTTCAGAGTAACATTGTGGTTCACCATTCTCAGTCAGAAGAAGAAAATTAGCAGATGGAGAATATCTCTGAGTAGGTTTACTAACTCTTGTTGACCTCCTAACCTCCGGCTGAGGTGTAACAAGATCTGGTTCTGGTTCAGTAATAGCCTCTGAACTCCCGCTGTCAAAGAATTCATTATCTTCTCCATGTTCTTCCTGATTTTCTAACTCAGCTTCTTCAGTATTTTGTTCTTCAAGTCTCTGACTGTGTACTCCTGCATCTTCAAACACTACCTGTTTCTTTCCAGGCTCTATAACAGTTGTGTTTCTATCTTTGTATAGCTTTGCTTCATTAAACACTGGATCACGACACCTGCATACCTTTCTGACTTCAGGATCCCAGAGCCTATAGCCCATCTTTTCATCTCCATAGACGATAAAAGTACACCGTTTTGCCTTAGCATCAAGCTTGTCCCCCTCAAAGTCTTTAAGACCAGCATAAGCATCATAACCGAAAACTTTCAGGTGTTCGATATTAACCTCTTTGCTTGTCCACACCTCTTCGGGAAGTTTGAAACCAAGAGGAACCGAAGGTCCTCGGTTTATCAGATAAGCGGCAGTATTAACTGCATCAGCCCAGAAGGTTTTAGGAAGACCAGCATTTAGCCACATGCTTCTGGCTCTCTCATTTAAAGTCCTATTCATACGTTCAGTGACACCGTTTTGTCGTGGCGTTCCTGGGACTGTGTAGATCATCTTAATTCCACGCTCAGCACAGTAGTTTGTAAACTCCTTGCTAACATACTCCCCGCCATTGTCAGACTTTAAACATTTCACCTTTAAACTTGCTTCCATCTCCACTGCAGCTTTCCATTTCTTGAAAACTTCAAATACTTCGAACTTGTTCTTCATGAAATAGACCAAAAGCTTTCGAGTGGCGTCGTCAATAAAGGCGACGTAGTATTTTGAGCCTCCTAGCGATGATACTGGTGTTGGTCCAAATACATCAGTATGAACCAATTCAAGCTTCTTTGCCTTAAGTTGTTTCCCAAATTTTATGAACGAGGCACGCTTCTTCTTGCCTAGCACACAAGACTCACAAAACCCTGTATCAATTTCCACCTTTTTCAAATCAGGAAATTTACCTTTCTCTGCTAACCTTTCTCACTCATGTGACCGAGCCGTTGATGCCACAAGCTGGACGGACTCGGTTGATTGGTCACTGCATTCATTTCTCCTGCCGAAATCTCAGCCATGTACAAAGTGCCTCTCTTTTTCCCCCGAGCAACGACAAGGTTTCCCTTGACTACTTTCCACTAACCTCCACCGAATAACACATCATATCCCTGATCATCTAACTGTCCAATCGAAATCAGCATCCTCATCAGCTTAGGAATTATCCTGACATCTTTCAGTGTCCATGTAGTTCCCCATGAAGTCTTCATATCAATATCACCCATCCCTGTGATATTCAAAGCCTGGTTGTTAGCCAAATGAACTTGTCTGAAGTCTCCCATTCTTAGATTCTTCATCATCTTCGTGCTAGAAGTAGCATGGAAAGATGCCCCCGAATCCATTATCCAAGATTCAACTGTTTCCTCTACACAGCAGATTAGTGCTTCATCATCTGAGGTTGCTGTAGTAGCATTAACTTCTTTCTTCTCTCTGGGTACTGTAGCTTTTGTGCATTGATTTCTAAAATGCCCTTTCTCCTGGCAGTTCCAGCAAGTAACATCTTTTCTAGGTCTAGACTTACTTCTTTTCCTAGATTTTGATCTGCCCCTGTTGCCTCTTTTGTTGTTGCTCCGTCCTCTACCTTCAGCACTTAGCAAAGAACTTGATGACTCTCCATTATTCCTCCTTCTTGATTCTTCATTCAAAATCAAGTCACGAACTATGTTGAAAGTCAAAGCATCCGAATCAACGGAATTTGTAACTGCAGTGATTGTTCCTGACCAACTGTCAGGTAATGAAGATAAGAGTAGGCATGCTTGCAATTCATCATCAAGCTTGAATTTCACTGATGACAAACGTGCCAGATGAGAGTTGAAGGTGTTTATGTGTGCAGTAATAGAACCTCCCTCCTTCATGCGTGTGTTCACTAACTCACGAATTAGAAACACCTTGTTTGCAGCCGATGGCTTCTCATGCATGTTTGACAACGCCTCCATGATTCCACGTGCTGTGGTTTCTTCTAAGATGTTGTATGCCACGTTCATAGACAAAGCAAGTCTAATCGTTGACTTCACCTTCTTGTCAATAGCTAACCACTCTGCTGTAGGCTTCTCAGGTGCTTTCTCTAAAGCCACATCCAAATCTTTCTGTATCAGCAAATCCGTGATTTGCATCTTCCACCATCCAAAGTTTTGTCCATCGAACTTCTCGATCTTCGTTTTACCCTCATCAGCCATAATACCGGAAATCAAAGAGTGAGAGCCAACACTAGCTCTGATACCACTTGTTAGGTATTACTTTGCACTCACACGCACGCGGCTGACCCGATAGGAGTCGGTATAGGGTTACAGTAATTAAAACAATACTACGGCTCGGGCCTTAAGAACTTGACGGTATTTCTATTTAATTACTAAAACGAGTTATAACACGAGAAGCGACACGAGTAATTAACCGAACCAAAATTACGCAGCGGATAAAATCAACCAACCAATATTACTGTAACAAAAGCCTGAACAAGATTGTAATAAAAAAACAAATAAACAAACCTTATTTGATAACCTTGTTTGCTTCTGTTTGAATAAAAACAATCTCCACCAACAACTGAATAATTCTTTGTTGATGTGCCTTCAAAACGTAAGTGGAGGCTTTTGCTAATTCTTGATTGGCTACACAATTAATTCAAAGCAAAACTTGCTTTGGTTCTTCAAACAATCCTTGCGACGGTAGACTTGGAACACGGCAACACTTTTTACGGCAAATAATAATCCACACAAAAACAATATATAATAATATTAATCAAGTGCAGAAAATTAAAGATGGACACGGAGAATTTACGTGGTTCGATTGCGGTGTGCAATCTACGTCCACGGGCAACGAACAGGGTTTCTTCTTTTATTACTTTTCGGTGACAAGATTACAAGTACACAATATGACAATATATTGGGAGGCTGATCTAGGGTTACATAAACATGTGGGCTATAAAAAAAACACAAAGGATGGCCGGCCCGTTGGTCTTCTAATTTCTGCCAAAAAATTGACCAACCCGGAATGGGCCGGGCTTCACACGTTAATCCCAACAGGATGATCCACCACGTAGGCGTCACGTCATAGTCCTCCCAAGGATTGTCCATCCCACTAAACTAGAGGGTATGGGAGGATGGTCCTAGATGATCCTACCCCACAAAACTATGTACAAGTAGTAATGCCTAATGTACAAATCACTAAGCCTAAGAGTTGCAACTTGATAAAAAGGGGGCCCACCATATTGGATCGTCCTGAACGTCCATTCCTCGACGTTGAAGACGGGGACCGGGGGGGGGGGGGGGATGCGGTGTATCCGGCGCCGAACCAAGACGGGGATGGGGACGGTCCCCATACCCCATAGCCTTACAGTAATTAAAGTTATTAACCGGAGATATTGAGTGGATGACTTGAGATTTTTGTTACCGTTAATGGGACAATTCTTCTTATATTGCGTACTAAAAAATCTCATGTGCCACTTGATCTATTAAGTTATTTAACACTTGGGTTCGCTTCTAGAGATCGTTATAATTTGTTTAGTGACATTAAAAAAATGTTTTTATTCTGATTTTTAAATTCTTTTAAGATTAAATGAATCCAATTTGAAATTTTAGGTAAGAAGTTGTTGTAAGAAAAAGAATTTTAGGTAATTGTTTTATCATATAAACTACCCATAAATTCAATCGATTAATGATTATCTAAATGATTTATAAAGGACAAAATAAAATATTAAGAATACATATCCAAACATATCCTTGAATCAGTGGCAAAGCTTGATATTTTCGACAGGGAGGCGGAAGTCACTAAATCTAAAATTTACATAAAACCGGTAGTCGAAAACGTATATACCCAAAAATTTCTATACGAAAAGTACATACTTTCCACTACCGAGCGAAAAGTTCGAGGGTCGGCCGCCCCCTCCCGCCCTAGTTAAGCTGCGCCCATGCCTTGAATAT
The DNA here is from genome assembly GCA_030545235.1 of Helianthus tuberosus. NCBI lineage: Eukaryota > Viridiplantae > Streptophyta > Magnoliopsida > Asterales > Asteraceae > Helianthus > Helianthus tuberosus. Next base: position 10,692,837 of record CM060423.1, read on the forward strand.
AGCTACAAATTAAAATTGTGTTCCTCTTAAGCAAGGCATTATTGTCACTTGGATTGTAGCCGAGTGACAAAGCCAAAGTCTTTTTTGAAGAAAACCCTCATTAAAATCGATTAATGTATAGTTAAGAGAAAAAAGTTATCGTTTATTAGCGGTTAAAAATATAGTACATTACTGCATTTAAACCAAAAGGAAAGAATCCATGAGTTAATTTCATAAAAGTTACATGCGAAATGATGAGTTTGAAAGGTACGAGCATGTCTAACTGTACATGCATCCAATGCAAATTGTGGTGCATATTTAGTTAGATATGTGCTACTATTTAATATAGCTACAAGTTATAAATTTGAGTTCTTAATAAAGTAGTGCGTTACTGCATTCAAACGAAAGAAAAAAAAAAGAGTTCAGGACTTAATTTCATAAAAAGCAAAACAAAAGTTACATGCGCAATGATAAGTTTGCGGAGTACGAACATGAATATTGTACATGTATAGTGCATATGTACTACTCTTAGTTCCGTACTTACAAGAGTTTATGGCACGTTAAATGAGTAGTCAAAATATATGTTTTAAACTAATTTTATCAAATTACTTAAGAAAGAATTAATATTATAATAACTTGATAGTGATGGATAAAATAAAAATCACTAGATATTTAGTCTTCATTCATTTTAGGGAAAATTACAAGTTTTGTCCTTTATCTTTAGGGTACTTTACAGGCGGTGTCCTTTTTTTCAAATGTTGACAGGCGGTGTCCTTTAGTAGGTATTTTGTTACAAGTTTTGTCCTTTCCACCCAACCTGGTTAAAAAACTCAGTTAATTTGTGGCACATGATAAGCACATGAGGGTAATTATGTCTTTTTACATATTTAAAGGACAAAAGTTGTAATTATATACAAATATATGTGTGTATAACAATGAACTCAAACAAACGTTACCACCACCACCACCGTCTTCATCAACACCACGAAATTAGGGTTAGGGTTTTGGGGAAACCATAACCCCTGATTGAAGTAATTGTGGGGTGGGAAAAGAGCAGGGCGGGAGTGCGAGAATGGGGTGGCGGGAAGGGTATGGAGGGTCCAACGGCGGCGACGGCTGGATCTTGGCGGGAAGGGTCTTATTCTTCTACATCTCCGGCGAAATTCTCACAAACAAACGTTGCAATGAAGTCGTCTCACCGGCCACCTGCACCGGCGACCGCCGGATTGAAGCTCCTCACCTTCACCGTGTGCTTATTGCCGGTTTTGTTTGAGTTCAGATCTGTCGCTCAACTTTTGCCGGTTGCCGGTTTTTTTTTTGGTGTTGATGAAGACGGTGGTGGTGATGAAGAGGGGGGATAAACTCCACCGTTATGGACAACTAGCCGCCACCCCCTTTCTTTCTTCTTCGTTTTCCTTCATACCCATCTCAGGTAATTACAATCAAGCTTTGATCTTTTCATCTGGCTTTCCTGATTCACACCCCCATTCTAATGTTGACTCGTTGGTCAAACCTTCTTGATCTTGATTAGGGTTTGTTCTTGAATGTTTCTTGAATCTTGATGTTCGTATGTGCTGTTCTGATATTTGGTAATGGAGAATAGTGTTGCTCTCTCACGGTCAGGAAAAAATGTGTTTAGATTTTCAATTTCTTCACTTGTTTCAGTGTCTTAAAAATTCATATCCATACTTGCTATACTTTTTTCGCTTGAGTTGAGCTACTTTACCATCATTTTGAAGGACAAAACGCCAAACAAATTGCTGGATGCTGGATCTTCTGCGAAAGAGTGGTCTTGATTAATTTCTTGGGTTTGGTTTATTTGAACTCCAACATTTTAGTATTTTCTATTTTTATTTCACATGTGACTTGTGCGCTGCTGATGATTTTGTATTTTAGATTAAAACTGATTGAATTTGTTGTGATTGTTAGGTAGAAAAGATTTTGTGTACTGGGAATGTATGCAAGATTTTGGATCTGTGACGTGGGGTGGGGGGGTGGTGGCGGGGGTGGGTGGTGGTGGTGTGTGGTGGCGGTGGTGGTGGTGGTGTGTGGTGGCGGGAGTGGGGTTGTAACAGAGATTGAAGAGTAACAAAAATATTATATAACAAAAATAATATTTTGTTTATTAATAAAAAGAGTAAAATATATAAATAAAGTAAAAAAGAATAGAAAAATAAAAAGACTAAAATACCCCTTGGTAACCAAATTTAACAAAAACATCTAACTGGGTTAGGGGTAAAGGACAAAACTTGTAACAAAATACCTACTAAAGGACACCGCCTGTCAACATTTGAAAAAAAGGACACCGCCTGTAAAGTACCCTAAAGATAAAGGACAAAACTTGTAATTTTCCCTTCATTTTATTCATAAGTGAGTACAAAAATTGGATTTGCTGATCACTTAAAACATTCTTAACGAGAAAATTGATTCATGACACATCCGCAACACCTGTAAGAGCATTCATAATAGATCTCTTAAATATTTGTGAGTATGTTAGTTATATTATAAGGAATGGTTATGAGTGGAGAAGAGAGAAAATATTAATGTTCATTTGTAAACATACGGGAAATATTAGGGCTGTAAACGAACCGAACGTTCAGCGAACAGTTCGTGAACCGTTCGGCGGGAATTTCGTTTACGTTCGTTCGTTTAGTTAATGAACGAACATGAACAAGAAATTTCGTTCGATTAGTTAAATGAACGAACACGAACAACTGTCTCGTTCGTTCAATTGCGTTCATGAACGTTCGGTAACGTGTCCGTGAACATTCGTTCATGTTCGTTTGTTTATGTTGTTCATTAAATATTTTTTAGCATTTATTTATTTTATCTAAACCTTTTAAATTCCTTAATTTTTATTTATCTCATTACCCAAACAAATAAAATAGGAAACCTACCTCCACCTTTCTTTCTTATTATTCACATCGAAAAATACAATTGAACTTCGTCGATTTTATCTGTGTTCGTTTGTGTTTGTGAACCGTTCATGAACACGTTCATTTCCTTAACGAACGAACACGAACAAAAAATCTCGTTCGGTAAGTGTTCATGAACCGTTCGTGAACACATAATATTCTTAACGAACGAACACGAACAAGGCCTTGTTCGTGTTCGTTCGGTTCGTTTACAGCCCTAGGAAATATTGTTCACCACTTACAAATTTTTTTGTATTTTTTCGACGACCGACAACTAACGACGTTAGGGTTACGTTAGTTAAGGTCCATTAGAAACCAATATATTACTAGTTGGGACTGCTATTGATTATAGTTTGGCTGACATGTGGATTACAATGTGTTTGTAAAACTAAAATTGTTTGAAACATGTAATGGAAATGTTCCATTTACCATGGTTATAATGCCGAATTTTTTTTATAAAATTCTCTTTTTCGTTTATTAAACCATATGATTGATTTCGATATACATTACTAAACCATATGTTAAAACCGAGCCCAATGCTCAAAAAATAGTATAATTCTTTTTAGTTAAGTATTTTAACAACTAGGACAACCGCCAATAAAAACTAAAGGGACCTCATTGTTAAATTGTCTATCGACATGTGGTCGCTAAATAGTATAATTCTTTTTGTTAGAATCGATCACTTTGGACAACCTTAAAAAAGTTGTTGATGACCCTTGAACTGTGGTCTGTGTTGATAATCTGTAGTAGCCTGTAAACGAATCGAATGTTCATAAACTATTTGCGAAGTTGTTTGACGGGAAATTCATTTATGTTCGTTTATTTAACAAACGAACGAAACGAACATGAACACGCTTATGTTCGTTCATTTATGTTCGTGAACGTTCGTGTATGTTCGTTTATTTACGTTCGTTTATTTTCGTTTAAATTTTAGTAAATACATAAATAGTTATATTTATATAAATATTAGTTTCTAATTACTTATATAAATATAACTAATTAGTAATTGAGTTTCTAGTAATAAAAAATGAAATTTTAAAATGTAACTAATCGTTGACTTAATATTTATATAAAAAACTACCTAATTTAGTGTCTATGAACCCTAATTTAGATGTGTTTTCGGATGATTTATATATTAAACTTCTTCGTTTGTGTTCACTAATTTTAAATTGTGTTTGTTTATATTTGTTAAATTACGTTTATTTTTTCTTTATATTAGTTCAGTCTTGTTAATTTATGGTTATTCAAATATGTTCAGTTAAGGTTTTTTTGTTTATGTTTTTTTGTGTTCGTTTATGCTGGCTTGAACGAACATAAACGAACACGAATATGCCCGATTTCTTAATAAACGAATACGAACAAAAAATTGTGTTCAGTTATATGTTTGTGTTTGTGTTCGGCTAAAGTTAAATGAACGAACACGAACATGCCTATGTTCGTGTTCATTCGGTTCATTTGGTTCATTTACATGCCTAATCAGTAGCAAATGAGATTACTCATGACCATTTTTATCGGTCGTTCTTTTGTTTTGCAGCTAGAGTGCACTTACCTAACTCAACTAGTCGTTTTTCCAACATTCTTGAGTCAGTTAACTTTATATAGACTAATATTATGAGTGTTTATTATCCGAATCGGACTAAAAAGATCAAATATTAATAAGAATTCTGTTCTGAACTTTCAGATTGGGTTGTTACCGTTTCGGATTCAGATTTCGTTTTCTAATCAAAGTTGATTTTGAATTTGTTATTACATGTATACTTTTCTCTCACAATTTGGTTTGATCCAAGTTAATCTGAATCGATTTTCTAAGTCTAATTCGAATTTGAGCACTTTAAAGTTTAATAACATCCACAATCAAATTATGTAAAAACCAATTCGATTAACACCCAGAGCTAACGCAATGGCTTATCCTCAAACGAGAAGTTAAGTACATGGTGGCACGTGGGTCAGGACTATTTTTTAAAAGAGAGCTCAAAATTTTGGAATTATATAAACTCAAGTTAGTCGTTATCTTTAGATAGTGAGAGGAAATCCAAGTTTTTCTAGAACGACCAACTCACATGTTAATGATTTTAATGTCATCAAGCTATTGTAAGTAATCGGGATATACTTAAGTATCAAATGAGAGACTACAATATACATTGGTATAAGTTAATTAAGAAACGTGGAGTATTGAATGCACGCTTGTTCAAGATTGTTGTAATTTAAGGAACAAACATGGGGGGTTCAGGGGAGTGGCGCCTCCTTCGCAAGGATTTCATCGGGGTTGCGCTCCCTTGATGGGGGTTTGGGGGCAACACCCATAGTAGGGTCTCGCTTCCCAGTCTTTGAACGGTGCTGATACACAGTGGATTTCCCAAGATCTTCTTTGGTTTGTTTGTTTTCTTCATGTTTGCAGTAGGTTTGTTTTGTAGTAATATGATAAGAGAATGAAAGAGAATGAATGATAATAATATTCTTGAATTGAAAATGAAAACAGTAACTTTGTTTTTTACATAGACTAGATACATATATATGTGCAGTAAAAGGATGAACCGATGTGTTTGTTAATGAACCATCGTATCCTTCTACAAAACAGTTTCAAGGTTTTAAAAGCTGCACAACAGACCCTTCTAACTTAATACAAATACATATGTGACTCAAACATACTTTATACTATTTACATACTTGACCCATAACTAGTAATAAATAAAGATCCAATAATTAAGTGGATTAGTAGGCTAACATTCACCCCCTTAATCCATTTAATTTTGGTGCAGTCTTGAACTTCAAGTTTCAGCAGGTTCCCCGTCGTCCAGGAGAACGAAATCATCCAAATCTTCATAATCTTCCAAGTTGAGATCATCAAGGTCTTCATCAAGTAGTGATCCGCCTATTTTTAGAACATCTTCTATGTCAATAGGTGCTTCTTCCAATTTTTCAGCATGTACATCCTTTTTGATATCTTCCATGAATGCATGTTTATCTTCAATCAAACTCTCAACTTTGACATCCATCGAGCAACTCGGCTCTCCAACCATTTTCAAACTATTCTTTGCCATATTGTACCTCCATGACATCAAGTCTAAATAGCCTTGATAAATGATCCTTAAGTTTGCTGCATACATCTCTTGTAACCCAAGTTTCATGGCTATTTCAGCCCACTTGTTGTTTTTGGAGGCATTTTGATACCCCCCATTTTCTTCAACAAACATGTAAAGATCTAAAAGTTCTATGGCACATCCATTTGGAAGTTTAGGCGGGTATTCTTTGTTTCCTTGCCCAAACATTTCTTCGTAAAACCATTTGACAAACTTTGCAAATTCAACCCTTAAAGATTCTTTTGATTCCTCAACATAGTTGGGAATATGCAAAGTGTCTAAGAAAGTAACCCAAATAGTAGGATCATTGGTCACAATTGATTCAAGGTTTGGACCATTTTTATCAAACTTTCTCCTTGTTTGATATTTGAATCAAAGTAGCCTTCAAGATCGGCTTCAAGTTTTCCCAACTTAAGTTCATTGGCACTTTGATCATCCAATTTTTCAATATAATCAATCCAATAATCATTTTCTTGTTCATTTTCACCGACCAATTCTCCGGTGTTATTTGGACCTTTCATGATTGCAAACATATCATTTATGTAACATACATCACCATTGAATGTTACATTGTACCCTTGATCATTCAATTGATTCAAACTTAGAATATTTTTCCTTTTCAAGACGGGTACAAAATTCACACCGGGTATGACTCGTGTTTGCCCATTTATCATGATTTCAACTTCTCCAATTCCAATGGAGTAAAGTTTGTTATTATTAACAAACCCAATTTCAACACCGGGAGACTTGTTCAAGTTTTTGAACATGTTTTCATTCCCCGTCATATGCTTCTTATACGACAAATCAACAAACCAATATCCATCCCATGTACTCAAATCGGTACCTTTAACTAGGTAATCTTTAGGAACCTGTAAGATAGGAGAAGAAATTTCAAGATACTTACCGGGACAGTTTATCGCTTTATGACCAACGACATTACACGAGTAACATCTTATTTTCAGATTCCTGAAATAACCACGCTTGAAGGTCTGAGCCTTCTTGACAACTCGCTTCGCTGCCATCAATTTCTTGTTCACCATGCCCGGTTTCGGAAATCTTTTGCCATGTACCATGGAACCAGAACCGATATCCAACTTCGAAAGACCCCTCGTGATTCCTTTCTGTTCACTCCACGGATCAGAACCAACACCCGCACTACCCTGTGCAAGACCCTCTCGGTCCTTCGTGGTTCTCCACTGTCCGAACCGGCGAACGGAATCAACACCCGAACAACCCTGTTCGAGGCCTTTAGACTGTTCACGATCAGCCCTGTTCATGGCTTTGAATTTGTTTCTTCTTCCCGCCTGCGCTCTGATACCACTGATACACAGTGGATTTCCCAAGATCTTCTTTGGTTTGTTTGTTTTCTTCATGTTTGCAGTAGGTTTGTTTTGTAGTAATATGATAAGAGAATGAATGATAATAATATTCTTGAATTGAAAATGAAAACAGTAACTTTGTTTTTTACATAGACTAGATACATATATATATGTGCAGTAAAAGGATGAACCGATGTGTTTGTTAATGAACCATCGTATCCTTCTACAAAACAGTTTCAAGGTTTTAAAAGCTGCACAACAGACCCTTCTAACTTAATACAAATACATATGTGACTCAAACATACTTTATACTATTTACATACTTGACCCATAACTAGTAATAAATAAAGATCCAATAATTAAGTGGATTAGTTGGCTAACATTCACCCCCTTAATCCATTTAATTTTGGTGCAGTCTTGAACTTCAAGTTTCAGCAGGTTCCCCGTCGTCCAGGAGAACGAAATCATCCAAATCTTCATAATCTTCCAAGTTGAGATCATCAAGGTCTTCATCAAGTAGTGATCCGCCTATTTTTAGAACATCTTCTATGTCAATAGGTGCTTCTTCCAATTTTTCAGCATGTACATCCTTTTTGATATCTTCCATGAATGCATATTTATCTTCAATCAAACTCTCAACTTTGACATCCATCGATCAACTCGGCTCTCCAACCATTTTCAAACTATTCTTTGCCATATTGTACCTCCATGACATCAAGTCTAAATAGCCTTGATAAATGATCCTTAAGTTTGCTGCATACATCTCTTGTAACCCAAGTTTCATGGCTATTTCAGCCCACTTGTTGTTTTTGGAGGCATTTTGATACCCCCCCCCCCCATTTTCTTCAACAAACATGTAAAGATCTAAAAGTTCTATGGCACATCCATTTGGAAGTTTAGGTGGGTATTCTTTGTTTCCTTGCCCAAACATTTCTTCGTAAAACCATTTGACAAACTTTGCAAATTCAACCCTTAAAGATTCTTTTGATTCCTCAACATAGTTGGGAATATGCAAAGTGTCTAAGAAAGTAACCCAAATAGTAGGATCATTGGTCACAATTGATTCAAGGTTTTGACCATTTTTTATCAAACTTTCTCCTTGTTTGATATTTGAATCAAAGTAGCCTTCAAGATCGGCTTCAAGTTTTCCCAACTTAAGTTCATTGGCACTTTGATCATCCAATTTTTCAATATAATCAATCCAATAATCATTTTCTTGTTCATTTTCACCGACCAATTCTCCGGTGTTATTTAGACCTTTCATGATTGCAAACATATCATTTATGTAACATACATCACCATTGAATGTTACATTGTACCCTTGATCATTCAATTGATTCAAACTTAGAATATTTTTCCTTTTCAAGGCGGGTACAAAATTCACACCGGGTATGACTCGTGTTTGCCCATTTATCATGATTTCAACTTCTCCAATTCCAATGGAGTAAAGTTTGTTATTATTAACAAACCCAATTTCAACACCGGGAGACTTGTTCAAGTTTTTGAACATGTTTTCATTCCCCGTCATATGCTTCTTATACGACAAATCAACAAACCAATATCCATCCCATGTACTCAAATCGGTACCTTTAACTAGGTAATCTTTAGGAACCTGTAAGACAGGAGAAGAAATTTCAAGATACTTACCGGGACAGTTTATCGCTTTATGACCAACGACATTACACGAGTAACATCTTATTTTCAGATTCCTGAAATAACCACGCTTGAAGGTCTGAGCCTTCTTGACAACTCGCTTCGCTGCCATCAATTTCTTGTTCACCATGCCCGGTTTCGGAAATCTTTTGCCATGTACCATGGAACCAGAACCGATATCCAACTTCGAAAGACCCCTCGTGATTCCTTTCTGTTCACTCCACGGATCAGAACCAACACCCGCACTACCCTGTGCAAGACCCTCTCGGTCCTTCGTGGTTCTCCACTGTCCGAACCGGCGAACAGAATCAACACCCGAACAACCCTGTTCGAGGCCTTTAGACTGTTCACGATCAGCCCTGTTCATGGCTTTGAATTTGTTTCTTCTTCTTCCCGCCTGCGCTCTGATACCACTGATACACAGTGGATTTCCCAAGATCTTCTTTGGTTTGTTTGTTTTCTTCATGTTTGCAGTAGGTTTGTTTTGTAGTAATATGATAAGAGAATGGAAGAGAATGAATGATAATAATATTCTTGAATTGAAAATGAAAACAGTAACTTTGTTTTTTACATAGACTAGATACATATATATATGTGCAGTAAAAGGATGAACCGATGTGTTTGTTAATGAACCATCGTATCCTTCTACAAAACAGTTTCAAGGTTTTAAAAGCTGCACAACAGACCCTTCTAACTTAATACAAATACATATGTGACTCAAACATACTTTATACTATTTACATACTTGACCCATAACTAGTAATAAATAAAGATCCAATAATTAAGTGGATCAGTAGGCTAACAGGTGCCACAGTGGATGGACTTTATTTTGCTTTAATTTTTTTTGAAAGGAAAATTTCATTAAAAACACAAGCGAGAAAAAGAATCTCCAAGACGGAGAAACCCACTCGCAAAAAACCACACATTACATCACATTAATACATAAAGAGTTCCATCCTTTCCAATCTACCTCCCCCTCTTACCCCGGTTCTTGTACCAAAGATAACCCAAGGCTTTAACATCCGAAACAATCTTAGTGACGTTGACTTCAATGTTGTCGAATCTTTTCCGGTTCCTTGCTTTCCAAACACACCAACACGTCAACACGATCACCCCATACACTATTTGTTTCCGCTCTTTGGGACCACCCATCGTAGACGCCAAGTTGATGCTTTCACCCTTCAAATCCGGAGTAATCCCGTGATTCTGCGGAAGTGGGGTACCAATGGGCATTGCATCTGACATTTGGAATCGGCTCAAAATGTCACCAACATATTTTGTCTGATGGATGAATATCCCAGACTCGGTTTGTTGAACTTGTAGGCCCAAAAAGAAATTCATCTCCCCCATAGTGCTCATTTCGAACTTTTCCTGTATAACACGTTCGAATTGCCTGCACAAAGAATCATTAGTAGAACCAAATATTATATCATAGGTTTACCAATAGTCTTAAGCACACATATTTGGCATATGGTTTATAGAGTGTTCAAGTACTTTAGAAACGTTATAGTTAGTTGCAATTGATCATCAATGGAAATTGGTCACCAGTTGCAACTGCATATTAGCTACAAATACGCTTCAGTTGAAACTTTGTAGCAATGGTAATGGCGAAAATAACTATCACTCGCACTTAAGTTACCATTGATGGACCAAGTTCGCACTTATATGGTTCCACTGATAAATTCCGCTGTAATTGTCATATGTTGCATTCTTTCACGAAGGGTTGCAATGTTTCGCCCAATCATTATGTTGGTTCAACCCCTATATATGGGAATCGTCTAGTGTGATTTCAGAATCATCATCGAACACATGAATTTTAACCCAAAAAAAATGAAAAATCTTACTTGTTCTTTGAAGTACACTTTGGTCTTATTTGGTTACTGATTTCGTGTACCTATGAAATACCTTAATCTGAAACAACATTATACATGATTTAGAAAGCTACGCAAGATGTCTTATTGAAATACAAAACTTGCTTCACACATCTTTAAAACCTACTTCTAAATCTACACTAGTATTAATCGTATGATTTGAACTTTCAATCACTTCAGGAGGAACGTTTTTACTCCACACCTTAATTCCACTAGATTACAAGCCCTTTGGTGAGAAATGAAATGCATCCGTTTGTTATATAGAATATCATATAATATATTCGCTAACTACTCATAGTCAGGGGCGGAGCTAATGTGTTAGCATGGATAGTACGGGCTATGGCTCAACCCCGGCTTCGTAGTGTAAAAATAACCCTCAACTCCGTCTTCGTTATACAAAGGATACCCCTGATCCAAAAAAAAAAATTGGGATACCCCTGAATTTTTGGACTAGTTCTGCCAGTGCTCATAGTATATGATCTGGAATATCTATCAACGTGAAATAGATATTCATATACAACCTAGTTAGATTTTAAATTAAAAAAAAAAAACCTTTAGATGTAACTTAATGAATCCCTAATAATATATCTATAAATACAACTATGGATTAACCTTTTTTGGTAACTTAGGGCGTCATTATTGTAAATATATATATTGATCTCAGCATGCATGCATTTTTTTGCTTCTAAACGAACAGTGATTATCTACTATCCTATGATAGTGCACTTGATCTTGTGACTTGTGAGGCATGCATGATCGATTTTGAATATTTAGGAATGACAGTAATGTTGGAACCAACGTGAGAAAGTGGGAAAAGACGGGCGGGGTGGTTATGCTACTTGGTTGATTATGAATCATCCAATCTTCACCTGATTTTTACGTAAATGTGCAGTCATCTTCTTTTGAATTTTTATCGCCTGCTGGTATATTATTTTGCTTCCAATCTACTCAAACTAGATCAACAGTGGTGGTGATTCTAGATGTTTCTATATATTATCAAACTATAAATTTGTAACATATTTAGGCATATATAGGTGTTTTAAGGCATACAAATGTTGTACTCAAATCATTTGTAAGTTTTTCAAAAAAAAAAAAAAAAAAAAATTTGATATTACATTTTTAACCTAAATCTATTTGACTTTTTACTTTTAACCCAAAAGTTTTTATCTTTTACAATTTAACCTCACAACTTTTTTACAACGTTGTTCCCCACACTTTTCATATTTGGCAGATTTTCGTTTTACGTTTCGTTTTAAATTTTGCGAGTTAACACGGCGTAACGTGTGTGTGTGGTTCATAGTTTTTACGTTTCGTTTTACGCTTCGTACTAGATTTTGCGAGTTAACACGGCTCAACGTGCGTGTGGGGTTCAACGTTTTTACGTCGTTTATTTTTTTCTCGTTTGACAGGTTCGTTACAATGCGCGGGGTCTTAAATCGACTTAATTATTATTTCTATGTTTTACGTTACAATCTAATTTTTCTTCGCATTAGCACACCTAACTTCGGTATTGGTTGTCGTTGGCGGTGGTTTGACATTCGTGCTATTCGACACAGTTTTACGTCGCCACATTGCAGCGGGTGGTAAATCTAGTTGTATTTCAAAAGATACTAATAATAATAGTAATACTAATAATAATATGTATATGTATTTCATTTCAAGGGCAGAAAAGGTCAGTGCCGACGCTTGCGTTGCTTCATATTGTCTCAATTTGACATCATGTTTAGAATAAATAGTGTGGAATGAATATATAATAGCCAAGTTTCAACCAACGAAACAAAAGCCAGATACATATGGAAGGGTAAAAGTCACCTGTCTAATTAGGAATCTCATCTTCACCTAATTTATGTAAAAAGTTGTATCATCGATGTTCGATTTTGTGAAATTTCATAATCATGGGCATCTCTTTACTTGGATTTAAGTGACTTCAGAAAAGAGTCTCGTTTGGTCTCTACAATGTCTATATAAAGAATTATTACCAATTGCTTTATCTGTTTTTCTAACAGCAAAATATAAATATAAACATAAACATAAACATAAACATAAACATAAACATACACACTACAACAAGAACAACCAAAATTACAAGAAATAATTGGTGGGAGACTCCATGTTCTAGTGGCAGACTCATAAATTTTTTTCATAGGGTCGGAAACTTTTTAGGATCAATTGACTATCGTTACATAATTCATTTTTCAATCTGGTTCCGGTGAATGGGTCACTTTAAAGAAAGATGAAAACCAAATTGAATATCAGATACATAATAAAAGTACGTTAATTATCATTAGAGATTTATAATACGAAGTCAATATTTTGAAATCTAGTTAAATAATCTACGAAAAGATTATCATCCGCCATTTTTTCGATATAACAAATATGATTGGCGTTTAGAATACAAAAGGTACTCCGGCTAACCAAAACATTGGCCAGATCGCTGTTGAAATTTCTTATGGGTCAATTTCAAAATTTTACAGGGGTTATTTCAAAAGTTATTGATAGTCACTAGAGATAAATCACATATATAGTAGGAAAAAAAACCAACTCGAGGGATGATACTGACCCGTGTCTACTGATGCCATGTTGACACACAAATGTTTTGATGCTTTGACCTATGTTTAATCCAAGAGAACTTATATTATTTTTACTAGGGTAAATTACACTTTTCGTCTTTTATGTTTGTAGCGAATTGCAGTGGATAGCCTTTAACTTCATTAATTATAGTCACAATCCTTTATTTGGAAAACTCATTACACCTTTCGTCCTTTAGCACTAACCTAGTTAAAATTTTTAGTTAACTATGGCATGTGTCTTGCACATGAGGGCAAAACAGTCATTCAATATACAAACATAACAAGAATTTCAAAATTAAAAAACTTAAATAAAAATCCATAAAACCCTTCTCTCTCCCTCTCTCTCACTCTACATCCCTCTTTTATAACCCACTCTCTCCCCTGTACTCTCTCTTTCTACATCCCTCTTCTACAACCATCATCATCAGCCATTTACACCATAAACCGTCATCAGCATCATCACGTTTGCTTGTTTACAGGCTGCCACCACCACCCTTTCATGAATGTGCCGATTTGACCTTAGTTGAAATAACAGGAGCCGTCGTTGACCTGCTATTCAATGATTTGACGGCGGTGTGGTTGCCTTTGTGCACCGACGATGGCTTTGACCATAGTGTTTGGCCACCGTGTGGGTCTTGTAATGAGATTAGAGGGGATTGAGAGTGAAATTGGGTGGGGAGAGAAGGGTACTGAGAAATCAGAAGAAGTGCCTTATAACAGGCTCTATTTGGATTCTGTTAATGATGTTTGGGCAAAAGATCTAGACGGAATCGATATGGTGGTTTTGTCAATTGGTCATTGGAATCTTCATCCGGCGATGTTTTACTACGGCGATTCACTACTAGGTTGTCTCTCTTGTAATGATAAGAACCATACTCAGGTTGGATTCTATAATGTTTATGGGATGGCATTCAACACTACCCTTAAGGTGTTAGCCAATAGAAGAATAAATGTGATTGTAACCAGTTTTTCGCCCGCCCATTTTGAAGGTGATTGGGATTCAGTAGATGGTTGTAGAAGAGGGATGTAGAGAGAGTACTGGGGATATAGTGGTATCTAGAAGAGGGATGTAGAAAGAGAGAGAGGGGGGTTTATGGATTTTTATTTAAGTTTTTTAATTTTGAAATTCTTGTTATGTTTGTATATTAAATGACTGTTTTACCCTCATGTGCAAGGCACATGCCATAGTTAACTAAAATTTTTAACCAGGTTAATGCTAAAGAACGAAATGTGTAATGAGTTTTTCAAATAAAAGATTGTGACTGTAATTATTAAAGTTAAAAGTTATCCACTGCAATTCGCTACAAACATAAAGGACGAAAAGTGTAATTTACCCTTTTAACTAATGTATATGTTAAATAAATCTAAAGTACCTTTTTCTATCTCCTTGAATGTGTGTGTATATATATTAAATGAGTAATATAATTAATGATTTTGATTCTTGTTGCTTAGCTAGTATTGGAGCCCGCGCTTCGTGGTGGGGTTGTAGGAGGGTACTGCCGAGGATGTATTTGTTACATGATATATCGATGAGTTATTATAGACCATACAAACTTTAATCTAAACAACGGTAAAATAAGCAATCAACAGGGTTAAGTAAACATGTCTAGAGTTAAAAGTTAGTTTTAAATATGATAAGGTATATAAAAATTATAATTAAATTTGTTACCTTCTATATTGAAAGGTTAATATAGATCATATAGTCTTTAATCTAACGACGATAAAGATAAGCAAGCAACATGAATAAGTTAAAAGAACAATTGTTTTTTAAAAAAAAATATTAAACTTCAACGGTCGTATGATAACTCTATTAAAGTTCAGGGTCGAAACGTAAATCATTTATAGAAAAAGAATTATTATTAAATTTCCGTATGATAAATCTGTTAAAATTCACCAGTATGCATAAATCGTTTATAAAAAATATTAGAGCTCAAAGGTTGTTTAATAACTTTATTAAAGTTCTGAGTTCGAAATGTAAATCAGTTTAAAAAAAAAGACAACAATATTGTAGCTCTATAATTATAAATTAAAGTTAAAATGGACCAAATAAACATTTACTATTGTTCACAATTGGTTTTGTTAGAGTATACAATTATCATATTCATAGTGTCTTTCATTCCAATTTTGAATGCCCTAATTCAATTTCAGTTTGATAAACTAACACAAAGTTACATACTATTACATCCGTATTATTTATCTTTAACTAGTAGTAGTTTGCGTTATGCGACGGGAATTCGATCGGTAGCGATTCGATTTGTTACGGTACTAACACTCACTATAGCAACTGAAAGTCAAAACTAAAGTCTTTATATGCGCAAAAAGATATCGTCGCGTGTCTTACATTGATCGAAAACCTTAAAAGAGAATATTAATACCGATGTTCTGTCGAAATCAATTTTGTTTGTTAAGGTGGCGACATGGTACCAACACTCCTATCAATTATATTTGATCTCGAACGACATAGTTGGAATTTTATTACCAATTTAATTATATTGTTAGAATGACGAAAAAATGTAAACGATGGTTACTCATAACTTTGTAACAAATTATATTATATTATATTATTAGAATGACGAAAAAGTTAAACCATAGTTATTAAAGGCGCATAGGCCTCACCTGGAGTCTAGGTGCAAATCGCAGAAAAAAAAAAAAGTAAGGGCCTAAGAAAAAAAGTGCACAATAAAAAAATTTAAAATATATTATGTATTAGAAAAATAATATTATTCTTCAAATAAGATAAATAAAATCTATTATATAGCATACACAATACCAAAAATTCTAAAATATTAGTGTATTTGTGTTGAAAAGTAGTTTTCCTAAGATAAAAAGAAATCTGGTTGGAACCTTGCCGATGGCTTTTAACAACTGTGGCTTAAACGACATCACTTTATACAAAAAGAGAACCAAGTCGTGTAGTAGTTTTGATAACATGTACGTTTGTAATTTGATCACGTGTACATTGCCATTCACAACTCGGTTTTAAATAAATTTTATATGGAGATGAAAATAAGAACGTTATAACGACATACCCAAAATTTTATAAAATATCGTGTTTGGAAAGTTATAAGACCAATGGGTATGGTGAGGCTCATCCCCACGGGGATGAGCCTCCACGTAGGCGGCTCATGGGGGATGAGCCTCCATGCTTTTTGAGGGGGATGGAGGATGAGCCTACCCCACGTCATTATTTTATAATTTTTTAAGTGTTTTTTTTATTAACTTAATATTAAATTTATAAAAGTTAAAAAATACAACATAAAACAACATAAATAAAGTCATTTCATAACATAAAAAAAATTACATTTCCTAAAAATAAAAAAAATAAAAAAACATTTCCGAAAAATAAAAAAAAATTACATTTCCTAAAAACATAAAAAAACAAAAAAAAAATACGATACGATTAAAAAACTAAACAACCTACGACGTCCATTTTTTCTTCACATCTTCTTTCATCCTCCGATAAACCTCGCGTTCATCCTCCCGAACCGAGTCGAGATCCAACCTCATAATCCTAAAATCCTCCGCTCGATAATAGTCGGCCGACACGGTTTTCTTGTGAGTGTATTTTTCGGTCGCGAACTCTTTGAACGAACGGAATTCGTTTATCAAGTCGTCCATTTTTGCCGATGTCTTCGAGCCGCCCCCTCCACCCGAGTCGCCCCCTCCACTCGAGCCGGCCCCTTTGCGCTTTCCGGCCGCCTCTTTTTTTGCTTTGTCCCTCCCGGTGGGACGTTCCGACTCGTGAATGGGCAACACGTCCTCGTCATCTTCCGGGTCGTCGTTTATGTCGATTTGACAACGACCGGTGGAGCCTCCCGCACTATAACTTCCGGACTCGGAAGTTTTAGTCCGTTTGGCGGTTGCGACCTCATTTGGAATCGGCATCCATTTTTGTTCTTTCCTTACAACGTTCCATGCTCGGAAGTGCGGGAAAGGCTTTGAATTTTGAGAGTCCCACTTAGCGATAGCAAGGTTAAGAATGTCCGCCTCGTTACTCCCGCTAGGAGGACAAGTGTAAATTTGGTTATAAATTGCGTTAAAGTTATTGATGACCTTGCTCATTTTACGCCACTTGCCCGAGACGGCTTCTACATCACGATCCGAGCCATGCTCCATAAGCTTGTGAAATTTAGCCGTTGTCTTCTTCCAAAAACTACTACCCGTTTGATTGTTTCCTAAATTTTAAAAAATAATGCATTAGTAAAAACAAAAAATAAAAACTTTTAAAATTTAAATTAAAAATTGAAACTTTGGTTCATACCGACTATCGGGCAAGTAGAGGACTTAGCAAACGCCACTGCTAGCGCCTCCTCCTCTACTTTCGTCCAAGGTCTCCCCTTTGCTCTCGAACCGCTATTTGGCGCGGTTTCGGGTACGTTTTCAACCTTCTTCCACTTCCCCTTGTTTTTTTTTCGGTTGAGCTCTTGCGGTGGCGATTCGGGGACGACTTCTTCATCATCATCATCGTCAAGTTGAACCGGTTGGGAAGTTGGCGGTTGCGATTGGAGTTGTTCAAATGAGTTGCGTTGCATGATTTGTTGTAGTGCTTGGTATTGTTGAAGTTGTTGAAGTTGAGACATTTGTGAAAATGCGTTGGGTGTTTGTTGGAAACCCGAAAAAGGAAATTGCGGAGCCCCCCACGAATGATCCATATTCGGAGTGTAAGCGGGAGTCGAAAAAAAAGTTAGGTTGGTTCGGGTTGTGATTATTCGGGTTGGGGTTGTTTGGGTTGGGGTTGTTTGGGTTGAAAGGATTCATGATTAGAGAAAATGGTATAAAAAATATGGAGTGTTTTTTTATAAAAAAGGAAGAGAATTGGAGAAGAATGGGAGTAGAATGGGATAGAATTGTATAAAAATGGATGAGATATAGGGTATTTAAATTGAAAAAGGATTTTTTTTTTTTAATATAAAGAGCCATTACAAACGGCTATGTTCAAACAAGTGGGGCCCCGTCTGAATCGGCTGTGGGGAGCCGTTTGGGCCGAGTCGAACCGGAGGGGGGCGGTGTGGGGGACCGGCGCCGGTCCTAGCCGGGGCTAGCCGGCCCCCATACCCTTTAGTCTAAGTAAAATAACAAAATACGATTTAGATTAAGAGTAAACTGCCATTTTGGTCCCTGTGGTTTGGCCAGTTTTGCCACTTTAGTCCAAATCTCAAACTTATTACATCTGGGTCCCTGTGGTTTGCATTTTGTTGCCATTTTGGTCCAAAAGTGAAATTAGACAAGATTCCCCAAATTAAACCTGATGTTTTGTCCTTTTCCTCAGGGGTATTTTTGTCATTATAGGTTTATTATAACTCATTATTAATTAAAAATAATTAATCTAAATAAATCTAGTTTGAGCCTATAAAAGCAAGTCATCTTCCCCAAATACATAACAGCAAATACCCTAACATATCGCTTCTTCGTTGCTGGTGCCTCACGGATACACTCCTCTCACTCTCCGATCTCTGCGTCCTCCAATTATACAAAAACACACTATTAACATTACCATTACTACCGTTAACATTACTCCCAATAACCTCTTCAACACTGTAACCAGAAGTGTTCCTATAATGGTGATTATAATGACCGATGGATCTAGAGGAAGCAAGCGGTGACCTCCGTGAAGAAGTTGTGCCCGGATCACTCAGCACTCGAGCAGCTTTCTTGATCTGAGTCAACTCCTTCTTCAGATGCAGATTGCTGGGATCAACAAGGGCGCCACTATAACTACTGCTTCGATTCGCAGACATTTAGTGTGAAAGTTACAGATCTGATAGATTGCATAAACTACGTATGTAGGATTGATTGAAATTAGGGTTTGGAGGAAATGAAGGTCGAATTTGGGAGGGAAAAGGGGGATTTTTTCATTGAAATTGAAGAAAAAAAGGTTGATGTTGGTTGTCAACAGTAAGTCCCCTTCATAGAGATTATACTCATTTTTTGGTCCCTGATTCACCTTGCTTTTTGTCCGACTGTTTTCATTTTTATTTTTCTAAGTAAACTGCCATTTTTGTTTTTGTTCTTCTGCGAGTAGATCGACAGTGGTGGTCTGTGCATGTAGAATTAGGGTTTGTGTTAGGGTATTTGTTGGTTATGTATTTGGGGAAGATGACTTGCTTTTATAGGGTCAAACTAGATTTATTTAGATTAATTTTTTTTAATTAATAATGAGTTATAATAAACCTATAATGACAAAAATACCCCTGAGGAAAAGGACAAAACATCAGGTTTAATTTGGGGAATCTGGTCTAATTTCACTTTTGGACCAAAATGCAAACCACAGGGACCCAGATGTAATAAGTTTGAGATTTGGACTAAAGTGGCAAAACTGACCAAACCACAGGGACCAAAATGGCAGTTTACTCTTAGATTAATTCTCTTATATATTAATAATACAATGATTTGAACAATAAAAGTTATAATAATATATATTGTTTTTTTAATAGTTTTATTATCTTCTTTACTTTTTAAGTTAGATAAGCTTTTGTCAACCGGTACTGGTATCAAAAATACCAGTACAGTTATCGATACATAAAGGTAAAAACCGACACCAGCCTGGTACAGAAAACACCAAAAGTCGGTATCGAATTGATTTTGAAAATCTTTTAGTTCGGGAAATTCGGTACTGCTACCCGGTACCATTTGCTTATCCCTAATCACATGTGTCATATGAACAACAACGGTATCGTGCAACTTTTTTTTTCTTCAACTTTTAATTAATGATTTCTTTTTTTAGTTTCAGGGGTAGGAATGAGCTCGGTGCCAACCAATACCGAATCGGTACTGGTACCGAAAATACCAATTACGGTACCTGTATATGAAGGTAAAAATCGGTAGCGAACCGGTACCAGGAACGCCAAAAGTCGTACCGAATTGGTACTTAAGATCTTTCGGTTCGGAAAATTCGGTACCGGTACCCAGTATCATTTGCTCATTTCTGACCACAGATTTCATACGAACAACATTATTACCATACAACTTTTTTGTTGATTTTCTTTTGGTTATCTTTTAGTGTTTTTTTCATGATTTCTTTTTATTCTTGTCAGCGGTTTCCGTGCGCAACGCGCTCGTAGTGATTTTAAAACACATGTAAACACAGACTAAACAACAAAAGACGTTCGCGCGACGATAGTAAAAAAAAAACTAGTTATATAGAAAATTAAGTATAGAAAAAAAAAAGAAAAAAAACAAACAGATTGTAGCCTCTAAAATAATGGCATAGAAAACCAAATAGAAAATATAAAAGGAAAATTCAAAAAAGGAATCCAAAATGAAACGAATACATACAATAAATAAAAAAAACCATAATTATTATAATTAAATTCGTAAAGTTATAAAATAATATGGCCAAACTCAAAGGATTCAATAGTTGAACGGTGCTCAAGTTATTATTTAATATATATATATAATAATTTAGAAAATATCGTGATTATAAGAAAAACGAAATGGCGATTGAGATTGCATAGAAAAAAAAAACAGTGTGACAGTCTAAACTTAATAATGGCATTCGAAATGACATAGAAAACCAAATACAAAACATAAAAAAAAATTAAAAAATCTAAAATGAAATGAATATATACAACAATAAAAAAACATAACTATTATGGTCAAATTTTTAAAATTCTTAGTCTATAGGTTCTCAAATTTTCTTGGATCTTGACAAGATTCACAATCTAATCAAGAGTGTGAAATCCTCTTGATCAGACAAAGACAAAAAACGAGTAAACTGCTACAATTACGAATCACTTTCAAACCGGCATTCTATTGATTATCTAACACTAGATTTACAATTAATTCAATACCTCTCTCTCTCTCTCTCTCTCATAAACCCTTTTATAAAACATGTTTATACACTACATGTATGCGAATTGGGCTTGGTACTAGGCTATACTTTTTTTCAAGCCAATTACAACTCTAAACTAGCTAACCATCATTACATGATGCTAAGCCATTACAAAATATTCAAAGACTAAACTATCAAGCTATTGTCACATAATACGTACCAATAGACTCCACTGACAATAACTTCATAATGTAACTTTATCTTCAAACATCTTGCGGCCTTTTGGTCTTTGCATAGCTTCAGCTACAAATAGTTGTTGACATCAATAGACTCCCCCTTAGCTGATGCTTCTAATCTCCAAAATTCTTGTTCGTTGTAGGTCAGTGAACTAGTAATCTATGATTAAACAAACGAGTTGAACGTCTTCCATATCTTGTTGCAATGTAGTAGAAGAATCCTACCATGCATCTTCACTATCTGCACTTCACCTAAAATTTGCACTCCACTTGAGTTTTACACTTCATTTTGATAACTGCATCAATCTGTTTAGAAACACAAGCAAGTATCTCGAAAAACCCATTAGTCTTTTTCACATTATAGATAAACCAATATTTTATCTCTATATGCAAAAACAACAAGTTGTCAGTTCAATATGGGAGACCTTTCAAAAAGAAAATATTTTTGGTATTTTTGATATTTTTCAAATCAACTAAACAAACTCAAAAATATTTACACTGCATCCTTTTTTGTGAAAATCATGTGCAAAAAGATCATATCAGTTTTGTTAAACTATTACACACTATCAGTTAATTTTCTTAATTAATTCTATGAAAACCAGTCCAAGATGATTACCAATATTGTTTATCCAATAAAAGACATGAACAACTTCAAATACCATGACAACGTCATACCATTCGTGAATAGGTATGTACTTCTGTACAATCAAAAGGACCAAATGTTTATGTCCAACAAGGGTTAGGAAAATACCATGCATTTTGCACTTTGAACGACTCTCTAGGAAAGTTTCTTTATTGCTTTTTTTTTTTTTTTTGCATTTCAACTCTTTTAAGATATTCAGGACTGTGTCTAGGTTTGCATATATCTAGATGCAACAGAAGAACAACCCTTACATCTGTGGATGAAATAACAGTATAAAGACCAAAAAACTCGAATTTTAGCAATCTATCAACACAAGATTTAAGGTTATAAAACCATATGCGCAATGTGTTACACACTTGGTATATAGTTTGTTATGTTTATATCACATAGTAAGTTGATTATTCCATGTTTCTTGCCTACTGGTACATCGCATGATACAGCTATTATCACACCTTAGAAATTTTAGTTTTCGTTTCAGTGTAACAATCTAACCTGCTGATGTACTATCACTTCTTCTCAATCACACCATGATATCTCTCTTTTTTATAATGGTTTAGGATTTTTAAAATTTTTAACTTACCTCCCCTAAACACACGCACTATCTACAATCTTTTTCGCTTAGGGAAATTTCTCCCCTAAATTTTTGTTTTTAAGGAGTAAGTTTAAACTTTACAGAAATTTAACACAAACAGACTCCTACTTAAACCTAATAAAAAGTTTTTCAACATGAAAATTAGAATAATCATTATCAATCACAGAAGTAAATAATTCGTTACCATTTGTAACCTACCATTCACCTCAGATGTTTTACAGGAACAATCACTGTTAAACATATCAACGGTCCTCCTTAGTCGTCCTGCACTTACTCAACAACTTAGTTAGAAAGTAGAACCCAAGCCTTGATCGTCTTGGGTCGTCCAAAATCATCAAAAAATTGAAATTCTTTCCAATATCCATCACACCTTTCAGGTGTCTTTGATATATTCCTTTTTGTTCGATGAGATCTATAGTTTCACTAGGTCTTTGAACATGAGAGTTCCAATGAACTACTGGATTTGCAGAATTTTGTAAAAAAAATTGGTTTCACTAGGTCTTTGATCATGAGAGATCTATACCGATTACCATACCCAGAATTTTGTAAAAAAAAATTGGATTAATTTGAACATTTGAGTTACTAAAACCCCGATATTCGTTTCTATGAATTTTCGATTACCAAAAGCCTAGTATCGATTTTAATGTCCAATTTTTTATTTTGAAACTGATTTGATTGACCATTAAAATGACTAGATTTTGGAAAAATGCTTCTCTGTCTATTAAATCTTCTTGATGTTGAAGGTTTAGGTTGAAATCTAGGTTGATTTGTTTGACAACTTGGTTTGACATTATTTGTATCAACTTGATTCTCATCCTTATTGTCTCATCTACATTCTTACCGGATAACAACTCACTACATGTCCTTTATTATACATTCAAATTTATTTACGTTTCGACATAAAAAAAATTATGGAAATGAGTTGGGACAAATATAATACGTTCTTATGCTTATTATTATAGGTAGAGGATCCTGTAAAAAGTGCTCAAAGTGTGAGAAGTGTATTATAACACTATATATAATACTATATAACACCATATAAACACCGTATAACAATATGTAACACCATATAATACCATATAACACTATGTAACACTATATATCATTATATAACAAATATAACACTATAGGTTGTCTGATAGCATGTCTATGATAGATGTATAGTGTTATATTTGTTATATAATGATATATAGTGTTACATAGTGTTATATTGTATTATATGGTGTTACATATTGTTATACGGTGTTTATATGGTGTTATATAGTATTATATATAGTGTTATAATACACTTCTCACACTTTAGGCCCTTTTTACACTATCCTTACCCTATTATTATATACATTTTCCATTGGTCTACGTTTTGACGTATTTTTATTTCAAAAATGAATCGGGTCAAATATAATGTGTTTTCATTAGACGATATAAATTTGAATCACTTTACGTTTTGACACCACCACAATGCGTCATAACTATTTTCTTACGTGCTTATTTTTATGCACGTATCGGTATAAATTCAAGTTAGTCTATGTTTTGACATAAATTACAATAAGCAAGTTGTGTGAATAGTATTTTCATCCTATTGGTTTTTTGTTTGTTTCTTTATTTTTTTCTAGGACTTTATTATTTTTATATTTTACTTTTATTTATGTTTTATTGTTTTTAAGTTCTTTTTCATTAAAATTATATTTGGGACAACGTTTACCTTTTCATTTACAATTAATTTAAAATCAAACTGTCTTGTTGTCTAATTTAGATTTATATTTATAGTTTTTGAATGATGTAAAACAATTTGTCAATATTCCTTTGAGCATATTTCTTTCGGTTACTATACAAAACCAAAACAAATATCCATCGAAACCCGCAACGTAACGCGAGTAATCTTACTAGTTATATCATATTCATCCCAATCGTTGTTTTAAATTCTCATTTCAAACGTGCATATAGTTTAACGTGTCCAAAAGTTTATATAAAACTATGTAAATTGTTATTTATATATTTGTCTACTAGATTACTTCCTAGTATTTTACAAACGTGCCTTTTAAGATTTGTGCACCTAAATTTGCATCCATATTCATTTTTCTTTTATATTTATTCTTTATATAGTAATAAAGTTCTAAAAGACCTTAGATTAAAAAAATATACATCTTTAAACAAACAAACAAATTACTAACATAATTAAACTACAGGGATGTTCCTTGTCATATAATTACTATTTCATGTTTTACCTCATATCATATAAATTTAGATTAAAGAGTAAATGGTGGTATTCAATTTTAGTTTTAATTAAGAGATATCGAGTTGATCTATATAATTAGGTATTTCTTTAATAATTTTACACGAATATGAAAGTAACAAAAAAATAGATCCCGTAAATTAAAAATTAATGTTGGTTAAATGTTGTCTTTTTTAGGGATTTTTACATATTTCTCCCTCCTAAGAAGCTTTATTACATATTTCCCCAACTCATAAATTTAATTACATATTTCCCCTTCCTAAAGAAGCTTTTTTACACATTTCTCCAATCTCTAAATTTTTATTACATATTTCCCCAATCTCTAAATTTAATTACATATTTCACCTTCCTAAACCCCATATATTACATATTTATCCATTTCATTAAAAATACTCTTATAGAATTACTATTTTACCCCTAATGAGTTTATTAAATAAATAACTACAATATATTTCCTAGCCTTTTCTTTTTTAAATGTTACTTTGATAGTAATCAAGTTTTATAAGTATTACATTGAAATTACTTAAAGTTTTTTTTATTTTTTATTATTTATTTTAAGTTATCTGACTTTCATTATATGTTTCAATTTTTCTAAAATTTTAAAGTTATCTGACTTTAATTTAAAATTTTAATTAGACAAATGAAACATATATGAATTTTAATTACTACCGAGTGATTACCTTTTTTTCCCAATTTGACGCAAAGTGAATTAATACGAAACTTAGTTATTATTTAGTGAATAATTTTTATAAATGTTAAATAATTTTCTTCCTTTTACCGTCTATTTCAAGTTAATTTGATTTTCTTTTCACCAAAATAGTAACCAAAATTCGTATATGGTTCGTTTGCCTCACTGAAGCTTAAACATTTATAAAATTTTGCAAAAATTGAAACATATAATGAAAGTCAGATAACTTTAAAATAAATAATAAATAATAAAAAATAAAAAAAAAACTTTAAGTAATTTCAGTGTAATACTTATAAAACTTGATTACTATCAAAGTAACACTTGAAAAAGAAAAGGCTAGGAAATATATTGTAGTTATTTATTTAATAAACTTATTAGGGGTAATAGTAATTCTATAAGAGTATTTTTAATGAAATGGATAAATATGTAATATATGGGGTTTAGGAAGGTGAAATATGTAATTAAATTTACAGATTGGGGAAATATGTAATAAAAATTTAGAGATTGGGGAAATGTGTAATAAGGTTTCTTTAGAAAGGGAAAATATGTAATTAAATTTATGAGTTGGGGAAATATGTAATAAAGCTTTTTAGGAGGAGGAAGTATGTAAAAATCCCTATTTTTTATAATGCAAAATGTGTACATAGAAACTAATTAAACTGACTTTTATTTGATATAAGACTAAGATAATATAATTATAATGGTACTTAATATGAAATGAAATTCATCTAAAAGGCATGGTATTAAGTATATCTTTTTAGTTATCTGCCTTTTATTTAGTTTTACATTTATTTGTCTTTTATATATCATATAGCTAGTCTAGGATTAGTAGTGTATTACTTTATTAAATAATAATCCCCTAATTAGAGAGTTGGTTTAGCCTCGTACCATGTTTTAAATATAAATCATGTTTTATATAATCAAATATTTAATTTTAAAACATATACGACGGTAATGAATATCATATTGTGAGTTCCTCTAAAGCCAACATTATTAGAACCACCAACTCTTGATTTCGACTTTCACCATTTAGTAACATAACGCCAAATTCAAAAGAAAAACTTGCCATTACGTTTTACACACCACAAACTCGACATCTTCTTAGTAATTCAACCACTACCTTTTGGATGTATCTTGAGCACTAATTTTTATATCACTTTTTGTATAAAGCTTGTCTAGCATGTGTCATAATTAGGGCATGCTTTATAATAATAATAATAATAATAATAATAATAATAATAATAATAATAATAATAATAATAATAATAATAATAATAATAATAATTAAACACGATTATTTTTCAAATAAACTTATTTTCAAATAAAACAAGGGTGGTTAAACTCAGTAATGAATGAACACGAACAAGAAATCTCGTTCGGTAAGCGTTCGTAAACAGAGCATGAACAAGCTTGTTCCTTAATGAACGAAGCCTTGTTCATGTTTGTTCGGTTCGTTTACAGCCCTAGTCTTGAGTTATGTCCAATGTTGGATTCCTTTGTAAATATGGAAACGGATGTCTTGAGTTTCTGTCTAAAGTATTATTCATTGGGATAGAAATTATTCTTGTTTTGTTTAAGGATTTTTTTTCTTAGCCTTGCTAATATTTTTTTGTTGTTTGTATCGTTTAGGTAAAGCTCATGAAAAGGATGGTGAACAGATCAAGTGCTAGGGACAACACAAGGATCACATCTCAAATTTGGTTAATGTTTTTTGTAAATGTGTCAAAATAGGTATGGTACACAACTTAACAAATAACTAAACTACTTTGATTCCAACTTTTGTTGACTTGTGATCATTAAAATTTGAGCACATTTGTACAATGGTTTACGTTTTGTGTTTATAAAAATAGAAAAAAAATTTAGACCCAACTTTCGCAATCCAACTATGATATTGAGTCCTTTTAGAGGTGACATCAAATATGTATAGAAAGCTTTTTTTTTTTAGTTTTGTGGTGTCGATCTAATCTAAGGATGTCATTGTATATTTAGTTTCATTAGAATGGTAGGGTTTTTTTTTCCGAATGTATGGTTTGTGCGGTCTATTTCAGATGGGTAAGGTCAAATAAAAAGTTGATTTTGCTTAAGTAGGATAAGAAGGAATTTTAATATTTCATTTTTAAATTATTGGTTAAGATGAGTGTAAGGCTATTTTTGTAATAACCTATTTGTTGACTTTCTCACTCCACATGCATATCCCTCCCCCCCCCCCCCCCTCCTATTTTTAAGCATTCATAAGTTTTTCATGCAACATTATTTTTTTTTTAAATATTGCACTACAAAATCGAGTATCTTTTTATCTTTAATTTGAGTATCATATTGCTATATAACATATGAGATCTAAAAAACCCAAAATATTGTCTTAGATTTCTATGTTCTATAACATTTTTGTGTTGAATTTTTTATACTTTATATTTTTTTTGTCCTAGATTTTATTTTGTGTTGAAATTTTTGTGCTGATTTCTTTTGTACAAGATTTTTTGTATTGTATTTTGAGAAAACAAAAAGCCAAGAGTTTGTGTTTTAGAACCAAAATACTCTTTCATCCTACCTATAACGAGTGTCACATATCATTTCCATAATGTTTCTAATACTACTTAGGAAAAACCACTTTTAGTGGATCCTGCTTATCTATCTATTATATATAATAAATGAAAGTGATTTGGGCCACGTGTCACTTAATTAGGGCATACTCAGTTCTGTTTTCCCGCCCAACAGTACCACACTTCCATCCCTTTTATACTCCCTCCGTCTCCTTTTTTCTTTTTCAAAACCCTGAATCTGAATCTTCTTCTCCTTCTCCTTCTCCTGTACTATTCTCCTTTCTTAATCAAAGATCAAACCAAATCATCTCATCATGAATCATTCAGCCTTTGTAATTTTCATGTCTGATTATACCATGAAGAGGTAATATCTGGCTTTTGTAATTATCATCCCTAGCTATAGTTGCGAAGATTCTTTCATCTTCTTAGTCTGCAAGGTTCTTCCATTTGAGGTTTGATTTGTATGTTTATAGATCTGTGTTGATTTCTTCTTATTTTCATACAAAGTTTTAATTAAACCCTAATTTCTACTCGTAATCTCATCATATGGTTCCAGGGTTGTTGTCATCGATGGTCATCAAAGTTGAAATCCGCTTACCTGCGGATAGATTTCTGCCATGAACTGGTATGTTTGAATATGTTCAGAAACTAATGGTTTTTTCTTAACGGTAATGATATGAGTACAACATCTGTTGATTATTGATCTTTGAATATGTTCACCGATTATTCTTTTTGAAATTAGGGTTTCATTTGCTTGAGATTTGAATCTTCCGATTGTTGAAGCCTTTGAAGCCCATCCAATTAAATTTCCAGTTCCCGAGGTATTATTTGTTTGTAACAGCAGTGGTTCAGCATCTACAGTGGATTTATCATCTACAGTGGATTCAACATCAGGTGTTTGTTATTATTGTTTGATATTGTTTGCTATTGTTGTTTGATGTTGTTTACTATTATTGTTTGATGTTGTTTGCTATTATTGTTTGATGTTGTTTGCTATTGTTGTTAAGTAAGGTAAAAATGACCATTCTAATTACCTGAATGATATCCTTTTAATTTTAATCGCCCAACAAGTTTTTTGGTTTGTTTCTTTCATATTTCATTATGATTTGTATGCTTTTAGGGTTTGATTTTATATTGGTCATCACATTAATGGTGAGTACTCAAGAATATTGGTTGGTTTACTTAGTTTTATTTTGGGTATTTTTGGATGCGGTTGAAGGGATCATTTGAGTGAAATGAATGTTGATTTATCAGAAGATGCAGTTGAAGATATCTTAAATAAGGTAATAATTGCATTACATCCCTGTTAAAAAATAGAATTGATAAATTTAGGGAAAGTGAGGTTGAAAGATGTTAACCCAATAGTGGAGATCTCATTCTACAGTTTCGATAAATTAAGGGTATTCTCATATAATTCTTCCTAGATGCTTCCAATGAAGCGGCACTTTGGACATCTGTTGTCTTCAAACATCTATTATCTATTATCTATTTTATCTATTATATATAATAAATGAAAGTTATTTGGGCCACGTAGACCAAATCACTTTCATTTATTATATATAATAGATAGAATAGATAATAGATAATAGATGTTTGAAGAACAACAAATGTCCAAACTGCGGATTCTTTGGAAGTAGCCAGGAACCATTATATGAGAATACCCTTAATTTATCGAAGCTGTAGAATGAGATCCTCCACTGTTGGGTTATCATCTTTCAACCTCACTTTCCCTAAATTTATCAATTCTATTTTTCAACAGGGATGTAATGCAATTATTCCTCTCAATCAAATAGACTGACCCTTGCTTCCTCTCAAAGTGTTATGGAATGGTTATAACAGCTGATCATGCTAAGGACTGTTATAACTAACCACTGCTCCTTATAAAGACTGATGGACTTAAATACTGATGAGGCCTATCCACTGTTGAAGACAAATCCCTGTTAAAGTTCCATGTGCTAAGGACTGTTATAACTAACAACTGCTCCTTATATAATCATCGTTCCAGTATCATTGTTCCAACATCGTTGTTTCAATGAAGCTTCCCATCACACATCAACCTTTCAATATCGATGTTGCAGTATAATTGTTGCAACATCGTGAAAAGTTGCATGTGCTACCTTCTTTAATGGGAGAGTTGTAAGTTGAACGGATGATATGTATCTCTTCTTCTCAATACTCGGCATTTGTTCATAAAGGATAAGAGAAAACTGAAGCTCTCTCTAACCCATTTTCAGAAAAAAATTTGTTGATATGTGGTTTCCCTTGATAATGGTATGTGTTTTTGTTTTTGATTTTTACTGAAGTTTTGTTATCTGAGTTGTGACTAAATGATGATTGTGAATGATCTGCTGCAGATGATGATGATGATGATGATGATGATGATTGTTCTACGGTTGTTTCCAGTATCATTGTTCCAACATCGTTTAAAGTATGTGTGTTTTGCTACTCCAATTTTGAATTTTTTGTTTTTTTTTATTTTGAAGTGATATACTCTAATTCTCGCTTTATATTTTAGTCTAATCACAGTTGTTTGAAATTCATACAATCTGCTGCGGGTTATTATAGGTTTGTATTAAAGAAGCATAAAGTTAAATTAAACACAAAGAAATATTTTTAAATCTACATTTATAATAATTTTTGCTGGTGACTAAATGATGATTATATGTGACTCTGGGCAGATGATGATGATGTAGAAGCCGCAGTAGTACCTACTAAACGCAAGAAAGCATCTGCTATTGCTGTAAGATAAGATTTTATCTTACTAGAGTAATGGTCTTTCCTGCCTTTTTTGTATTAAAAGAAGCATAAAGTTTGGTTTAAAGCAGCTCTTTATGAACAAGGTTAAGTATTAAGTATATGAGGACAGGGATACTCTTCCACAGCTGAAGGAGTGTTTTCATGTACTGCATCTTGGTCTGTTCACGAGAGATCAGGTTTCTATAAATCCTGCTGTTGATGCATTGAGTACTTCCGTGGAGTTCATGGCGATTGTCGAAGATATACTTTGATGGAGTTTAAGGCTAAAAGCACTAAATTTTAAGCTAAAATCACTAAATTTTTGCTGTTAGGTTCGTAAATTTCTTAGTTTCGTTTTCTTGAATTCTATGTAATTTTGTAAAGTACAATAACAAACAGTGGTTTAAACATCTGTTTGCATTTTGGTCAATAGATAATGGAAACCCATGTTAGGTTGAACAGTGTTTTTAAGAGGAAAACAGTGTGAGAAGACAGTAGATCATATTAAGTTAAACATCTGTTCAGGGTTAAACAGATGTTTGGCCTTTAACAGATGTTTGGCCTTTTATATCAGAGGTTTGGACTTAAACAGTTGTTTGACCTTAAAAAGATGTTTAGCCATAAACAGATGTTTGACCTTAAACATATGTTTTACCTTAAACAAATGTTTCGCCTTCTGTATCAGATATTTGGACTTAAACAAATGTTTGACCTTAAACAGATGTTTGGTCATAAACAGATGTTTGGCCTTAAACCAAACATCTGTTTAAGGTCAACATCTATTTCACTATTGGCCAACATGTGATTGACTTTTGGTCAACATCTGTTTGAATTTTGGTCAACATCTTATTTTTTAAACAAGTACAAAATCCCAAATCACCCTATCATTTAAGTGCATTGAAGTAAAAGTGGAAATGATATTATTCATGTGGTCCTGTAGTGGTTTTGTTTGACCTCTAATATGGGTTCATGATCTAATCCGGTGATTTGAAGACATTGTTGTTTCATGTTTATACTAATAAATAAAAATCAAGTACACTTGGATGATTATTAAGCTCCTCATTTTGATTGTTTGGGTATAGCATTCTTGAAATTGGTATTTTTTTTGCAAACAGATGTTTATGGGCAAACATCTGTTTATGGCCAAACTTCTGTTTATGGGCAAACATTTGTTTAAGCTCAGACCTTTGTTTATGTTAACAGTGTTTATATGTAACAATGTTTTTCACATCAGTGTTTTATAGTCTGTTAGGTTGTTAGATGTTATCACCTCAGTGTTTTATATGTAACAATTTTTATGACATCAGTGTTTATATGTAACAGTGTTTATCCCAACAGTGTTTATATGTAACAGTATTTATCACATCACTTCATTGGTTTGATCTGTACTATAAATTGAACAGTTGTTTCATTTTTATACTAATAAATAAAAATAAAGTACACTTGGATGATTATTAAGCTCCTCATTTTGATTGTTTGTGTATAGTATTCTTGAAATTGGTCTTTTTTTGCAAACAGATGTTTATGGGCAAACATTTGTTTAAGCTCGAAGATTTGTTTAAGGCCAAAAATCTGTTTATGGCCAAATTTCTGTTTATGGGCAATCATCTGTTTAAGTTCAAACTTTTGTTTAAGTCCAGACAACTGATATGTAAGGCGAAACATCTGTTTAAGCCCCAACATCTGTTTAAAAGCCTGTTACAACCACTGTGTTGGTTGAAACATTTGATTGTTAAAAGTTATCCACTGCTGAAATACAACCTCTGTTTCTTCAATCTTCGTGTTGACCACTGACTTACCAAACATCAGTGTTTAAAACACTGTTGGGTATCCACTGATAGGAAAAAATAGCCACTGCTCACTTTTTTATTGTTGACATCCATTGATATTGACCATCAACGGTTTTCCTAAAAAACAGCCACTGCTCACATTTTTATTATTGATGGTGTTAATTAGTGATAGATGAAAATTATCAAATAAAAACTAGAATTACAATGAAATTACCATTTACCTAATCGTTACATTCCAATGTGATAAGAGTTCCTCCAACATTGTTTTCGTGATAAAATTTAAAGTTAAATTAAAAAATAAAAAAATACTTGATGACTATTTGTTGCAAATCAAATCAGTAATTAATGCTAATTTCTTGAGCTTTGGACATTTGAAATATGCAAAATGTGAATTTCAAACTAACGGTTATTATCTCTTAATTGAAGTTAAAATAAAAATTAGAAAAGTTATCATGACAATTGCTTTCAAATCAGATCACTGATAATATCAGTAATTTTGAAATTCAAAATATGCAAAATGGTAATTTAAAATTGACGTTCTCTTTTTTTTTTCCTACTTTGCATATCATTTCTAATATTTAATTAGTTTAATAAAGCAGGATATAAAGATATACACTACTTACCTTTCAGTTCCCAATAAACATCAGTTCCCAATAAACATCATGACAATTGCTTTCAAATCATATCAGTAATTACTGATAATATTAGTAATTTTGAAATTCAAAATTCAAACCATATATTCTTATCCTATAAATAAGATATAATTATCTGTTTTCACATTCAAATCTCGCTCGCTCATATTTGTGAGCGTATCTTTCTCTCTCAAATGCATCTTTCTCGTGATTCAGCCGCTAATTTCCGATTACACTTCTTTGTTCGAATGTTTGTTGATAATGTTTACATGTTATCGTTCCAGTATCATTGTTCCAACATCGTCGTTTCAATGAAAATTTGCATCCCACATCAACCTTTCAATATCGATGCTGCAGTATCATTGTTGCAACATCCTGAAAAGTTGCATGTGCTACCTTCTTTGATGGCAGAGTTGCAACTTCAACGGACGATATGTATCTTCTATCTTGAAAAGTTGCATGTGATATCTTCTTTGATGGGAGAGTTACATTGTTTGATTTTCGTTAAATCGAAAGTCAGGTTTTCTTGCGCCAGGAAGATTTTCTTCTTTTATAGAAAGTATAGATTCGTCCAATATCGTGAAAACTCAGATGTGCTACAACAGTTGAGAAGAGACCTTTGCATTTTAGGTTTGTTTCTTATTTGTGTTGTCAGTAATATAGAGTGCGGTGATAGAGACGTGCAGTTCATGGCGATGCTGAAGGACATACATCGAGAGGTTCAGCAATCGATGGAGTTGAAACTAAAGTTTCTTAATTCTTGCTGTTATTCTTAGATTTGAACTTTAATATTGTTCAGTATGTGATGTAATTATTGGACTTTTAGTTTTAAGGCCATGAATAAATGAATAAATTTAATTTTATGAATCTATGTTGTGTTTTATTTTTACTTATTATTTAGTGTTTCAGTAATATTTAGATTATGTTGATGTTGAATTTTGTCTGAACATCTGTTTGGTAAGTCAACAGAGGTTAATAGTGTCAAGGATTGGTTTGATGGTCAACCTCTGTTTCTTCATTCTTCATGTTGACCACTCACTGACCAAACATCTGTTTTTCAATCACTGTTGGCTATCCACTGATAGTTAAAAAATAGTCACGGCTCACATTTTTATTGTTGATATCCACTGATATTGACAATCATTGATTTTCCGAAAAAACATCCACTGCTCACATTTTTATTGTTGATGTGGTTAATTAATTATAGAATGAAATTATCAAATGAAAACTAGAATTAAAATTAACTTACAATTTTTCCTAATCGTTACATTCCAATGAGATAATGCAACGAGTCCTCTCAAATTAATAGACGGACACTTGCTTCCTCTCAAAGGGTTATGGTGTGGTTATAACAGCTGATCATGCTAAGGACTGTTAAAATTAACCACTGCTCCTTATAAAGACTGATGGACTTATTGACTCATGAGGCCTATGCACTGTTGAAGGCAAAGCCCTGTTAAAGACAAACACTTATGTACCTAAAGCCTGATCAACGAAAGGAAAACCACTGCTCAGTAGCAGCAGTGTTTCAGCATCTACAGCGGATTCAACTTTAATATTTATGTATCAGTTGTTCTTATGTAACAGTGTTTAGTGTAGCAGTGGTTCGCTATACTTTATCTCTCGAGACAAACCCTATACAAACTCAAAGACGAGCCACTGCCCAACATAAAAAGTGGTTCAGCATCAACAGTAGATATTCTATCTTTGTTTATGTTAACAGTATTTATATGTAACAGTGTTTATCACATCAGTGTTTTATACTCTGTTAGATTGTTAGGTTTCATATCACTGAGATGTTTATATGTAACGCTATTTATCACATCACCCCATTTTGATTGTTAGATTTCATATCAATGATCTGTACTATAAATTGAACAGTGGTTTAATCTTTATACTACTAAATAAAAATGAAGTACACTTGGATGATTATTAAGCTCCTCATTTTGATTGTTTGGGAATAGTATTCTTGAAATTTGTCTTCTTTTGCAAACAGTTGTTTATGGGCCAACTTCTTTTTAAGGTCAAACATTTGTTTAATTTCAAACATCTGTTTATGTCCAAACAGATGTTTAAGGTCAAATATTTGTTTAACTCCAAACAACTGATATAGAAGGTCAAATACCTGTTTAAGGTCAAACAATCTCAAAATAGTTAAAAATGATAGTTTTCACTAATCCTTAAAAGTCTGTTACAACCACTGATTTGGTTCAAACATCTGATTGTTAAATGTTATCCACTGTTGAAAGACAACTTCTGTTTCTTCAATCTTCATGTTGACCACTGTCTGACTAAACATCAGTGTTTCAATAACTATTGGCTATTCACTGATAGTTAAATAATAGTCATTGCTCACATTTTTATTGTTGACATCCACTGATATTGACCATCATTGGTTTTCCAAAAAAACATCCACTGCTCACATTTTTATTATTGACGGTGTTAATTATTGATAGATTGAAATTATCAAATAAAAACTAGAATTACAATTGTTAGGGGAGGATTTTTTTAAGATCAGTGATCCTCAATTACTGTTGGGCTTAAGGATCCTCAATTCTGTCTGAATTAGTGATCCTCAGAGAGTATTGTAGGATCAGGATCCAGGATCATCATAAGGATCCTTTTACTAACGATTGTCTGCTTTGAATATGATGTTGTTTTGCAGGAGTACGAGCTTGGACTTAGTCTTGGCGATATTCCTGGAGCATATTCCCTTTTTATTCCGCACGTGCATAACTAAAATGGACGTTATGGAGTTCGTGGAAGACTTGCATGAAATGCAGATAGTTAGTTAGATTAGATATTTTCTAAATTTAAAAGGGGATAGCGAGCTAAATTAGAACACTTGGCTATTTTTAGCTTAACACACACACTCGTAACTGCTCTCATCATCTCTCGACAGTTTACTTGGTGATTACACACTTTTTTGCACATTACACTATAGTGATCCTTGTAACTAGCTCGCTATCATCCCAAGTTGTAATACATTTTTGTTTAATCTGAGTTGGTGATCGGTAGTTTCCATCACCCGAGGTTTTTTATGCCGGAGATCAACTCTTGATCAAGGGCTTTTTCCTCGTATAAATCATTGTGTCATTTGTTCATTACATTTCTGAGTGATCCTTAGCATTGTTCATTGATTCAAGCATCACACATCACAACAGAAAGTTTGGTTGCATTATCTTAGCTTGATTTTTGACCAAAACAGTTTGGCGCCCACCGTGGGGCAATTGGTGCTTCATTCCTAAGAAGATTCATATTTTTGTGGTCATTCGATTCGTTACAACCAAGCAGATGGCTTCCTCAACGAAGAACACATCAAGCTCTATGCCGGCAATCAGTTCTTCACAAGGCGTTCCACCTTTGCCTCCACCACCTTCTGGATCCCAGAAGAATGCTGAAAATGCTGCGAAGAGACAAACCCCCATTTTCACAAAACCACCAACTTCTTCTGTTTCTTCTAATCCTACTACTAATGATCTTTACACTCTGATTTTGCAGATGAGGAATCACGCACAAGAGCAGGACAAAACCAACGAAAGGATCATCCGGGAGATCGCTGAGATCAAGAAACAGAAGAAGTCAGTGGAGGATCACTCTCCTCTGATGCCAAGGTCATTGAATTTTGACACTCCAATTGTAACTACTGAGGGGTAGTCCGTAGGACAACCCTTAAGTGGTATAAACGATATTAAAATCCCACATTTAATCGGGTAATTGTCTAGAATTAGATAACTATGGTTGCTTGTGTTTCAGGTACATTTGGGGCTTAAAAGTGTGGGAATGAAGCTTCGAATAGGCGCAAATGGATTGGAGATTGAAAGACGGAGAATAAATGAAAAAAAATCAATTATTGGTATGGAAGAATTAAGAGGATAGCATTATAGAGGACGAAATTACGAGAACGTAGGCGAAAACGGTGAAGAAAACGGAGTTGAAACGAAAAAGTTATGCTGAAAACAAAATTGCATGCTGAAGCCTACCGTAATTTACGGTAGCTACCGTAAATTACGGTAGCCCCCAGCATTTTTCTTCCACCGTAAGGCAGTAGAGACCCACCGTAAGCTATTCCAAGCCACCGTAAGCTACGGTGGCCACCGTAGCTTACGGTGGAGGCCAGCGAGAAATGTGTAACTACCCTAGTTTATGATGTTTTATTGTGTCTTTTGAAATCCAATCATGTTATTCGTTTAGTAACTGATTAGGGGGCGATTTTGGGGTGTTCCAAGGTGTTCTTGAGTGGTCTAAACATGGAGACTTTGTTTTTTATTCCATTGGACAAAGGTTTGATTGTTTTGACGATTCACGACACTATGAGCGGCTAGGTTTGCTTGGTGATCGTCTTGAGTGTAAGGTTTTATTTGTGACAATTATGTTTGTTCTTTAATTTCTGGAATATTAAACTATGCATGTGTTGTTAGTTTATTATGATGTTTGATTGGGTGTTTGTAAATTGTTGATGTATGTTTGATCATAGTTCTAAACCATACGTTCTTGGTGCCGTTGGCAATCGAGATATCATGGGAGGGATTAGGGTTGGACATATGTTGATTGGTCATCAGGTAACAACCTCGCGTTCTAGGAATCCGAGTACTTAGTTCCCTTTCATCACAAACAATTGATCTTGCATGAGCTATGTCTATGTAGTTCTTTCCAGTTGAACATAAACCTTGATTGTCACTTAAAACCTGAAACTCGAGATGATCACTATCCTCTTATCTTGTTACAAAACTTAACCTTGATTTGTAATTTAATTTAGTTTAATCTAGTAATTAAAACCAATCGCCAAAATTCTGAATTTACATTTCTTGCAATTTAGTTTGCTTTAGTTAATTTAGACATACATCAAGATAGCACATATTCCACAAACTCCCTGTGTTCGATACCCACTTACCGCTAGCTAATTAGTTGTAATTGGATTAAATTTGCGTGAGACCACGACAGCACGTCAAATTTTGGCGCCGTTGCCGGGGAGTAGTGCGCAACGTGTGTTATCTTGTGTATTAGTTAACAAAAATAAAAAATTAAAAAAATTAAAAATCCCAAAAAGATTTCTTTTATGTTCGTGATTTACACTTGGTAGTTGAGTTGTGTTGTGCAGGATGACAGAGCATTACACAAATTTTAGCTTTTCTACTTGTATATTGTGCGGAGGTCCACGTCATCCATGTATCGGTTGCCACGAGGCCCACTATAGGAGGGCACATGGAAAACCGGTGTCTTATGTTTCACAGGTTCCACCTCCATCATACGTTGATGATTATGAATTAGAAATGGAGGATGATTATTATTCGGATGGATATGATCGGGACAAGGATGTTTATTATGAGACAAGGACGGATGGTCTATGTTTTTGTTGCGGTCGCGATCACACTTATGATTATGATGTGTGCACGGTGTATTCAGAAAACCCAAAGTATTGGAATAGAAAAATGATGGATGCGCACATCTTAAGATCGTATCAGGAATATCGACAATATCATCCTGAAGAATATTCTAAGCCCGAGGGTGTTTATACTTATCAGACCGAGGAGGAGAAAGAGCTTGCTATATTGGAAGTGACTTTGTCCAAACTCGAGCAGTATTTATCAGCACCTAACCTTTCCGATGAAGATCGAATCAGCTGTTTAGTTTCTAAGTGTCAGAATTTAAAAATGAAGATAGAAATAGAACAACGCCTTTCACCATTACCTGATTATATTAGAGATTATTCTCACATGAAGGAGGAGGTTGTGGAGGATAATACCACACCAATGAGTCCTTTATCTGATGAAGAGTTACTGGTGGATCAGATGGTGTGTGCAGATGATGAGGCAGAACAGTCTGAGGAGATGAATATGTTTACCGAACCTCTTCCCATATCAATCATTCAAATTAATAAGTGTGGGGAAGAGGGTTCGAGGAAGAAGATGAGAAGGATGAAACTACAAGACATCAGGGTATACATCATGAAGTGGATTAGAGAAACCCGCAAGTGCAGTCTGAACATGCCAATTATACTGACAAACTTATGGAGATGGCATGTAAATTTCCGGGCATTTGTTGGAAATGTTTTGGGTAAGTGTGCATTGAGACCACCGTAACGCTTATCAGGTATGGTCTGGCTGAAGACCTTTAAACTTAGCGCTCTCGGGAGGCAGCCCGAGGATGTAGAGTATTGTATTCGTGTTTTGTTTTGTTTTGTTTTGGTGTTGTGTTTGTGTTTTGGCAAGTTACTACGTTTCAATCCTCGCGGATGCAATGATTCAAGTGTGGGGATGTTTGGTAACATCCCCGTTGAGATATCAGCGAATCCAAGAGATGTTTATGTTCCTGTCCGATTACCGCAGCTGCATCACTACCAACACTACTGATTTACTGATCAGGTTGTGTCTTGTTCTCATTTTGTGCACCTTTGTATATATTCATGTTTATGATCATAGTTGGGCGGATGGGTGGTGTTTAATGTGTTTGATGTGTTTATGGGTTGTGAAAGTTGGTGGTGTTTTTAGTTATATAAAAAAAAACAAAAAGAAATTTGGGTTTGAGTGGAAAAGCTACAATTGATGTTGTAGTGGTTTAAGCGATCTTCCCTTCAAAACCATACATTGGGGACAATGTATCCCAAGTGTGGGGATGAGGGGAAATTTTGAAAAAAAAAATTGTGAAATTTTTAAAAAATCAAGCGAAAAATTGTCCAAATTGAACAGTTGAGTATTAAATTGCATGACACACCGGCAACCCATATCCCCTTGTTCTTTCTTGGTGAGAGTTGAGCCACTACTTGAATTTATTAGAATACATTTTTCTTGATGAGAGTGGCAATGGGTGGGGGTGCATTAGAACTTGTGGTCGAATGCGGTTTGAGGCCTTAGCTTGATATGCATGTGAAAAGGATAAGGGCAATTAGGTAGCCTCGTCTTGGTGAGTGCGAGTGTGGGATTTGGGGGGGTTGGACCTCATAAATTATATATATGAGCTTGGTAGTGAGAGGGGCGGGGTTTGGACTTTAGTAGCCCATTTGAGCTTGAAGCCGATCATTTGTAACCCGTGCCTAGTACCTCTAAATTTAACCCGTATTTGACCCGGTCTATTAGTGTTGCATCTCGTATTAGTATGTTTATCTTGTTATGTTTGAAAAGAAAAAAAAAAAGAAAAAAAAGAGATATGAAAAGAAAAGAAAAAAAAAAGAAAAAGCAATGAAAAAAAGAAAAGAAAAAAAATGAACGAGATATTTGGTATATAGTTGTTTATGTTTTGTTTTCGTTAGAAATAAAAGACCGGGTTAAATCGTTAGCTTCTTCGCATATGTATTTCCATTTCCTACCCATTTGCCTTGCCATGTTACAACCTCTAAGTCCCTTTGATTCACGTGCATATTTAGCAAATCACTTAGGTGAAAGATCGATTTAATTACAAGCTTATTGTCGTGCAACCACCCGTTTGCTTTAAGTGTGATCTAGCTTATCTTTGCTAGTTATTGCTTGTCGCCGAGAGGAGAGTTTTGTGAGGGGTGTGTCATGTGCGATTTTAAGAAAGAGTTAGTAAATGTGGACATTTGTTTGCTTGGTTAGTGCTTGATCGCTTGAATAAATTGTGTTTTGTTGAACGGGTTGCTTGGGGCAAGCAGCGGTTAAGTGTGGGGATGTGACGGGTAGTCCGTAGGACAACCCTTAAGTGGTATAAACGATATTAAAATCCCACATTTAATCGGGTAATTGTCTAGAATTAGATAACTATGGTTGCTTGTGTTTCAGGTACATTTGGGGCTTAAAAGTGTGGGAATGAAGCTTTGAATAGGCGCGAATGGATTGGAGATTGAAAGACGGAGAATAAATGAAAAAAATCAATTATTGGTATGGAAGAATTAAGAGGATAGCATTATAGAGGACGAAATTACAAGAACGTAGGCGAAAACGGTGAAGAAAACGGAGTTGAAACGAAAAAGTTATGCTGAAAACAAAATTGCATGCTGAAGCCTACCGTAATTTACGGTAGCTACCGTAAATTACGGTAGCCCCCAGCATTTTTCTTCCACCGTAAGGCAGTAGAGACCCACCGTAAGCTATTCCAAGCCACCGTAAGCTACGGTGGCCACCGTAGCTTACGGTGGAGGCCAGCGAGAAATGTGTAACTGCCCTAATTTATGATGTTTTATTGTGTCTTTTGAAATCCAATCATGTTATTCGTTTAGTAACTGATAAGGGGCGATTTTGGGGTGTTCCAAGGTGTTCTTGAGTGGTCTAAACATGTAGACTTTGTTTTTGATTCCATTGGACAAAGGTTTGATTGTTATGACGATTCACGACACTATGAGCGGCTAGGTTTGCTTGGTGATCGTCTTGAGTGTAAGGTTTTATTTGTGACAATTATGTTTGTTCTTTAATTTCTGGAATATTAAACTATGCATGTGTTGTTAGTTTATTATGATGTTTGATTGGGTGTTTGTAAATTGTTGATGTATGTTTGATCATAGTTCTAAACCATACGTTCTTGGTGCCGTTGGCAATCGAGATATCATGGGAGGGATTAGGGTTGGACATATGTTGATTGGTCATCAGGTAACAACCTCGCGTTCTAGGAATCCGAGTGCTTAGTTCCCTTTCATCACAAACAATTGATCTTGCATGAGCTATGTCTATGTAGTTCTTTCCAGTTGAACATAAACCTTGATTGTCACTTAAAACCTGAAACTCGAGATGATCACTATCCTCTTATCTTGTTACAAAACTTAACCTTGATTTGTAATTTAATTTAGTTTAATCTAGTAATTAAAACCAATCGCCAAAATTCTGAATTTACATTTCTTGCAATTTAGTTTGCTTTAGTTAATTTAGACATACATCAAGATAGCACATATTCCACAAACTCCCTGTGTTCGATACCCACTTACCGCTAGCTAATTAGTTGTAATTGGATTAAATTTGCGTGAGACCACGACAGCACGTCAAATTTTGGCGCCGTTGCCGGGGAGTAGTGCGCAACGTGTGTTATCTTGTGTATTAGTTAACAAAAATAAAAAATTAAAAAAATTAAAAATCCCAAAAAGATTTCTTTTATGTTCGTGATTTACACTTGGTAGTTGAGTTGTGTTGTGCAGGATGACAGAGCATTACACAAATTTTAGCTTTTCTACTTGTATATTGTGCGGAGGTCCACGTCATCCATGTATCGGTTGCCACGAGGCCCACTATAGGAGGGCACATGGAAAACCGGTGTCTTATGTTTCACAGGTTCCACCTCCATCATACGTTGATGATTATGAATTAGAAATGGAGGATGATTATTATTCGGATGGATATGATCGGGACAAGGATGTTTATTATGAGACAAGGACGGATGGTCTATGTTTTTGTTGCGGTCGCGATCACACTTATGATTATGATGTGTGCACGGTGTATTCAGAAAACCCAAAGTATTGGAATAGAAAAATGATGGATGCGCACATCTTAAGATCGTATCAGGAATATCGACAATATCATCCTGAAGAATATTCTAAGCCCGAGGGTGTTTATACTTATCAGACCGAGGAGGAGAAAGAGCTTGCTATATTGGAAGTGACTTTGTCCAAACTCGAGCAGTATTTATCAGCACCTAACCTTTCCGATGAAGATCGAATCAGCTGTTTAGTTTCTAAGTGTCAGAATTTAAAAATGAAGATAGAAATAGAACAACGCCTTTCACCATTACCTGATTATATTAGAGATTATTCTCACATGAAGGAGGAGGTTGTGGAGGATAATACCACACCAATGAGTCCTTTATCTGATGAAGAGTTACTGGTGGATCAGATGGTGTGTGCAGATGATGAGGCAGAACAGTCTGAGGAGATGAATATGTTTACCGAACCTCTTCCCATATCAATCATTCAAATTAATAAGTGTGGGGAAGAGGGTTCGAGGAAGAAGATGAGAAGGATGAAACTACAAGACATCAGGGTATACATCATGAAGTGGATTAGAGAAACCCGCAAGTGCAGTCTGAACATGCCAATTATACTGACAAACTTATGGAGATGGCATGTAAATTTCCGGGCATTTGTTGGAAATGTTTTGGGTAAGTGTGCATTGAGACCACCGTAACGCTTATCAGGTATGGTCTGGCTGAAGACCTTTAAACTTAGCGCTCTCGGGAGGCAGCCCGAGGATGTAGAGTATTGTATTCGTGTTTTGTTTTGTTTTGTTTTGGTGTTGTGTTTGTGTTTTGGCAAGTTACTACGTTTCAATCCTCGCGGATGCAATGATTCAAGTGTGGGGATGTTTGGTAACATCCCCGTTGAGATATCAGCGAATCCAAGAGATGTTTATGTTCCTGTCCGATTACCGCAGCTGCATCACTACCAACACTACTGATTTACTGATCAGGTTGTGTCTTGTTCTCATTTTGTGCACCTTTGTATATATTCATGTTTATGATCATAGTTGGGCGGATGGGTGGTGTTTAATGTGTTTGATGTGTTTATGGGTTGTGAAAGTTGGTGGTGTTTTTAGTTATATAAAAAAAACAAAAAGAAATTTGGGTTTGAGTGGAAAAGCTACAATTGATGTTGTAGTGGTTTAAGCGATCTTCCCTTCAAAACCATACATTGGGGACAATGTATCCCAAGTGTGGGGATGAGGGGAAATTTTGAAAAAAAAAAATTGTGAAATTTTTAAAAAATCAAGCGAAAAATTGTCCAAATTGAACAGTTGAGTATTAAATTGCATGACACACCGGCAACCCATATCCCCTTGTTCTTTCTTGGTGAGAGTTGAGCCACTACTTGAATTTATTAGAATACATTTTTCTTGATGAGAGTGGCAATGGGTGGGGGTGCATTAGAACTTGTGGTCGAATGCGGTTTGAGGCCTTAGCTTGATATGCATGTGAAAAGGATAAGGGCAATTAGGTAGCCTCGTCTTGGTGAGTGCGAGTGTGGGATTTGGGGGGGTTGGACCTCATAAATTATATATATGAGCTTGGTAGTGAGAGGGGCGGGGTTTGGACTTTAGTAGCCCATTTGAGCTTGAAGCCGATCATTTGTAACCCGTGCCTAGTACCTCTAAATTTAACCCGTATTTGACCCGGTCTATTAGTGTTGCATCTCGTATTAGTATGTTTATCTTGTTATGTTTGAAAAGAAAAAAAAAGAAAAAAAAGAGATATGAAAAGAAAAGAAAAAAAAAAGAAAAAGCAATGAAAAAAAGAAAAGAAAAAAAATGAACGAGATATTTGGTATATAGTTGTTTATGTTTTGTTTTCGTTAGAAATAAAAGACCGGGTTAAATCGTTAGCTTCTTCGCATATGTATTTCCATTTCCTACCCATTTGCCTTGCCATGTTACAACCTCTAAGTCCCTTTGATTCACGTGCATATTTAGCAAATCACTTAGGTGAAAGATCGATTTAATTACAAGCTTATTGTCGTGCAACCACCCGTTTGCTTTAAGTGTGATCTAGCTTATCTTTGCTAGTTATTGCTTGTCGCCGAGAGGAGAGTTTTGTGAGGGGTGTGTCATGTGCGATTTTAAGAAAGAGTTAGTAAATGTGGACATTTGTTTGCTTGGTTAGTGCTTGATCGCTTGAATAAATTGTGTTTTGTTGAACGGGTTGCTTGGGGCAAGCAGCGGTTAAGTGTGGGGATGTGACGGGTAGTCCGTAGGACAACCCTTAAGTGGTATAAACGATATTAAAATCCCACATTTAATCGGGTAATTGTCTAGAATTAGATAACTATGGTTGCTTGTGTTTCAGGTACATTTGGG
Source organism: Helianthus tuberosus (assembly GCA_030545235.1). Taxonomy (NCBI): domain Eukaryota; kingdom Viridiplantae; phylum Streptophyta; class Magnoliopsida; order Asterales; family Asteraceae; genus Helianthus; species Helianthus tuberosus. The sequence goes on from CM060423.1 coordinate 10,737,808, forward strand.
GCTTAAAAGTGTGGGAATGAAGCTTTGAATAGGCGCGAATGGATTGGAGATTGAAAGACGGAGAATAAATGAAAAAAATCAATTATTGGTATGGAAGAATTAAGAGGATAGCATTATAGAGGACGAAATTACAAGAACGTAGGCGAAAACGGTGAAGAAAACGGAGTTGAAACGAAAAAGTTATGCTGAAAACAAAATTGCATGCTGAAGCCTACCGTAATTTACGGTAGCTACCGTAAATTACGGTAGCCCCCAGCATTTTTCTTCCACCGTAAGGCAGTAGAGACCCACCGTAAGCTATTCCAAGCCACCGTAAGCTACGGTGGCCACCGTAGCTTACGGTGGAGGCCAGCGAGAAATGTGTAACTGCCCTAATTTATGATGTTTTATTGTGTCTTTTGAAATCCAATCATGTTATTCGTTTAGTAACTGATAAGGGGCGATTTTGGGGTGTTCCAAGGTGTTCTTGAGTGGTCTAAACATGTAGACTTTGTTTTTGATTCCATTGGACAAAGGTTTGATTGTTATGACGATTCACGATACTATGAGCGGCTAGGTTTGCTTGGTGATCGTCTTGAGTGTAAGGTTTTATTTGTGACAATTATGTTTGTTCTTTAATTTCTGGAATATTAAACTATGCATGTGTTGTTAGTTTATTATGATGTTTGATTGGGTGTTTGTAAATTGTTGATGTATGTTTGATCATAGTTCTAAACCATACGTTCTTGGTGCCGTTGGCAATCGAGATATCATGGGAGGGATTAGGGTTGGACATATGTTGATTGGTCATCAGGTAACAACCTCGCGTTCTAGGAATCCGAGTACTTAGTTCCCTTTCATCACAAACAATTGATCTTGCATGAGCTATGTCTATGTAGTTCTTTCCAGTTGAACATAAACCTTGATTGTCACTTAAAACCTGAAACTCGGGATGATCACTATCCTCTTATCTTGTTACAAAACTTAACCTTGATTTGTAATTTAATTTAGTTTAATCTAGTAATTAAAACCAATCGCCAAAATTCTGAATTTACATTTCTTGCAAGTTAGTTTGCTTTAGTTAATTTAGACATACATCAAGATAGCACATATTCCACAAACTCCCTGTGTTCGATACCCACTTACCGCTAGCTAATTAGTTGTAATTGGATTAAATTTGCGTGAGACCACGACATCACGTCAACTACCCTACAATCGGCAGTCCCGGGCATCCAGTATCAAAGTGGTCCATCAGAAAGGCGTTATGGAACAGCAACTATGAGTCAAGCATTTGGCCCTCACTCCCAGCTTCAGGGATCCTATTTTCAGCCATCGGGATCCTCTTTTCAGCATCAGGGATCCTTCGTCAGCTCAGGAGGATATTTGGGAATGACACGGTTCAAGGATCCTCCCAGGTCCAAGGATCCTCCCAGGCCCAAGGATCCTCCCAGGCCCAAGGATCCTCCCAGGCCCAAGGATCCTCCCAGGTCCAAGGATCCTTTATGGTTCCAGGATCCCTTCAGGTTCAAGGATCCTCTCAGCATCAAGGATCCAACATCTTTCAGGATCAAGGATTCTTAAGAAGTATGCAGCCTCCAAGCTCGGATGTTCATCAAGGAGACTTCATACAATTGCAGACCATTGCTTCCACTGGTCCTTCAATCATACCAGAGTCCCGTCAATATGGATTCACATCTGGAATTCCAAACATGAATCCTCTGGGAGGTAACACTTTTAATAATTCATATAACACTAACCATGGCTCTATGCAGGATACAAGTATCAATCAGGCTATGGCCAGGGAGTTACAGAAGCTTAAGGATATGATATCCAGCGTACCCGGGGTGGTTAAACCCATTCCTGAAATTGCAGATGGTAGCCATAGGATATCTCGCTTTGCACCGCCTATTTGTGATGCTGAGATACCCAAGAGGTTCCAAATACCAACTATGAAGCTATATGATGGTTCAACGGATCCAGAGGAACATGTAGCTCAATATAGGGAGAGGATGGAGATCAATCCAATTCCTGAGAGGTTAAAAGAAGCATGTCTATGCAAGGGTTTTGGATCCACACTTACAGGATCTGCTCTTAAATGGCTGCTAAGTCTTCCCCCTTACTCTATTACTTCATTTGCTAATCTAGTTAATTTGTTTAATAGTCAATTCTCTTCTAGTAGAAAGTTTGAACGATTAACTAGTGATCTATATAGGGTAACACAAGGTCAAAATGAATCACTTAGAGATTACATCACTAAGTTTAGTAAAGAATCCCTAGATATCCCTAACCTGGATATAGCTACGGCTGTAGAAGCCTTTAAAATGGGTTTGCTTAGGGATTCACTATTCTATGATGATCTTGTTATGACCCCATGCAAGAATCTTGATGAAGTAAGAACCAGGGCCCTTAGGTTCATCCGCCTAGAGGATGACAAAAGGATCCAGGAGAGATTGACAGGATCCTCCAAACAGGAGAAGCAAGGATCCTACTTTAAGAATAACAAGTTCAAGTCCTACAACAAGTCTGACAACCAGAATGTGCATGCAGTAGAACAGGAAGAGGATGATGAGGATTATCTTCCCATTTCTGAATACTGTTTTTCTGTTGATAACAATGAACTAGTCCTCGCAATGCAGAATCTAGGTGAAAAAGCTAGGTGGCCGAGAAAAAGTGATAAACCAACTGCTACAAAAGATAAGTCCAAGTGGTGTGCATATCATGAGGATTTCGGGCATCTCACTGAAGAGTGTATTGCACTTAGAAAGGAAATTGGTTACTTGTTAAGCAAGGGGCATTTGAAAGAGCTTTTGGGACGAAAGAAGTCAAGGATCCAGGATCCTGAAAGGATCCCGGAAAAGGCTCCTGCTCCTCCAGCAGACGCACAAGTTATAAACTTTATATCCGGTGGATCAGACATTTGTGGTACTTCCTTTTCAGCAGCCAAAAGACATGCCAAGGAAACCAAGATGGATAATGGAGACAGATCCATCCGGACGTCCACTGTCACCGAGGATAAGATCATAACTTTTGATGAGGATGATCGTCTCGATGTTCAGGATCCTCATCACGATGGCCTTGTTATTACACTGTTTATTTCCAATCATTTTGTTCGCAGGATCCTTATAGATGGAGGAAGCTCTATGAACATCATTCAGCTTGATGTCCTCAAGAAGATGAATATCCCGGAGTCTGATATTGTCCCAAGATCCTCAGTCCTTGTGGGATTCAGTGGGGAAACCAAGAACACATTGGGGGACATCAAACTCCCTATCTATATTGAAGGACTCCATTCTTATCAGAAGTTTTGTGTTATAGATTGCTTATCTTGTTGTAATGTTATCCTTGGCAGGCCATGGATACATGATATAAAGGCAGTCCCATCTACTTATCATCAGTGCGTGAAGCTTCCTAGTCCATGGGGAGTGGTGAAAATTGAGAGTGATCAACAAGAAGCTAAGAATTGCTATACCTCATCAATGAAGCCAGCCTCAAGACCAAGGGAGCAATAGCAATTAAAGTATCCTTCAAGAGATGTCTTGGAGGCAAGAGAGCAGGATGTAAGAGAAATCCTCATGGATCCTCATGATCCTGAATCCAGGATCTTCATAGGATCAGGGATCCTTAGCGACATTGAACAGGATCTAGTATCCTTCCTTAAAAGAAGGAGAACTACCTTTGCCTGGAAGCATGAAGACATGACAGCTATATCTAAGGATATAATTACTCATAAGCTTGGCATTGACAGGTCATTCAAGCCTATACATCAGAAGAGGAGGAAGTTTGCACCTGAAAGGAATGCTATTATCCAGGAAGAGGTAGATAAACTACTTCGGGCAGGTATGATAAGAGAGGTTAAGTATCCAAGGTGGTTAGCCAATGTGGCTGTCGTTCAAAAGAAAAATGGAAAGTGGAGGGCATGTGTCGATTTTACTGATTTAAACAAGGCATGTCCCAAGGATCCTTTCCCATTACCCCACATTGACTCCATGGTGGATGCTACCGCGGGTCATGAGTTGCTGACTTTTATAGATGCTTCATCTGGATTTCAACAAATTCAGATGGAACCATCTGATCAAGAGGATACAGCATTTATGACCCCAACTGGTATATATTGTTATATTGCTATGCCATTTGGACTAAGGAATGCAGGTGCTACTTATCAAAGGCTAGTCAATATGATGTTCAAGGAACAAATTGGACACACTATGGAAGTCTATATAGATGACATGGTGGTTAAGTCCAAGAAAGCTGAGGATCACCTTAAAGACTTGGAGGAAGCATTCAATATCCTTGATAAATTTAATATGAAACTAAATCCTTCCAAGTGTCATTTTGGTGTTAAAGCAGGTAAATTCTTAGGCTATATGGTGACAAAGAGGGGCATTGAAGCAAGTCCAGAGTAGATTAAGGCTATTGTGAATATCAAATCTCCTGCCAATGCCAAGGATGTGCAAAGATTGACAGGTAGGATCGCAGCCTTGAACTGGTTCATATCCAAATCCTCATAAAAGTGCAAGGAATTCTATGACATCCTGAGGAAGAACAAGAAATTTGAGTGGACTGAGAAGCATGAGAGTGCCCTCAAAGCTCTAAAGGATTACCTATCCTCAGCCCCCGCCTTGATGAAACCAGAAAAGGGGGATATATTATCCTTATACCTAGCAGTATCCTCAAAAGCAATAAGTGCGGTCCTTGTTAAGGATCACCAAGGTACACAACATCCTGTTTATTATGTAAGTAAGAGTTTACTTGATGCTGAATCCAGGTATTCACACTTAGAGAAACTTATCCTTGCATTAATTATGGCATCTACTAAATTAAGACATTATTTTGAGACTCATGCCATTATTGTTAAGACTAATTTTCTAATTAAGAATGTTCTCAGGAAACCTGAAATGTCAGGAAGGATGGCTAAGTGGGCAGTGAAGCTTAGTGCATATGATATAAGATATGAGCCTAGAACTGCCATTAAATCCAAAGCCTTAGCTGACTTTGTGGAAGATTTCAGTAGTGACTTGCAAAAGGAAGCTGAGTTAGAAGTCCAACAGCTGGAAGAAACTAAGGATCCTTGGATACTCTTCACTGATGGTGCTTCTAATGTCAAAGGAACAGGGCTTGGAATACTACTAAAATCGCCACAGGGGGACATAATACCCCACTCCATAGCTTGTGAATTTCAAACTACCAACAATGAGGCTGAGTATGAAGCCTTGATAGCTGGTTTGCAAATTGCCAAGCATATGAGGATCAGGTATCTTGAGGTACATGTGGATTCATTATTGATCACTAATCACTTTAATGGATCCTATGCTGTTAAAGGTGAAAAGCTAATCAAATATTTAGAGAAAGTCAAAGAATTGGCACTCTCTTTTGTTTCCTATAGTTTGACACAGGTGCCAAGGGAAGAGAATGCAGAGGCTGATGCATTAGCCAATCTAGGATCATCATTGAAGATCCCGGAGGATATCAGGATCCCTATTATCCACATCCTGACCCCTGCTATCGAGGATCATGTAGCCATGGAGATAGGAGAGGATTCTGCTATCATCCCTAGTGATGATACTCAATCTCATTCAGGATCATGGATCCTTCCAATCATGAGATACATACAATATGGAGAGATTCCTACAGGAGAAAACCCCAGAGCTTTCAAAATCAAGGTATCTCAATTTACAATATTGAATAACAGGTTATATAAACGATCTCTTGTAGGTCCATATCTAAGATGCATTGAGGATCCTGAAATCCAAGAAGTCCTAAAGGATTTCCATGAAGGAGATTGTGGAAACCACACTGGGGGCAGAGAATTGTTCTCAAGGATCCTGAGGACAGGATACTATTGGCCTACTATGAAGAAGGATGATGTGGAATATGCCAAGAAATGTGATCCTTGTCAGAGACACAGTAATATCCTTCACCAACCAGCAGAACTTTTGCACCCTATATCCTCTTCTTGGCCATTTATGAGATGGGGAATGGATATAGTTGGTAAGCTTCCAAAAGCACCTGGTGGAAAAGTATTCATGCTTGCTATGACTGACTACTTCTCCAAGTGGATAGAGGCTGAAGCCTTTGCTCAAGTCAGAGAAAAGGAAGTGATATCCTTTATTAAGAGAAACATTATTACTAGATTTGGTATCCCTTCTGAAATTGTTTGTGATAATGGATCCCAATTTATTGGGAGTAGAACTACTAACTTTTGTGACAGCTGGGGGATTAAAATGATAACATCAACACCAGTCCACCCACAGGCTAATGGTCAGGCAGAATCATCCAACAAGATCATCATCAACAATTTGAAGAAAAAGCTTGGATCCAAGAAAGGAAAGTGGGCAGAAGAACTACCTTATGTACTATGGGCTGATAGGACAACTCCCAAGAATGCCACGGGCCAAACTCCATTTTCTTTGGTATTTGGGGCAGAATCAGTGATCCCTACAGAGATGGTGGTTCCTACTGCAAGAACAAGCATTCGTGATCCTCAAGAAAATGCTGAAAACTTGGTTCAAGATTTGGATACTATAGAAGAACTCAGGGATTTGGCAAGGATAAGGATGGCCAGTTATCAACAAAGGATGGCTGGAGCCTACAACAAAAATGTTAGGATCAGGAAATTCCAAGTTGGTGATATGGTGTTAAGGAAAGCATTTCAGAATACCACCAATCCTGCTGATGGAAAGTTGGCACCAAAGTGGGAAGGCCCTTATTTGATCGAAGCTGAGGCAGGAAATGGGGCATATAGATTGCTAACAATGGAAGGTGATTTGCTACCAAGAGCTTGGAATGTTGTCCATTTGAAGAGATACTTCATGTAATAAGGATCCATGATCCTTACCTGACAAGTATCCTTGAAGGATCCTTACAGGACAGATGATCCTCATTGTGGTAATATTCTAATCTCAAACTATTTGATTCTTTAGTTATCTTATATAAGGATAAGGATCCTGCATCCTTTATCCTCCTTTCACTTGATTCTGAGTTTTGAAGCTTCAGGTATCCTTAACAAAGGATTGAGTATCCAGTTATTTGGGCTTGTCCCCAGTTATTTGGGCTTGTCCCCAGTTTGGGCCTGTCCCCAGTTTCGCCAGTAGCGCACGATGAACCTGGTACAGTTCATGGCAATGGGACCAGTACTCGCTTTAGGGGCTGACAATTTCATTGTACTGGTTGTATTCAGGGTCCTACGTATAATGGTAGACGTACCATACATCCGTTCCTAAGGTTTCTAACGTTTTCACGTTAGCTAAGGTTTTGGCATTTTCATGTCACTAAGTTTGGATAGTCGCCAGTGAGGGCCATACTCCAGTTTACACACGATCCTTTGGGCTTATCCCCATTTATCCTTTGGGCTTGTCCCTAGTATATTGGGCTTGTCCCCAGAATTGTTGGGCTTGTCCCCAGTTACTAACTTTTATCTTATATTGGCTTAGTCCCAAGTTGTATCCTATTTCAGGTTTTCGAAGCTAAATGACCAAGGATCCTTGATCCTTACCTTCTATTAAGGTTTGTCTTTTGGTTATCCTGATTATAAGTGTTAAAGGTTAGGATCCTAACTTGGATTCTCAGGTATGATCCTTAATTACGTTGATTTTATTTATTATTTACATAAGTGACCCTTATCCTTTGACAACTGAACTTATGATCCTTAAACTACACTACTTTTCAGAACTTGTCGACTATAGGATATGTGATTCTTGATCATATCCTAAACTTTTTGAGGATATTTATTAAATTTTCTCCTCTTTACTTAATAAATTCAGACCAAATATATATCACAACAATTGAAAGGTAAAGTATTCACAAGGATACCAACACGGAAGATAGCCAAAAAGTTAAGATTTTATTTATTCACAAAAAGTTAAACCCTTCAAGGTTGTCAAAATTGCCAACCCACGTTTCTACCAGCAAAACGTGGCCCGTCCACATGGGTTGGCAAAGGGTGTCCATTGTTCATAGGTCTTTGTAGTGCAGGAAATAAAAGACGGGAGGATAACGAGTGGCTTCATCCCCTAAACAGAGGATCCATCCACCACCCATTATCCTGCCTATTGTCCAAGGATCCATGATCCTCAACCCTACAAACTATTGTCTAAAGTTATTACAGACCAGCATTGTTCAGAAAAACATCATCAAAGCAAAAACCACTACCAAATTCTAAAAAATGGGCTCTGGCCACGTCTAGAAATATCCATCATCGCCCATTCCTGCAGCCTACACCTTTGCTGCATCACCATCACCTTCACCGGCTCCTCCAGCTTCGGCATCACCCGCATGATCCTTAACCCCACTGCTGCCAGCCTCGATTGCCAGGATATCACCAGCCTCTTCTTCGTCGTCCAGCTCAGCTAACCTTGCCTTCCAGCCCTCTATGTCCCAGTTGCTCTTGTCAAAGTCAGGATCCTGAGCTTCTTGGGCCATTTGCAACTTGGTTCTGTACATAGCAATGGCAGCAGAGATTTTGGCATCATTTGTGATTTCAGCCTTCTCTTGGTCAGCAGTGATATGAGCCAGGACAAGTTCCCTCTTCACCAGATTGACATCGTTTTCGAGGGAGGCAATCTTCTTATCCTTGGCCAGCATGATCTTCTGGAGGTCCACACACTTTTGCTCAACCTCTTCAATACTGCCTACATAGTCCTCGATTTCAGCAAATTTCTGCAAAAAGACAATGTAAAGTTTAGGATCACATGATCCTCAAGTGGGCAGGATAACTAAGCTAAGTTAATGATCCTTACATCAGCAAAGTACTCAAGGAACTGGTGGCGGATTAGAGGCAAGCCTTCTAGATTGTCAGTCTCAGAGGCCTTCCTCTTCTTTCCCTTGGAGGTGATAAGCTTAGGGATGGCAGTACTTGGGCTAGCAGCAACCTTTTTCTTCCCAGCCCTGGGACCAACAGTGGTGAGATCGGTGACACTGAAACGGGTAGCAGACTTCGATGATTTTCCAGCACCTACACATCCAAAACAGATAAGTATCCTTATTTCATTTTTATTTAAACATTTAGTTATGCACAAAATGGGATACTTACTTGACATTGTAACAGAACCTGAGGATACCTCTTGAGAATCCTGGGTATTTGCTTGAAATGATCTTATTGCCGGATCAAGCCTCCGGAAAGCAGCAAGCCTTTCCTTCGTTTCAGGTGTTGTAATAAGGTGTGAAACAGTAATAGCTGCAAAATGGAAACAAAAGGATGTTAGTAATCCTCAACAAAAATAAGGTTATCCTGTGATCCTTCTCAGGATCCTCTATCCTACCATGAGTGGTCCATTTTCTAGGCAGATCTTTTCCATCAGGGATAGAATCCCTTCTGACAAAGAAGAATCGCCGTTTCCAGTTTGTGTCATTCTTAGTGGCCTTGAAGATGGGATGTTCTTCACCAGGTTTATGTTTGAATAGATATCGATGAGATCCATGGCTAACAAGTTCGTACATCTCTGCTAATTCCGACATTCCCAGATCAATACCTTCATGCACAATGATCCTTTCAAGGGTATACAAGACCCTCCATATCATTGGCATCGCTTGAATGTAGGAGATGCCGGTGAGAGAGAAGAAAGATTGGGTGAAATCAGGAAAAGGATACGAGTATCCTATTGTGAATGGGGTGACCGGAAAAGCCACCCAGGTTTCAGAAACATAGTCGCTAAGGACGGTGGAGTCAAAAGTTTTAAAAACGGTGTTTGCCGGGAAACAATGGCGGATTCTGTCTATCTGTGGATCAGTGAAGCAGCATCTTTCTTTCGCAGAGTCTTCAATGATCCCTTGGGTCTTTAAGGGGCTATCCTTTTTATGATCCTTGGCCGGTGAGGATCTCAGCATCATCTTGGTCATAACGATGGTGAAGAAGAAGAAACAGAATGAGAAGATGAAGAGAGAAAGGAAAGAGAAGTACCTGATCAAGTCTTCGAATGAGGATTTAAAGGATGGAACGCACGAATTTAAATGCTTCCTAACCCTTATCTCTAACTTCAATTTATAATCATGAATTTACAGGATAGTCACTTCAGTGACGTCAGGATGCAACGGCTAGTCAGGGTTTAACGGCTATATATCCGTTGATTTGTTACGGATAAGAACGAGAAAATATAACTCGTTTATTTACATTTTACTCCTTATATTTTGGGGGCAATTGTTAGGGGATGATTTTTTTAAGATCAGTGATCCTCAATTACTGTTGGGCTTAAGGATCCTCAATTCTGTCTGAATTAGTGATCCTCAGAGAGTATTGTAGGATCAGGATCCAGGATCATCATAAGGATCCTTTTACTAACGATTGTCTGCTTTGAATATGATGTTGTTTTGCAGGAGTACGAGCTTGGACTTAGTCTTGGCGATATTCCTGGAGCATATTCCCTTTTTATTCCGCACGTGCATAACTAAAATGGACGTTATGGAGTTCGTGGAAGACTTGCATGAAATGCGGATAGTTAGTTAGATTAGATATTTTCTAAATTTAAAAGGGGATAGCGAGCTAAATTAGAACACTTGGCTATTTTTAGCTTAACACACACACTCGTAACTGCTCTCATCAGCTCTCGACAGTTTACTTGGTGATTACACACTTTTTTGCACATCACACTATAGTGATCCTTGTAACTAGCTCGCTATCATCTCAAGTTGTAATACATTTTTGTTTAATCTGAGTTGGTGATCGGTAGTTTCCATCACCCGAGGTTTTTTATGCCGGAGATCAACTCTTGATCAAGGGCTTTTTCCTCGTATAAATCATTGTGTCACTTGTTCATTACATTTCTGAGTGATCCTTAGCATTGTTCATTGATTCAAGCATCACACCTCACAACAGAAAGTTTGGTTGCATTATCTTAGCTTGATTTTTGACCAAAAAAACAATGAAATTACCATTTTACCTAATCGTTACATTCCAATGAGATAAGAGTTACTCCAACATTGTTTTCATGATAAAATTTAAAGTTAAATTAAAAAATAAAAAAAATTCTTGATGACTATTTGTTGCAAATTAAATCAGTAATTAATGCTATTAGAAAAGTCATCATGACAATTGCTTTCAAATCAGATCAGCAAACTACTGCCCATAGCCAAGAAAGTATAACTTAGCAGATGTTTCCTTTGGCAAACATATACCATAGCAGTGGTTTTGAAATTGCCGGTAATTTCAAATTCAAAATGCCTTGGGATATGTACTTTGCAATTAATGCACGTCAAACAATCACTTCTGTCTTGTGGTAAAGGCGTCTTATAGGTAAATGAATAGGTTAATTGTAATTATAATAACGTGTTTAATTTTATATTTTTCCCATGTATATGCATTAAAAGCCTAACGAGTGTTGCATCATATTCTTTCGTCTGACAATGTATTTAGTTATAACCGCCTTCATTGGGTATATAAAATACATTGGGCAGAGGTTTTGATCATTATCGTTTTCATCCATCTACTCAATCATCTTGAAAAAATTTGTTGACGAGATTTTCACAAGGCTCTCTGCAGAATGGAAAAATTTGGGTTTCAAGTGATTGTTGACGAGATTTTCACAAGGCTCTCTGCAGAAGATATTGGCTGTTTCAAATGTCTTTCCAAGAATTTTTATAGGGAATTGTCAAGTCATGCATTTCAGATGATGCATGCTCTTCGAAGTGGAGATTCAGTACAAAAGAAACTACTATCCTTTAAAGACACGTCAATTGTCATTGACGACGTAATTGGTGGTAATTTGGATGTTGTTAGAAGCAAAACCTTAAGTTTTCCTAACAATGTCCACCCTAGATTCTTACGTATTCTATCTTCATTTAATGGTTTGTTGTTAGTTTGCAATGAAGGGATTTGCTGTCAGTTGATTCTTTGGAATCCAACTATCAGGCGGTATAAGGTTTTGTGTGATGAGTACTTCAATTACAATCATCATCGAAACTCTGATACTGGTGGGATTTATTTTGATCAGTTCAATGATCTGAAAGTGCTGAACATCAGATTTTATCGTAATGTAACTGCTGCTCGTGTTTACTCACGTCGTCGTGAGTCATGGAGAACAATAAATTTCGGTATCGTAAATAATTATGGTTCAAGTTGTTATTCATGGTCTACAGGAGTTTATGCTGATAAAACCATATATTTTATGGTTTCAAATTATTGGTATCCACTACGTGAGAGGAACATCGTTGCTTTTGATGTTCTTAGTGAGACTTTCAGAATGCTTCATTTTCCCGAGAGTATTGTAGTTAATCCTTGCCAAGGGCATTTTTTTGACCATCGCAAAGAGGTTGCATTTGATTGTTATTGGAAAGTCTGCTGAGGTAACTGTTGATTTGCTCAGATATGAAGAAGAAGGCTGGATGAAGGTGTTTGTTTTCAATAATCCTCGTGTAGTTGATTATGTAGATATGCGCCGAAGTACTAATATAATTGAAGACAACAAGTGGCTGATAACAAGCATCTAGGGGGATTTGATTGAAGTTGATCTGACCAACGAACTTCTGAAATACCTCCAACATGTTGACAACTACAATGGTCCGAAAGGAGCTTTACTTATCGAAACTACTGTTTCACCAATAGATTAGGAATTAGGATCCTGTATTTTATTGAATGCTATTTGCTGTTTTGACAATTGTATTTTTTATATAATTAGTTGTGTTAAAATTATTAATCATGTTTGTTATTTAAATTAAGTAAATGAATATTGATGTTTGAGAGTGTAAAAGCATGTAATATTGGCAAAGGTCTGTTTAAATGATCAAAGCTCTGTTATTGGGAACATATGTTTCAAAATTAAACAGTGGTTGATACATCTGTTGACTTGGGTCAACAGATGGATGAACTTTGTATGATGTTTGACAGTTGTAGTTTTTATATAATTAGTTGTGTTAAAATTATTAACCATGTTTGTTATTTAAATTAAGTAAATAAATATTTAGGTTTGAGAGTGTAAAAGCTTGTAGTATTGGCAAATGTATGTTTAAATGATCAAAACTCTATTATTAGGAACAGAAGTTTGAAAATAAAACAGATGTTTGGAACTACTGTTAGCAAAACTGTGGTTGAAACTATTGTTTGGTTAAAATGGTGGTTTAAAACCGCTGTTGGGTTAAAATAGTGTTTTGGGGAGGTTGAAGGGGATTGAAACGACTGTTGGGTTAAAATATAGTTTTTTTGGAGAAGGAACATGATTGAACTACTGTTTATATAATGACTGTTGTTAAAGCTCAGTGTTTTAATCCACGGATAGGTTATCCACTGATAGTTATAGTCAGCTACGGTTTTCATTTTCATCACTGTAAACTACTGATATTGATTCATCAGTGGTTTCGTAACAACTGTCATCCATTATTCATCAGAGGTTGTGACGTGGACAGTACTTAGCCGTCAGATCTTTGCATGCTGTTTCGCGCATTGATTTGGAATTAGTATGCTGTATTCTATTGATTGTTGTTTGCTTTTTTGAACTTTGTTTATTATATAGTTACCTCTTTTTTACACTTGTAGTTTTTATATACTTAGTTGTGTTAAAATTATTAACCATGTTTGTTATTTAAATTAAGTAAATAAATATTTAGGTTTGAGAGTGTAAAAGCTTGTAGTATTGGCAAAGGTATGTTTAAATGATCAAAACTCTGTTATTAGGAACAGAAGTTTGAAAATAAAACAGATGTTTGGAACTACTGTTAACAAAACTGTGGTTGAAACTACTGTTTGGTTAAAATGGTGGTTTAAAACCACTGTTGGGTTAAAATAGTGTTTTGTGGAGGTTGAAGGGGATTAAAACAACTGTTGGGTTAAAATATAGTTTTTTTGGAGAAGGAACATGCTTAAAATGGTGGTTTAAAACCACTGTTGGATTAAAATAGTGTTTTGTGTAGGTTGAAGGGGATTGAAACGACTGTTGGGTTAAAATATAGTTCTTTTGGAGAAGGAACATGCTTGAACTACTGTTATATAATGACTGTTGTTAAAGCTCAGTGTTTTAATCCACTGATAGGTTATCCACTGATAGTTATTTTCAGCTACTATTTTCATTTTCATCACTGTAAACTACTGATATTGATTCATCAGTGGTTTCCTAACAACTTCCGTCCATTATTCATCAGAGGTTGTGACGTGGACGGTACTTAGCCGTCAGATCTTTGTATGTTGTTTCGCGCATTGATTTGGAATTAGTATGTTGTATTCTATTGATTGTGTGCAAAGTTTATTTCCATTTTAATTCTGCTGCATTACTTGTTCATCTTCTTAATTCTTAAACAAAAACACAATAAAAAAGAAATTCAGATCCTAACAACCTCTAATATGGGTTCATGATCTAATTCGGTGATTTGAAGACATTGTTGTTGAATCGAATGAGATGGTTGATGTAATGTGGTCGTAATAATAACAAATAGTAATTAATCTAAATAACTTTCCCGAGCCTGGGAAGCAATCCCGGGTAAAAACCTAGTCTAACTATATATAAAAGGAGAAGTAGAGCTGATGTAATTTTGCATACGTGTCAACCAACTAGATATGCCATGTAGGTTTTGTTGATGTCATAAATAACAATTAAAATGTTAATATATTATATTAATTTTTTTCTAATCAAATAATATATAAAATATATATTAGTGTGTTTTAGAGATATTGAGGGGAAATTTGAACTGTATGGGGAAGTGTTTTTTGCATTAATTGTTTCTGAACACCATCGTCATACTTCCTCTCAACTCTTCTTGACATATATCACATTCACCCTAATTCTCTCACACACACAAACACCATCTCGTCTCTTCTTCTTCTTCTTCTTTAATCTCTTTTTTTTCTCTTTAGATCTTCAAATTCAATCTACACGGAGATGTCAAAATCGATGTATTACCTTCATCAAAATTCAACCAGAGTTTGAATCGGACGCCAAAGAAGGTTTCCTATTGTAGTGCCTTCCTAGCCGCCATCACCATTAGCTCCGTCTCCGCCCTCAATCATGGCCATCCAGTTCCCCACAATCGATGATTCTACAATCTACATACTGTAATTTCATTTTCAATCAACCCATCTACGATTAAAGCTCCTCCGAATGGGGATTTTCACCTCAAGAATATCAAGAATGAAGGAGCTCTTTGTGGTTCCCGCAACCGTGACAAGACCAAAAGCGACACGAGACTTCGGGCAACCATACTATAAATCAATTGACGTAACCCTTTTTGTTTGTGGCATATAAAGTTAGCATCTGAGATTACACACAACCTGTTTGATATATGAAGTTTAATGGATTAGAAGCCCTACTAATTATGTAATCTCTTGCTCTTCAATTTTAGATGCACATTTGAATGTGGTTTATTGAGTCAATTAATTGCTATTATTTCACATATTATGTTTTTTGGAAGGTCATGAATCATGACGGGAGTAGCAGAACATGGTATTCATTCCTTCTAATGACCTCCTTTTTCTTTAAGGTGATCACATATCATGTTACATTTTTTTTTTCAAAATGGTAGTTTTTGGTGATATATGCTGAAAATAATGTGATATATGCTTCTTCTCTCTCATCCAATTTAGAAAAATTTGGAGCCACCTGCCACTACCACGGTTGGCGATTGCGAGAAGTAGGCACGCCATTTAACCACAATTTGGTAATTCGTTCGCTTGGCTTGCCATTCTCTCCGTTTTTGGTTGTTCCCATGGCATGGGTGAACATAGATCCGGATTCCGCTAAATCGACTCTGCAAACTTTAGCATAGGAAATGTAATGGCTGCTGCTGCTCGTGATTATCTAAAGGTACTTTATGAATGTGTATGCAGTGATATAACTTATCATTTAATTTTACACCTTTTTTCTACAGGAGAGTTCATTCAAATGGGGTTCGTAAAATAATGTTATTGTGCTTGTGATTATCGAAAAGGTATCTCATTTTAAGTTACAGTTTTCATCCATGCTTCAGTTAAAGATAATTAACCTTCTGTAATGGCCTCTTTGACACAATATATATCCACAAAGTAATACGTGACATGGCGATTGTAGTGAAAGTTGATTATGGTTAGAAAAAAAAATCCTTATTTTTGAATTTGCAGTGAATATCTTATAGTTATTGATGTGTGATTTTTATAAGGTTTTTCTTTTTGTCAGTGGGGACGATGGCTAAAACCTATTTTGCGACACTTGCAGCTTAGTTCCCTCTCATGTTTATGTCATTGTATTTATTCAACTAGCTTAGAATAAAACTAAGGACAAAATGCTAAAAGCTTATTTTACCAACAACTGTATAATGTTTTTGTGCACCAATCGCCTCCAGTAAATGACATCTATCCATACAATGCAGTGAATAGTTACATTTATATATTTCATCAGGTGAGGCGCAACCTCGCCCAAGCCAAAAAAAAATTACGAGAGTCTCTGATTCAGGTCACTACATGTCACACCCCAACCGATGGCGGAAACATCAGGGTGCGAGCACTAAGCGTTCAGATTGCTCACGAGATTCCATAACACTATTTGTTTCAATAGAATTTAGATCAAATTCATCATAACCTTGTCTAAAAGTAAATATAACCAACACGAGTATCAAATACAAACCATAACGAATATTATTCAAGTTCTTTCAAAAGGTTCTAAGTTAACTAGGTGACGTTTCTAAGCATCTCCTAGCTTGGTTCCATGCATTCCAAAGCATCCTATCAGCCTGCAACATGTATTAAAATATCAATACAAAAGTATTGGCGAGTATACAGGTTTGATAATAGAATAATAGATTAAAACAACTCGTATCCATAATGTAACAATAAAATAGTTTCAGCCGTGCTAGTGTCGCTAGGGCTGTAAACGAACCGAACGAACACGAACAAGGCCTTGTTCGTGGTCATTCGTTAAGGAAATAAATGTGTTCACGAACGGTTCATGAACATTTACCGAACGAGATTTTATGTACGTGTTCGTTCATTAAGGAAATGAGTGTGTTCGCGAACGGTTCACGAACACAAATAAATTTGGCGAATGTGACGAAGGATAAAGGTGGATGGCCTAGAGAGTAGCACTAGAACTTGAATTCCTTATTGTGGAACGGTTGTCAATCGTATTCGTAGATGTAAATAATAAGAAATGAAAGGAAAATTGTGCATAAACAAGGTTAACTATGGTTTTTAGTTTAATTTTTACGGTAATAAAATAAATATAAGTATAATTATATAAAAAAGTATAGATAAAATATATGAAAGTACCAAAATCTTTCATTAAAAGACAAACATGCGAACATAAACGAACGCAAATGAACGAATATTCACGAACACGTTCACAAACACCTTACCGAACGTTCACAAACACAATTGAACGAACGAGATCTTTGTTCATGTTCGTTCATTTAACTAATCGAACGAAATTTCTTGTTCATGTTCGTTCGTTTATTAAACGAATGAACATAAACGAACTTCCCGCCGAACGGTTCACGAACTGTTCGCTGAACGTTCGGTTCGTTTACAGCCCTAAGTGTCGCAGTCCATGCAGTGATAGCCCAAGTATCCCGGTGCTTTAGTGTTTACCCAAGACTCAAGGTAAACTAGAATCCTCCTAACAATACCCCCCCCCCCCCCCCCCCCGAGAATAATGGGAGAGGTGCATCTTCCTATAGCACTACTATTGTTAAGGCGGAACTACACACTTTGGAATAAACGTCACATAGCACAAAGAATCAAGAATCACAAGTTTCACGTAGGATAGAGTATAAGTTTCAAAGATTCAAGTTTAAGTTTCATAGAATACATGTTACACCCTAAAAGTTTAAAGTAAAAAGGGGATCGAGTATACTCACAGTGGTTGCTAAACATTGTAACTACTATTGGATCAAAGGGAGCTCTTTTTAGACTTAGCCTGATTAGATTGCAATAGGGTAAGAGCCGGGCAGAGTATCGAGATTGAATAAAGTGTTAAACCAGTCACTGGATCGGCTGGCTGTCCGATCGGATGGCTGTTCGATCGGATGGTCAGTCGGTCGGATGACCCTTGTGTGTGTGAGGTGACAATGTCTGCCCGATCGGATGGCCATCCGATCGGGTTGCCACTCGTTCGGGTGAGACTCGTATGAGAGGAACCAGGGTGGCTTGTCCGATTGGATGGTAATCCAATCGGATTACCACTCGATCCGAGTGCAGGTAAACCGGTCATTCCAATCGGATGGCTGTTCGATCGGACTGCTGTCCGATCGGGTTGCCATTCGATCAGACTTCCAAGTTTTGATTGTTTACCAAGAGTTTGAGAGTTGCAAGACAAAAGGCAAGTGTCACCTGATAGGGTGGCTATCCGATCGGATTGTTGTCAGATCGGGTTGCCGTTCGATCGGGCGACCCTTGTTCTTGTTTATCATTTTGTAAAAGTTTCTAAGTTTCTAGTTGGTGACGGTACGACACGTATTGAGACAACGGTAAACCTATCAGCTCACATCCATTCTGATCGGTGGGAATCACCCCTGTCCGATCAGTCGTATGTCTCTGACGGGTTTATGTTAAAATCCGTGTTTTACTCGTCTTCTCCGGTAGGGATTTGGATCAGTACAAACTCTAGACTATTCATCAGATCTACAGTTAGTTTAGACCCGATTTCCACCGAATAAAGTACAAGTTTGAGAAAAAGATGAGGATTTTCAAGTTTTATTGGAAAAGTCTAGATTTAGATTAGATTTAGTGTGAAAACGCATGAATCATCTTAGATCTGAGCTAAATCTTGCTTAGAATGACATCACATGTCAGTTTGTACAAACCTTCATGATGACGTCACCCTCAAGAACTCAAATCTGGGAGATTTCATGGTGAAAAGTGTGATTTCAAGTGAGAATCACGTAAAGGATGATCTGTAGATCAAGAACGTACAAGAATCTAGCCTAAAACGTACCGAAATCAGCAAGAAAATGAAGGAAAAAGGTGTTTGCGCGTCTGAGTCGAGCAGAACTGTCACATCACTCAAAATGGTGATGTGACAGGTCTATTTATAGTGAGAAAGTGAGGTAGAGGCGGCATAAGGTGGATAGGGTGGTCACCCGTTCGGGTGGTCATCCGATCGGGTGGTCATCCGATCAGACGGACATCCGATCGGACAGCCACTCTGGCCAATCCATCTTTCCGCGTTCCTGATTTTGATTTGTTTTGTGCTTTAGGTTAGGCGTTGCGTTATGTATAGTTTATGTAAAATATCTAGATTGCATCACAACCCAAAAGTTTCCAAGTTTCATAGATTCCGCCAGTGACAAGGCTCTAGTATCTCGTTCAACCAAGAATCAAGTTTCACGAGGCTAAGGAGTCAGGCACCAAATAAGTTTTAAGGGTCAAGAGTCATAGTTTCTCAAGCATCAAGAATCAAGAATCCAAGTATCAAGTATCAAGAATCAACAATAAGAATCTAGTTTCCATAGTATCAAGAATCAAGTGTCTAGATTAAGCATCAAGGATCAAGTATCTAGATTAAGTATCAAGTCTCATAGTTTAAGTGTCAAAAATCAAGCATCTAGAATAAAGAGTCAAGCATCATAGTATCAAGAAGATTCACACCAAAATTTCCAAAGTATCAACATCACATAACCACAAGGACTAGAACTGACAATTAATAGGAGTTCAGGGGCTGATCTTGCCAAGTGTCTAAAGTTTAGGGACGTTGGGCGTTACAGTCTCCCCTCCTTTAGGAGATTTCGTCCCCAAAATCTTAGATGAAGACTGCTCGAAGAGCTGCGGATACTTGGCCTTCATGTCACTTTTCAGCTCCCAAGTGAATTCGGCACCACACTTTCCTTCCCATCGAACCTTAACAATGGGAATTTTGTTGCGCCTCAGACGATTGACAGCTTGATCCATGATTTCGACCGGTTTCTCTAGGAACTGAACAGCTTCGTTTATTTGCAAGTCTTCAAGGGGAACCTGGAGTCCCTCGTCGGCTAGGCATTTACGTAAATTGGATACGTGGAACACTGGATGCACATTATTTAGTTCTTGTGGCAAGTCGAGTTTGTATGCTACATTGACAATCCTTTCAAGTACCACGAAAGGACCCACAAAGCGAGGAGCAAGCTTTCCCTTCTTCCCAAAACGAACTACTCCCTTCCAGGGAGATACCTTGAGAAGAACTCGGTCACCAACAGCAAATTCCAAAGGCTTCCACCTATTATCAGCATAGCTCTTTTGTCTGCTCCTAGCCTTGATCAAGTTATCACGGATCTGAAGAATCTTATCCATCGTCTCTTGAACAATTTCAGGGCCAGTGAACTGCTTTTCTCCAACCTCATGCCAGCTGAGAGGGGATCGGCATTTTCGCCCATATAAAGCTTCGAAAGGAGCCATCTGAATACTGGAATGGTAGCTATTATTGTACGAGAATTCTATCAATGGTAAATGTACATCCCAGTTACCACCAAAGTCGATGACACAAGAATGGAGAATGTCCTCTAGGGTTTGAATAGTGCGCTCGGTCTGTCCATCCGTCTGAGGATGAAAAGTCGTGCTAAGATTCAAGTGCGAACCCATAGCGGACTGAAATGTTTGCCAAAGACGTGAAATAAAACGACCATCACGGTCGGAGATTATGTCTAAGGGTACGCCATGACGGCTTATAATCTCATCGGTATAGACTCGAGCAAGTTTCTCCACTTTGTAATCCTCATGAATAGGAAGAAAGTGAGCAGATTAGGTCAGCCGATCTATAATCACTCAGATACTATCGTGACCTTTAGAGGTACGGGGTAGTTTGGTAATAAAGTCCATAGCAATGCTATCCCACTTCCAAACAGGGATTCTGGATTGCTCTAAGAGTCCAGAAGGACGCTGGTGTTCAGCCTTTACCTTCGAGCAAGTAAGGCACTTAGACACATAGACAGCAATGTACCTCTTCATGCCAGGCCACCAATAAGTTGTACGCAGGTCCTGGTACATCTTGTCGGCACCTGGATGGATAGCGTAACGGGATTTGTGAGCCTCGGTCATAATGAGCTCACGGAGATTATCGCGATCTGGCACCCAGACGCGATTCAGATAATACTGCAGACCATCAGATTTAGTTTCGAGCTGATTCACATTAGCGCCATGAACTTCGACAGTTAGACTTCCTTCATTTGCTGACGAAAACTGAGCTTCACGAATACAAGCATGCAGATCACTAGAGATACGAATAGCCTTGAAATGGGTCTTACGACTAAGGGCGTCGGCTACTACGTTCGCCTTGCCAGGATGGTAGCGAATTTCGCAGTCGTAATCGTTAAGCAATTCCACCCAACGTCTCTGTCGCATGTTCAGCTCTTTTTGGTCAAAGATATGCTGAAGGCTCCTATGGTCGGTGAAGACCACACACTTCGTACCATACAGGTAGTGTCGCCAGATCTTTAACGCAAAAATAACTGCACCAAGCTCCAGATCGTGAGTAGTGTAGTTTTTCTCATGTACCTTGAGCTGACGAGAGGCATAAGCAATAACCTTGTCCCGTTGCATGAGCACACAGCCCAATCCACGGTTCGAGGCATCACAATATACCATAAAATCGTCGTTGCCATCAGGTAGAGTTAACACAGGAGCATTACACAAAAGATTCTTAAGGGTTTGAAAGGAGTTTTCTTGCTCGGGACCCCAAACAAAAGGTTTCTCCTTTTGGGTTAGCGTAGTAAGAGGAACAGCGATTTTTGAAAAATCCGCGATGAACCGGCGGTAATAGCCCGCCAATCCTAGGAAAGAACGAATCTCAGACACGGATTTAGGCGTACACCAATTCTTCACTGCCTCAATCTTAGAAGGGTCGACATGAATACCCTGTCTACTAACAATATGACCAAGAAATTGCACTTCGTCAATCCAAAACTCACACTTAGAAAATTTAGCATACAGACGTTTACCACGTAAAAGTTCAAGCATTAGACGTAGATGGCGAGCATGATCAGCTTTAGACTTAGAATAAATGAGAATATCATCAATAAAGACTATCACAAATCGATCCAAATAAGGTTTACACACCCGGTTCATAAGGTCCATAAACACTGCAGGTGCGTTGGTCAAGCCAAAAGGCATAACCACGAAATCGTAGTGCCCATATCGGGTACGAAACGCAGTCTTAGGAATATCATCTTCGAGGACACGTAGTTGATGGTATCCAGAACGTAAGTCAATCTTTGAGAAACACGATGCGCCTTGTAGTTGATCAAATAGGTCATCGATGCGAGGAAGCGGATAACGATTCTTCACGGTAAGCTTATTAAGTTCACGGTAGTCGATACACATACGAAACGAACCATCCTTCTTCTTGACGAATAAAATGGGAGCACCCCACGGGGAGGTACTTGGACGAATAAAACCCATATCGAGTAATTCCTGTAGTTGGCTAGATAACTCTTGCATCTCGGAAGGTGCAAGACGATAGGGAGCCCTGGCGACAGGAGTCGCACCAGGTACGAGATCAATACGAAAGTCAACGGATCAGGGAGGAGGAAGACCAGGAAGATCTTCAGGAAAGACATCAGTGTAATCACACACCACTGGAACGTCGCTTATGTTCTCCCCTTGCCTTTTTATTCCACCACATGGGCCAAGAAGGCAGGGTTCTATTTACGTAAGCTTCTGCTCGCTTGTGTGCATGACATCAATCTCAGTCCCTTCGAAGGTCGGTCTCCATAGACGATCAAAGTATCACCAGAGGGAAGAGGAAGTCGAACAAGTTTCTCATGACAAACAATCTCGGCATGGCTCTTACGCAACCAGTCCATGCCAATGATAACATCAAAACTACCCAACCGCATGGGTATAAGATCAATAGAGAACACGTGATCATTAAGAATCAAGGAACAATCACGCACGATAGAATTTACAAGAATCGACTTACCATTAGCGACCTCAACAGAGAATGACTCAGGTAACTTGGAGCGTGTACAGTTTATCAAGGACTCAAATTCCACGGACACAAAGCTTTATCGGCACCAGTATCAAATAGGATCGAAGCATAAAGGTTATTAACAAGAAACATACCATTGACGACGTCATTGTCATTGCGAGCCTGATTCGCGTTAAGGTTAAACGCTCGTCCACGAGCGGCTGGCTGCTGGTCCTGGTTCAGCTGAGGACACTGGTTACGGAGGTGGGTAGTATCTCCACACTTGTAGCATGCACGAGCTGGGGCTTGTTGAGCTTGCGAGGCTGGGTTAGCTTGACGACAGTAGGGAGTCGTGTGACCATAGCGGTTACAGTTGGTGCACAGACGACATGCTGACGCAGTAGGATGATGGTATTTGCAAGTCGCACACTTGGGATGAGGTCCAGTGTATTGCTTCTTCACTTCAGGAGCAGCAGGAGCAGGCTTAGCAGCAGGGTTAGTAGCAGGGGTAATAGCATTACATCCCGAACCCTGAGCTTTCTGTTTCTTGTTCTTGCTACCACTTGGATGCTGAGTGACTTGATTTGCAGAGTTTGAAGGAGCAGGGGTAGCAAACTGCTTGTCACGAACACGATTGTTGTTGAGACTAGCTGTGAGTCGGTAGACTTCTTCAATAGTTTCTAACTGAGCTGCTTCGATAGAATCACGCATAGCAGGAGGCAGACCATTGATATACTTGGTTATCATCCGCTTAGGGGTTGAGACCAAGTGAGGAACGATGAAACTTAACTGCTTGAACCGGGTAGTATACGCCATGTTGTCATCACCAACTTGCTTCAAATGCCAGAATTCTTCTTCAAGCTTGAGCTGCTCGTGGGGAGGACAGAACTCGAGCATCATGAGTTCTCGCACCTCGGCCCATGGTAAAGCATAGGCTGCCTCATTTGTACGGATGTTTCTTTCATTGGACCACCATTCCAAAGCCCTACCCTGAAACACTCCAGTTGCACTCCTGGTTTTCAATTGTTCGGGGCATTCACTGTTGATGAAGGTGACCTCTATACTGTCAAACCACTCAAGCATAGCTGTCACCCCATCACTGCCCGTAAACAGCTTGGGATTGCAGGAGACGAAGTGTTTGTAGTTGAACTTGGTAGCTGTCGGTTTCTCTACTTTAGAGTCCACAGAGGACGGAGGAGTGGTAGATCCTTGGAGTTCATAAACAATCTTTAGCACGACTCAAGCGATCTGGTCGGCCATGAATGACATCATCTTTTTCTAGGACTTCTCCCTTGATTTCCTTAGGTTGTCAGAGAGTCTTCGAGCAGACATCTACGAGTTCCAACATAAGGTTTGTATAAGTATAGGTTACGAAGTCCCATGATAAAGATTCACTCGCGGTAGATTAAAGGATTTAGATACAAGATAGACTAACACCACAAAACGCACGACCTTCACATGGCACGTTGTACAAAGTTTGGTCGATCGTGTCAGAAACGCTTATATATAGGAAGTACCAGCGGCGTATCCTCCACGCTTCGGGCACATCTCCTCCCCTCGTACTCGGTGTCATGCTACGTGTCGCAACTCTCAACATACCCATCATCTTTATCGTAATTTAATAGATTATCGTAGATTACTCATAGATTACTCAAATAAATCACATAGAATGCTCAAAATACATCAGCGTAGAATACTCAAGTAGATTATCATAGATCATTGCATAGATTATATTGATGGATTATCATAGCTTGCTTAAGTATATAGTTTAACATAGTTTAGCCAGATAGATGACCATAGATTAAACCAATAGACCAAGATAGTTTAACATAATTTAGCTCAAGTAGTTTAACTCGCTAGATTGTATTAACTCATAGATTGCATAGGCTTTCCAGAGGTTACATAGACATTCCGTAGATTACGTAGACTTTCCACACTGGTCTGCAAACACTAAATCTCGCATGGCACTTGGTACGGAAGTTCCTAATATGTCGGAAGCACTTATATATAGGAAGTACCAGCGGCGTATCCACCATGCTTCGGACACACCACTTCTGTCCCGTACTTCCATGCTTCGGTTAAACAGTGTTTTGAAACTACTGTTAGGTTAAACAGTGTTTGAAATGACTCTTGGCTTAAATAGTGTTTTGAAAAGACTCTTGGCTTAAACAGTGTTTTGAAACGACTGTTAGGGTAAATATCATGTTTTTGCAACAAGTTGAAAACACTTAAATAAAAATAATAGTGTTTTTCCATGTTTATAAATACAAAAGGTTGTGTAGATGGTAGAGAGTACCCCATGCCTATTTCTTTTGTTCTCTTTTACCTTTTTAATGTAGATAGTTTATTGTTATTATTTTAAATTATCATTTAGTATTAGCTGTATATGTTAACAAAGTTTATATAAATATTAAAATTTGTTCGGGTTGATAGGCATTTTATAAATTTTATCGTTTTCTTCTGCCAAGATGTAAGGACCTGCCAAAATGTCCTTAAAAGACTCGTAAGTGAAAACCCGGACCCCGGAAACCCTAATGTGCATGAAAAATTAAGAAAAACAAGATTTATGGGTTTCAGGCGGGACGCGTAAACCATAAGAGGAGTTTACGCGGGCCGCGTCAAAGCTGGGTTGACCAGATAAGCGTTCCAGGCCACGTGTCGCACACGTGGCAGACCTATGTGTGACACGCTAGCCCTAGTCTACGACTAGGTGGCCCTCACGGGCCGCGTAACTTTAAGAGCGTGTTTACGCGGGCCGCGTAAAACCCATTTTTCAGCTATAAATGAGTTAGACATGAGCAGTTCATCTGTGTTCGAGAATTCAATCAAAAACGAAAGTATACTGCTCAAAATCGTAATTTCCAATATTGAAACGCTGCTACAATACAGGGTATTAACTCGATCACTGCTACGATACAATGTCCGATCGAATGAAACCAATCCGATGGATGTTTAAGTGCTGCCCAAATTAGGGCTATACTTTGTCATTCGTCGTGAGGGTTTCGATCTCGTGAGCTTATCGTAAAAGTTGTATTAAGTTACTGACCTAGTTTTCGTGTGCATTGTTATTTGAATTAGGTTAACCAGGCTAAAATCAGTAGGCTAAACGCTGCCCGTCTAAATCTGCAAGGTGAGTCATTCTCTTTTTATCAAAGTGCTTTACAAAACCCTAAATGTTTTCCAGTTATAATTACAGGGATTAAGTCTTTGTAATCTTCAATTACTACCGGTATGTGGGGTTTTGTATACATTACTTGATACCCGTCACCATTGGACAACGGGTTAGCCAATGGGTGATCTGACCATAGTCACAGATACAGTCGAGTGACAAATACCGATTTGGGGTAATTGGTAGATAGAAACAATATAATCACCCTTAAATCCTTAATACTGTATATTATAACAATGTGTCGTTTTGTGCAACTTGAGTGACTCGCTAGTATTTCTCTGCTGATAAAACCTTTTTTAAAACATGTTTCAGGTGATCTGCTGTGATCCATGAAAAAGTGTCGTGTAGCACTACAAGCTTGAGGAAGTGGCTCAATAAAATAAAGAAACATGTTTTTGTAAAAACAGGGATTTCCCAGTGAAATCACCTTTATTGTAAATTATGGGTGTTATCCCCAAATTATGAAATAAAATAATTGGGCATTTTCAAGTTTAAACGATCCTATTAGACTTCCGCTGTCAACTCAAATAATAAATACCATGGGTTTCTGTCCCGCGGCTCCTGGACCAGGTAAAACCGGGTCGGGGGCCGTGACAGAAAAAGGTGGTATCAGAGCCACTGATTTAAGCCAATTAAGTATTTAGAAATACTTAATTTTTCGGATTGCCCTTCTGTGATTATGTGAAAATTCAATTTACAAAATTTTAACTTAGAATTTTGTATGTTTCTTCATATGCTAACAGCATGAATGAGTTATCTGAAGCTCTTCAGAATATCACTATCCATTCTGCTGACGTGGAAGTTTCCGAGGGTTTTTCCGGTTATTGGGCCGACACTGAGGAACCAATGGTATTCCAAGCCCAACCTCAGGAGAAACTAAAACCGAAAAAGAGAAAAAGACTCATAGGCTGGAGGCGTGTGCGTAGGAAGAAACCAGCAACACAGAAAATGAAAAGGATTGAGGATCCCAAGGATAAAGGCAAAGGAATAGAGATTTGAGAAAGTTCCAGGTAAGCCCAGGAAATGCCATCATGGGAGGAGTTGGATCGTAAACTGCCACTTAGTGACCTCATCGGACCTGCCGATGAAAACCTCTTTAATTACCCAACGGAAGCACAACTTCCAGTTAATCTAGAACCTGCCATTCCAGATCCTATTATACACCCCTGACCTCTACGAGAAGAGCTAGAAGAATGGTGGACCACTGACTGGCAATTTCAGAACCTTTTAAATAACCCTAATACCTTTTTTCCTCAATTTGACCCTGAACCTCCACTACATCCACCTATGAGCACAGAAAACTTGGCTGAACTCTGCCACTATGGCGAGGAGCTAGTGGATGCAGGAAATAGAATCCGGGAAGTGGGACAAAGGATATCATGGAAGTACGACGAAAGGGAGCGTCGTTTCTGAAGTGTCAGCTGACGGGATCGTATGTGGTTGTGTGGTTACGTGTCTAATAATAAAAAAATATTAATAAATATTAATAAAAATATAATCCTATAAAATAACTTAAAATAAAACTTTTGTAAGATAACTGGTGTGTACGGACGCATAGTAATATATAAAATATGGAAGTCGAAGAATCGACAATTTTGGCTATACGTGTGATGTGATTTTTGTGCGATAGTTTTGCATTTAGTCGTTATTCATTTATGCTAATAACTTATATATATTAATTACCAGATGGAACACGCTGATAATGACCCAGTTAACGAGGTTAATCAATCTGAGCAAAACAATGAAGATCATTTTCTTAATAGGCAAGACATAGAAAACATCGTCGCTCAAGGAATAGCCAATGCTATTCCAGCAATCGTTGCTGGAGTTAAAAGTCCTGTTGAGCCTTCACAAGCTCACCCTAGTAAACGCACGCGCGACAATGATTTCAGTAATAGTGTTAACGGAGGCGGCGATAACGACAACTTGATTCAAGCCCCGATACTTAAGAGAATGAAAGCTGCAACGCCTGGTTGCACTTACAAGGAATTTCTTGCCTGTAAACCTGTCGAATTTGCAGGCAATGAAGGGGCAACTGCTGCACTGCGTTGGTTGGAGAAAACCGAGGCAGTAATTAAAATAAGTAAATGTGCCGAGGAGGATAAGGTCATGTATGTTTCTCACCTTTTCAAGGAAGAAGCATTAGAATGGTGGAATACGGTGTTGCAAGCAAGGGAAGCGACATGGCTTATGCCATGAGTTGGGAAGAATTTAAGCGTCTGGTGGAAAGAAAATTCTGCCCAGAATATGAAAAAGAACAAATGGCGAATAAATTCTTGAGCCATCGAATGATAGATGTTGATTGCCGAGGGTATACTTCGAAGTTCTTTGAGTATGCTCGAATTGTGCCTACTCTGGCTTCGCCAGAACCGGTACTTATTTCTCGCTACATTTGGGGTTTAATTAGCGAGATCCGTGATATTGTCAAAGCTGCGAGACCCCGCACGATCGATGAAGCGGTGGAATTAGACAACACTTTGACTGACGGACTGGTGCGTACGCGAGAAGAAAACAGGAAGAAGGAAGTGGCCCAAAAGATTACCCAAGGATTTCGTGTGGGTAATAATAGCAACTTAAAGAGAAAGGGAACTGGATCATCTTCCACTCCGCCGTTCTGCAGAAACTGTAAGAAGAAACATTTTGGAAAATGCAATGAAACCTGCAACTGCTGCAAAGCTATAGGACACCGTGAAGAAGATTGCAGAAAGAAAACAAAGATCTGCTACAACTGCGGCGAAGCTGGCCATTTCAGACCAGAATGCTCTAAATTGGTCAAACCAGCAGATAACAAGGCCAAAACTGCTGAAGGGACTAACAAGAAGAACGTAAGAGCCTTCCAATTGACCACGCAGGAAGCCGAACTAATTCCTGACGTAATAGCTGGTACGTTCTTAGTTCACAATGTTTATGCGAAAGTATTATTCGACTCTGGTGCAAACCAAAGTTTTATAAATACTTCATTCTGCCAAGCTTTTAAGCAACCATTAACGAAACTTAGGCAAGTTTTTACAGTAGAAACGGCAGACGGGAACTCTGTTAACATAGATACGGTTTTGCAAAAAGAAACTATAGAACTTTCAGGTCATAAATTTTCTGCAAATCTATTACCCATGAATTTAGCTGGATTCGATGTCGTATTAGGAATGGATTGGTTAGTAGCCAACCATGCTCGAATCCTCTGTGATAAGAATTCCATAGAAATTCGTGCACCCACAGGAGAAGTAATTATGATTACAGGGGATAAGCCGCGAAAACCCATGAAGTTCATTTCAGTAATGAAAGTTGCTAGTTATGAACGAAAGCAAGGAATAGTATATATGATTTCGGTAATCATTAGCACTAAGGGTAAGGAACTTAAGGAAATTCCTGTAGTATCAGAATACCCGGATGTATTCCCAGAAGAACTACCAGGATTACCACCCGATAGGGAAGTAGAATTTAGAATTCATTTAATTCCAGGAACTACACCCATAGCCAAGGCACCTTATCGATTAGCACCCACCGAAATGCTAGAATTGAAAAAGCAATTAAATGAATTACTCTGTAAAGGATTCATACAACCTAGTTCATCCCCTTGGGGAGCACCAGTGTTGTTCGAAAAGAAGAAATATGGTTCGATGCGAATGTGTATCGATTATAGGGAATTAAATAAGGTTACAATTAAAAATCGATATCCATTGCCTAGGATTGATGATCTTTTTGATCAACTTCAGGGAGCTAGATATTTTTCTAAAATAGATTTACGCTCCGGATATCATCAATTGAAGGTACAAGAAGAAGACATACCTAAAACCGCTTTCAGAACTAGGTATGGTCACTACGAGTTTACAGTCATGCCCTTTGGACTAACAAATGCTCCTGCAGCATATATGGATATGATGAATAAGATCTGTAAACCGTACTTGGATAAATTTGTAATTGTCTTCATCGACGATATACTTATTTATTCCAAAACCCAGGAAGAACATTGTGAGCACCTGCATGCACTCTTAACTTTGTTAAGAAAGGAAAAGCTTTACGCCAAATTCTCGAAGTGTGAATTTTGGCTACAGGAGGTGCAATTTTTAGGGCACATGGTGAATCACGAAGGTATTCACGTAGATCCTGCTAAGATAGAAGCAATCACCAAATGGAAAGTCCCGCAGTCAGCTACGGAAGTTAGAAGTTTTCTAGGATTAGCTGGATACTATAGGCGCTTTATTAAGGATTTTTCCAAGATACCTGTGCCATTAACTAAGCTAACCTGTAAAGCAGTTAAGTTTGAATGGGGACCTAGACAAGAGGAAGGTTTTAAGGTTTTAAAGCAAAAGTTAACAAACGCCCCAATTCTTGCTTTACCCGAAGGGACAGAAGATTTTGAAGTTTACTGTGATGCTTCTAAGCTATGATTAGGATGTGTGCTAATGCAACGCAAGAAGGTAATTGCGTATGCATCAAGGCAATTGAAAAAGCACGAGGAAAATTATACGACGCATGACTTAGAATTAGGAGCCATAATTTTTGCCCTTAAGATTTGGAGGCACTATCTGTATGGAAGTAAATTTACTGTCTATACAGATCATAAGAGCTTAAGATACATATTTGGGCAAAAAGAATTGAACATGAGGCAAAGAAGATGGATGGAAATTCTAAGTGACTACGACTGTGATATTCAATATTACGAAGGAAAGGCAAATGTAGTAGCAGATGCCCTAAGTCGTAAGTATCATGAGAAACAACGACGAGTTCGTGCTCTTAGAATAAGTCTACAATTAGATTTAATGGAACAACTGAAGAATATTCAGGAAACAACAATCAAGGATGATGCTGAAGGAATGAAAGGAAGAATAAAAGAATTAGAGCAATGAGCTGATGGAATTTGGAGATTCCACAAAAGAAGAATTTGGGTACTGAAGCAGGGAGAATTAAGAAATAAGATTTTAGAGGAAGCCTATAAATCTAGATATACCATGCATCCTGGAAATAATAAAATGTACCAAGATTTAAGGAACAACTTCTGGTGGATAGGAATGAAAAAGGACATAGCTAGATATGTTTCTAAATGTCTTACTTGTTCACAAGTTAAGGCAGAACACCAGAAACCTTCAGGATTACTACAACAATTAGAAATGCCTGTTTGGAAATGGGAACTAATAACCATGGATTTCGTTACTAAGTTACCCAAAACCAGAAAGGGTAATGACGCGATTTGGGTAATTGTGGATCGATTAACCAAATCAGCTCATTTTCTACCCATGAAAGAAACCTTTAGCATGGAAAGGTTGGCAAAATTGTATGTAGATGAAGTAGTATCCTTACACGGAGTCCCACTCTCCATTGTATCAGATAGGGATAGTCGTTTCACTTCCCATTTCTGGACTAGTTTCCAGGAAGCAATGGGAACCCGACTAAAATTAAGCACGGCTTACCATCCTCAAACAGACGGACAAAGTGAAAGGACGATCCAAACCCTGGAAGACATGCTTCGGGCATGTGTGATAGATTTTGGTGGAAACTGGGATGACCACCTACCCTTAATCGAATTCTCCTATAATAATAGTTATCATTCAAGCATAGAAGCTGCCCCATTTGAAGCACTGTATGGACGGAAATGCAGAACTCCAGTTTGCTGGGTAGAAATAGGAGAAAGTCAATTATCAGGTCCTGAAATCATACAAGAAACCACCGACAAGATAACTCAAATCAAGGAAAGACTAAAGACAGCTCGAGATCGCCAGAAAAGTTATGCAGATAATCAACGCAAGCCACTAGAATTCCAAGTTGGAGACAGGGTACTCTTGAAAGTTTCTCCTTGGAAAGGAGTAGTTCGGTTCGGTAAGAAAGGAAAACTGAGTCCCAGATACGTAGGACCATTCCCAGTAATCCAGCGAATAGGACCAGTCGCCTATCGCTTACAACTCCCAGAAGAGCTAGCAGGGGTACATGACGTCTTTCATGTATCCAACCTCAAGAAATGCTTATCTGACGAATCCCTGGTAATACCTCTTCAAGACATAGAGGTAAATGAAAAGCTAAAGTTTGTTGAGAAACCACTTCAGATAGAAGACAGAAAGATTAAATTTCTCAAGCACAAAAGATTGGTACTAGTCAAAGTCAAATGGGATTCAAAAAGAGGACCGGAGTACACTTGGGAGCTGGAATCGGAGATGAAGCGAAAGTATCCTCACTTATTTCAATAAATCTCGAGGACGAGATTTTAAATAAGGTGGGGAGGATGTAAGGACCTGCCAAAATGCCCCTAAAAGACTCGTAAGTGAAAACCCGGACCCCTGAAACCCTAATGTGCATGAAAAACCAAGAAAAACAAGATTTCTGGGTTTCAGGCGGGCCGCGTAAACCATAAGAGGAGTTTACGCGGGCCGCGTCAAAGTTGGGTTGACCGGGTAAGCGTTCCAGGCCACGTGTCGCACGCGTGGCAGACCTAGGTGTGACACGCTAGCCCTAGTCTACGACTAGGTGGCCCTCGCGGGCCGCGTAAGTTTAAGAGCGGGTTTACGCAGGCCGCGTAAAACCCATTTTTCAGCTATAAATGAGTTAGACATGAGCAGTTCATCTGTGTTCGAGAATTCAATCAAAAACGAAAGTATACTGCTCAAAATCGTAATTTCCAGTATTGAAATGCTGCTACGATACAGGGTATTAACTTGATCACTGCTACGATACAATGTCCGATCGAATGAAACCAATCCGATGGATGTTTAAGTGTTGCCCAAATTAGGGCTATACTTTGTCATTCGTCGTGAGGGTTTCGATCTCGTGAGCTTATCGTAAAAGTTGTATTAAGTTACTGACCTAGTTTTCGTATGCATTGTTATTTGAATTAGGTTAACCAGGCTAAAATCAGTAGGCTAAACGCTAAATGTTTTCCAGTTATAATTACAGGGATTAAGTCTTTGTAATCTTCAATTACTGCCGGTATGTGGGGTTTTGTATACATTACTTGATACCCGTCACCATTGGACAACGGGTTAGCCAATGGGTGATCTGACCATAGTCACAGATACAGTCGAGTGACAAATACCGATTTGGGGTAATTGGTAGATAGAAACAATATAATCACCCTTAATATTGTATATTATAACAATGTGTCGTTTTGTGCAACTTGAGTGACTCGCCAGTATTTCCCTGCTGATAAAACCTTTTTAAAACATGTTTCAGGTGATCTGCTGTTATCCAGGAAAAAGTGTCGTGTAGCACTACAAGCTTGAGGAAGTGGCTAAATAAAATAAAGAAACATGTTTTTTTTTGTAAAAACATGGATTTCCCAGTGAAATCACCTTTATTGTAAATTATGGGTGTTATCCCCAAATTATGAAATAAAATAATTGGGCATTTTCAAGTTTAAACGATTCTGTTAGACTTCCGCTGTCAACTCAAATAATAAATACCACGGGTTTCTGTCCCGCGGCTCCTGGACCGGGTAAAACCGGGTCGGGGGCCGTGGCACAAGATTAGTGTTTGTATATGGAAATTTATGGAAATTGTTAACATAGATAAATGATATATGGTTTTCTATAGCAAACCAGATTGTTAACATAGAGAAAGGATATAGCAAACCAAATTTATGTAAAATTTCTAAAAACCACCCGTTTGTGACTACTGTCAAGACCTATGTTCAATCTTAAAAACTGTATAAAACGTGGTATGCATGGTTTTGTAAACATCGTCCCGTGTCGTCACGTGGGTTCGTTATGCTTCTCTGTGTTAGTGAAATTAAATCATTTAGTGAAATTAAACATGTTTTGTGAGTTTGTTATGCTTCTCTTGTGTCTAAACTTAATCAGTCGACAAGTTTAATGTATTCTTAAGTATAATGCGAATGTGAATTCATTAAATAATTTCAAATCATATTTTACATATAAATGTAGGCTTACATTCAATGTTTACGATGTACCCGCGTCCATCGAACGGGTGTCCACCTAGTACTATATAATAAATGAAACCATTTTGAGGACACTTTTCATCATATTAGACCATGTTTTTTAGATAAGTATTATTTTAGTTTAATCTTTTCTAATTAATTATAAATAATTCTCATACTAAATATTATTTAGTTTAATTTCTTATGGATAATTATTATTTACTTTAATCTCTTTCTCATTTATAATATTATTTATTTAACTAATATAGTAAATTACGATTTTGGTCCATGTGGTTATATCACTTTTACTCTTTTAGCCCACAAAGAATTTTTAACATCTGAGCCCCCAACATCTTTTTTCTAATCTTTTTGGCCCCTAACGTCTTTTTTATAACCCTTTTGGCCCTTGACATTTAATGGATGGGGTTAGTGTTAGGGGCCAAAAGGGTTAGAAAAAAGACGTTGGAGGCTCAGATGTTAAAAATTTCTTTTTTGGGCTAAAAGGGTAAAAGTGATATAACCACAGAGGCCAAAATCGTAATTTACTCTAACTAATATTATTTATCATTTATACATTTACGGAGTTTTAAATAATGTGTTAAATTTATTGAGACTTCGTTAACAAATTTTGCTACAACAAAATAATCTATTTATATCAATCTAAATTTTTATCTATACTATACTATATAATAAAACATTAATGTTTGACATATGTCGTTCATTATAGATATTTATTTTATGATTTTCTCACTTCACTTCCAAAGTTATCTTATATTAATTAAATAAATAAATGAATAATGAGCTAATATTAAATTTTATCCTACTTTAAATTTCGAATACCATTCTTCTATTTTTCTAATACAATATTATCCGAAATAGTAAATTGTTAATTTAAAAAATTTTAAATAAAACAAATTATTTATCACAAAAACCAAACTTTGTATTAATATATTAAATATTTTTATTTTCACTATACAAAATTATATTTACTAACTTTTTTATTATTCGGTATGAGGTTTTTTAAAGATGTATTATTTTATTGTTAATATTACATTTATTCAACCCGTGTAATACATGTGGTTTTAAAGATATAATTTTTTTATTTGGTATCTAAAATCACATTAATTCAACCCGTACAATATGGTTCTTATATATAAAACTTTTTATTATTTAATATATAAAATTATGTTTATTCAACCCATGCAATAAAGGAAGTTTTTAAAGATATAATGTTTTATTATTTAGTATATAAATTTATTTACTCAACTCGTGTAATACACGGGGTTATAACCTAGTATATATCTAAGGATGTCATCGGATAGGAAGAAAGGTTGAATAGGTTTTTATTTGGGAGGAATGGGCACTCTAAGGACTATAGCTCCGACCAACCATCATTCGTCAACTCAAAAAGTGCACCAAGTACCTATTAACTAATAAGTGATGGCGGCGCCTACCCTAGCCACAAATTTTTTTATATTTTTTTATTTAAATTAAGTCAAATGTTATATAGAAAATAAATTTCATTAACTTTAAATAAAAATACATAATTCAAAACAAACGAACCAAAAAAAATTAAAAAAAAAAAATCCTACACACCGTCTTCCTCCTTGAGGTATGGTAGATCTTAAGCTTCAATATGGATGAGAAGATCATTTTTAAGTCGATAATGCGTATCGGGATCCATTAACTCCGTAAGCGTTGCGTCGTCAAAAACGGGTTCAACAACTGGATCCCTAATGTGGACCGTGAGAAAGCATGCCCCTCGTCTTTTAAGATTATATTGTGAAGTATCATGCACGTATACGTTTTGCTAATAATCTTACTCACTGTCATAGCATGTATGGGTCTCCTAAGTATTCCCATTTTTCCTTTTAGGACACCAATTGACCACTCCACATCGTTTCTTGCCCATTTTTGCAATTTCTTTAACTTCTTTTCATTCGGATTGACTGGATACGGACATGTTTTCACAAACGTTGACCAAGTAGGGTAGATCCCGTCGTTAAATAATATCATCGTTTGTATGTATGTCCATTAAATTGAAATACTTAGGTGCGGTTCCATTCCGTTCAACGATGAATATTGGAGACTTTCAATATCACCAACAATTGTTTTAAAATAAATGTTTCGACATATGAAAATTGTATTTGAATGTTTCATCATCATACTTTGGCTCATCAACAAAATAATGTTCATAAGATTTTTTTGGAACGCTCAACGAAGTTGCAATGTCTTCCGCTTCGAGTTCCTCTAGCTTCCCCACGAAATAAGCTAGGCTACTATCGGTTGAAAAATCGTCTTGGAAATTGTTCGGCAGTAGATAAACACCCAACTCTTCATACGGATAATTAGCCATGAGAATAAAAATGAGTATAAAGTTTTAGAGATGGTTGGAATGAAATGATATGGAAGTGAAAATGGGTTTAGAGATGGTTATTTATAGAGTTTAAAAATTAAATACAAAACTTTTTTCAAAAAAAAAAAAAAAAAAAATTAAACGGTCCGTTAGGTGCATGGTCAACTCTTCATACCGATAATTTTTATACAACTCTTTCACAATAGCATACTATTCCAAGTCTCTTTAAGTGTATTCAAACTAGTTTTTGCCCCGCTTGTGTTGCGGGGCATTAAGCCGAATATTGCTCTCTCATAAAATGTACGTTTGTGTGTTTGGTTACTTGTACATCGTACTCATAACACAATCTTTAAAAAAATTATATCGAGTCAACTAACTAAAACAAAACACTACTATACTTCTGCTAAAAAAATAACTATAACGATAGAAAGACTATAATTTTAAACTTGGAGCAAAATTGTAATTTTTCAGGACAAATGAGCGTGTTCTAGGCAGCCGCTTGACACGACTAAAAATTACACGGAGTCAACCAACTAAAACAAAAAAACTATTATAGTTTTGTCAAAAAAAAAATTAAACAATGGCATGACTATAATTTTACACTAAGGACAAAATCGTATTTTGACAGAGAAAAAAAACAAAAATGATGGCAAAACTGTAAATTTGAACTAAGGACAAAATCGTAATTTGGCTAGGAGAAAAAAAAAAACCAATGACAAAACTGCCTGATACTATTCCCTTCCATGGGGCATGTAAAATATAAAATACATAAAAGCTTTTAAAATTGTTTTATTTGTAAGAACGCTAGATTATCATAATTGTTTTATCGGCAAGACGCCCCCGTCCATTTTACTAGGCCGGACGGTCTTACCGGGCTTAGAACTAAGTCCTGTCTGGAACTGGGCTTCTATTCAAATTATCCAATCTTATAAAATGGATTTGTTTATGTAACTGGGCTTTTAAGTTTTCAAATTATCCCGTTTTGGCATTTTCATAAGTTGCGACTCATCCGGCGAAGCATAGTTGAGGCTAGTGGTGCACAAATCGGGTTTTTTTAAAAACCGGGTTTCGGGTAGGATCGGGTTTTACAAAATCGGGTTTTTTTAAAAACCGGGTCGGGTCCGGGTCCGGGTTCGGGTTCGGGTTCTCTACCAAAAATGTATACCCTATATACCCGGGTTCGGGTCGGGTTTTATAAAACCCGGGTATTATAATACCCTATTTCCGGGTTCGGGTATTCATCGGGTAGGGTTCGGGTATGCATCGGGTCGGGTAGGGTTCGGGTCGGGAAAAAACCCGCACCGGGTATTAAAAAAACCCGACCGGAACTATGCTTATAAAATGTATCAAACATAACTCTCACACATAGACATCAAATCTATTGATAAACAGAGGCACAATTTATAAACAGAGGCACAATTTATAGTTCTTCATGTGGTTATTCTTGAACTTTATAAACAGAGGCACAATTTATTAAATACAAAAACTAATAATGATATTAAACAAACAAAGAAAATAGAAGGGCCAACATATATTGGCATATTTGTTTCCACTTGTAATGAAATATACTAAATAATTAAGTAGCGGTGGCAAATATCATTAGAAACCTAATAATTAAACAAGATTACATCAAAGTGCATACATAATTTTGTTAAATCATAAGAACTAGAAGTCTTAATGCATACATAATTAAACAAGATTACATCAAAATCGGGTTTTTTTAAAAACCGGTTCCGGGTATTTATAAAACCCAGTTCCGGGTTGGGGTTCGGGTATTTATAAAACCGGGTTTCGGGTATAAACCGGTTCCGGGTTCGGGTTTTAGATCAAATATGCATACCCGGTCCCTACCCTACGGGTAGGGTCGGGTTCGGGTATAAAAAACCCGGGTTTTATAATACCCGGTTCCGGGTTTTTTTTTCGGGTCCGGGTTCGGGTTTTTTATGCACCACTAGTTGGGGCGGGAGGGGTAGAGGTGTACAAATCGGTTTTTTTCAAAAACCGGTTTCGGTTATTAACCGGTTTCGGTTTTTTCACCCAAAATAAAAACCGGTTTTTTTATAACCGGTTCCGGTTACTAACCGGTTTTTGAGGTCCAAAACAATAACCGGTATAACCGGTTGGGACCGGTTTTTAACCGGTTTTTCCCAAAAAAACCGTTTTTTTTACCGGTTTTTTAATAACCGGTTCGGTTAATAACCGGTTTTTGAAGTCAAGAATAGTAACCGGTATAAAAACCGGCGGTTAAAAAAAACCGGTTAAAAAAATAACCGGTTTCGGTTCTAAAACCAGTTTTTTTGTACACCTCTAGGAGGGGGTGGCCGACCCCTCGAACTTTTCGCTCAGTAGTGCAGAGTATGTAGTTTTCGTATAGAAATTTTTGGGTATATACGTTTTCGAACCCCCGTTTTATAGAAATTTTTTGGTATATACGTTTTTGATCCCCCGGTCGGAAATCACAAGCTTCGCCAAAGACGATATCTTGTACTGAAGTGTATGGTTGCCTCATTTGGTTGTTTTTTATATAAATAAAAAACCTTCCTTGCTGATAATTAAAAAAAAGTACTTTGACAGCCAACCCCCCCCCCCCCCCCCCTCCGCCCCACCCCATAACACCTGGAGGGCGGTGTTCCTGACGTTATGGAAAGTTATAGCCCAATATAACACCCGTATAACCCTCACTATAGATGGCCTAATGGACCATATGATCCATATATATAAACCAAAGATGTTTAATTGCTTTACTCCTCCTGAGAAAGATGAATCAAAAAATTATGTAACATGGTGCAGAAATCATAACTTCGATAAAGTTGTATATCAAAAAAATTTATTTTTGATTTATAACAAATGATTGTGTACAGCATAAAGTAATCCATCAAAAATATTTCTTTTTGATTTATAACAAATGATTGTGTACAGCATAATAAAACATATTTTTTAAGTTGATAATATATTTAAAAAACTAGCAACATACATCATAATTTATCATAGAAAAAACTAATGTAACTTGCTAAATTAATAAAATATAAATATAGACAATAATATAAGTTGTCACTACATAAGTTTATATTTTAATAAAAAGAAATATTAAATAGAGGTAATGTAATATAAGAAATGTTCATCTAAGGATAACTTTGTATATAACAATGAATTCTAAGAGTGGTTAAAAAGGATAATTTTCTTGTTGAGTATTGCCCTATTGTCTATTGCTAAGATGGTCTAGGCACTTGCTATGGGTTAATTTAAAATGAAGATTTAATATAAGTTATTAATATCTAATTAAGTTTTTATTTGATTCGTCTGTTAAAGATGTAATATAGATAATTATAAAAATATAATTTTAACAAAATAAAATAAAATATTTGTGAGCTTTTATATACTTATTTTTGTTTTGTTGAATTTGTCACTACTTGCTTGGATACAAAATAATATTACATCATTTTATTTATTTACATCAAATTATTAAACATCAAAATCTTTAGACTTCAAATCTTTGTAATCTACGAACATAAAAGAACACTCCATATTCAAATCATGAAATCCCATATCTGAATAACACATACCACAAAACACATGATAGAACCTTCAAAACCATATATATAGAAAAAACAACTGAACCCTAGAAACCACACATATGGATATATAAACCAAAAGTAAGCATAAAGCATGTTGATTTTCAATTGCTAATCTTCTAATCACCTAAAAACACAAACGGGTGAATTTCATGGGTGTTGAATAACGGATATCTGACTTGTATGAGACATAGTTTTATAACCAAATATAAATATGAGATTACCGAAACCTGACATAAGACATATAAAAAAGGTGTGTTGTTTTTCATCTTTTTATAATAGTAAAAATGACTAGTGAGTTGCCAAATCAATATTGCACCTCACATTGTTTTTTTTTTTTTAAATGGCAGACTAACCTTTAAACGTTTTCAAGCAATTTAAAAGGCCGATTACCTTTTAGTAGTCAAAATTCAAAAGTAAAGCATATAATAAATAAGACATGTTTATACTCAGTAAGAAAAAAAAAAAACATGTCTAATTATAACCAAATCACAATTCGATAAAAAAAAATAAGACATCTTATCATCTTATACTAATAAAAAGGTCCCTCTAATGTCACATGGCATTCTTTTATAATAAAAGATTTCACTAAAAGGCCATGTGTCAATTTAGCATTTACCTCAATTACAATAAATAATAAGTAAATTAATATAAAGACTATTAAATGATTGAATTTAATATATATATATATATATATATATATATATATATTAATATAATCTTATATTCATGATTATGTCTCTTCAATATTCTATTTACATATACTTCTACTTTAATAAATAAAAACATTCTTATCAAAAGAAGATGGGATAACAAAAAATATATACATCCATCCATCACTATTTGATGTAACCAAAAATTTCAAACTTCGTCATGTTTATAATTTGTTATTATCATTTTCACAAATGTTAAACATATATATAAACAATATATATATATATATATATATATATATATATATATATATATATATATATATATAGAAAAAGTGTAACGTACAATAGGGCTTATTATACGCTCGTACGCGATTGTGAAATTGCCTGTTATAAAAAAACATGTTGGAAATCGCATGTTGGTATATAAAGCAATTTCGCATGTTGGTTTTACAGCACAAATCGCATGTTCAGGAGTGAATTCGCACCAGATCGTATCGTACGACTGGGATGATCACATACATTTTGTACGATAAGAGGCATTGTACGTTAACCTGCCTATATATATATATATATATATATATATATATATATATATATATATAATCTTAGATAATGAACTAATTCCATTCCATCTTCTACTTTGATAACAATTTTTAAAATAACAAAATATCAATTTGAAATAAAATATACTAATCCTTTTGTATTCAAAAACAAAATTCTTACTTCGTAAACGCATCATTTTAAATGAGTAATGTTATATTTTATCTTTAATTTTGTATGTATAGTTCATATTAGGGTTATATGTATTCATATCAAAACTTATATTTAGTATGTGTGATGCAAGAAATAATATGAAATATAAAAAAATTCAAAATTTATAATTGTTATGTTTCAAAATTTATAATTGTTATGTCTTTCAAACGCAACCAATCTCAACAATAACATATTTATTTTTAAAAACTCATTCAAGTTTGTATAAACTGAAACACGTACTTTTTTTTCCAAAGAACTCGATCAACTCCATAATTATCTTAAAGCCTTTCATCGTCTAATTTTCTATCCTTAAACCCATGTAACACATGGGTCTATAACCTAGTTTCATAATATAAAGATATATTCAATGATATAAGAAAGGATTAAATGAAAGGTTTTTTTTTTTTTTTTTTTTTATAAATCATTTGAGAGTAACTTATCATTTTGATGGTTAAAACTAATGATGTGTGACAAAAATTTAGTTAATAATAACAAGTTAAATGTCTCTGTAAGTAAGGTGGTGCAAATTTGATTTTTCATTTATTTATTTTTTAAATAGTTTATATCATGTTTAATTGTCCACTATGTTTAAAATACCTTACCTTTTTTACAAATCTATATATATGATAAAAAAAAACAGAATAAACAGTGGATTTATTATTAAATTAATTAAAATTAGAATTAGATTAGAATTATTTAAAATTAGTAACGTGATTAAGAGATGAGCAAATGGAATCGGGTATAAGTACCGGTCTCAAATTTACCAAACCGGTGTATTTTTGGTACCGGTTCCGCACAGGTATTCACCGGTTTTTACCCTCAAATACCGGTGCCGTACCAATACCGACCGGTACCGAACCGTGCCATACTAGGTATATTCGGTACCGGTACCCACTTTTGGGGATTTCGGTACCAGTATTTTCGATACCGGTTGGTAACGAGCTCATCAAATCCTGTAGCAACGCAGCAATGCAAGTAATTGCACCGTTTAGATTACTTTTCATACACACAGTAAGTAAACTGTATTTCGTTTGAATGAGGTTTTATATACACAACAACTTATTTTGCTTTCTTTTTTGTCTTTTTCTGTTATGAATGAATTGTAGCATGTAAAATTAACTTGGATATTTAGAATATTGATGAGCAAATCGTATCAAATTCTGTAAACGAACCGGTATCGTATCGATACCAAATTTACTATACCAAATCATTTTCGGTACCAATTTGGTACCCACCTTTTGGCGTTTTCAGAATCGTTACTTTCGGTTCGACACCGGTCTAGCACCGTACCTGTATTTATTGATTTTTACCTTCAAATACCATACCGTATTGTACCGAGCATTTTCGATGCCGGTACCTAATTTCGATGATTTTCTGGATCGGTACTTTCACTGCCGTTACCGGTACCGAGCTCATCCATATTTTAACGTGTTAGCACCGTAATAACTGAACTGAAAACAACCGAATTTCCAACGTGTAGGACGTGTGAGTCCTATTATTATATATTAGGTTATTTAAAATCGTTTTTTTTATGACGGAGTGACTATCCTTACCATATCATTTTATTTATGTTTTAATATTCGTTATCTGTTTGCCGTTGCTAACACGCCTTTTGTAGTCATTGGGTCCCGCCGCAACGCGCGGGTGGAAAATAACTAGTTATACAAAAAAAATCCATGTTCTATTCTAGTTTTTTTAATTGACACGAGTGTCGCTATGATTTTCTAAAACTATGTTTTTAAGAATCTTGATGCATTGTTAGTTATGATAGCGTGCTTAACTCGTTACAACGTGGCGTCTACTGCATTATAACGGGTGTCTAACATTCTAGTTTTAGGTCGTTTTATATAATGAGATTTGACTCATTTTTTTCATTATAACGTGTCCAGTTCATTACAATGTTGTGTTTAATCCATTACAATAGTATATCCAACTCATTAAAAAATTTCGAGTGTGCAAACTTGTTGCCTTCCAAAACGATTTTTGTGAAAAATAATTTTACGTCTACACCATAATATATTGTTTTGAATGGCTAATTCACATAATCACATACCTTCTAAACCTACTCTTAAATCTATACGATATCCACCATGAAAATAAAACCCTCCATCACTTGATAAGAAACACCTTTCTAACTACGGTTGTTCATTTTTATCCAAAACCCCAAACGAACCCGAATTAGAGAATTTCCGAAAAAACCGAATCCGAATAACCCCAGCCCGAACCTTAAATAGATCGGTTATTGGGTCCCTTTTCCCAGCCAAAAACCCGACCCGAAAAACCAGGAAAAAACCCGAATATTTAATGTCTTTTTTTATAGATTTCGTTTATTTATTTTTTTTCAAACAAGATATCTCATTCATACTTGTCAAGTTAAATCAAAAAAGAAGGTAGGCGGGCAACAATATTTAATGTCTTTTTTATAGATATTTTTTTATTTAAAGTTTTTGGTATCTGCTATGTCTTAGGACTTTTGAACATTATGATATCTTATTGTCAAATATTGTTTTAATTTTCATGATATTTTTCAAGTAGCTTGATGAATTTTAATTATATTTGGCGAAAAAAAAAACATTTTTTTTATAAAATGAGTAAACTGTCATTTTGGTCCCTGTGGTTTGGCCAGTTTTGCCACTTTAGTCCAAATCTCAAACTTTTTTACATCTGGGTCCCTGTGGTTTCACTTTTGTTGCCATTTTAGTCTAAAATTCAAATTACCCCTTATTTGACTGTTTAAGGCTGCCTATTTTGTCTTCTTGTTCAGGGGCAAAATGGTCATTTTATGAGTTATTATAACAAATAAAAAAAACAACCTCAAAACACATCTCTCTCTACACTCTCCGCACACTCTCTCTCTCTCTCTCTAAACACACCTCTGACTCTCTCTCTTCCCTCTCTCTATAACACCGCCCGATCTTGCTGCATCTTGTTTCTTGAAACAAACCCAGATCAAAGCAAACCTAGATCAAAGCAAAACCCAGATCAAAAGCAAAACCCAGATCAAAAGCAAAACCCAGATCAAAACAAGCAAAACCCAGATCAAAACACACCTCTGACTCTCTCTCTCTCTCTCTTCTCTTTCTCTACTGCATCTTGCCACACCCCTCTCACACCACCACCCCCACCACCACCTGCCACCACCCTCTCGCACCAGCACCTGCCGCCGTCATTTATATCCTGAACAAATACAGACCTCTCAACTAGTCCGCCACCCCCATCTCCACTAAATGCAGATGACCACCACCACCACCCCTCTCGCACCACCACCCCCACAACATCGTATCCGGCGACCACCGCACCACCCCCATCTCCACTATCGGCGACCTAACCACCACTATATATTTTCCCCCTTTTCATGATAAACCCTAAAATCACACAATCACCCTTCGGTGAAGCTTTCCGCTGCAAAATACAACAAACAAACAACCCCTGCCACCATCTCAGATATGCACCATCTGTCTGTACCTTTCTTTCAGATCGGTGGTGGTAGGTGATGAAACAATGGTTAACCGGGTAGGGTTAACTCACTAGTCTCGTCAAGAGGGTTAATCCCTTCTTTCCGAGGATCGTTGGCTGGATCGTCTGGTGGTGGGTTTCCTGCACAAGGAAACAAAACCGTGACTC
The DNA here is from genome assembly GCA_030545235.1 of Helianthus tuberosus. NCBI lineage: Eukaryota > Viridiplantae > Streptophyta > Magnoliopsida > Asterales > Asteraceae > Helianthus > Helianthus tuberosus. The sequence continues at coordinate 10,782,535 of CM060423.1, forward strand.
GTAACAAGGAGGATGGGGTGGGGGGTGCTCCTTGTTACCACTCTCCGGCGTGAGAATCAGTAATTTGCTTGGGAAGCAAAGTATGATAATAGTAGTATTGAGAGAGTTGAAAGTGATACCTCAAACCTGGTTTGGGGTGAGTATTTATAGCCGAGGAGTGAAGGAGGGTAGTTGAGTAGCTAGTCTGACATCGCACAGCTATTTGCAGGTGTGTCAGACCTGTCGGATACTGTGGTGATGCCACGTCCGGCTGTGGTGTCAGACTGTTGTTCATACGTGGGCTGGTAGGCGACTGTTCCCAGTGCCACTTGCACTGTGGTGTCAGACCCACTTGCCTTGTAGGCAGGATGCGGTGCCAAGCCGCATCGCTGCTTGCGGTCATTGATGTTGTTCCATCCATGATTTGCGCGGGATGCGGTGTTGTGCCGCATCGCCTGTCGAGTGACTGTTACTGTTGTCCAGATCCCTTGTCGTGACGAAAATGTTCATAGGATGCGGTGCGAGGCCGCATCGCTATGCGTAACATTAGTTTCCGTCCCTAAGGTAAGTCTTCTCATCAATGGACAGATTGGACCGCAGTGTTCGCGTGTGTCTACGCGGACACTGGAGAGTTAATTGCTGTTTGGGGGTTTTTAATGAGGGTAATGGTCATTCGCGGTCGTGCTGACGCGATATTTTGGGACCATACCCCTTCAAGTCCCCCCAGTCTAGTGTTCCTTCCGTATGCAAGTCGCATGTGGGAAGGATACTGGACTATGTTGTCTAGAAGGTTAAGATTGTGCCATGCAGATGGCACCTTCTTTAAGTAGTAGGCCCTTTCTAGTGGATTGTTTCTTCCTTTGAGAAGGGTGCATGTTGAGCAAGTTCCGTCTGATGCGGAATTCTCAGTCAAGGACTTGACTCTGTCTACCTTTTGCTGATGTCATCAGCCACCTGTTGGTGTTTCGGACCAACCTTTGAGACGGTGACTGAAGGTATTAGCAGGGTTCGAAACAACCTTTGAGATCGTGACTGCAGATGTCTTCTTCAGTGTAGCTGGAACCTCTGCGTCAGTTGGTGCAAAGTTGTAAGTACTTTGCTCAAGCTCTATGTTCAGCAACTGGACATGTAACGATGATCCCTGTTTTGCTCAAGCTCTATGTTCTGCGGTTTATCTCTCAAGTAACCGCACGTCCTCAGAGGTGTAGCTCTCTAGTAACCGTACGTTCTTTGCGGTTACCTCGTTGCCGAACCTCGTTTGCCATGTTTCTTTGAGGATCGTGGGGTTGTTGCGTCATTGTTGGCCGTGTTTGGTCGAACAATGTGAATCTGGACTATGGGCAGATAAACATGATCATAGGCAGGGTTGTGCCCACCATTGTTTATTCTATGCGGTCCATAGGTGGGTAACTAGTCATAGGCAGACTTGTTACCGCTGTTCTGGAGCCACTTTCCTTCACGCTTTGGTGGAAAGTAGTTTCCCTGTAAATAGCGTTGCCGGAAGAGATCGTTTTAGATACTTGGGAAGTTGGTTGAAACTCTCCCACATTCGTTTTGTAGCCACTTTCCTTCACGCTTAGTTGGAAAGCAGTTTTTCTTGAAATAGCTTTGCTCTTCCGCGTGGTGACTTAGTTGTGGCTCTTCCGTAGCTATCGTTCGCATAGTTGCGGTTTGCAGTAACTACGCAAGAATGGTTGCGGTTTGCAGCAAAGAACTCGCTTCTAAAAGTCTTGTAGCCTGGATGTGGCTCTTGAAGGTTCAGGGGACAGGGTTGCTGATGTGCGGTTGCTCAGCATACTTGTCCTTTTCCTTAAGGAGAAGCTGTTTGCGTTCCCTCTGTGGTTGTGAACCGGAAATGAGGGTTTTGAAGCTTGAAGAAGCTTTCATGGGGTGCGGTTTACCGCATCCTGTGAAGCGGTTTTCGCAGTCCAAAGAACCATTCTGGTTCTGAGTATCTGACACACCTGTGCGGGTTGGTGTGTGTCATCTCCGCATATTCCACGTGTGCTCGTGGGTATGTGCGGTTATGACTTATACCCCTTTATATAATATAAAGATATATATTTTTGCCTTTTTTGAGGGGTATGTAAAAAACGACATGCGGTATGGGTTATGGTGCGGTAAACCAGAGAAACCGCATGCCGCTTGTGTTTGGATAAGGTTGTCGCTTTCTGTTGCCTACGTTACGATTGCACGTGTGGGTTGTTGAAGTTGGTAGGATTCTGACATGTGCTGATTTGAAAAGACGTTTGCACTGACCGAGGTCATAACTGCACTGTAGCAGGGAGTGAAAAAGTCTTCTCTGTCAGGCGCGTGGGCGGCCACGCGCGCGTGATAACCGTCAGCGGAAAGGTTGCTGACCACGTGTCGCCTTGTAACTCGCCTATTTTGAACGTGTTGAGGCGGTTTACTGTATCGCATTTATTGCGATGAGTATAAAAGGGGGAACCGTTTGGTTTCTCCTCACTGTTCAAATTTTTCGAAAAAATTTCTGGTGAGAGAGAGAGCATTCCCTTCGTCTTCTCCGATCAATCTGTCTTTTATTCCGGTAATCTTTTGAGTTTTCTGAGTTTTTCTTTAACTCGAAACTTCTGTTCTACATATTTCTGATGGCTGATCCATCTAACCCACATAATGTGGAGGGTGAAAACCCTGAAGCATCTTCTCCGGTGGCCGGGGAAGAAGAAGATGATGGTGGCAGTGTTCCTGGTGGTGGCCTACCACCATTGAAGTGGTCGAGAGCTTCATTCGACCAACTGATGGCCAAGATTGAGATGCCTCACGAGTATGGGGCTACTTATCCCCAAACTGGTGATACTGGTGCCTGTGCTCCGGCCGGTCACATCACCATGTGGGCCGAGTGTTTTACTGATGGTAACCTTCGTTTACCATTAACAGTTTTTGTTGCTCAGGTCTTGGAACATTACAAGATCCATATCTCCCAGATGAGTCCTTTTGGGATGATCCGTATTAGACATTTTGAATCAACTTTTCGTGCTCTTGGTCTGCCGGTTACCGTTGAAAACTTCCGGGGGTTTTACCAGTTGACGGTGAACACCGGTTTCTTTTCCTTTAGAGAACGGTATGGAAGCATCAAGTTGATGACCCCTCCGAAGGGTATTACGAAGTGGAAGTGTAAGTTCTTCTACGTTAAAGCTGCCGCAGTTGTTGTGGACATGACTATGCGGAACGTCAACGAGCCTATCCCTGCGGAGGATATTGCTATGCCTACCGCGGAGACTGCGGAGTGGTTCTCAAGGCTGAAACCCATTGAGCATAGGCAGCTGACCAACAATGACTTGTGGGTGCTGCGGATGATGTTGACCCGGCCTAAGAGGAATTTCATGCCTGTGGTGCGGGAGAAGACTGGTGGTAAGTGTTACCACTCTTTTGCGGTTGCTTTATTCCCGTGTTTGTTATTGATTTGGATATGTATTATCAGAAATTGTGGAAGTGTGGAAGATATTTGATCCAACTTTTACTGGCAAAGTTGATCTTGTTCCGACTGCGGAAGGTAAAGGTTTTAACTTGACGATTGTCCCTTTCTTCCGCGTTGCTTCACGCGAGGTGATGACTGCACCCCTGCCGCAGGGCAAAGGTATTATTCATAACCTTTATTGCTTTACAAGGTTTGTTGTTGATATTCTATACGCAGGTACACTTGGGAACCTTGGTAAATTTGAGTCAAAGGGTGCCCCCAAAAAACATGCGGAGAAAAAGCATGTGGATAAACCTGGGCGGGGTCGCGGTGTGAAGAAACCTGATGTATCTGTTGTTCCACCTTTGGTGAAGCAAGCAGCAGGTATCTCTCGTTCTCATTTCCGCAGATATACCGATTACGTGGTAGTATCTGACACCCTTGAGGGCTTGGGTGTTCCAGGTGCTGGTGCGACCACAGGTGGAACTACTGTGGGTTCCAAACCTGGTGATGAGAAGAAGAGGAAAACGGAGGAAGCTGGTGATGCTGGTGGGGGAAAGAAGCCGAAGATTCAGACCAGGCGCAAGGCTTTTGTCGTACCAAGGAAGCCTGCGTTTGTTTCTGGTATGTGATGTATGACTTTAACAAGTATTTTGTGCTTATACTTGTACTTTAAAGTATTTCTGTGTTGATTTCAGAACCGCAAGATGAAGGGTTCTTCCACTTTGATGCTCCTCCTCCCCCTCCTCCGCATGACACTGCTGCGGGTGCGGGGGTTCATAAGGTTGTTACTCCTGAAGCCTCTGTGCAGGGGGTGGACACTGGAAAGGGTCCCACGGCTCAAATCTATGACACAGTTGATTCGAGTGATAATGTTATCACCCCAGAGGATACTGTTGATCTGGATTTGAAGTTTGGTGACACTGGAAAGCCAAAGTCTCCTGCTGCCGAGAAGGCTTCCGGTTCCGTTTCTGGTGGTGCGGGTTTTGTAGAGACTCCTATTCAGCCTGAAGAGTCTGAATTGGAGTATTATTATCGCTCCTACACAGAAGACCGGGCCATGTCTTACCACCGCCCTCCGTGGTCTGTGATGCAAGGGGATGACATTTCCGCTGATCCCTCTGCGTGTAGGGAGATTTTGAGTGGTTTGGGCACTCCTTTTGAGGTAAACTGGGCCCGTTCTTTATCGACTGAGGTCCAGATGAACCAACTCTCCTCCATGCTTGTGGGGAGCTCCATAATGGCAAATGCCATTATGGAAAAGTGCAAGGTGCTGGGGCGCAAGGGGGAGGAGAATGCGCGTTTACGGGCCGAGGCCGAGGAGTTGGTGAAGGCTGCACGTGAGGGTGCAGAGCAGCTTGAGAGGGATAGAGTTGCGTTTGAGAAGCATAAGCAGACTGAAGAGTGGGCTACAACTGCTGAGCTTAAACAGGTTCGTACCCTTGCAAAACTGCTCTCTGATGAGCGTAACCGTTGGAAAGAAACCCTTTCTAATGAGCGCAAGACGCTATCTGATGAGCACAAGACTTGGAAAGAATCTTGGGGTAAACAGAATGAAACTCTCTTTCATGTTCGTCAGGAGCTTATAAATGCCAAGGCAGCAATTTCTGCGTTGGCTAAAGAGAAAGCTGACGCCGTTGCGGCTGCCCGAGAGGCCAAGGAAGCAGAGGTGCGTCTTGCCAAGGCTTTGGAAGAGGCCAAGGAGGCGGAGGCTCGTGCTGCAAAGGCTCTTGAAGGGGCAAATGTTGACCGCACCAAGTTGAGCAAAACTATCTTGGACCTTCAGGTATAAGCTTATCCTAACTTTGAAATTGCGTCGCACAAGTTTGTTGATTATTTTTGTATACTTTTGATTCCTTGTTTAAAAGGCTGAGGTGCGGACCCGGGGGGTCGCTATTGAGGAAATCTCTGCCCGTGCTGCTGAAGCTGAAGTGCGGGCAAGAGAGGCTGAAGAGGCTAGGGATAGCCACGCTTCTTCACTTGAGTTGCTCAAGGCTGATCATGAATGGATGCGTATGCACGGGATCGGGCATGTAATTATCCGTTGCCTTGTTATTTTTGTTGTAGGTTTGCCTTTGATAACCATTGTATTCATATTTCGCAGATTGTTACTGCCATTCTTGACGCACCCGAGACCGTAGCAGGTGTTAACGAGATCAGGGAGCGTGCCCGGGATGCTGGTTTCAAAGCTGGCTATAACCGCTGTATTAGTCATTTGAACGTTGCAGCGCGTGGCGGGCTTACTGATGAGCGGTCCGGGTTTCATGGCGTGGACACTGAAGCGCTTCTTGCTGCTGCGGTTCAGGAGTTTAATGATACAACCCTCACAGACCTTGAAGAACTTGAAAAGTGTCTTGAAGCGGAGGATTATGTGGACCGCTTGCGAGTCTTATACGCTGATGAAGACGACGAAGAAAAACCATTTGTTGAGGGCAAGGATGGTGCGGGCCCCAGTGGCACAAAGGAATATTAGATTGGCCTGCGTGCCTTTTTATTTTTTTCTTATGCAACTGTTACAAAACTTTATGTAAATGCCTTGTGCACCACGCAGGTGCAGGAATTTTTCGAATATAAAGAATTGTTGTTTCAATTTTTACAAGTGTTTTTAGTTCTTGCATGTTTGAATTTGTACGCGTTTAGTGTTACTGTGAGTAATACTAAATCTGTAATTGCCTTTTGCATATCTAGGTGATATGCAAGTATGAAGATTTGTCTCTGGTTAGACAAACAGTATTGCCATTGCTGGCCTATTACAATAGTTGCGTGTGGTTACCATTCTGTGTGGGTATCACGAATGAAGATTTTGCTAATCTGTTTTTGTGTATACCTCAGAGTGGAACACGCATTTGTAATAGAAATAAATAAACAATATTGCATTGAATCGTCTATTTATTTATTTGCAAATGGCCTGCGGCCCAATAGATTACATGCAGAAAACATGGCTTACATATAACAGCGTCGAAGTTGCTGTGCGTTCCATGTGCGTGCGACAGTTTCGCCTTCTAATGTTTGTAGTTTATACGCGCCTTTGCCCAGGACCTCTTGGATGAGGTACGGTCCTTCCCACTTGGGGGCAAGTTTCCCTGGGCGTTCTGCGTTGGATGCTTCGTTGTCACGAAGGACGTAGTCTCCAGGGTTGAAAGTACAAATGCGAACGCGTGCATTGTAGTACTTTTCCAACTTGGTTTTGTACTTGGCCTCGTTGATGGCAGCGTTTTCGCGCCTTTCTTCCAAGAGGTCTAAGTCAACCCTGCGTTCCTCATTGTTGTCCATCTTGTTGATGGCCAACATTCTAGGTGAGGGGAGGCCTACTTCCGCGGGGATCACCGCTTCAGTACCGTAGACCAGGCTGAAGGGGGTCTCGCCGTTGCTTGTTTTTGGGCTTGTCCTGTGAGCCCATAAAATACTTGGGAGTTCATCAACCTAGCCGCGTCTGGCTGTTCCCAACCGTGCTTTGATGCCTTCGACTAAGCTTTTATTGATACTCTCGACTTGGCCGTTCCCTTGCGGATGCGCCACTGAGAAGAATATGTGTTCAATGTTTAGCTCTTTTAGCCATTTTTGAAAGTCGTCGGCAGCGAAGTTGGTACCGTTGTCGGTGACGATGCACATTGGTAGACCGAAACGGCAGATGATATGCTCCCAAACGAATTTCCTTGTTATCATAGCGGTGGTTGATGCAAGTGGCTTTGCTTCTACCCATTTTGTAAAGTAATCAACAGCTACTATGATAAATTTCACTGCTCCTGGTGCGTCTGGAAATGGTCCCACCACATCGATTGCCCATTTTTGGAATGGCCATGCGGTGGTGACGGGGATCAAGTTATTCTTGGGACGCAAGGTCTTGGGAGCATGTCGCTGACAATTGAAACACTTGCGTAAGACGTTGACTGCATCCAGGTGCATGCCCGGCCAATAGTACCCGGCGTTCATGATTTTGGCCACCACCATGCGTGGTCCTGCGTGTATGCCACATATCCCCTCGTGAATTTCTTTGATAAGGTATGTGGCATCTTGGGGGTTGACGCATCGTAGGAGTGGCCCCAGGTATGATTTACGGTATAAGATACCGTCTACCATTTGGTAATGTCACGCTTTGTATTGCAACTTGCGTGCCTCTGCTTTGCTTTCGGGAGTAACCCCTGATTGTAAGTATGCAATGAGCGGTGTCATCCAGGATATTGTACCGTATTGGATGACATTGACTTGGCGCAGGGGTACCGAAGGACTTTGCAGGACTTCGATGCGTACCTCTTTTGCCAGGTGTTGGAAGCTGGTGGACGCAAGTTTTGATAGTGCGTCCGCGGGTTTATTTTCACTCCTGTTGATGTGGCGAATATTGAAGGAGGTAAACTTTGACTTCAGTTGCAGGGCTTGTTCGAGATAGAGGATCATGGTATCCCCCTTTGCGGCATAGTCACCGCGTATCTGCCCTGCAACTAGTAGTGAATCGACGTGTGCTTCCAAATGTTTGACGTCGAGTTTAATTGCTAAACGCAACCCTGCCAGTAGAGCCTCATATTCCGCTTCGTTATTCGTACTTTCGAAATCGAGGCGTATTGCGTAGGTTAGCTCTTGGCCATCGGGGCTGACAAGTCGCAAACCTGCGCCAGAACCATCTTCGTTGGATGCACCATCTGTAAATAGTGCCCAGGTTTCTGTGGAGGATGGTTGTGATACAGGGTTTTGTTCTTCTTCGCATTCTTGGATGCGGTTTGCTGGTATTTCAGCGACGAAGTCAGCCAAGACCTGGCCTTTGATTGCGGGGCGCGGCTTATAGTTCAGTGAAAGCGCGCCCAGCTCGATTGCCCATTTTGCTAACCTCCCAGAGATGTCGGGTTTTGATAGGATCGGGCCGATCCTATAGTTGGTTAACACTGTGATGACGTGGTTTGGAAAGTAACGTCGTAAACGTCTCGATGCGTGCACTAGTGCCAGTACCAATTTTTCCATGATGGAGTACCTTGTCTCTGGGTCGTTGAGCATTTTGCTGATGTAGTAGATGGGTGTTTGGACTCCTTCCCGCTCCACTATAAGTACCGCGCCTACCGCGTTGTCCGCGGCAGACAGGTATAAGATAAGTGGCTCATCTTTTCGTGGTGCGGTTAAAGTTGGGAGTTGGATCAAACACTCTTTCATTTCCCGGAAAGCTTTTTCGGCCTCTGCGGTCCATTGGAATTGTTCCTTTTTTAGACAGCTCCGCAGGATCTTGATGAAAGGGTAAGACTTAGCTGCATGGTTGGCTAAGAATCTATTGAGTGCGGCTAGCCTACCGGCTAGTCGTTGCATTTCCTTCATCGTAGAAGGCGATGGCATGCGCTCGATCGCCTGAACTTTTTCCGGGTTCACCTTGAATCCATCTTTGTTTACGATGAATCCAAGGAATTTGCCTTCTTCCATTCCAAACGAGCATTTCCCTGGGTTGAGCTTCATGTTAACGCTTCGCAGAGTTTGGAATGTTCTTTCGATGTCGTCGAGCATGGTGTTTTCCTCCATGCTCATGACGACCAGGTCGTCCATATAGATTTCGACACTTTTGCTGATTTGACCGCGAAAGGTGTCGTTCATCAACTTTTGATAGGTTGAGCCCGCGTTGCGCAGCCCGAACGGCATTTTGGTGTAGCAGTAATTCCCGGTAGGAGTGCGGAATGCCGTTTTGTCTTCATCGTCGATTGCCATCTGTACTTAGTGATAGCCTTTGTAACAATCGAGGAAGCACTTCCATCGAAATGGAGCGAGGTTGTCGACCTTCTCGTCGATCTCTGGAAGTGCGTAACAATCCTTGGGGCAGGCCTTATTAAGGTCTTTGTAATCGACACACATGCGCCAGCCCCCGCTTGGTTTTTCTACCATGACTGGGTTGGACAGCCAAGTCTGGTATTTCACTTCCCGCAGGATGCCTGCGGAGAGCAGTTCTTGTACCTGCTCTTCCATCGCTGCGTTCTTTGCTGATCCGAGGTGGCGTTGGCCTTGGATCACGGGCTTGATACCTGGCATGGTATTCAAGAAGTGTTGCGCAATTTCGCGTGGTACCCCTGTCATATCTGCGGGTGTCCACGCGAAAATATCTTGGTTTCTGAAGAGGAGTTGCTTCAGGCGCGCTCTGATGGTAGGTGTCAAGGCATGGCCCAACGTGACTGTTTGCTCTGGGTGTCTTGCATTAAGAACCCATTTTTCTGGTTGAGTGTTGGGGGTAGGCCTTGCTACCTTTGTCGGACGCAGTTCGTCCGTAGACATGACTTCTCTTTGGGCGTATATTATCGCGATCCCCGTTTCGGTTGGAAAACCGATGGCAGAGTGGGGGACAGATGTTATCATGTTGAAGTCACCCTGGGACTCCCTCCCGAGAATTACGTCATACTTTGAGGTGTGAGGTAAAACCATGAAGTTCACCTCCTCCGTCCTTGTGTGCCTTCCGTTGGTGAGGCGCACAGGGAAGGTAATTTGTCCCAGGGGGAATACGGTTTCCCCTGAAAATCCTGCCAACGGGTAGTTCGCTGGCTGTAGTCGATCTTTGTCTTCTTGATCGAACTGGTTGAAGCATTGCTCGTATATAATATCGGACGTACTGCCCGGGTCGATGAACAATCGCTCGGTGCAGTAGTGAGCTAGGTGCCCAGTGATAACCACGGCGCGCCTATCGCGCGGTCCGCCTCAGACTTTTGGAAAGACGACTTGCTCGTCCTTCCAGTCATTGTCCGGTCGTCTCGCCGCCTTACGCGGTCTTCCTTTTCCTCCATTGATCATGTGGGTAGAGGCCACGTACATGGCCCTTTTACCCGTGGAGGTGCCCTCGTTGTGGGGAGTGATGCGCTTGGTAGCTTTTTGTGCGCCTGTCAACAGGTGTTGCAGTTTCCCCTCCTTTAGGGCTCGCTCAATCTCCAGTCGTAGACTGATGCAGTTGTTCGTGGTGTGGCCCGAGTCCTTGTGATACTCGCAGTAGAGTGCGGGATCTTGATTCTTTTTGGACTTCATTGGTTGGGCCGGTCTCAGGAATTGTGCATCCGTGAGGAGAACGTCGCTTGGCGTCTGGTTGATCTCGGTCCAGTTGCGGTCCCGAGACTCTTTCTTTGACGCCCGGTTTTCTCGTTGGGTGTTGATTGTAGCCCTTGCGTCGGGCTGGTTGTTCCGGGGGACATATGGCTTGGGATCGCTGCCGCGGTTCCATGTGTCCCTGTTGCGCTTATTGCCACGCTTGGGCTCTTGGCGGGAAGACTGGCCTTCCGCTAGGGGTTGTGCCTTTGACATGTGCGGTCTGAGAGACCGCTGAGTTTGGGCATATGTTTTGACCTTAGCCATGACATCTTCCCACTTCTTAGGCAAGCCGTTGCCGCCGGAAATATTCATAACCATTTGTTCGTCTTTGACTGCAACAATGAAATGGTTACGTGCCATCTGGTTGTCAACGTCGCCTATCTCTAGGATCTCTTTATTGTAACGGACAACGAATGCGTCAAGTGATTCGTTGTCGCTGCGCCAGATGTTCATGACGTCCATTGAATCACGTTCATGGCGTCGTTGCTGGCTAAAGTGCGCGAGGAACTTTTCTTGTAAGTCCTCGAATGAGGTCAGTGACCCTGGTGGCAGAGAATCGAACCATGCCCTGGCCAGACCTGTTAGGGTCTGTGGGAAAAAATGGCACCAGGTAGGTTCGTCCCACTTACCGTTGCACCCAGCACCGACGAAGATGTTGTTGTGATCATCTGGGTCGGTCGAGCCGTTGTATTTCCCAATGTTTAATGGGAATTTTGTGGTGGTGACATCGGCGTTGGCGATCTCCGGGACAAACTTAGAGTTTTCGGCCGCAGATTTCGGCCTATAAGGTTTGCCCTGGTTGCGTTTTGCAGCGCGGAGGTATGTGTTGCGGGGTTGATTGGGAGGAACATAGTTGCGTCCGCCCGGTCTACTGTTGGTGGAATGGGACTCCCCGCGGTATGTACTGTCATCTGGATCAGTATGGCCATACCCTTCATGGTGGGACTGTGGTCCCAAACGACTATGAATGTTTGTGTTGCGGCGCATTGTAGACTGCCGCCTTCTTTCTTCTTGAGAGCCTAAACGGCTATGTACGGAGTCCCTGCGGCGGGACCCGTACGAGGAATCGTCCTCATTGATTGTGCGGACATCACAATAGGAGGAGCCGCGGTCCTCTTGCCTGCTTCTGGAGGCTGGATGTGTGGGGGCTCTGTCGTCGTATCGTAAAATACGACCGGCAGGTGTACGCGGTATCGGGGTAGGTCTGATACCTCCTTGTTCGTCGGCGCAAGCTCTGTTGTATGTTGCGGCCAGAAGGGCTGCTTGTTGGTCATACCAGGTATGAGGGCTCATGCCTGGAGGTATGACGGCAGCGTATTGTGACAGATCGTGTCCGAACGTAAGGGATGCGCCCCCTTGCGTTGACGTGCCAATGTGTTGGGCATTTGGAGCTAGGGGAATGGTTCCCGCAGGCCCTTGGTTTGCGGGGTTTAGGTTATCCCCGGTAGTGTTGTTTTGACGATCAGACATCTTTGGAAAGAAAAGGATGATTGGACAAAAGTGCTAAGAGTAGCGGTGGGCGCCAATGATGAAACAATGGTTAACCGGGTAGGGTTAACTCACTAGTCTCGTCAAGAGGGTTAATCCCTTCTTTCCGAGGATCGTTGGCTGGATCGTCTGGTGGTGGGTTTCCTGCACAAGGAAACAAAACCGTGACTCATAACAAGGAGGATGGGGTGGGGGGTGCTCCTTGTTACCACTCTCCGGCGTGAGAATCAGTAATTTGCTTGGGAAGCAAAGTATGATAATAGTAGTATTGAGAGAGTTGAAAGTGATACCTCAAACCTGGTTTGGGGTGAGTATTTATAGCCGAGGAGTGAAGGAGGGTAGTTGAGTAGCTAGTCTGACATCGCACAGCTATTTGCAGGTGTGTCAGACCTGTCGGATACTGTGGTGATGCCACGTCCGGCTGTGGTGTCAGACTGTTGTTCATACGTGGGCTGGTAGGCGACTGTTCCCAGTGCCACTTGCACTGTGGTGTCAGACCCACTTGCCTTGTAGGCAGGATGCGGTGCCAAGCCGCATCGCTGCTTGCGGTCATTGATGTTGTTCCATCCATGATTTGCGCGGGATGCGGTGTTGTGCCGCATCGCCTGTCGAGTGACTGTTACTGTTGTCCAGATCCCTTGTCGTGACGAAAATGTTCATAGGATGCGGTGCGAGGCCGCATCGCTATGCGTAACATTAGTTTTCGTCCCTAAGGTAAGTCTTCTCATCAATGGACAGATTGGACCGCAGTGTTCGCGTGTGTCTACGCGGACACTGGAGAGTTAATTGCTGTTTGGGGGTTTTTAATGAGGGTAATGGTCATTCGCGGTCGTGCTGACGCGATATTTTGGGACCATACCCCTTCAGTAGGTTTAGGGTTTACGAGTGGCGAAGGTGGTGGCATTTAATGGGTACAGTGACGGTTGTGGTTGTTGACGGTGACGGTGGTGGGTGAGACTGACGGGGGTGATGATGGTGGTTGTTGATGATGTTGCGTGATTATAAGGAGATTGATGGTGGATTGTTGGTGTGACTGACTTAGGTTAGAGATATGAGAGAGATGGATGGTTTGGTTTGAGCTTTGCATATCTGCATATCTGGGAGAGAGAGAGAGAGATGGATGGTTTGAGCTTTGCACATCTGTATTTATTTATAAAATATAAATGACCATTTTGCCCCTAAGGATAAAGACTAAATAGGCAGCCTTAAACAGTCAAATAAGGGGTAATTTGAATTTTGGACTAAAATGGCAACAAAAGTGAAACCACAGGGACCCAGATGTAAAAAGTTTGAGATTTGGACTAAAGTGACAAAACTGGCCAAACCACAGGGACCAAAATGGCAGTTTACTCTTATAAAATTATATCTAAACCCGAAAACCGAACAACCCAACCAGAACTGACCTGAACCCGAATAACCCGAACCCAACCAACCGAACTTTAAATCGTTTGGTTATCGGGTCAAAACAACCCGACCTGAAAAACCTAAAACCCGAAGAACACCACTATTTCCAACATATCTTGATTCCGCTAAACTACAACTAAAACACCATAATACACGCCAAACAATGGTTGAAAAACCGTGATATATTTTTTAGAGTAAACCGTCATTTTGGTCCCTGTGGTTTGGGCACTTTTGCCATTTTAGTCCAAATCTCAAACTTTTTACATCTGGGTCCCTGTGGTTTGCATTTTGTTGCCATTTTAGTCCATAATCCAAAAACCCTCTATTTTGACTGTTGAAAACTGATCATTTTGTCCTTTAGTGCAGGGGCATTTTGGTCATTTTAAGTTACTCTTTTAATAAATTAAAACAAAATTAATTATATATATTATATATATATATACATACAGACATTCACACACATACAGACATTTACCCTTTTTGAGTTTATCAACATCCACCCCCAACCTCTCGATCTCTCCATCTCGATCTCCGACCAGCGCGGCGGCGCATGGTGATGACCGGCAGCCCCTTTACTCCTGTAAAACACCCCTAAACCCACTTCCACCTTATACCCTTCCAACTTCTCAATCCCTCTCCTTCAAGTCCGGCGACGGCAAGAACCGACGAGGGTTCCGGTGCCGGTGACGGCACACAGTGGCAGTAGCAGGACCCCACAGCCGGCGGTGCTGTGGGGGTGGCGTCGGGTGCCGGCTCTGTCGACGGAGGAGCTGATATCCGAAAACAAAAGAGTTCCCCGGTAAGCACTCCTCTCAGTTCCTCGTTTTCTTGTATGTTTCTAATGAAGACGATGACGGTTGCTGATGTTAATGATGGTGTCAGTGGTGGTGTTACTCGACGGAACCAGCCGGCGGCGGCGACGGAACCAGCCGGCCTCGTTTTCTTGAGCCATTTTGCCGGTGGTGAAAGTGGGTGTATAGATGAAGATTAAAATGGGATGTAGGTCATAGGAGATGGAGGTGGAGGTAGTGGCGGCGGTGGGTATTTGTGTGGATGCAGGTCATCAGAGATGGAGGTGGAGGTGTAGGTCATCGGTGGTGGTGGTGGGTATTTGAGAGAGAGATGGGTATGTGTGTGAATGTCTGTATGTATATATATATATATAATATAATTAATTTTGTTTTAATTTATTAAAAGAGTAAATTAAAATGACCAAACTACCCCTGCAGATAAAGACAAAAAAGGGACCTTAAAACAGTAAAAAATGAGATATTTTGAGTTTTGGACTAAAATGGCAACAAAATGCAAACCACAGGGACCCAGATGTAAAAAGTTTGAGATTTGGACTAAAATGGCAAAAGTGCCCAAACCACAGAGACCAAAATGGCAGTTTACTCTATTTTTTATTTGAATATTTTAAGCTTTACTTTCATCCCAAGGAAAAAAGTTTAGAATTTGATATGCATATAACTAAGCCATAAGCGTAGAGGAATGAATTATATGTTAGTCCAAGAAAGAAGGCAACATTGCATAGGAATAACCGAAAAGGATTCCAAAATCCAGTTTCTTACCCATCACATTCCTCTTTTGTTCTTCCTTATTTGACCCATTTTATACCCATCATCAGATCTCTCTATTTCAGGTTTCTTTTCCTCTTTCATCATTTACTTCTAATGATTAATTAAACCAAGATTTAATGCATTGTGACATTTCATATAATTCATATAATATAGCAGGAGATTGCAAATATGGAAGACAATGGAGGAACTAAACTGAACGGTATTCGACAGATTGTTCGGCTCAAAGAAATCATCCAAAGATGGCAGCATGTGACACTGGGGCCGAAAGGGAACGATGAAGCGGATAACAGTCCTCCGATAGGCAATCGTTCAGGCGCAGGAATCAATCCGGTGATAAGCATGAGATTGAAAGGCTACAATGTGTATTCTGATTCAGATGTTGAAGATGGCTGCCAGAGCCCTGATCTACCAAATGATGTCCCTAAAGGGTACCTGGCAGTTTATGTAGGGCCCGAGCTTCGACGGTTCATCATTCCAACGAGCTATCTTAGTGATCCGTTGTTTAAGGTCTTGCTTGAAAAGGTTGAAGAAGAGTTCGGGTTTGATCAGAGCGGCGGGCTTACTATTCCCTGTGAGATTGAGACCTTTAAATACCTTCTCAATTGCATGGAACATCATCAAAAGGTAATCTTGGGCTCATTTCATTCGAGCCGGGGGTCTCACTAGAAGCAGCCTCTCTATTCCTACGGGGTAGAGGGCTGTCTATATCTTACCCTCCTCAGACCCTACCTTATCTTTGCTGTTGGTGGGATTTACTGAGTATGATGATGAATATTATTATTTAAGTTAATCTTGATTTTGTTTACATCTTTTTGGATTTGAATTTGCAGCTATGATTGAAGGGATAAAGACCAACACATCAACTGTGCAGTTTATTCTTGTGGTACGCGGATTTGACATTCTTTTATCTGTGTTTTCGTTCTTCCCTCTTTCAAGTATTCAAGCGGAAGAGACTCGAAGATATAGTTGGTAGAAAAACTTGTGGTTTCCTAGGTTCAGTTTAACTTTGTGATGTTAAATTTGTTGTGTTCTTGGATTCTTTTAACAACATTTGAACTCTAGACGTATTCATCGTGCAATGCAAATTGTGTTTTACTCCAAATCATGGCATATTTCGCCTTTCGGCCATGTGCTTCTTATCTTGTCATGTTACATGTACCTTTGTAGAACAAAAGGTAACTAGGCTTAGTTGTTAAGTCATTTTAATTGTTGGTGTGAATGCTTGTATAGGGACAATGTCAATAGGGATGCTTTAAGTAAAGAGTAAGATAATAGGTGGTGTATACTTACAATTAAAATATGATAATATAATAAGGGATTAGGGATCATGTGCTTGATGGCTGCATGTGCTTAAAGATTTGTGGATCATGGGGAGATCTGTATTATATAAGTAACATGATATCATAAGTATGAGACACCTCATAGCACCTTTATATAATAGATAGTTGAGAGATGAAGGGATTTGGGTAAGATTATAGGTATATTAGGAAAATCATTTTTCTGCTGGCAGTCCAATGTGGCATGAATTATTGCTTTTCGCTCAGTAGCGTCCGGTATGTAGTTTTCGTATAAATTTTTTTAGGTATATACGTTTTCGACCCCGCGGTTTTATAATTTTATAGGTATATACGTTTTCGACCTCCCGGTCGGAAATCTCAAGCTTCGCTGCCACTACACGTGAATAGGAATAGAAAAACTCGATAAAAATTGAAGTTGAGTTCTTCTACATTTAAGCTCGGATTGTAATATGTTTCTAGCTCATTTTTCTATTCGAACTTGAAAATGGTTTGGCACTTGATCAAACTTGAAGTAGATTTGAAATTAAAATTCTCGATAAAGCTCAACTAGTTTCCTTTGGTGGTTATGAATATTATAAATTGTAGATCCTGTGTGCTACAAGACGTTTAATGTTTAAATTTGAAAATTTGGGCCTTCTGTTATTATGTTAAGATAAGAAATTTGGGCCTTTCTCATGATGCCAATGTAAAAATATGAAATTTGGGCCATCTTTTTCATAAATTCGGTCCAATTCGTTCATATGTTAAAATGTTTCAAAGACAAAAAGAATGCAATTTGCTTATGATCCTAATATGTGTTGCTAATTTAATTAAGGAATTGAGTTTCCTCTATCAAACATATTGCGGATATATACTTTTGAACTCTTTAAACAAGCTCGAGTAGAATCGTTATAATGGATATGTTGAGCTATTTGAGCTCTCGGACTTTCCTCGAATTAAACCCAAAGTTGCATCAGTATGACTTGTCAAGCTGTTAAATGAAATTTGAACTTAGCATAACATAGTAGTCGACTAGAGACTGGCTCGGCTCATACGAAGCCATGGACCGAGCCGTCTTAACACAATGAAGCCAGATGGAACTTAAAACAGACAAATGTCTCAGAAGATCCTTTAAGGGGTGTATATGATAAAGGAAAACAACAATATACAATAAAGTTGGTATTTAAAAGACCTAGATAAATATATAAACACCGTGGTATGAGGGTTTAAATTTGGTCAATCCATAATAGATATATTATTAAAGACGGGTCAAAATGAGTTGGGTTAACCTAAACACTTTCTTTGTTAAAATATAACGATTTTGTAACAAAAAATATATCCAATATATTTGTTCTTCACGGACACATATTTTACTAGTAGTAAATACTTGACTATATATTGAAGCCATTATCAAAATAAATGTTACTTAATTGATAATGGAACATGACCCGTCCACCGTATTCATTCCCCTTGGCCACACTTAAAACATTCTTCTTGTATATATTGTGATTTTTGTTGGTAGACACATAGAGCCCACATAAAAATGGAGCTTATATCACATCACATCAATCACATGCATGCATGTTTGTTTGTTTCATGCTTTTGGAATTTAGCTCACTAAATTATAACATCATTAACCGTTGATTGCTACATAATCCAAATTAGCATTTGCTGTTAATCATCTCCTCAAATTAAGCAAAACCCAATTTATTTTATTTAGTACTGTCGTTATATAATATATATATATATATATATATATACACACACACTGACACACAGATCATTATAACATAGTTTTTGTACTAAGTATATCATGTTAAGTATAACCTTTTCATAATAAACATTAAACAAGTTAACACACAGAGTGAGTTTTGTCTAAGAAGTAAGAAGAAGCGTAGTAGATAGCAATGAGATTGTGCCACATGTACATTGTTGGTTTATTGGCGAAGGGTATTTGTGTTTATTTAGGCACACAAAACACAGCACAGTTATACGGTGCAACTGAAAAGTTATACCATTTATAACTGTGTTGTTATAATGGTATAACTACATAGTTATAATAGTAAAGCAACAAAGTTATAACAATAAAAAAATAACAACTAAAATGACAAAAAAAACCATAGTTTTTGCAGAGAGAGAGAGAGAGAGAGTAAATTCAATTTGCGTCTTTGTGGTTTTTGGGCTGACTCAACTGAAGTCCATACTTTGAAAATTTTGCTTCCTAAGTCCCCATGGTTTACTAATTTTACACTCTGAACCCGTACTTCTAACACCATCAATATATTCCGTTAGATACCTAACGAAATATACTATGATGGGGCCAAAACTGTCTTTTCAACCTTAAATAAAAACCTAACCTCATTATCATCCTTTATTTTATTTTTTTTCATTTCTTCCAAACTTGCGTCCATCTCCTTCCCCCAACCCATTTTACTATCTGACGCCACCTCCGACCTACAACCAAGCTGTACCCACCTCTAATTTACCGTCTAAAGCCATATCCGACCATCACCACATCCATTTTACCTGACTCTAAACCTAACCCACCTCTGACCATCACCCAAGTTGAACCCACCTTCGATCATAGCTAATACATTTTCAATGGATGCGACCATGGATGCACAAGCATTGAAAGGTAATAATAACTCACTTGATCTTAATTAGTGTAGTACTTAAAAACTACCGAACTTGAACATGATATAAGTTGAATTTGAACATTTGTAGTCGGAATTAGGGTCAATGTTCCCCTGAGCCACCTTGTATTGCACTTGAAGGTGGTTTTGAAGTTCTTGAACAATATGAACTTCGATCTCGCTTTGAGCAAGGTAGGGAAGATGGGATTGACTAAGGGTAAACGTTTTTTTATGATTTGATGCCTAGTTATGTTAAAACTACTAGTTGATCACGGTTTTTTATGATCTAGGTTTGTTGTAGATCATGGATTTTAGTTGACCTGGTTTGTTGATCAAATCATTAAATATGTTTAAACAGATAATGTATGTGGTTTGGATTATCAAATCACTTAAGTAGTTAAATCAGGTCGGTTACTTCGCATAGTCTGATTAGTTAAATAGTTAGTATATATATAACAACCCTCCTTAAAATATTTTAGACATCCCTAAATGTCCTAAAATACACCCCGTATATGAAAACCGGACCCAAAATACCTTTATATAATTAAAAATCAAATAAAACAAACAAATATAGGGCCTTGCGGCCCGCGACAGAGGATGCTTAGGCTGTCGCGGGGCGCGACGGCATGACACCAGTCGACTTCTCAGGCCGCCACGTGGCAGGACACGCGTCAGAACCCGGGGATGACTCAGCAAACTCGTTGTCGCCTTTAGGGCCCTCGCGGGCCGCGTAAGCCTCCTCCTCATCTATCGCGGGGCGCGATAGACCTCCTGATCAGCCCTATATATAGAGAGCTCGAGCATTCAGTCCAACTCGTTCATTTCTTTCGATTCTCTCTCAATTTCTGAAGTGTAGAAATAATATCCGGTCATAATACCCCCCCCCCCTAATTAGCGAAGCTCTGCCTCGTTGTAAGTATTATAACCCCCGGTTACGTATTAGATACGCTGCCCGATTGATCTAGTCCTCCGTAACGACTGTCGAGGCTCTGCCCGACGTAGTCGTTGGAGTTCTGTCTCGGGGAGGGTATAACTAATGTAAATATTGGGTTATTATACTAACGCGTGTGCATTGTTTAATTTATTAGATTATAACCAGGAAGTCACAGGGAAAAACCTAAAATAACAATGTGAGTAATCTCCTTTTTGTAAACTGTTTTTAGAAAACCTCAGTTGTTTTACATGATAATTAACAGTGATTGAGTATTTGTAATTCTACAATTATCGTTGGTATGTTGGGGTTTTGTATACAAAATTTGTTACTACACTGTGAGTAGTAGCATGACCACCAGTCATCGATTAACAGTACCGTGGGTGGTAATTAAGGTAGAAAAATAAACAAATGTAATTGCGCGATCGCCCTCAATGCTGTAAAATGATAAAACCTGTTTTGATTAAACTGGGATTCACTCACCAGTATTTCTTGCTGATAAAATGTTTTAAACACGTGTTTCAGGTAACTTGGTGTGAAGCCCATAAAAGCCAGCTGGGGAGCACTGAAGGCTTAGAAAAGTGGCTATAAAAATTACCTAGTTAAAAAGGAGAATTGTTTTTAATAATTAAGTTTTATCCCTATAAACATCTTACAAATGAAAATCGGGTTTTGTCCCACTTGTTTATTATAAATGTATTATAAAAAAAAACTTGGGTATTATCCTAATTATCTATTTTAAACATTTTGGTGTTTAACTCTGATAAAATATTTCCTAACTACGGTCCTGATGAAAATTTTCGCTGCTAAATTGATAAACACCGATACCATCTGCTCTGAGTCTCGCGGCTCCCGCTCCCGGGGAGGGGTCGGGGGTTGTGACAAAAGATGGTATCTGAGCTAAGCCACTTGTTTAAGCCATTTAGGTGTTCTTCTAATACCTAAACCTTAAACAATTATGTTATGTTAAGAAATTAATCTCTTATGTATTATCCTCTGAACATAAAATCTTAATATGGTTATTATGATTTTTATGTCATTAAATGAATTTTGAATTCTCAATATGTGTTACCCCTATCTGTATCTTACAGTTAGGATATGTTTAAAAAGTATATCTATATAGGTGATATATTAATAATGACATGCCATATCAAATTTTGTGATATATTATTCATATATTTATGTAAATATAATTCAATATAAAATTTATAACATTATAATAATAATATGATACTAATATTTAATATTCTAATAAAAAATATTAATATAAGATAACACAATTCAGGTATGATACTTCGAAAATAACATAATATAAATATTAAGATAATATAATTTATATATTTTAATTAAATGATTTTATGTCATTTAAATTCTCAATATATGTAATCCCTATTTGTATTTTACAATATGATTATGCTATAAATATATAAAGAAGATATATTAATAATATGTTTATGTTAAAATTGGTAATAGCTATCATCCCCATATATTTATGTGAATACAATTTAATATAAATTATAATAATATTATGATATTGACATTAATATCCTAATCAGGGATATAAGGTAACACCCTTTAGGTATATTGTCACTGAAATGTTATAATATTACTTGATACAAATAGTATGTTTTATGAATTGTGATATAGCCCAAAATTTTACTCGACTTAAAATATCTATATGTTTTATCAAAATTTTGACATAACAAGTAATTATATTTATTTTGTTAAAATATAATATCTCAGCATACTTAAAACATGTTTATTGTTTAATACAATATTACAACAGAATTTTCATAATGATACCATGAAAATATTATATATGTTATTACATATACTTTTGTTATATGATATCAGCACATGTACCTATATATATACGCATGAAACGTGTGCGAAAAATATATAAGTATTCTATATTTCATAAAATATAATAACAAAACAAATGGTATTTCATACGTAAAATGGAAATATGTACAAAAACATTTGGTACTGTATAATTGTATAACTTAAAATATATCTACGTACTACATATATATATATATATATATATATATATCACAAGGGAATAACTTAAGAATTTTATCATTTTATAGTTTAACTCATTTCTTAAACTATATTTGATTCATATGTATGTATATTCTAATGTAAGAATAATACTTCATATAATAAGGATCAAATTTAGAAACGCCAAACTTTGTATTATCTATCATGATCCTTTAAATTGATAATCTAAGAATCAAGTCCTAATATCTTCTACCAATACGATTCAACCCTCTGGTTAAAACTATTTCAAAAATCCGTAAGGATTATATATTTTATTCAATTTAGTTATTCACCCTTTTATTTCAAAATAGTATGACCAACAGAAATTCATTCCAATTACTATTGTTAGTATAAGAAAATAAAGTTATGAAAATAAAAAGGATAACTAATACCCTCCGCTATACAATTGGATTGTTATAAAAATAATTTAGTATTATATATATATATATATATATATATATATATTATTTTGAAAATCTTGTATACATATGCACATACATAATAGAATTTCTTGCTAATGTATACAATATAATAAGACAAATATCTTCTGTAGAAAAGCAAATTTTTGTATGTAACAGAAGAAACAGATCTACCTGTTTGCCCAGAAATTTTCCAAACGATTTTTCAACCCATTAACCACAAATTAACCCAAAAGAAACCCTAAGGACACCCAAGTTAGCACCAAGGGAAAAATAGTAGAATCAATGACGAGGAATCACATGATTTTATATAAACCTTTAATTCTAGCCACAGTCACAACTATAGCTTCCACCAAACATCCCGAATATTTATCAAATCATGAGCCCTGAGAATATAAACTAAGTTGAGAAAATATAAAGCCATTCTTAGTACTACACCGAGCCCATGATCTAGAATAAGAGCTCGTCTATAACTACAATAAAAAGGAATAGCACATAATATATTTTGATAAACTATATAGTGAAAAGAAAATGTTAAAATATAATATATATATATATATATATATATATATATATATCAATGCATCATACTGACAGGTATGATTATACTTATGCTAAATATATGAGCGACAAAATGTGCCTGTAAAATTGCTTAGTTCTGTGATAATTATATCGGAATATGTTTGCAATTCGGATGTCAAAGGAAATAACCTGTAATCAAGAAATTCAGGCTAGTAATGAAAACTCTTTGGACAAGAGCACTATAGAAAACATAATAGCTCAAGCAATATCGAATGTCATACCTTCGATCATTGAAGCTATTAAAATTCCTATACCTATAAACGAAAGTCCAACTTTACGTTGTGAGCATACCCATTACTTCAAACCTAACCCTATTAACAATGGAGGTCATGATATCCGTATCAAAACTCCATCTTCCAAATGAAAGAAAATCACAACCTATAGCTACTCTTATAAGGAATTCCGCTCTGACAAAACCGATGAGAACCAAGAAGCTGGATCGTCAATCACACGACCTACCTGCAACAACCATAACAAGAAGCACGTAAGAAAACGCCATTCTAAGAAAACACTTCGCTGTAACTTCTGCAAGAAGGCTGGGCATACAGAGGAAGAATGTAGAAGGAGAAGAAAAACTAATGTATGTTACAAATGCTGAGATCCAGGCCACTTCCGTTTCTACTGCCCGAAACTATCTAAAGCACCCGACAACGAGGATAGAAACCCAGATGAAGCTAAGGAAAACGCATAAATATTACAATACCGGAGACAACAGCAAAATAAGCACCCTTATGTTTTGACTATACTTAAGTTAGTTGACTTCTGATTCCGATCAAAACGTCATCAATAAAAGGTCTTTATTTTTCTTTTATAAAGCCAATTCTCATTTGCCTCATCTCTTGACAAATTCCTATGTATACGTACATTGATTGTCATGCATGTGAATTCACTTCAAAAGATCAGTTATTCTTGAGTTTTAATAAATATTCCGTTATACTCATTCTGATAATCTATATAACTACATGATATTGACTTTTGATAATCAAGTTAACATATTTCTTGGAAAACTCCTTTCCTTTTCAAAAAGATACTTACCAGATTTTATTGTAACCATTTCTTGTCAATACATATATCCATTGTTGGAATATGTCTAAACCAAGCTCAAATTGTTTGAACTTGCTCCTATACATTCGATTCAAAATTCCATATGATGAATTGAGTTCATCATATTCGAGGTAATTTCATTTGTTTAAATCATAGTAGACCTATTTAAAGTCCACGACTCCAATAAATCGTTTGATAAACCACGACACCTTGCGGTGTCTGTATAAATTTGTAGCTTGTGCTAATAGTAAACCCTAATCATATCAATTCATACGTCATTAGTTTGACTTATCATTCAGGTAGTCTTGATACAATTATGTATTAAGACCATGATACACTAAATTCTATTGTATTGTCCGATGTATCCTTGCCATTTAAATAAACATCATTGATTTTTGGTTTGATTATTGACAAATCATTTTTCATACTTCTATCTTCAATTGAGATTATTGATTCAGAGTTCTTTTTAAACGAACAAAGTAATTTCTCTTTTGACATTGAATTCTATTGTCCTTAAAGATCGTTTAACATTCGATTCATATGCCTCTGTTGATCTTGTGAAACTTAATTGTATCACGTTCAGTTAATAATTCCTGGAACTAAACATTTATGTTTCTCATATTCTTCGATGTCCTTAGAAAAATTTCACTAAGGATTCGTCTGCTAAGCGTTTTTGTAAGATTTCATACATACATCATTTCTGTCAGTTATAGCTGATAAGCTACGGGTCCTATTCGTCTAATAAATGGTCCAACATACCTGGAACTTAACTTCCCTCTTTAACGAATCTAACTACCCCTTTCATAGAGAAACTTTTAACAAAACCACTTGAAGGGTTTTCATCTGTTCTGATAATCTCATATTGCTTTAACTTGAATTATCTTGTCTATTGTCTCTTGCACTATCTCGAGTTCAGATGAGTTTCTTTCTCCAAAATTCTGCCCAACAGACAGGAGCTCGGAACTTCCGTCCATGAAATGCTTCCAAAGACGCTTTGACACTATTTTTACTAGCTACAAGACTTGATATAACTCCGAGGGAATATAGTAGCTCGAATCTCGAGGACGAGATTTAAAACAAGGTGGGGAGGATATAACAACCCTCCTTAAAATATTTTAGACACCCCTAAATGTCCTAAAATACAACCCGTATACGAAAACCGTACCCAAAATACCTTTATATAATTAAAAATCAAATAAAACAAATAAATATAGAGCCTCGCGGCCCGCGACAGAGGATGCTTAGGCTGTCGCGGGGCGCGACGGCATGACACCAGTCCACTTCTCAGGCCGCCAGGTGGCAGGACACACGTCAAAACCCGAGGATGACTCAGCAAATTCGTTGCTGCCTTTAGGGCCCTCGTGAGTCGTGTAAGCCTCCTCCTCATCTGTCGCGGGGAGCGACAGACCTTTTGATCAGCCCTATATATAGAGAGCTCGAGCATTCAGTCCAACTCGTTCATTTCTTTCGATTCTCTCTCAATTTCTGAAGTGTAGAAATAATATCCGGGCATAATACCCCCCCTAATTAGCTAAGCTCTGCCTCGTTGTAAGTATTATAACCCCCGGTTACGTATTAGATACACTGCCCGATTGATCTAGTGCTCCGTAACGGCTGTCGAGGCTCTGCCCGACGTAGTCGTTGGAGTTCTGTCTCGGGGAGGGTATAACTAATGAAAATATAGGGTTATTATACTAACGCGTGTGCATTGTTTAATTTATTAGATTATAACCAGGAAGTCACAGGGAAAAACCTAAAAGAACAATGTGAGTAATCTCCTTTTTGTAAATTGTTTTTAGAAAACCTCAATTGTTTTACATGATAATTAACAGTGATTGAGTATTTGTAATTCTACAATTATCGTCGGTATGTTGGGGTTTTGTATACAAAATTTGTTACTATACTGTGAGTAGTAGCATGACCACCAGTCATCGATTGACAGTACCGTGGGTGGTAATTAAGGTAGAAAAATAAACAAATGTAATTGCGTGATCGCCCTCAATGCTGTAAAATGATAAAAACCTGTTTTGATTAAACTAGGATTCACTCACCAGTATTTCTTGCTGATAAAATGTTTTAAACACGCGTTTCAGGTAACTTAGTGGGAAGCCCATAAAAGCCAGCTGAGGAGCACTGAAGGCTTAGAAAAGTGGCTATAAAAATTACCTAATTAAAAAGGAGAATTGTTTTCAATACTAGGTTTTATCCCTATAAACATATTACAAATGAAAATCGGGTTTTGTCCCACTTGTTTAACTCTGATAAAATATTTTCTAACTACGGTCCTGATGAAAATTTCCGCTGCTAAATTGATAAACACCGATACCATTTGCTCTGAGTCTCGCGGCTCCCGCTCCCGGGGAGGGGTCGGGGGCTGTGACAGTATACTTTTTCTTCATTATTGCATTTGTAATTTGTGCCATAACAACTTGGGTGATTTGATTTTGTTGGTTCAGAGTCGGGTAATTGGAAGTGGTAATTTATTTGTTTGGCTTTCTTGAGTCATAAGAACATCACCTGCACAATGGAAGTGGTTCATAATTAGGTAATTGGAAATGGTATGTGATACAAAACAATGAGGTAATTTGATTTGGTAGGTTCTGAGTCGGTTCATTTGGATGTCGATCTGCTTAATGGTTCACTGTTGGTTCATTTGATTTAGCAAGGCTGCGAGCTGACTCGGCAAGCCTATAACCGCCTTAGGGGCTCTCACGGGCCGTGAGGCTTAGGCCTTGGCTGTCGTGGGGCACGACAGACCCTCGGCCAGCCTATATAAGGGGGGTCAGGGCTCATTTGTTTGTCGTTCAATTTCAGAATTCTCTCTCAACTTCTCTAGTAGTAGAAACTCTGCTCAGGCATAATACCCACTATATAGTGAAACTTTGCCTCGTTATAAGTACTATAACCCTGCTATTACCCTACATGATTGATTTAGGATTCCGTAATGCATGTCGGGTCTGCCTGACCCAGTCATTGGAATTCTGTCTCGTGTGTATGCCCGATTGATTTAGAATTTCCGTAATGCAAGTCGGCTCTGCCCGACTCAGTCATTGGAATTCTGTCTCGAGTGTACGGTTATTCTGAATTGGGTTATCTTACTAACACGTGTGCATTATTTGGTTTAATAGATAATAACTAGGAGATTCTCAGGAAGCCTTAGTAGTATCTAAACTTGCAATGTGAGTTAATCCTCTTTTTATAAACCCTTTTTGTGAGTAATTCCTCTTTTTGTAAAATGTTTTTACAAAACCTCAAATGTTTTAAATTACAATTCACAGTAATTGAGTATTTGTATTCTACAATTATCGTCGGTATGTTGGGGTTTTGTATACAAAATTTGTTACTACACTGTGAGTAGTAACATGACCACCAGTCATGGATTGACAGTACCGTGGGTGGTAATTAAAGGGGAAATATAAACAAATGTAATTGCGAGATTGCCCTCAATGCTGTAAAATGATAAAAACCTATTTTGATTAAACTGGGATTCACTCACCAGTATTTCTTGCTGACAAAATGTTTTAAAACGCGTTTCAGGTAACATAATATGAAAGCCCAATAGAAGCCAGCTGGAGAGCACTGAAGGCTTGGAATAGTGGCTATAAATGTTACCTAAATAAACAAGACATTTTGTTTTCAATAAATAGGGTTTATGCCTAATGATGTATTGTTAAATGAACTTGGGTTTATCCCAATATATTTATTAATTACAAAATGAGGTGTTTTTCTCTGATAAAAATATTTCCTAACTACGGTCCTGATGTATTCCGCTGCCAAATTAATAAACACCGATACCACCCGCTCTGTGAGTAGCTCGCGGCCGCCCGCTCCCGGGCAGGGGTTGGGGGTTGCGACAGAAGGTGGTATCAGAGCTACAGCCACTGATTTAAGCCAAAGAAGTGTTCTGCTGACGCTGAAATTTCAAATTATGTGTTAGGAAATAATTTATGTGGTTATGTGTTATGTGTTATTTGACTATTTGTTAGTTTACAGTATGAGTGATCACGGAACATCGGACGCTTATCGTCATTTAGGTAGTTCACAGAAAAATGAGGAAACATCATCCCAGCCTGATCCCTCAGGATATTCAGCCGATAGCAAAGAAGGAATATTTATTTTTAAGGCTCAATCGGAGGAACCTTTTACTACTAAGAAAAGAGGTTGGTTTAGTAGAGGGGCTCATGAAAGGAGAAAAAGAATGTAAAACTTACAACAACAAAGAGAAATAGTCAGGGACAATAGGGAGGCAAACGCACAAATTCAGGAAGTAACCAGTAGACCACCTTGGGAAGAAGAATTCGATAGACAGTTGGCCAATTTTCACCTGTTAGCCACTACAGCCGTAGATAATGACCAAAACCAAATAACCGAACCTCCAGACCAACTAATGCTAGAATCCCACTCTGAGAACCAACTCCCGATACCTGCATTTAACTTAAACGAATCACCTAGAATCCCAACCCCACATCCTCTAGGATATGATCCATGGTTTGACGACAATATGTCATATTCGGCCTTGTACCCACCTGAAGAAGAACTAAAACCTTTAGAACCTGATCCATGGAAGGAAATCGATTGGACATTTTTCGAAATGAATAGCGGAAACCCCTACGAGGAACCCGTACCTCCACTGGAACCATTAGATCCACCAATGAGTCGAAAACAGGTGCAGGAACTCCATCAGTATGGAGAAGATTTAGTGAATGAGGGAAATAGAATCAGACAAATAGGAGAACGACTAGTTTGGAAATTTGATGAGAGGGAAATGCAATACTGGATGAACGGCACCTAGCCCATAACAGATATACGTGTAATTTTGTACTATAATATATATATATATATATATATATATAAGTAGGGATGCATAGTATTTTTCATTTCCAGTTATAATCTGTAATAGATGCATATATGTATGAAAAAAGAGTAAAAGTCGCAATGATCGACGATTTTGACCAACTTGTTCATGTGATTGTGTATAAATAATTGAATTCTATTCTGTGATAATTAATAGATTGTACATGTTTACAATTCAGATGGACAACGAAGTAAATCAAGAAAATCAGAATAATGAGAATAACGAAAACCAAATAGATAACAGTGCCATTCAACACATAGTGGCACAAGAAATTATAGATGCCATGCCTTATATTATCAAGACTGTTAGAGAAGCAGATAAATCTGCAAATGGCAGTAAACGTCAACACACTGAACCTAGTCACAGTGTGAATAATGACAATGGGCCTATTATCCAAGCTCCAATTCCGAAAAGAAGAAGAACCGCTCCATACGGTTGTTCTTTTAAAGAATTCTTAGCCTGCAAACCAATAGAATTCTCAGGCAATGAAGGAGCCATTGCAACCTTACGTTGGATAGAAAAGACAGAAACAGTCATAAAAATAAGTAAATGCGCAGACGAATATAAGATTATGTTTGCTTCTAATCTTTTAAAAAACGCAGCCTTAGAATGGTGGAATACTATTCTCCAGTCTAGAGGAAGTGATAGAGTTTATAATATAGAATGGATCAACTTTAAGGAAATAGTTGAAAGAAAATTATGTCCTCCTAATGAGAAGGAACAAATAGCCAATAAGTTCCTAAATCTCAGAATGACTGGAATAGATTGCAAAGGATACACTCCCATATTCTTCGAATATGCTAGGATAGTACCATCCTTAGCCTCACCCGAGCCAGTATTAATCTCCCGTTATATCTGGGGATTAATTAGTGAGATTTTACATGTAGTCAAGGCAGCTAGACCGCAAACCATAGAAGAAGCAGTAGAATTAGCTAATACCTTGACTGACGAACTGGTGCGTACACAAGAAGAAAACCAGAGAAAGAACCTAGCTCAAAAGCTTACACAGGAATTCCGTTCTAGTAATTCATACCATGGAAAGGGAACAGGTTCTTCTGCACCCTACTGTAAGAACTGCAAAAGAAAGCATTCTGGAAAATGTTGTGTATATATTGCAACTTTTGCAAAATCTCTGGACACAAGGAAGAAGACTGTAGGAGGAAACCCAGTAATGGGATATGCTTTAATTGTGGAGAAAAATGACACATTAGACCAAACTGTTCGAAACTAGCTCTAGCCATGCCCAACAAGACTAAGACAACATAAGCACCTAAGAAGAATGCCAGAGCCTTTGATCTGACACCTGAGGAAGCCAAGATGATTCCGGATGTGATCACCGGTACGTTTTTAGTTAATGACATATTTGCCAAGGTATTGTTTGACTCTGGTGCAAACCAAATTTTTATCAATACTTCTTTCTACCAATTTCTTGACCAACCCTTAGTCAAACTTCAACGAGATTGTTTGGTAGAAACGACCAATGGAGAATCTGTTAAGATAAGTGAAATCTTGCAGGGAGCAAGAATAGAAATCTTAAACCATCGTTTATTTGCTAACCTTTACCCCATGAATCTGGTGGGTTTCGATGTTGTATTAGGAATGGATTGGTTGGTAGCCAATCATGCCAGTATTTTATGTGATCAAAAGTCAGTACAAGTAAGTACACCAAGTGGTGAAAAGTTCACAATTAAAGGAGATAATCCATCTAGATCGACGAAATTCATCTCTGTGATGAAAGTTGCAAGCTATGAAAGGAAAGGAGGAATAGTATATATGATTTTTGTAATCATCGATACTAAAGGAAAATAATTAAAAGACATTCCTGTAATATCTAAATTCGCAGACGTTTTTCCAGAAGGGTTTCCTGGATTACCGCCTGATAGAGAGGTTGAATTTAGAATTCACCTAATACCGGGGACGCCGCCAATTGCCAAAGCACCATATCGATTAGCACCAGCGGAAATGCAGGAACTGAAGAAGCAATTGGACGAACTTCTTAACAAAGGTTTTATACAACCAAGTTCATCACCTTGGGGAGCGCCGGTGTTGTTCATTAAGAAGAAAGATGGATCGATGCGAATGTGGATTGACTATCGAAAATTGAACAAAGTCACGATTAAGATCCGGTACCCACTACCGAGAATCAATGATCTGTTCGATCAACTTCAAGGAGCTCGATTCTTTTCTAAGATCGATTTAGGCTCTGGATATCATCAACTGAAAGTTCAGGAAGAGGATATTCCTAAAACTGCTTTCAGAACGAGATACGGTCATTATGAATTTACTGTCATGCCATTTGGTTTAACCAATGCCCCAGCCGCATTTATGGACATGATGAACAGGATATGTAAACCATACCTGGATAAATTCATAATTGTCTTTATGGATGATATCTTAATTTACTCTAAGAGTAAAGAGGACCATGCAGCCCATCTGCATACACTCCTCACATTGTTGAGAAAAGAGAAGTTTTATGCTAAATTCTCAAAATGTGAATTTTGGTTACAAGAAGTGCAATTCCTTGGACATCTGGTTAATCATGAAAGAATTCATGTGGATCCCACAAAGATCGAGGCGATTACTAAATGGAAAGTCCCTGAATCACCAACAGAAGTAAGAAGTTTTCTTGGACTGGCAGGATATTATAGACGGTTTATCCACGATTTCTCTAGAATAGCCATTCCATTGACTAAACTGGCCTGCAAATCAGTTAAGTTTGAATGGGGACCAAAACAAGAAGAAGCTTTTAAGATTCTTAAGCAAAGGTTAACCAACGCACCCATACTTGCATTACCAGAAGGAACTGAAGACTTTATAGTCTATTGTGATGCATCTAAGTTAGGATATGGATGTGTGTTGATGCAACGTCAAAAGGTTATAGCCTATGCCTCTAGACAACTTAAGAAACATGAAGAGAATTACACCACCCATGATCTAGAACTATGAGCCATAGTTTTTGCCCCTTAAGATTTGGAGACACTATTTATACGGAAATAAATTTGTTGTCTTCACCGATCATAAGAGTTTAAGGTATATTTTTGGGAAAAGAGAATTAAATATGAGACAGAGACGTTGGATGGAAGTTCTTAGTGATTATGATTATGATATCCAGTATCACGCTGGAAAAGCCAATGTAGTAGCTAACGCTTTAAGTCGAAAATATCATGAAAAACCAAAGCGAGTACGTTCTCTCAGATTAAATCTACAAGTAGATTTAAATGAACAGATTAGAAAAGTACAGGAATCAGCAATCAAGGACGATGCTGAAAAATTGAAGGGAATGATTAAGGAGTTAGAACAAGGAACAGATGGAATTTGGAAGTTCCATAAGAAAAGGACATGGATACCTAAACAAGGAAATCTACGTCATAAGATCCTAGAAGAAGCTCATAAATATAAGTATACGATATATCCTGGAAGTGATAAGATGTATCAAGATCTAAGAAATAATTTCTAGTGGATAGGTCTGAAAAAGGATATAGCAAATTATGTTGCTAAATGTCTAACTTGTTCTCAACTTAAAGCTGAGCATCAAAAACCATCAGGATTGTTGCAACAGTTAGAAGTGCCCATATGGAAATGGGAATTGATAACAATGGATTTTGTTACTGAGTTACCCAAGAAAGAAAATGATACAATCTGGGTGATTGTAGACAAATTAACTAAATCTGCTCATTTCTTATCCATGAAGGAAACTTTCAGTATGGAACAGTTAGCCAAGCTATATGTAAATGAAGTAGTTTCATTACATGGAATTCCTTTGTCTATCGTATCCGATAGAGATAGCCGCTTTACTTCTCACTTTTGGACAAGTTTCCAAAAGGCAATGGGAACCAAGTTGAATCTAAGCACTCCTTACCATCCATAGACAGACGGACAAAGCGAAAGGACAATCCAGACTATGGAAGATATGCTTAGAGCTTG
Source organism: Helianthus tuberosus (assembly GCA_030545235.1). NCBI lineage: Eukaryota > Viridiplantae > Streptophyta > Magnoliopsida > Asterales > Asteraceae > Helianthus > Helianthus tuberosus. Next base: position 10,815,144 of record CM060423.1, read on the forward strand.
TGTAATTGATTTCGGAGGAAATTGGGACGATCATTTACCACTAATAGAATTTTCCTACAATAACAGCTATCATACTAGCATTAACGTTGCACCATTTGAAGCACTTTATGGATGAAAGTGCAGAACTCCAGTCTGCTGGGCAGAGATTGGAGAAAAACAATTATCTGGACCAGAAATAGTACAGGAAACGACCGATAAGATAATTCAAGTCAAGGAAAAACTAAAAACAGCACGGGATCGTCAAAAGAGTTATGCTGATAACAGACGAAAACCATTGGAATTTCAAGTAGGAGATAAAGTATTGTTAAAAGTTTCTCCATGGAAAGCAGTAGTGAGATTCGTTAAAAGAGGGAAGCTAAGCCCTAGATATGTTGGACCTTTTGAGATTATTAGAACAATAGGACCTGTAGCTTATCAGCTACAACTGCCAGAGGAAATGGCAAGAATACATGATGTATTTCATGTATGTAATCTCAAAAAGTGTTTAGCAGACAAATCTTTAGTAATACCTCTTAAGGACATAGAGGTAAATGAGAAACTCAAGTTTATCGAGAAACCCGTACAAATCGAAGATAGAAAGATCAAGAATCTCAAACACCAGAGATTAGTTCTGGTCAAAGTGAAATGGGATTCCAAAAGAGGACCAGAATACACTTGGGAACTCGAATCAGAAATGCAAAGGAAATATCAACACCTGTTCCAGTAGATCTCGAGCACGAGATCCAAAACAAGGTGGGGAGGATATAACAACCCACCTAAAAATATTTTTGGACACCCTAAATGTCCCTAAATATACCCCGTACGTGAAAACCGGACCCGGAATAGCCCTATACATGTAAAAATCAACAAAAAACAAGATCCAGCAGTCGCTCGCGGGCCGCGACGGAGATCCTTTGATCTGTCGCGGGGCGCGACGTCCTCATTCTTATCCGGACACGTGGCGTGCCACGTGGCACCTGACTCAGCAAGGCTGCGAGCTGACTCGGCAAGCCTATAACCGCCTTAGGGGCTCTCGCAGGCCACGAAGGCTTAGGCCTTGGCTGTCGCGGGGAGCGACTGACCCTCGGCCATCCTATATAAGGGGGGGGGGGGGTCAGGGCTCATTTGTTCGTCGTTCAATTTCAGAATTCTCTTTCAACTTCTCTAGTAGTAGAAACTCTGCTCAGGCATAATACCCACTATATAGCGAAGCTTTGCCTCGTTGTAAGTACTATAACCCTGCTATTACCCTACACGATCGATTTAGGATTCCGTAATTCATGTCAGCTCTACCCGACTCAGTCATTGGAATTCTGTCACGTGTGTACACCCGATTGATTTAGAATTTCCGTAACACATGTCGGCTCTGCCCGACTCAGTCATTGGGTTATCTTACTAACACGTGTGCATTATTTGATTTAATAGATAATAACTAGGAGATTCTCAGGAATCCTTAGTAGTATCTAAACTTGCAATGTGAGTTAATCCTCTTTTTGTAAACCCTTTTTGTGAGTAATTCCTCTTTTTGTAAACTGGTTTTACAAAACCTCAAATGTTTTAAATTACAATTCACAATGATTGAGTATTTGTATTCTACAATTATCGTCGGTATGTTGGGGTTTTGTACAAAATTTGTTACTACAGTGTGAGTAGTAACATGACCACCAGTCATGGATTGACAGTACCGTGTGTCACGGCCCCCGACTTGGTTTGACCCGTTTCAGGAGCCGCGGGACAGAAATCCCATGGTATTTATTTAATTGAGTTTAACAGCGGAAGTTTATCATCAGGATCGTTTTAAAGCTAAAATTTTCCCGATTATTTTATTTCACAACTCGGGATAAAACCCCGGTAATTTACAATACTATGATTTTACAGAGAAATCTTTATTTTACAAAACATAATTCTTTATTTTATTATGAGCCACTTTCTTAAGCTTGTAGTGCTCCACAGCACCTTTCCTGAATCACACCAGATCACCTGAAACATGTTTGAAAAAGATTTTGTCAGCGGGAAATACTGAGTGAATTATTCTATTTAATAAAACAAACTTGTTTGTTATAATTTACAGTATTAAGGGTGATTATATTGTTTCTATATCAAACCAACTACCCACGGTATTTGTCACTCGACCGGATCTGTGACTATGGTCATATCCCCCATTGGCTGCCCCAATGGTGACGATTATAAAGTAATGTATACAAAACCCCACATACCGGCTGTAACTTGGTGATTACATAACTTAATCACTTTAATTATAACTTTTAAAAATAAACATGCTTTTGTAAATAAATTTGATAAAAAGAGAATGACTCACATTGCAGATTTAACACGGATAGAGTCTAGTTTACGGATTAGCCTTGTTAACCTAATTTAAATAACAATGCACACAAAACTGGGTTAGTAATCAATACAGCATTTACGATAACTCACGAGATCAAACCCTCACAACGAATGACAAAGTGCGATACTTAAACATCCATCGAATTAACGACGAATGACAAAGCATAACCCTAATGTGGGCAGCACTTAAACATCCATTGGATATATTGATCGATCGGACAATGAATCGTAATAGCGATCGAGTTATTACCCTGTTTTGCGGCAGCACTTCATGAATCGTGTGTGTTTTGTAGTAATTATACTATATCTCAGTGTCTATTGTGAGTTTTTACGTCGAACAAGTGCCTGAAACCAAGTCCCACAGTCTACTATTTATACATGAAAAATGGTCCCTGTCGCGTGTCGCGACAGGTCCCCTTGTTCCTGTCGCGTGGCGCGAGGGGTGCCAATCTACCCTAGGGTAGCCTTGTGTCCCAGTAGGCTTGCTGAGTTGGTTTCGTGTTATTTCGAATTTTTGACAACAAACTGTATAGATATTACCGATTAGCGTTTACCCCCCCTGAGTTTTAGGGGTCCTGATCCTAATTCCGATTGTTCTGAAAATTTTAAGGATTATGCAGAATTACTTGGGTGTCTCAATTAGGGTTTCCTTTTGGATAAACTAATACAATAAATAGGAATTTTGATACGAGTTGTTACATTCTCCCCACCATAATAAAAATCTCGTCCTCGAGATTTACTGGAATAAATGAGGATACTTTCGCTTCATTTCTGATTCTAGCTCCCAAGTGTATTCAGCTCCTCTCTTTGAATTCCACTTGACTTTAACTAGAACTAGTCGCTTGTGCTTGAGAAATTTCACCTTTCGATCTTCTATCTGAAGAGGTTTTTCTACAAATTTTAACTTTTCATTTACCTCTATGTCTTGAAGAGGTACTACCAAAGATTCGTCTGATAGACATTTCTTAAGATTGGATACATGAAATACATCATGTACTCCAGCTAAATCTTCTGGTAGTTGTAACCGATAAGTAACTGGTCCTATACGTTGGATCACTAAAAATGGTCCTACGTATCTGGGACTTAGCTTTCCTTTCTTACCGAATCTAACAACTCCTTTCCAAGGAGAAACTTTCAACAATACTATGTCTCCAACTTGGAATTCTAACGGCTTGCATCTATTGTCTGCATAACTCTTCTGGCGATCTCGAGCCGTCTTCAGCCTTTCCTTGATTTGAGTAATCTTGTCGGTCGTCTCTTGCACTATTTCAGGACCGGAAAATTGATTTTCTCCTATTTCTGCCCAACAAACTGGAGTTCTGCACTTTCTTCCATACTGTGCTTCAAATGGGGCAGTTTCAATACTTGAATGATAACTATTGTTATAGGAGAATTCAATTAATGGTAAGTGATCATCCCAATTTCCATCAAAATCTATCACACATGCTCTAAGCATATCTTCTAGAGTTTGGATCGTTCTTTCACTTTGTCCATCTGTTTGAGGATGATATGCAGTGCTTAAATTTAATCGAGTTCCCATTGATTCTTGGAAACTTTTCCAGAAATGAGAAGTGAAACGACTATCCCTATCTGATACAATGGAGAGTGGAACTCCATGTAGAGATACGACTTCATCTACATATAACTTTGCCAATCTTTCCATGCTAAAGGTTTCTTTCATAGGTAGAAAGTGAGCAGATTTGGTTAATCGATCCACAATTACCCAAATCGCGTCATTACCTTTTTCTGGTTTTGGGTAACTTAGTAACAAAATCCATTGTTATGAGTTCCCATTTCCATACAGGCATTTCTAACTGTTGTAGTAGACCTGAAGGTTTCTGATGTTCTGCCTTAACTTGTGAACAAGTAAGACATTTAGAAACATATCTAGCTATATCCTTTTTCATGCCTATCTACCAGAAATTCTTTCTTAAATCTTGGTACATCTTATTGTTTCCAGGGTGTATGGTATACCTAGATTTATGGGCTTCTTCTAAAATTTTATTTCTTAATTCTCCCTGCTTAGGTACCCAAATTCTGCTTTTGTGGAATCTCCAAATTCCATCAGCTCCTTTCTCTAATTCTTTTATTCGCCCTTTCATTCCTTCAGCAACATCCTCTATTGTTGTTTCTTGAAAATGCTTCAGTTGTTCCATTAAATCTAACTGTAGATTTAATCTGAGAGCACGAACCCGTCGTTGCTTTTCATGATACTTACGACTTAAGGCATCTGCAACTACATTTGCCTTTCCTTCGTGATACTGAATATCACAGTCGTAATCACTTAGGATTTCCATCCATCTTCTTTGTCTCATGTTTAACTCTTTTTGCCCAAAAATATATTTTAAACTTTTATGATCTGTATAGACAGTAAATTTACTTCCGTACAGATAATGTCTCCAAATCTTAAGGGCAAAAATTACGGCTCCTAATTCTAAATCATGAGTCGTATAATTTTCTTCGTGCTTTTTCAATTGCCTTGAAGCATACGCAATTACTTTCTTGTGTTGCATTAGTACACATCCTAATCCTAGTTTTGAAGCATCACAGTAAACTTCAAAATCTTCAGTCCCTTCCGGTAAAGCTAGGATTGGAGCATTTGTTAATTTCTGCTTCAATATTCTAAAGGCTTCTTCTTGTTTAGGTCCCCATTCAAACTTAATGGCTTTACAGGTTAGCTTAGTTAATGGTACAACTATTTTGGAAAAATCCTTAATAAACCGTCTATAATACCCAGCTAAACCTATAAAACTTCTAATTTCCATTGCGGATTGTGGAACCCTCCATTTGGTAATTGCTTCTATCTTTGCAGGATCTACATGAATCCCTTCGTGATTCACCATGTGTCCTAAAAATTGCACTTCCTTTAGCCAAAATTCACACTTCGAGAATTTGGCATATAGTTTTTCTTTTCTTAACAAAGTTAAGAGTGCATGCAAGTGCTGACAATGTTCGTCCTGACTTTTTGAATAAATAAGTATATCATCTATGAAGACAATTACAAATTTATCCAAATACGGTTTACAGATCCTATTCATCATGTCCATGAATGCTGCAGGTGCATTCGTTAACCCAAAGGGCATGACTGTAAACTCGTAATGACCATACCTAGTTCTGAAAGCAGTTTTAGGTATGTCTTCTTCTTGTACCTTCAATTGATGATATCCGGAATGTAAATCGATCTTAGAAAAATATCTAGCTCCTTGAAGTTAATCGAATAGATCATCAATTCTAGGTAATGGGTATCGATTCTTAATTGTAACCATATTCAATTCTCTATAATCAATACACATTCTCATCGAACCATCCTTTTTCTTTACAAACAACACTGGTGCACCCCAAGGGGATGAGCTAGGTTGTATGAATCCTTTACTTAGTAATTCATCTAATTGTGTTTTCAGTTCTAACATTTCGGTAGGAGCTAACCGATAAAGGTGCTTTAGCTATCGGCGTAGTTCCAGGAATTAGATGAATCCTAAATTCTACTTCCCTGTCTGGTGGTAATCCTGGTAACTCTTCTGGAAATATATCCGGGTATTTTGAGACTACAGGAATTTCCTTAAGTTTTTTACCCTTAGTACTAATGATTACTGAAATCATATATACTACTCCTTGCTTTCGTTCATAACTAGCAACTTTCATTACTGATATGAACTTCATGGGCTTACGTGGTTTATCTCCTGTAATCGTGATTACTTCTCCTGTAGGTGCCTGAATTTCTACAGAATTCTTATCACAAAGGATTCGAGCATGGTTGGTTATTAACCAATCCATTCCTAACACAATATCAAATTCAGCAAATTTCATAGGTAACAGATTTGCAGAAAATTTATGACCTGAAAGTTCTATTTCTACTTTTTGCAAAACCTGATCTATTTTAACTGAATTCCCATCTGCGGTTTCGACTGTAAAAATCTGCCTAATGTTGGTTAAAGGTAACTTAAGAGCTTGACAGAATAAAGTATTAATAAAACTTTGGTTTGCACCAGAGTCAAATAATACTTTTGCGTATACGTTGTGAACCAAGAACGTACCAGCTATCACATCTGGAATGAGTTCTGCTTCTTGAGTGGTTAGCTGGAATGCTCTGACATTCTTCTTAGTAGCTCCGTCGGTCGCCTTGGTTTTGTTGTCTGTAGGTTTGACCAATTTAGGACATTCTGTTTTGAAATGTCCGGCTTCTCCACAATTATAACAAATTGTGGATTTCTTCCTGCAATTTTCTTCACGATGTCCTACAGTTTTGCAAAAATTGCAGGTTATATCGCATCTTCCATAATGTTTCTTTTTGCATTTCCTGTAGTATGATGGAGTTGGAGATTGCCCTAATCCTCTTCTCTTGAAGCTGTTATTATTACCCGTACGAAATCCTTGGGTAATTTTCTGAGCCAGTTCCTTCTTCCTGTTTTCATCTTGCGTGCGTACCAGTTCGTCAGTTAAGGTATTGGCTAATTCCACAGCATCGTCAATCGTACGAGGTCTCGCAGCCTTAACAATGTTGCGGATTTCGCTAATTAATCCTCAAATGTAGCGAGAAATGAGTACCGGTTCTGGCGAAGCCAGTGTTGGTACCACCCTCGCATATTCGAAGAATGTCGAAGTATACCCTCGACAGTCCACATTCACCATCCGATGGTTTAGGAACTTATTTGCCATTTGATCTTTTTCATACTCGGGGCAGAATTTTCTTTCTACAAGATTTTTAAATTCTTCCCATTTCATGGCATATGCCTCAATCCTTCTTTTAGCTTGTAACACAGTGTTCCACCATTCTAACGCCCCTTCTTTAAAAAGATTGGAAGCATACACAACTTGATCTTCCTCAACACATTTACTTATAGCAATTACTGCCTCAGTTTTCTCTAACCAACGTAATGCTGCAATAGCCCCTTCGTTACCTGCAAACTCAGTTGGTTTACAGGCAAGGAATTCTTTGTAAGTGCAACCAGGTGTTGCAGCTTTCATTTTCTTGAAAATTGGGGCTTGCAGATCATTATTGTTATTAACATGATTTCCGCCTTCGTTTATACTGTTACTAAAATTGTCGCCTTGAGTACGTTTACTAGGAATGATTGATTGAGGTTTAACAGGTTTTTGAACAGCAGCAACAATTGCTGGAATAGCATTGGCTATTCCTTGTGCAACAATATCCTCTATATCTTGCCTATTTAACAATTGTTCTTCCTGAATTGGCTCAGATTGATTTACTTCATTTACTGGTTCATTACCAATATTTGCCATCTGATAATTAATTTATAAATAAATAATTAGTATAAAATAAGAAATAATCCAATGTCACAATTAATTGCACGTAATCAGGTAAACAAATAGACAAACAAATTTGTAAATTTTCTAAAATTCCATTTGTTTTATAGATTATATCATACCTATATATACAACCGTTTTATTATTTCTTTTACACATACTGATTTTTATTAATATTACTATTACACAATCATAGTCTTACTACCCACTTCTCTCTCGTCACTTGTTTTCCTAAAAACGAAGCTCCCTTTCATCATATTTCCAGGCAATTTGTCCTCCTATCTCTCGGATCCTATTCCCAGCATCCATCAGCTCTTCACCAAAATGGCGAAGTTCAGCCATATTCTCGTTACTCATCGGTGGATTTGGTAGGGGTTCTGGATCGAATTGTGGGAGAAAGGAATAAGGACTGTTGACAATGTTTTGGAATTGCCAATCATTTGTCCACCATTCATCCATTCCTAAAGGTTGGGTATGGATTATGGGTTCTGAAATTCCTGGTTCAAGATTTATAGGGATTTGAGTTTTAATAGGACGAGTAAAAACATTTTTATTGACAGGCTGAATAGTATCACAGCTTGCCAATATAAAATCTATTTCCTCCTGAAATGTCATTTCCTGGTTTCGTTTAGAACTTTCCCCAATTTCCATCTGAGTTTGTCTAGTACCTTTTCCAACCTCCGTTTCTATTTCCTTAGAGTATTCCTCAAATTGTATTCCCATTTGCCTAGATTCTTCCCTGACTTCAGTCTCCAATTCCGGCTGTCTAGAACTTTCCCCAGTTTCAATTTCTTTTCCTTTTTCTAAGGGATTATTTATTTTAGGAAGTCTCTTAGCTGGCTTTTTCCTACGTAGACGACTTCCCCACACGTATCTCCTTCTTTTCTTTGGTTTTGGCTTTTTCAAAGGTGGAGCGTTGAATTCTATTGGTTGTTCCACATCAGGAAAGTACCTAGTAAACTCTTTGGAAACTTCTATGTTTACGGGGTAGAGGTTGAGATTTTCTAGGGCTTCAGATAACTCATTCATGCTGTTTAAAATAAATTAATAATTTTATAATAACTTTCAAAATAACCTTCACATATTATTGCAGACTATATTATTACAAAACAACTGAAATTTAAAACACACTTATGTTTTACTGTAAATTTATTTATTTACTGGATGGATTTTCTAGCTTGTAGGTGATATGGTTTACTAATCAATTTAGAGATCTGCATTTACTGCTACTGTAGCTAACATATAAAGATCTGCCCATTTTTCGTCTAACTTGTCTTCCCAAGGTGATTTACTGAGTAATTCTTAGGTTTCCTTTTTAACTTTCTTTTCTCGGGATTTCCTTAATTTCTCCTGACTTTTTCTAATAATTAAGCTTCTTTTATCAGGAGAAAGTGGTTCCTCGTATTGGGCTTTTCGAACGAATATTCCTTCTTCAGGAGTTTGGGATGAACTTCCTTTTTCATTTGATAACATATCTAATTTAAGATAGATGTTTGAAAGCTTTTGCTTACCCATACTGTAACTAACAAATAGTCAGTTAATAAAACACATAATCACATAATAGTAATCTGGAAAAAAATTAAGTATTTCTAAATACTTAATTAGCTTAACTCAGTGGCTCTGATACCACCTTTTTCTGTCACGGCCCCCGACCCGGTTTGACCCGTTTCAGGAGCCGCGAGACAGAAATCCCGTGGTATTTATTTAATTGAGTTTAACAACGGAAGTTTATCATCAGGATCGTTTTAAAGCTAAAATTTTCCCGATTATTTTATTTCACAACTCGGGATAAAACCCCGGTAATTTACAATACTATGATTTTACAGAGAAATCTTAATTTTACAAAACATATTTCTTTATTTTATTATGAGCCACTTTCTTAAGCTTGTAGTGCTCCACAGCACCTTTCCTGAATCACAACAGATCACCTGAAACATGTTTGAAAAAGATTTTGTCAGCGGGAAATACTGAGTGAATCATTCTATTTAATAAAACAGACTTGTTTGTTAAAATTTACAGTATTAAGGGTGATTATATTGTTTCTATATCAAACCAACTACCCACGGTATTTGTCACTCGACCGGATCTGTGACTATGGTCATATCCCCCATTGGCTGCCCCAATGGTGACGATTATCAAGTAATGTATACAAAACCCCACATACCGGCTGTAACTTGGTGATTACATAACTTAATCACTGTAATTATAACTTTTAAAAATAAACATGCTTTTGTAAATAAATTTGATAAAAAGAGAATGACTCACATTTCAGATTTAACACGGATAGAGTCTAGTTTACGGATTAGCCTTGTTAACCTAATTTAAATAACAATGCACACAAAACTGGGTTAGTAATCAATACAGCATTTACGATAACTCACGAGATCAAACCCTCACAACGAATGACAAAGTGCGATACTTAAACATCCATCGAATTAACGACGAATGACAAAGCATAACCCTAATGTGGGCAGCACTTAAACATCCATTGGATATATTGATCGATCGGACAATGAATCGTAATAGCGATCGAGTTATTACCCTGTTTTGCGGCAGTACTTCGTGAATCATGTGTGTTTTGTAGTAATTATACTATATCTCAGCGTCTATTGTGAGTTTTTACGTCGAACAAGTGCCTGAAACCAAGTCCCACAGTCTACTATTTATACATGAAAAATGGTCCCTGTCGCGTGTCGCGACAGGTCCCCTTGTGCCTGTCGCGTGGCGCGAGGGGTGCCAATCTACCCTAGGGTAGCCTTGTGTCCCAGTAGGCTTGCTGAGTTGGTTTCGTGTTATTTCGAATTTTTGACAATAAACTGTATAGATATTACCGATTAGGGTTTACCCCCCCCCCCCTGAGTTTTAGGGGTCCTGATCCTAATTCCGATTGTTCTGAAAATTTTAAGGATTATGCAGAATTACTTGGGTGTCTCAATTAGGGTTTCCTTTTGGATAAACTAATACAATAAATAGGAATTTTGATACGAGTTGTTACACCGTGGGTGGTAATTAAAGTGGAAATATAAACAAATGTAATTGCGAGATCGTCCTCAATGCTGTAAAATGATAAAACCTGTTTTGATTAAACTGGGATTCACTCACCAGTATTTCTTGCTAAAAAAATGTTTTAAAACGCGTTTCAGATAACATAATATGAAAGCCCAATAGAAGCCAGCTGGACAGCACTGAAGGCTTGGAATAGTGGCTATAAAAGTTACCTAAATAAACAAGACATTTTGTTTTCAATAAATAGGGTTTATCCCTAATGATGTATTGTCAAATGAACTTGGGTTTATCCCAATATATTTATTAATTACAAAATGAGGTGTTTTTCTCTGATAAAAATATTTCCTAACTACGGTCCTGATGTATTCCGCTGTCAAATTAATAAACACCGATACCACCCGCTCTGTGAGTAGCTCGCGGCCGCCCGCTCCTGGGCAGGGGTCGGGGGTTGCGACAGTTTTCTAGGGTTTTCTTTACATGTTCGGGTTCGATACATATACTTTATATCTTTTGATTGATATCGTATGAATGGATTCTTATTATTGTTATGAACTCGTGATTTTTTTTATTTTTTTGCATCATTGACATTGAAAGATGATTATTACTATTAGCTTTGATTATACTAGGGTTCGTTTATTGTTCTTGATTTATAAAACATATAATTGTTAATTATTTATATTGTAAAGGTTTTCTTGCACCATTAGCATATCATAGATAATTATTGATGTCTACAATTAGGCTTTTAGCTTAACAAACTCAAGAAATCTTAAATAACTATACATAAGTAAACTTATATTAAATATCTAAATATAGGTAGAGGATCCTGTAAAAAAGACTAAAAGTGTGAGAAGGGTAAGAAAGAATCTACACCATTAGATCTTTGATCTAATGGTTGAGATTAATAGGGACCAAATTGTAAAATTTAGTTTTTTTTTTGACTGAATTGAAAATTATAGGGGTAAAAAAGTCTTTATATCATTTCAAAAATAGAAACTGTCAATCAAAAACCCTACAATCTCTCTCTCTCATCATCATCACCATATCTTCTAAACATCACTTCCGATCAATGTATAACTGGCAACCTGCAACTCATCTTCATCAGCCTTTGACCATCGTCGTCCAACCCCTCATCACCGTCCATCCGATCTCCATCATCATCGCAATACCGATGGATTCTTGACGGCGGCTAAGATTAAATTTTAGGGGTTGGGTTTCTGTTAAAAACGAAGAAGACGCGGACAAGGACGTTGGCGAGCGGCAGCGGTGGTGTAGCAGCAGCGTTATCATCATCATCTAACATCGTTATCATCATCATCTACATCGTTATCATCATCATCATCATCTAACACCGCTGCAGCGGCGAACGGCAGCGGCAGCGGCGACGGCGAGCGGGCAGCGGTGGTGGTTGTGCGGATCGGCAGCGGTGGTGCAGCCGTGGTGGTGTCGGAAGTGGCAGTGGTGGTGCCGGAAGTGGAGAAGATGGTACAGAGGTGTTATTTTTTTCTTTACTGAATGGTGTTATATCTTTGTACTGAATGGTGTTATTTTGTGTACTGAATGGTGTTTTTTTATTTTCTGAATGGTGTTTTTTTCTTGTCTGAATGGTGTTATTTTGTTTCTGAATGGTGTTATTTTTTGTTTACTGAATGGTGTTATTTTGTTTCTGAATGGTGTTATTTTGTTGCTGAATGTTGTTATTTTGTTTCTGAATGGTGTTATATTATTTTCGTAAAAAACACCATGAATTGAACTGTGAATTTTTTAAAACACCCTGGACGGTTATATTCCTTAAATCAAGGATTTTCTCTCTCCAAATCCTTAAATCAAGGATTACCATATTTGAATTTGTTAATGCATTTACAATCTTACCCTTTTCAATTAATTTAGATCTAATGGTTGAGATTCTTTCTTACCTTTCTCACACTTTTGGTCTTTTTTACAATAACTCCACCCTCTAAATATATATTATTTAAGTTTTAATATCATTATTTAATACTAGTGGGAAACCCGCGCATTGCGGCGGAGTCAACAAGACGGGGTGGGAACATAAATTTTATATAAGTTGTATATATAGATAAAAGATTTAACCAGTTAAGAGATAAAAGACAACCATCATCAACCCAATCATAAATAGAATTGAAATTTCGACCTCTATGTGTACAAATACAAAAGGGCAAGTAATATTACAGGAACATTGGGTGATTGGGTAAAAATTTGGGTGCTCAGCAGTAACTAATTACTATATTTTTAAAATGAATGACATACAGAGAATTTGGACATCAAGTTTTTCAAAGCATTCCGCCCAACAATTTTGACTCTCAACTTGAGAGACCAGACTCAATTGAACTTTGACCTTTTGTTCTATATCATCTTGGCTCTTTCTTTGGATACTGAACGGGTTGCTGCTACATGATCAAATACATATACCATGTGAATGATAGAAAAGAGTACATCTTAAAGAACCAACTTATATGAAAAAAAAATATTGTCAAAGCAAAAAGAGATTGAAAGATTTAAGTTCTTCCTCATCAAACTCAAAGCTCTCCACATTCCTCCACCTAAGGGCACGTTTTTTTCGAGCTCGAACAGGGTACACGAATTCTCAGGGGGCAGCCCTGCTAGCTCTATATAACGTTTTACCAATTCACTAATATATTATGTTTCTGTAGAAGGGTATGTCTTTCGAGTTTGTCAATTTCCGCTTCCGCCTCGCATGATGTGTGACGGATTGCAACTCCACCATATGCCACCTGCACATTTGTACAAAAATTTAATTATATGTCTTTAAGACACAGATTCACGCAAGCCACACTTTTAAGTATCGACCCGGTTCGTCGCCAAAACGCACTAGCTCGTAACATCGCCACATGTCTCTCACCGTTTCGACCCGACAAGTACCATATAGTTGTGAGTGTCACTTGTCCCACATCCAGTCGACCTTCCTCATTAAACATTTATCAATCTAAAAACAAAAATGCCGGTTTAATTATTAAAACAAAAATTATAAAAACTAATGGCTAGGTTAACCGACAAACCGTTAAGTAACCTGAATACCCCAATTAATCAACTATATAAGTTGGTTCTTTAATATGTACTATTTTCTATCATTCACATGGTATATGTATTTGATCATGTAGCAGCAACCCGTTCAGTATCCAAAGAAAGAGCCAAGATGATATAGAACAAAAGGTCAAAGCTCAATTGAGTCTGGTCTCTCAAGTTGAGAGTCAAAATTGTTGGGCGGAATGCTTTGAAAAACTTGATGTCTAAATTCTCTGTATGTCATTCATTTTAAAAATATAGTAATTAGTTACTGCTGAGCACCCAAATTTTTACCCAATCACCCAATGTTCCTGTAGTATTACTTGCCCTTTTGTATTTGTACACATAGAGGACGAAATTTCAATTCTATTTATGATTGGGTTGATTATGGTTGTATTTTATCTCTTAACTGGTTAAATCTTTTATCTATATATACAACTTATATAAAATTTATGTTCCCATCCCCGTCTTGTTGACTCAGCCGCAACGCGCGGGTTTCCCACTAGTATAGATGTATAGATGAAAGATTCAGAGAGAAGCGGAAAAAATATTATATAATATGAGAGAAAGTAGAAAAATAAGGGTGATGAAGGACACCAATAAGTGAAACGTGGTTTCAAATATTTTCATTTATTATATAGATATAGATATAGACATAGATATTGATAGATATTCATTATTATATAGATATAAACATAGATATTGGTAGATATATATGCATCAACGGGTGTATAGATTTGTTAATTACTATTTTGAATTAATTAATATGTGCATCACATCTATAAAAATATGTTATGCATCACTAAGTTGATGGTCATGTATAAGTGACTTAGCAATGAGACAACAATATTCCTGTAGGCGGTCCGAGTTGGGTCGTGACGATGCGGGTCAGCGAAGGTTCGAGTCGGGTCGGAATGGTGTGGGTCTTTGACGGTCCGGGTTGGGTCCGGATGGTGCGAGCGGCGGCGGTCTGGGTTAGGTCCTGACGGTGCAAGCGGCGGCGGTCCAGGTTGGATCGGATCAGGGTGGGGCGGTGGTCCGAGGTGGTGGTGGTGGCTGAGATGATATTGAAAGTGTAAATGGGATCGTTGCCCCTTCTATATTCACAATCCAATATATAATCAAGGTTACATGCACTAATTCTAGGATGATTACAAACCGTATCTCCGAAATATATGGAAGGATATACTATACTTATATGTACGCTAGTACACCCCCGCAGTCGAAGCGAGAGGTGGCCAGACACTGAACTGGAGCTAAAATCGTCAAAAAGAATCCTTGGAAGGCCTTTTGTAAATGTATCGGCAATCTGATAACGTGACGAAACATGCATGATGCGGACATGCCCTCGTTGGACCTGCTTACGAACGAAAAGGATATCGAGTTCAATGTGTTTCGCTCGTTGGTGTTGAACTGGGTTGCCAGATAAATAAATAGCACTAACATTATCACAATAGACAAGTGTAGCCCGTGTTAGTAGATGATGGAGCTCAAGTAAGAGGTTATGTAGCCAACATATTTCGGCAACGTTGGCAATCCCTCGGTATTCCGCTTTAGCACTAGATCTTGACACAGTAGCTTGGCGTTTCGACGACTAAGAGATAAGATTGTCACCATAATAGATGCAGTAGCCACTGGTTGAACAACGCGTATCAGTCAGCGTCTGTGTATGCGAGCAAAGAGGGCCGCATAGAGGAACAGAGATGGAGACCATAAGAGACGGTACCTTTGATGTACCGGATGACTCACTTGAGAGCGTGCAAGTGGTCATTCTTCGGAGCGTGCATGTGCATGCATATTTGTTGAACTACATAGCTAATGTTTAGTCTTATGAAGGTGAGTTATTGAAGTGCCCCGGCCAGACTGCGATATAGTGTAGGGTTATCAAAGTCAGCGCCGGATATAGCACTTAGCTTAGCGTTGGTATCTACTGATGTAGAGACGGGGTTGCAAGATTGCATACCAGCCCGCTCGATAATTTCCTTGGCATACGTTTGTTGGGAGAGGAACATCGCATGCTTGGTTCAAGAAACAGAGACACCAAGAAAAAAACTGAGTACAAGGTCCTTCATGGCAAATTCGTTAGCCATGTATGTCATGAGCCCTTTTCGTAGGAGATACGAAGAAGTGACAAGTACAATTTTTTTTGCCAACCAAACACATCAAAGTTGAAATTGAGAATTCAACTCCAACAAATTCTAATTATTATTGAAATGTTTAAATTCCAATTCTAACTAGAAGATTGACCTGCGCACGTTGCGCCGCGGCCAACGAAATTGACATGCTGTTGATCAGATTCACATTTACAATGTGTTAAAAATGTTTTTTGTTTGTTAAGTCTGTATTACTATCTTATACAAATAAGTAATTCACCAAATAACTCAATACAATTAATGGTAAACATAACTACTACGTTACATGACTTGTATCCATATAAATAAACTATCGTATTAAGCTCCCCGCGTTGCGGCGGGGGCGTAAAACCGTGACAAATAGCACCAATGCCACACTATAGCCAAGGACCACCAACATTGAAGTTGCGGCGTCTTAACGTGGAAAAATAGACCGACATATAAAACATAGAAAATAATAACTAGCTAGATTTAGGACTCGCACGTTGTGACGAACTTATTAAACGGAGAAAAAATAGACGACGTAAATACACTGAACCACACACGTACGTTGCCCCATGTTAACTCGCAAAATTTAGAACGAAGCGTATAACAAAACGTAAAATCGTTGAACCACACACACACATTGTGCCGTGTTAAGTCGCAAAATTTAGATCTAAACGTAAAACGAAAAATTTTGCAAAATATGAAAAAATAGGGGATCAAAGTTGAAAGTAAAAAAGTTGTGAGGTTAAATTGGAAAAACTAAAAACTTTTGGGTTAAACTACAAAATCAAGTAGTTTTGAGTTTAAAGTGAAAAATCAATTTTTTTTTTTTTGAAAAACTCCCAAAACATGGAGTACAACACCCCAATACCTCAACTTGTTTTAAATTTATATTATGTAAATTCCCGGCGAACCAAATTGGGTTGATTTTTCCTTGCAATACATGATCATTTCCATAATATAAATTAGCAACACATTGGTGTATTGTGTTGTTGCACCCCAAGTATGGGGTGTTTTTCATAAAAAAAATTGTGATTTTTCACTTTTAAACCAAAGGTTTTCATCTTTTGATTTTAACCCTCTTAATTTGTTTACTTTTTACCTAAAACTTTTCATCTTTTATAATTTAACCCAAAACTTTTTATTTACAACTTTGGTCCTCCATACTTTTTATCTTTCGCAAGTTTTTCGTTTTACGTTTCGTTCTAAAATTTGCGAGTTAATACGTCGCAAGTCGCAACGTGCGTGTGTGATTCAACGTTTTTGGTCTATTTTTTCACATTTGACAGGTATGTCGCAACGTGTCTATTTCCCCCCTTTGGCAAGTTTGCCGCAACGGACGGATCCTACATCGACTTAGTTTTATTCTTTTCTACGTTATTTTGCGATTTAACACGACGCAACGTGCGTGTGTGGTTCAACGTACGTCTATTTTTCTCATTTAACAAGTTTGTCGCAACGTGTGGGTCCTAATCGACATAGTTATTTTTTATATGTTATATGCATGGCCGGCCCTAGGAGTGGGTGGGGAGGACCATCGGCTAGGGCACGATATTTCAAGGGGCATGTTTTTTATGAAAAAAACTCGATATGTATATGTAAAATATTTTTTAATAGGGTACACCCATACAAACACTAACATAGGCCCCTTACAAAACTATTCTTATGATTTAGATTAGTTATTAACCCCTTTGACATTAGGTTTATACATTTAGTGAGCCCAATACTCAATTTCGTTAAGATCTAATGGCACATTTTTCGAGCTCGAACATGGTACACGAATTCTCAGGGCGGCCCTGGTTACATGTTTCAGTCTTGTTTTTCGCATTAACACACCGCAACTTCAATATTGGTGATCGCTACCAGCAATGTGGCGTTGATGTTATTTGGCACAGTTTTAGGCCCCGCCGCAACGCGGGTGTACTTAATTCTAGTTTTAAATCAATTCGAAACAGGTACAACAACTAGCTTGACATATTTCATCATCGTACGTCCAACTAGCTTTAGTTTGCAACTTATTTTAGAAGCAAAACCACAATTTTATAAGAAATCACAGATGTACGTAAACGCGTTTCTTCATTATATAATTTAACTTTCGTTTCTTCCATGCTGGTTTCATATTTCTTTAAATAAATAGATAGATTAATAATAATATAAAAGGTAACAGAAGAGAAAGAAGGGGTCTGCTTCTGCTGTTTGGTACATAGAAGTGGATTAATTAAACAAAAAGCATCCAACCAATCCAATCATTTGTCCACCTTCACAATTTATTTAATTAACTCAACTTTTGGTCACTCTTGTCGCATTCAATCAAACGGTATGTGATAATGACACCAACACACACATCATATACTAGATATCTTTCGCTAAACGATAGTCACAAACATGGGCGAAGGATAGTGGGGGCGGTCACCCCCGAATTTAGAGAGTATGTAGTTTTCGTATAAATTTTTTTAAGTATATACGTTTTCGACCCCCCGTTTTATACAAATTTTTTGATATATACGTTTTCGACCCCTCGATCGGAAAATCTCAAGCTTCGCCACTGGACTCACAAATACATTTTAGGTAGATGATAATAATATATGTTTCAAGATCATTTGTTTTCTATAAAAGCCGCAACCTTTTTTGGCATGTTCAATAAAATTAAAATATCATGTCTAATTTTAATCAAAATATTGCAACAAAATAAATATGAAAACGCAATATAGCGGAAGATGATCGTGCTTTGTCGAAACCCTTTCATTGACCCGAGTTGTCCCATACAGTGCCGAAACTAAAACTTCTTAGTTGAGTGGGTCAAAGGTCCTTTCTTTTACTAAGTACAACTAAAAGGTTTTAACTTATTTTTTTTTAAATTAATTGTAAATTTCATTCATACTTGCCAAGTTACATTAAAATCGAAGGTAGACGGGCAACAAGTTGCGCCGCCACTCATTTCTATTCTAATACAAAATAAAAAAATTTGATGATTAGAGGGTCAATGGTCCCTCTTGACTCTCCTTTAATTACGCCATTGGTCCCATTTCTCGATTAGGTACGTCTGGTTGGTTCTGTTGACTTTGTTGAAACTCTTTCATTGACTAGAGTTGTCTCATACATTAGCGGAACCAAAATTCTTAGTTAATAGGGTCAAGGGTTCCCTTGTTTTCTGCCTACACTTAGAGGGTCTAACTCGTGTGTTTTCTTTTGTTTTCTTTCTTTCTTTCTTTTTTTTTTTTTTTTTTTTTTTTTGAAACTGCATGCGTTTTCTAACTAAAAAAAATAAAAAGAAACCAACTTAGCTTTTATATATAAAATAAAATAATCTGAATACTAAAGGGTCAATGATCCCTCGTGACCCTCCTTTGATTCCGCCCATTACAATCGTATCAAGTTAACACATTGCATATATATTCTGAATCTACCACCAAAAAAATAGATTTTGTGACACTAATATACATTGCATATATATATATATATATATATATATATATATATATATATATATATATATATATATATATATATATATATATATATAGGGTAAGGTTCATGCGAGAACCAATGTGAACACAACCTAAAATAGCTAAAAAAAAACCTAACCCTCACCCCCCCCCCCCCCAAAAAAAAACCTAACCCCCCCCCCCCCCCCCAAGCTAAATGCTAAAAACTAAAACCTAAAAAAACCTAACCCCCCCCCCCCCAAGCTAAAATGCTAAAAACTAAACCCCCAAAAAACCTAAAAAAATCTATAAAAAAAAAACACACAGACACAAAATTTTTTTTTTTTTTTTTTTAAGTTAAAATCGCTACTTTTAGTAGCCAAAAAAATTTTTTTTTTGCTACTAAAAGTAGCGATTTTTTTATAAAAAAATATAAAAAAAAAATTGTGTGTTTTTTATCTATTTTTTGTTGTGTTCACATTGGTTCTCGCGGTTCTCGCAATAAAGGGTGGTTCCTAACGGATCCTTGTCTATATATATAATTCACTTGGTATTTTTATGGAATCAAGCCAGAAACGTGAGAGCCACACAATTATAATCTGGACTGAACATATTGACTCAATCAAGATGAAAAAAAAAAGTTATTGGATTGCTTGTTATCCAAGAAAGAAAATCAGTGGTAGAATAGAACATGAATTCAAGAACAAAACACAAGAATGAATATAAACGAAAAAACTTCACGAGCAAGCGTAAAAATCCACAAGCTCATGTAAAGCATCAGGTTGAGGATCAGCATTTTCAATCATCCACAATAAATGTTCAAACAACACAACCTCGCACTCAATCGTGACACCAGAATCACCAACACCAGACCGTTCCACAAGCTCCTGGAACAACGGATGTTGCGCCACTTCTGAGCTTATAAGGTAGCGACGCCTTGACTTGCCAACATAGACGGCATGAGAATTATGTCCTACGTTGTTGTAGTCATCTTCATGATCAGAAGTGGTTGCGCGGTCTTTGGTGAGACCAACCGGCTCGCCGTTGCTAAACGAACGCCATTTTTTTAGCACAGACTTGATCTTTGTTAGCTTTCCTCCTTTTGCCATTGAGAGGTTTTGGCTATCAAGATAATGAGAGAAATTGAGGGTGGAATGGGAAGGTGGTTTGTTATATAAAGGGTCTGAGGCTGGAAAGTGATGGGGTATTATATAGTATATAAGATAATACCATAGACTTTTTTTTTTAAATAGAAACGCAATTAGGAAACATTTTTTTACTTAAACTAGTATTTGTCAGAAAGAAGAAAAAGGATAGTATAGGGGCTAGAGTGTAATATGGTGTTCTATATATACATCATCTCTATGTAATCCTTTTTTAGTACAATACAATTTTCCTCAATACAATTCAAACCCTAAATCAGTTCATTCTCTATACCAAACAACATGGTATCAGAGCAGTGTTTCTGATTCTGGAACACTTTGCTCATCATCTACAATCAAACCCAATCAATCCAACCTCAAACCAGAACAAAACCCGATAATCAAATCACAAAATCAGACTCTATAAAAACGAACCTGTCGAATCCGCATCCAACAACAACAGCAGTCGCCGTCACCGTTCCAGCCAGCAAAACTCCGAAATCCTAAGATTCCCATAAATCCGCCGCCGCCGCCATCGTGTTCATCCGTGTCGGCAAACCCTAAAACCGCCGCTGTCGCGTTCATCCGTGTCGGCATCAGCAGGACAGACGTTTTCGGAGTCTTGTTGACTGCCGGTGATCTGTGCAGCCGCAACCTGTTCAACCGCCGGTGGTATGTGCCGACATCCGTCGCGTTCTCCATACTAGCTTGGTCTCCTCACGTTTGGAGCATTTGAAGATTAAAGTTCAAATCCTTTTTTTTTTGGATTGGATTTATGGTAGTGATGAACGATAAAGAAGGTGTTGTGTAGAAAAAGAGAAAAGTGCCAAAGGAACCCTAGGAATTTTTTGATAAATACGCTGCACATCCCAAAAAATTAGTTCCTTAGCGGATTTGTGGATTTGCGTGAACTTTAAATCTTGAACGCGAGTTCAAGTCACCGGTGAATTTCGATAAATTCGCCGGCTGAGATAGCTTCGCCTCTTAGCGGAGTTATTCCGAACCTAAATCTTGAACGCGAGTTCAAGTCGCCGGTGAATTGTGATAAATTCGCCGCGTGATATAGCTTCGCCATTTAGCGGAGTTATTCCGAACTTAATTTTTGAACGCGATTTCGGCGTATTTGGTTGCCTATTAAATACGCTCGGTTTGGTTGTAAAAAAAAAATGGAAATCAATCATAGTAGGAACAGTGCTTGGATTTTCGATTCTGGTGCCACTGACACCATGACGTTTGAACCATCAGACATACGATCAATGTCCAATCCTCAAAAAACTCAAATCCACACTGCAAACAATGGAATGATGCAAGTGAAAGGAGGAGGAACAATTGAAATTTCACCAACTATGAAATTATCAAATTGTCTTTATGTCCCATCATTATCGCACAAACTGCTCTCAATTAGCCATATTACCAAAGAGCTAAATTGCACAGTACTAATGCATCCTACTTTCTGCCTTCTACAGGATATCAGGACGGGTGTGATTATTGGACGTGGTACTGAGCGCCAAGGATTGTACTATGTGGATGAAGTGACTCAACAGGGTACTGTGATGTTGGCTCATGGAACTGATAACCGGGAAGCCTGACTATGGCATAGACGTTTGGGACATCCATCACATGGTTATTCGCACCTTTTGTTTCCAAAACTCTTCCCTTCAAATGGGAAAATAGAGTGTGAAACTTGTCTTCGGGCTAAAAGCCATCGACAATCGTTCAAACCTAGCAATACGAAAGTGGCCTCACCTTTCTCACTTATCCATTCTGATGTGTGGGGTCCTGCTCCTATGATGGGGGGCAGGGTCTTCGGTACTTTATACTATTCGTGGATGAATGCACTCGCATGACATGGGTATATTTTTTAAAAAATAAAGCCGAAGTGTACGAAAAAATTGTCATGTTTTATGCTATGATTCAAACTCAAATTCAAATCCTTCGATCCGAAAATGGGGGGGAATTTGTCAATACATCTATGAAACAATTCTTTAAAACCAAAGGATTAATTCATCAAACCTCTTGTGCTCATACCCCCGGACAAAACGGTGTTTCCGAACAGAAAAACCGTATTATTCTTGAAATGACTCGTGCCCTTTTGATCGAATCTCAGGTCCCTAAATCTTTCTGGCCGGAGGCAGTTGCAACCTCCGTGTATCTGCTGAATCGGCTTCCCACAAAAGCCCTTAAATTTAAGACTCCCTTAGATTGTCTGTCTAAGTCTACCAGTATTCCTCATCCTCTTACGCTTGAACCTCGAATCTTCGGGTGTACCGCATTTGTTCATATACCCAAAACCAATCGAAACAAGCTTAGCCCATGTGCTGAAAAATGTGTATTTGTCGGCTATGGGATCGATCAAATAGGTTACCGATGTTATAATCCAACAACTCATCAAATGTTCACCACAATGAATGTTGACTTTCTTGAAACAAAATACTTTTATAACACCCAACTCAGTGGTCAGGGGGAGAATGACAGTATAGACACTCTGAGCTGGTTAACCCAAATTCCCTCATCTGAAGAAGTCAAAACAGAAAACTATCATAGTACTGCGAGTCCTTCAAACACAGACACACAATCCGCGGAGCACAGTACCACTGAAGAAAGTCCATCCAACGTGATGCCTGAGGTAAGAAATACTGAGAACCCTGAATGTTCTACGTCTTATAACTATAAGACAATAGGGGAACACATAGAACCGACAACTACAGAACATGTTGATCCAGTTGTTGAACAGGTTGAACCAGTTGTTGAACATGTTGAACCAGTTGCAGCAGAGACTACTGGAAGATACTCTCTCCCACCTAGAGCCAATAGAGGGGTTCCTCCAAAACGGTACTCCCCAGAGAGGGAGACCAGAAATTCAAGATATCCTGTAGCTAATATGGTCAACGGGAACTTATCTAACAGTGCGAAAGCATTTGTTACTTCTCTATACACTGAACAAATACCTAATTCCGTAAAGGAAGCTCAAGGTAAGAAGAACTGGGAAGAAGCAATGGAAGTGGAGATGCGTGCTCTTATGAAAAACAACACATGGGAGAAGTGCATTCTTCCTAAAGGAAAGAAAACAGTTGGATGCCGGTGGGTGTATTCGATTAAATATAAACCAGATGGCTCTATTGGAAGATACAAAGCTCGGCTTGTAGCCAAAGGGTACACTCAGACGTATGGGATTGATTACTCTGAGACATTTTCTCCGGTTGCAAAAATGGATACCATAAGAGTTCTCTTTTCCGTGGCAACTAATAAGGATTGGCCCCTTCATCAATTTGATGTTACAAATGCATTTCTTTATGGAGACCTAACTGAAGAAGTTTATATGGAAGCACCTCCAAGTTTTTCAGGGGGTTTTAAAGATGGGGAAGTTTGTAGGTTGAAGAAATCTCTATACGGGCTAAAACAGTCTCCTCGGGCATGGTTTGGAAAGTTCACCTTGGCCATGAAAGAGTATGGGTATCACCAAAGCAACGCTGATCATACCTTGTTCCTCAAAAGGAGGAACGGCCTCGTAACTTGCTTGATCATATATGTGGACGACATGATTATCACCGGAGATGATGTAGAAGAAATATCACAGCTGAAGAGAAATTTGTTTTCAAAGTTTGAAATGAAAGACCTTGGGAATCTCAAGTATTTCCTTGGAATAGAAGTTCTCAGGTCTAAACGGGGGATTTTCATCTGCCAAAAGAAGTATGTTCTTGATCTCTTGGCGAAAACTGGGTTGATTGATTGTAAACCAGCAGATACGCCAATGGTGGTGAACCACAATCTTCACATGGAACTCGATGGAAAGCTCGCAGACAAAGAAAGATATCAACGGCTCGTGGGCAAGTTAATTTATCTCTCTCATACTCGTCCTGATATAGCTTATGCTGTTGGAGTGGTAAGTCAGTTTATGCACCAACCGCAAGTTGCCCACATGGAAGCTGCTCAGAGAATTCTAAGGTATCTAAAGGGTACCGCAGGCCATGGAGTGTTGTTCAAAGCAAGTGGACATTTAAATGTTGAGCTCTATACGGACGCCGACTGGGCAGGAGATAAGGGAACCCGAAGGTCAACGTCAGGGTACTTCTCCTTGGTTGGTGGAAATCTTGTCACCTGGAGAAGTAAGAAATAGAAGGTGGTCGCTCTGTCGAGTGCAGAAGCTGAGTTCAGAGGCATAGCTCGAGGGCTAAGTGAAGTTCTTTGGATCAGGAAGCTCCTAGAAGACATTGGTTTCTCCCAAAGGGCGATACCCAGTAAAATTATGTGCGACAATACAGCTGCAATACAAATCTTAGAAAACCCAGTTCAGCATGATCGAACCAAACATGTGGAGGTAGATCGACATTTCATCAAGGAAAAACTAGAGGAAGGAATCATAGAGCTCCCATATATATCAACAAAAGAACAACTCGCAGATATTCTCACAAAAGCAGTCAACGTAAACGCTTTTAGTAGCTGTTTGAGCAAGTTAAGTATTGGTGACCCCACTACTCAACTTGAGGGGGAGTGTCAGAAAGAAGAAAAAGGATAGTATAGGGGCTAGAGTGTAATATGGTGTTCTATATATACACCATCTCTATGTAATCCTTTTTTAGTACAATACAATTTTCCTCAATACAATTCAAACCCTAAATCAGTTCATTCTCTATACCAAACAACAGTATTAAGCACTCCCGCGCGTTGTGACGGGGCCACCAGCACTGATCTTGCGGTGTGCTAATTCGAATAATTTAGATCAAAACATACACATAGAAAATAATAACTGAGTTGATATAGGACGACAAGAAGATAAAACATAGAAAAGAATAACTGAGTTGATCTAGGACAAGTGTGTTGCGACGAACCCGTCAAACGTGAAAAAGTAGACGACGTAAACCGTTGAACCATATACGTGTTGCGCCGTGTTAACTCGCAAAATTAGAACGGAACGTAAAATGAAAATTTTGTGTAATATAAAAAGTATAGAGGACCAAAGTTGAAAGTACAAAAGTTGTGAGGTTAAATTGCAAAAAAAAAAAAAAGTGTAATAAGTAAGTAAATAAACAAAATAGAGAAAACAAGAAATAATACTTTTTCTTATCATTTTTAATCTAGTTTTCCTTCGGCTTCACGTAAATTTCATATACTTTGGTTTTAATTTAAATAATTATATACTTTGGGTAATTAGGTTGATTCTTAGACAACTATTGGTGTAATTTTAGTGAAGAAAAAAACCTTGAAAATCACAAACTTAACTATAAACTCATGTATAACTTTACAAAAGGGTGTAGTTAAAAAAATATTTATCAAACAGGTCAAAAGTATTTATCCTTAAATCTTTTTAGTAACAAAGAAAGTCATCAAACACCTCTCAACTCCAAACGAGGAACCGTTCTTTAGGCTGCCAAAACAACAACCGGGAGAAAATTCGTTTAGACCATGCGTAGTGGAAGACACCCTACCCTTGAGCGTTTTGCGTCATGTGACAGTTCAGTCAGTTCAGTCAGCAATGGAGCATTATGGGACGTTTTCTAAAATGGATGTAGTGGAAATGTGGGCATTGTAGGGTATTACGTTAAAATGGGTGTTAAACAATTAAATAAAAAAAACATCAAAAAAATCCTAATTGGCCAAACAAAAAGGAGATTAACTGTCATTGGCCAAACAAATTCTTCTCCGGCGTTGATTTAAGAACGCCTCATGCCAAAAATTGCAAAACAACGCCCAAGGGGGCGGAGTAATTGGCGTTGTGGGGTGTTGTTGAACCAAAAAATGCCCAAAAAGTTTACCACTACGGGTGGTCAAACAGGTTTTCAGTTGACATTGGTCTTGATGAGCGTTTATTACAATTTTAACCAAATGTCTTATCTTTCTTAAGTTTAAAGATAAGGGTACATACAAAGTCTTAATTTTTGATTTACATCTTTTTTTAACGGCAAATTTGGATCACTGGAGTCAGGGGCGATGCTTTGAAGGGGCCGGGAGGGGCGCCCGACCCCCCGAACTTTTCGGCCAGTAGTGTTATATATTTAGTTTTAGAGTAAATTACAAAGTTCGTCCTTTATGTATGTCATATATTACAAAGTATGTCATTTATCTTTAATAAGCTCAGAAAACATACTCAATGTTTGTAAACCCTTACAAGTTATGTCATTTAGTCATAACACAATTAGTTTTCTTGGTTAAAGTTGACTAAGTCAACTCCACATAAGGGTATTTTAGTCATTTTATCCTAAATATTATAATAAATAATCATAAACCCAATAAATAAAATAATTTTAGAATTATATATGTGTATATAGTTATAAATATATACACATGTCTTCTCCCTCTCTCTCTTTTTAATTATCCTACCCCCACAACCACAACCCACCTGCCACCGCCACCGCCACCGCCGCCGCCACCTCCACCACCGATCTGCCACCACCACCACTTCACCTGCAAGTTTACTCTGATCCAAACCAGTCGCCGTCGTACCTCCACTTTCTTCGGCAACAATCGGTCACATCTGAGGCTCCGCCGTCGTAACAGAGGCGACATATCTCCGTTCAATCCAGTAATCGTTTGGTCTCCAACCATTTCCGGCGGCAATTTCAGACAAACGGAATTATTATTCTCTCTCTATCCCCACCCCCCTCTCATTCTTCTGCAATTTCATTTACCACCCATAATCTTCCTCACCACTCCGGCTACTACCACCACGAGCACCACCAGCCGGCGCAGCAGCCACCGCCTTCATAACCGTCGAAGCCTTCTTCTTCTTCTTCCTAGGGTTCCGAACACTAGCAACCAGAAAACAAGTGCCGTAGATTGAAGACAACCCAACAGGCAACAGTCGAGTAATAACAACTGGACTTTATGAACGGTGTATGTAGATGATAACTTACTGTGGTCATTGTTATGAATTGTGATCTGGTGAATCGAATTGATGAACAGGAACCCTAGAAGTAGTAAATTGGGGATTTGATTGAAAATTGTGTGGGAATATGATGATTGTTTGGGGGTTAAACAGCATGTGGTTGGAGTTAGAACGCTAATCGATGACGTATGCTTGTAATCGATAGATTTGTTTAAGATCTCTGTTTGTTTGTTGATGAAAGTTCAATCGATGTATTTCGTTTCGATTATGATTTGTTTTGATGATGTTCTACTGTGATTTTTATGCTAATCGATGTTGTTTGATTGTAGTCGGTGTATTTGTTTAAGATCTGTGTTTGTTTGTTGATGAATTGATAGTATAATTGATTTATTTGGAGATTAACTGATTAAGATTTAAGAACATGATGTTTTTATTTGAATCTGAGATGTTTTTATTTGAATCTGAAATCTGATAAAGCTTTACTGTGTTTTGTTTACCGTCAATTGAAGTTTTGAATTTAGATTGGGCACATATTCAGATCTGATATGTATTGTTTTTGTTGAATTAAGATTGCTTGATGATAGACGGTGGTGGATGAGATGAGTGACTTATCTGAAAGTATGGTGGAGGTTGATGGCAGATGAGGGCGGTGGTGGCAGATGAGGGCGGTGGTGGCGGTGGATAGCAGAGGAGAAAGGTAGGGAGAGAGAATATGGGTTTTATTATGAGTTAAAATTATCTATAATAATATTATTTTTTATAATTATTTATTTTAGTAATTAGAGTAAAATGTCTAAAATATCCTCATGTAGGATCCACCTGGTCAGATTTAACTATAAAAACTAACTCAGTTAGGGCTAAAGGACATAACACGCAAGAGTTTGCAAACATTAAGTATGTTTTCTGAGCTTATTAAAGATAAAGGACATACTTTGTAATAAATGACATACATAAAGGACGAACTTTGTAATTTACTCTTAGTTTTATTATAGAAATTTTTTGGTATATATGTATTCGACCCTCCGGTTCTATAGAAATTTTTGGGTAAATACGTTTTCGACTCCCCCGTAAAAAATTTCAAGCTTCGCCACTGACTGGAGTATCATCGTCCCACCAGCGAAACCACCCGATCATATCCATCTCCATTGGGCATAATGCCTATACACCAATTCAAGGGGAAACCCAATAAATATGAGAAAAACCACATGACTTTTTGGTCCCAAAACTTTATCCCACCCTCAAGATACCACTAGGCTGTAAAGGTATGGGCGTGATTTACATCTTAATAGGGGGTTTATAAGTTTTTAACTATACTATTTAGGGGGTGTTTGGTGTTGCGTTTTCAAAATAGATTATGTGTTTTTAAAATAGATTTTGCGTTTTCAAAACTGCGTTTTGAAAAAGCATGTAGGTACATGCTTCCCCAAAACTGTGTTTTGGAGGCAGATAATCACTTTTTCATCCAAACACTTTTTTATATTATTTATGTTTTACAAACGCAATAATGAAATAATCACTTCAAAACGTAATCGCAAACACTCTCTTACTATTAAAAAAACCAAACTAATACGTAATTTTCATGGTTTACATACTTCTAACTTTTGTGTGGTCTTCATTTAAGTCGATATATGTTTGTGTGTAAAGAGAAAGTTAGAATGCGAAAAAAAAAAACTTATAAGAATAAAAGAAAAAAGTCTATTGCTACTATTTTGTATATTTGGGTGACTTTGACTTTTTAAAAACATATATAAAATTAACTGAAAGTTGAAACTAATACTTCATTATAATGGATAATTTTGTTTTGTATATTTTTTTGCCTTTGGCGCATGTCTTTTAGAAAATTAATCACATACATCATTACTAAAAGTTGACTTACACGTTCATTGACGGTGATGTTTTTATCCCCGCTCCTTCTTCATAAATCATTACTCATAAGAAGTATTTTAACTTTGTTTTTATACCTAAAGTAGTAAGTGCCTCCTAGAAGTGTTCTAACTATTACCATAACTTTGTTTTTTTAGACTATGTTACATATAACAACTAGATGCTGTCACGTGTAACAACTTTTGTAGACTTTCAGTTTTTTCTGAAAAAAGTAAAAACTGTTACGTAACATGTGGCAGCCTCTGGTTGTTACACGTAACACATCTGTAAAAAGGTGTACACGTGTCAAAAGGATGTCCATTCATTTGGGTTTTGTAGTTTTCTTAACTAATATGAGAAATCTTTCTATAATTACCCTATATATTTGTGTGTGTGTGTGTTTTGGTGGTGTATGGACAGACAGACAGACAGACAGGTGTTTAGTGTCATTCTTGACTGTCTCATAAAAAAATCTTATGATTTCTGTGTGATTGATGATGAAATTACAACATCAACTATGAAGGTTATTGGTGGACCCAAAAATTTTTCTATAGGGGTGTGGAATATTTTTAAAGATTTTATGCCCCTGGTAATATATAAAAAAAAATCGGTTCATATTGGGTCGGATCATGTAAAACACAATAACATAAAACTAAAATTTATATAACCATCAAAAACAAGTCTAATGTTACTATAAACATTTTTAAAATTGTGCCCTACAGGTTTTCATTTTTTGAAATCTATCCAAAAATCATCTAAAGTTACTTTTCTAATGGTTTCTCATGAGAAATCTCGCCAAAACTTCCCTACTCATGGTTTCTATCACATATAAATTGATCCATAATTTTCAATTTTAATTTTCAAACCCTAGTATTGTCTAGAACAAAAAAAACAACAAAATTATGCTACTAAAGTCTAGAACAGCAAAAACAAATTCATCAAAACACAAAATTTCAAACCCTTTTAACATCTCTATAACTCTATCTCTCCTAAAAACCACATAAAAACGAAGGTAGTTAAATTTTGTATTCCAGGTGTTGGGGTGGCCCCAAACTTTTCCGGTGAGAATGCAATCGCTGCTGCCGTGCCTGTTGATTGCTTTCGTGCGGCGGTTGCTGCACGATTAGAAGAGGGAGAGTGGGAGAAAGAATTGGAAGAGTGGTTGGATTGGGTTATTTTATTTAACTTCAAATTTAATTGGTTGGGTTAATTGGGCTTGGGTTACAATGGAATGTTTAGTGGGCTAATGGCTAAATTGTTAAGTGAAAGTTATTGGGTTAAATTGTTAAGTAAAGTGGTTAAAGAATAACTATATACACTAGGTTATATTTTAATAAAAATCAATGTTTACATTTTTTTTAATTCATAAGTTTTTTTAAAGGGGGCAGTTGAAAATTTCCAAGGGTGCGGTTGAAATTTTTCAAGGGGTGCGATCGAGATTTTGCGCGAAATTCAACCCTAAATCCTTTTTTTCAAGGGGTGCGGCCTCCCACCCACCTAAGTGGGTAGATCCGCCCCTGATGAAGGTATGGACGATTTCAAGAGGCGGTCTAGAGAAGGTCTTAAGTCTTAGGACTAAACGAGTAAAATAATAATTAAAGTTATTTAATTATTATTTAAATTTTCTATCAGTATTAGTTTTATTTAGATAAGTATTGTTTAGTATTTGAGTTAGAGAAGAAATATAATTCGTATTAGTCTAGGATGTTTAGTCCTTATATATTGAGTCCCTATAATCAAGTTTATTCATTCACAAGAATTAATAAAAGGAATTTATGAATCCCGTTTGTATTCATCTCTCTGATCTCATACCCAAATTCAAGAATTGAGCCCTTCCGAAACAAAACATTTTAATAAACCATAAATTTATCAATCGCTTTTGACCTATTTCGGAACTTACAAGTTATGAAATGGGAGTATTGTATATTCTAATAGGAAGTCTACCAACTCTCACAGAAGATAACATTAAAAAACTAGAAGAATAATTATTAAGTACTTCGATTATACACATAATCGATCTAAATTGACCAATTATCTTGTTTACTTTTCATTTATAATTGGACTTTAATTTAAATAACATTTGACGGCCAAAATCAAATGAAAATGATTAAAAGAAAAAATAATAGTAGACTTATTATTAGGAGTATATAACTACGAAGAATTTTATGTTTTAGCATTTACATTTCATGTGCTCTAGTGTAACAATCCAATTTTTTATACCATATTGAATATATTTTATATTACAAATGACCGGGGGGGGGGGGGGGGGGGGGGGGGTCCCCAAATTTTCACTCAGCAGTGTTTTATATGTAGTTTTCGTATAGAAATTTTTGAGTATATACGTTTTCGACCCCCCCCCCCCCCCCCCCCAATTCTATAGAATTTTTTGGGTATATACGTTTTCGACCCCACTCCCTCCCTCGTCTTCATTGTCAAGCTTTGCTACTGCAAATGACCCCCTCTACTATATTTGATACTTAACAGCATCATAGTTAATACATATTTAATCAAACTCGGCCAAGCTCACTATCTTGAACTCAACATAATTTAGTTACCAGCCCAACTCATATTTTTTAATCCAATCCATTTGAATCAACTTGAAGTACACCACTCAAATTAAAAAAAAAAAATTTGTTTTGTTATTGACCTTGCTACATCACCAATATGCTTCACCAACATTATCTAACGGGAAAACCATGATAATAGGAAAATTGACTATGTATATAAGGAAAATATGCATTGAATTTGTCACTCTCTAAAACAAATAATATAAAAAGAGAACTAAATAGAAATAAATAAGTAGGCGGGCTGGCGGAAGTGGTAGCAATAGATTCGGCATTAAACCCAATAAGTACAATAGGGCTCACACCACACATATTTAAATTACACATGTAAAGTGTTCATTAGAACATATGTGTAGTGCTGAAGAAAAATAATGCCCCCACCATGGGGTATTGTCCGACACGTGTCATCCTAGTCAGCATTGGGTATTATAGCAAAAGTGGTGTAGTGGGGCATTATTCCAATAATCCCCATTCCAATCATTAAAAAGGATTAAAAAAAAGAAACTTATTTAAAAAGCTTTTTGGTCAGACATGTCAGCCCACTTGGACCACTATACTCCTTCCCATTGGTCAGTCAAATTGGACCACTTGTATCTTTGAGCGTTTTATATAAAACGCCGGGCTCCTTTTTTTTCAAAAAAAAATTCAAAATAACGCCCTATGTAATGGGTGGGGAGGCGTTTTCGGGCGTTTTTTTGAAATTTAAAAAAAAAACGCCCCACTACACATGGTCTTATAATTTAGCATCCAGGCTAAATGAGTAGGTTTTATCTTAGGCAGCACAGAAAAGATAGTTGAATCTTAGTCGGCGGGCTAAAGGAGTCGACTCTATGTTACCTGGCACAAATACCAATGGGTAGATGATTAAAACCCTATGGCTAAATATTGTTTATAAATATACTAGCTTACAAACCCGTGTATTATACGCGTGAATATCAAAAAAATGTAAATCATAAACTTCTATATAAATCTTATTACACTGTTAAAAATAGCAATAGTATTATAATCTTACACATTCATAATTTATAAATTTTATCATACAGGTGATGTGGTAAATGCGGTCTATAAAAACTAACCTAATCTAGACACCCTAGTTTTATATTTATAAACTAAGACTCTCTAACTGCTAGACCACTGACAGGTAAGTGTACCTATCGTACGTAGTAAAGCCTAATGAAGTCCGAGTATCGAACCCACGAGACACTAGCGACACTAAACTAGACTCTGACTCAACTAATTACTTAATTGGTTTTAATTGTTTTGGATTTGAGGTTTTAACTAACTAAACTAAAGCGAGTAAACAAGATAACAGGGCAAGCAAACAAGATGATGAAGTGACGGGAAGCAGGCAATGATGAGAAAGAACTACCCAGGCTTCGAATCCCTATGACCAACCCATGACCTCTAGTCCTGACCAATGGCTAAAGATCCGACTCTACCCAGAAAACCTCCTGCTAAAGATGATCAACCAAAATAGAAGATAGAACAAAGTGATGAAGTGCTAAATTGGAAACGACTCAAGCTATCGATACTGAATCCCACAACTATCAGATTAAAAACAACTATAGTGCTAAAATCATCCGGTCATGAAGCTAAACCTGCTAAATAATTGAAAACCTAGGAAACCCTAAACGCGAATAAGTAGCCGGATCCGAGCTATCGGTCACCCAAACTACCAAACAACGCCTAGCTAATAACCTAGCAATCCTAACTCATCCCTAGAGTTGCCAGAAAAGGATGCACACTATACTCAGTTGATTTTAATTAATTTAGTTAAACTTGAATTATCTCTAATCTCAAGCTCTAGACCGAAAACCTAATAGATTAACGAACCTAGAATGATCTAAATAGTTCCAGACCAGACTAACAAGATCACCTAACCAAACAACCAATCACAACCAAGACAGGCACACAAATTCATAAACAATCACAAAACAGGAATATGTAAATCATCCCAATTTAATCATTAGTCAAAACCAAATAATCAAAACATTGAGTCATAGTTCATCTAGACCTAGGTAGTATAAAAGATTAGCCAAGAATCATAGTCGCTAAAAAGAAACAAGTTTCAAACGATAAGCAAATCATGTTTAATAGTCTGTAAAACACAAAGTCTAACAAAACCAAAAAAATAATAAATTGCAAACCAAACCCGAAGCTTGAATCGCGGCTTGAAGCTCGAACCAATAATCTTTTTTTTCTTCTCCTTCTATCTTGATCGACTCTACTCCTGTGATCGTCCTCTCGAACTATGCTTGCTGCCGTCTAACTTTCCCATCTTGCCGTCCACAATTTTTTGACTTTTATTTCCGTCCACAATTTTTTGACTTTTATTTTCTCTTAAAATTCAGCCGCCCCACTATTGTTGTCAAAAACAATTCGGATCCACAAACTGGGCCTAAAGCAATTGCGAATGGTGAAGCCCAGGACCTCACGTATTGTAATCGGCCCAAATCAAAGGAAAGTGGACAGTGGTGTGATTTGTTATTTATTCCTCAACCTTGTATCTTATCCCCAATGTCCAACATTTCTTCTTTGCAATTAAACCAGCTCCTCTCAATTAATTTCCCTCAATGTGGCGTGACCTGCTTTGCTTTTTTTTTTTTTTTTTTTTTGAAAATTAACTTCATTCACAACGGGCCGACCCAAACCGGGCCAACCAAGAAACAACAAACCGACTACCAATTACATATTAACAAAAGAGATCCACTCTACCCACTCTATGCCTTTGAATTTCGATCTATTAACAAACCACAAGTGACCCAACGACTTAACCTCACTCAAAATATTAGCTATACTAAGAGGGGTGTTAGAAAAAACAAGCTTATTCCTAGCTCTCCATAAGCTCCAACAAGCGATCCTCACGATACCTTTAACCGCTTCATTTTTTCTATCCGATCCCCCGAGAGTTTTGTGCAGGTCCAGAAGATCTTTAGTAGAGAAAGCAAAGATATTCGGGATCTTACACCAAACGCTGATCCCGTTCCAGATGTTCGACGCAACAATGCACGCTGTGAATAGATGTTCCGTTGATTCTTCGACCGAGCCGCAAAAAGGACACAGCGAGTCTCCTGTCTGGATGTTCCTTTTCTTCAGTGCCTCCTTCGTCGGAATCCTGTTTTGAACCATTCTCCACGAGTGCACATTACATTTTTCCGGAATCCGGTTACTCCATTCCATAACATAGCCATCGTACCGAGCGATATCCAACTGCAGCAATTTTTTAACAGCTTTAACAGAGAAGGTACCTGATTGATCGGGCGACCACTTCCACGAGTCATTGGAGTCCGAGGTCTGAACCAGATCCAGCCGAGAGCACAGCATCTGGAGGTTAACCAGCAGGTCCGGATCAGACAGCTGAGCCTTCCATTTCCAGTCGTAGATCCTGGCCGAGCCTTGAGACACTATTCTGTACCCTACCATACACTTCTTATTTGTTTCAAGTCTGAACAGGTCCGGGAACAAATACTTCAGCGGTTCGTTCGCTGCCCAAGTATCCAGCCAAAACGCTATATCCCTGCCGTTACCTACCACTCCTTTCAAAAAGTTCCTGATCGGGGAACCCTCTACCTTGGAATTAATGAATACTTTAGCAATAGTATTCCAAACTCCGGCTGCCGATTTTTTAAACGGGATGCACTCCCATCCGACACGAGAGAAATGAAGCGCGTCTATAATTCTTTTCCACAAAAAGTTCTTTTCCGATTTGAACCTCCACCCCCATTTAATTAGGAGCGACGTATTCGAATCTTTAAGATTATTCAGCCCTAGACCCCCATCTTTCTTGTGCCGCGAGACTCGGTCCCAACTGACCCAATGCATCTTCCTTTCCTCTGAAGTGCCTCCCCATAAAAATTTCTTAATCATACCTTCCAAATCCGAAATAACCTTCTTCGGAGCTTTGTAAAGGGAGAAATAGTAACATGGAATGCTCTCTAACACCGATTTGATCAAGACCATCCTACCCCCAATCGACAAGAGGTGGGACTTCCAATTAGCAAGACGAGAGCGGAAAATGTCGTAAACGGGTTGCCAATTGCTTATTCTGTTCATGTTGGCTCCTACCTTAAGCCCAAGGTACCTGAACGGAAGAACGTCAGGTTGACACCCAACCTCATTCGCCATAGCCCCTATCTCGGCCGAATCTACTCCTAGCCCGTATAGATTCGATTTTCCGATATTAATTTTTAAACCCGAGCAAACGAAAAAACATCAAAGAATTCTGACAATGTTCACCACTTCTGATTTAGACCATTCCCCCACTACTATAGCATCGTCAGCGTATAAAAGGTGAGTGAGAATCAGACCATTGTTCGGCGTCACAATCCCGCTAATCACTCCTGTCTCTCTAGCACGGTTCAACACGAACGAAAGAGCTTCCATAACCATGAGGAACAAAAAAGGAGAGAGTGGGTCCCCTTGTCTCATACCTTTTTCGCATCTGAAGTTGAAGGTAGGAGCTCCATTTACAAGAACAGACGAGCTAGCCGAAGAGAGAATACCTGAGATCCATTTACATCATTTGTTTGAAAAACCCATTTGTTGAAGGGTATTGATCACGAACCTCCAGTTGACATTATCATACGCCTTCTCAAAGTCTAACTTGAGAAAGAAAGCTTTCGAGTTCCTTTTCTTGATCCACGAGATGAGTTCGTTAACTATGAGGGGCCCATCCAAGATGAATCTCCCTTTCAAGAACGCCGATTGAGTTTCAGAAATAACTCCATCTAAAACCATCCTCATCCTGTTAGCCAACACTTTGGAGATAGCCTTGCTGATTACTCCAACCAAGTTGATCGGCCTATAGTTGCTTAAAGCAACCGGGTCAGAAACTTTTGGGATGAGAGCTATATAGGAGCCACTACTACCTTTACTAAACTCTCCTGTGTTGTAAAACCAGGCGAAAATTCTCACAAAATCTTCTTTAAACAGATCCCAAAAGTGCTTAATGAACTTAAAATTAAACCCGTCCGGGCCCGGGGCCCGTTCGTCTCCACAATCAAAGATGGCATTCTTGATTTCAAGCTCCGAGAAAGGTTCTTCGAGCATTCTGCTCTCATCCTCCGAAATTTTTTTTATATTGTGACAAATGAGATCGGGTCTCGTTGGCGTAAGCTCCTTGAATTTCTCCCGAAAAAATGAGAGAACCTGTTTCTTAATCAAAGCTGGCTTGGTGCACCATTCTCCATTGATTGTAAGACCATGAATGTTATTAGAAGCTTTCCTACTATTCACCAATGCGTGGAAAAATTTGGAGTTTTCGTCTCCGTCTATAGCCCACCTGATCCGAGCTCTTTGCTTAATATCCAGCGTCTTTCTGTCTTCTATCTCTTTGATTAGTTTCCTATTTTCCGCCAGAACCCATTCTTCCTCTTCCGACAGATCCCTTGATTCCATGTCAATTTCCATCTGTTCCAATTCTGAAAGCGCTAACTTTTCAGCTTCCTTTTCTTTCTCCACAAAATCATCCCTCCACTTTTTGATAAACGATTTCATCCTAGCGAACTTAGCCGAGAGACATTTATCCGGAGGATCAAAACGGTCAAAACCTTCCACTGCCTCCTTAACAACTTCCTCAAATCCGGGTTTCCCAATCCAAGAACTGAATACCCGAAAAGGGCGCGGACCGAACTTTAAATCCACCAACTCAAGAATGATGGGGCAGTGATCCGAGTGACGATAAGGCATCACTCTAACACAAGCCGAAGGCCACTTATTGAAAAACTCCGGGCAGACCAAGAACCTATCCAGCTTACTAAGCTTTCTCCCATCATCCCTTATACACGTATACTTCCTACCCAGCATCGGGTATTCCAACAAGCCGTTATTAAAAATAAAGTTGTTAAAATTCTCCGAACATACCGGCTTGAACTTGGATCGTTTCCTTTCCTCCTGGGACCTCACCGCGTTAAAATCACCGACAATGACCCATTTACCCTCAGCTGGATAAATAGCATTTGAAATCTTGTTCCACAGATGCAGCTTCTCTGTAACATTTTGAGGAGCATAGACGTTGACCAAACTAATTGCGTCCCCACTACCCACCATCGAACCTTTAATGATTAAAAAGCATCTCTGCTGAATAACAGTCTCTATCTTCAGAATCTTTGGATCCCAGATCCAAACCAACCCTCCAGAAAGACCCACCGAATCCACTGAATCAAATTCAAACTTCCTGTTTCCCCACAGATTACTAAGAGCATAATAAGACACCTTCGAGACTTTCGTCTCCTGGAGAGCAAGAACACCAATATTGTTGGAAGTCCTTAACTCCTTAACCCAAGCCGCTTTGGCATCCCCCATGATACCTCTAATATTAAGAGACAGAAAATTCATTGACCCACCACATTATTTCCTTCTCCTCTAATAGACTTACCGATAATACTGGTATGGTTGACAAGAACCGCTCCAACGATTCTTCCAATCTCGACCGTAGCCCTAATTTCCTCATCGACAAGATCTGCAAAAGTGTCCTGAACACAGTCGTTTGTGCAAGCAACTTGCGTGCCATCAGGACTCGTACCAGGGTCCGCGGGGATTTCCCCACCTTCCTGAACTACAATGTTTTTCGGACTCACGGTGCTTGTGTGTATCTGAATCCTTGGACACTGCTCCCCCTGTTGTTCCTGAACTGCTTTATTGAGGTCAAAAGAGAAATGATTTTCCCCTTCCTCCCTACTTCTTTTCTTTGGTCTATTATCCGAATTTGGGCTATCCAAATCAACTTGAGTGGAAGCCCTATTTTTGGGCCTGATTCTATATGCTTTCCTTTTGGGCCTACCATTGTTGTCAATGGAATTAAAAAAATATATATTAGATACTCGACCAGAATACTTTTTCGCTTTTTCTTGGGCCCCACGAGATAAATCCTGCGCGCCGTCATTATCGGGAATTGGAACGTCTCCAACCACATTCCATGATTGATTGTAGTCTCCTAGATTGGACTCATCTCCCGACGCCACCTTCCCATCGATGGAACCGTTCGTGTGAAGGTTCTCCGGCGATCTGTTGAAGATTCCGGCGACATTATCACAACCGCCTTCGACCACCTTGCTCTTACTCGCCACTTCCCCCGCACTATCCGGCACCCATTCACTCAGCTCTTCCTCAATCCAGATGCGGAACAACTTTTTATTCCAACACACAGTCCTGCTTTCTTGAATCTGGTCTCCCTCTCCTACCAAGATTCCAATCCAACTAGTCGTGAGGTTCTTGTCTTCCGCCGAGATTTGAGCCCCATGCACTATTTTCCCATATTGCTCAGCTATCAGATCAAACACCCTACTGTCTGACAGATGGATAGGCATCCCCTGAACCCTAACCCATGCCAACCTCTCGAATGGTAGAGATTGCCCATTCCAAACGTCAAGAGACGAGAACCATTCCTCCCATGTTGAGTGATTAATCAGGAACTCGTTGCATTCTGATTCACTCACAAACTTAACAAGCATCGAGAGGCCACCAATGTAGCTTAAGGACACTCCTTGAATATTACTATCCGCAAGAAGAGAGTTAAGCGTTCTCAACGTCAAAACATCCCTGCATCTCCCTACTGGTGCTTTGCCCATGATCTCCTTGAAAGCCATCACGTCATCAGGAATGTTAATCGTATTGGAACTCCCTTGACCAACTTCCTTAATAACCGGGCAACCCATAACACCTGCACCTCCTTTGGAATCTGCAAACAAGTCTTTGAACGACTTCCCTCCTCCATTGTTGACGAAAGCTTGGTTGTGGATGTTATACACATTCGGCTTATTACCAGTCACCTTGGACTTTCCTTTATCTTTCATCGGCAACTCACCGTGCAGCCCCTCATCATAGCGAATTTAGCCAAGTTGTCCTTGAGCTTGTAACCCCCCATCTTCGTCCCGTTTAACGCCCGCTCCATCTCTTTCACATCCCCAACGTTTCTAAAACTAATGAAGCCAAACTTTCTCCCCTCTTTGTCCTTTTTCCTGGCAATGTATACCCCCGTCACCTCTCCAAATACCCTAACAAACTCGGAAACCACCCAGGGGTTGCATCCTAATGGTAGGTTAGTGACGTAAAACTTTGTAATCGGCCCTTTGTGGTTGTCGACTCCAAACGCTCCTTTACCTCTCCTGTTCTTCTTGACCGGCACTTCTTTCCAACTTCCACCGTCTTCTCCCTCGCTCATCGCTTAGTGTCACTGAGGGAAACCCTAGGGGCGAATGGAATAGGCTAACACTAACTAGACAGAAAGGTTAGATCAAGATTAGTTCCATGAACTGATCGATAAACCTCGCAGGCTAGCCGGAGCAAGCTTTCTTCGTCGAGCCTTACGGCGTTTCCTTAGCCGGAGAGGAGATGTGGGGTTGGCGTGACCTGCTTTGCTATCCACAAAGGCACAAACAAACACTTAATTTAATTAATTGGTCTATTAAAATCGATAATTTTCATTTAATTCCACCAATAATTAAATTCAATCATTAAGTTTGTTTTCTTTTCTTTCAAAAGTTTGTTCGTTCAAAACCATTTAGCATCAAATATTCATTAGATGCAATTAATACTTGTAAACCAGATTTACCAAATATCATTTATCTAGGGATGGCAATGGGTCGGGTTTGGGACGGGTTTAGGTAATCCCAAACCCAACCCCGATTAGATAAGCTTGTCCCAAACCCGTTCCAAAACCCGTCGGGTTTCTAACGGGTAAATACCCATCAGGTATCGGGTATACCCGTGGGTTTCGGGTAAACCCGTTAATTTAAAAAGATTACTCGTTGGGTATACTCATCTCAAAGCTCATTGGGTATCTATCGGGTAACTACTAACCGGTTACATTTGTTATTATAAAAATATATATCAAATAACTACAATGTATACGGAATAGAACACCTATATGTGTAAAAAATGGATGTATCATATATATACATATTAATAATATAAAAGAATTATATCGGGTATACAATCGGTTAAATGGGTACACTTTATCGGGTAATTGGGTCGGGTAAACGGGTATATCACTAAATCCCAAACCCGCGAAAAAAATAAAAACTTTTCCCAAACCCGTCCCAAACCCGATTAACCGACTCCAAACCCGTCCCAAATGTGTCGGGTTTCGGGTTTACCCATCGGGTTCGGGTCTGATTGCCATCCCTACATTTATCACATTTAATTCACTTTATTATTATAAATTCATATTTTAGCTCATCATCATCTTAAAATCACTAAACATTAAACATGAGCCAGATACGAGTTAGAATTTAATAAAAAATAACCTTCAAGCCACTAAAAAGTGTAGGAATATTTATATAGAAATATGTATAATTTAGACAGTATCAATAGGTTGAGTATGTAAACTATAAACTTATTCAAATATGTAATATGGTTCATAATTGTAATAATTTTATAATCTTATTACACAGTTGAATATGTGTATTGTCGATGGGTACGTATATCAATTGTTTTATAAATAATAGTATTATTTAAATTTCTCATGTGATAAATTCAATCGTTTTTTGTTTATAAGATCTCTGTGGAGGTGAAATATTAAAAAATATAAAATTATAATATTATTTTTATTATTATATAGCATCTTTATTATAATATTATCAAAAATATACATTAATATACCAATTTCCTATAATCATTATTCTCATCATCTAATATTATCAAAATATACATTAAAATTATTATATATATTGATACCGGAATTTCAAATTTTAATAAAAAAATGAAGTTACAAAGTTCGTATTTATAAAGCATGAAATTTCTAGGGGGTATTTCATCCATCCAACATAAAGGATGGGTGTGTATCGTTGTGGGGGTAAGTAGTGGCGTAGCTTGAAAGAAAACTCGGTGAGGGCCAGACTATCAAAATCTAAATTGGCGAGGGCCGGACTCTTAAAATTCCAATATTTTACACTAAAAAAATCATCGGAAATTTTTGTTAAAACTAACACTACAACTGAAAAATCGGTGGGAGTCAGGATACCCCGGGCCAACATTAACCTCCACTCTTAGAGGTAAGTCAGTTTTTCTATGAAGTTCATTTTAAGTATTTTATTTCTCTTCGTCTTCGTCAGTGAACTCTTTACCCATACTATGTTTCCGACGGAACATGTATCACCCATTGCTTACCAACAACTCTCACTCTTACCGCATGATTTCTGATAGATACGCTTGTCGCTAAAAGTAGTGATGATTCACATTAATTAACGTAATCAACATATTTAGTAATAACTTATAAGTTAGACAATAATCAATGACCAAATAACTTGAGATGTGATTATTTATTTATTTTTGAACGACAAACTTAGATCACTGATACACCACTAGAGTACCAGATGTGATTCTTTATTTACATTGCAAAAACTAAACCATTATCGATCAAGAAGACAAATAGACCGCTATCGTCATATGTTGATACTATGAATAAGCAAAGATTTGATATGACTTATTAGTTCTTCTCCCACAAGCGTGAAAGTATCTTTACTTCTATATAAAGCATCAGCTATCCGCCCCAAGTTGACTACACAATTTTTTAGAGGCATTGGAACATTTTTGCACACGAAGGTTTCTTGGGTGAAATCTTTCCATGCGTCTTCAATTTGATTTTTGAATATATTGTGGACATACTCCTCTGTCACATTATATTGCTTCATGTAACTATCAATAGTAGATGCCGCATTCTTTCTTTCTTTCTCTTCCTGCACAGCTAGCAGTTAAAAACAAGCAAGAACTAACTAGTGTTTTGGTCGTAATGTATAAAGCCCCATAGTGCCCAGAACACCACCCCCTGGGCGTTATGTGGGTTGGGCGTGATGGTGATGGCGGGGTTATTGTTTTGGTTTCTGTCACACACACATATATATATACATACATATATATCTATAATTGAAGGGGGTTATGGTGGGTTATCCACTACACGCATAATTGAAGGAGGGTTTTGAGATTATGTTTGAGTAAAAGGGGTTATGACTACAGATAGTCTTATAGGACGGGGGCTAGCCCCTTACGACGAATAAAAAGCTTATATTTTCTTTGGTATAAGTAATTTATTGGGTGGAAAGCTTAACTAGAAAGTAATTATCATTTTCGCATCCCTACAAACTTCATTATATTTGTTCTGTTTGAACGTTTTATTTATATTTCTAAACTTGGATTATTTAAGTTTAATTATTTTTCTTGTCTATGTTAATTATTTTTCATTTTAAATTTTTTGTTTAAGTAAATCAGTTTTCTATTAGAGCTAGAAGGCAGGAGCACTTAATAAAAAAATTATCTTTCTAACCCAACCCAAATCTGGCCCTTTCAAATCTGTCTTCACTCAATTTTTTGCACCCTACCAAAAATTCATGGATTTGCCACCGACTACAAACAAATTAGTTAGTACGCAGTAAATACGAAAGTTCTATGATTTAACCTTTCGGGAGCAAAGATCATCCACGAGTCTACCAATTACACCTGAAGCTTTTACAAGAGGAGGATGTGTGAGAACCCATTTCAGCGTCTCGTCTATCACCATATCACCCATGCCAACAAAACATGTTGCTATAAGCATATAACATCCACTACTCACTATTGAAATTGACATGTGCTCCTCTATTGTTGGTACATACTCCTCATAAGCCCATTTGGCTTCCACCATAAAGCTTCTAATAAACTCTTTCATCTACATGTGACAACAATATGTACCAAAAGCTTTTTAGTGCTAAAATAGTACGCGTGATGACAAATGACACACATTGAAACTAACAGATTCGATGGCATAGTTAAGACGGTATGCCTTCCCCTCCATGATTTCTTCCATTTCTTTATACGTATCCATGAGTGCTTGGTATGTTTGTTTCATGTATTCCGGAAGCATATCTATGCATGTTATTGACCACCTAGCA
The DNA here is from genome assembly GCA_030545235.1 of Helianthus tuberosus. Lineage (NCBI taxonomy): Eukaryota > Viridiplantae > Streptophyta > Magnoliopsida > Asterales > Asteraceae > Helianthus > Helianthus tuberosus. The sequence continues at coordinate 10,858,577 of CM060423.1, forward strand.
AGTGACTTCCTTGATTAGTTCCAGCATTCGAACTTAATGCAATTATACACATAATATAGATCTATAGTGCACACATTTACCTTTGAATCGCTTCAGTAAAGATCTTAAGTTCTTCGTATGTACCATAAACATCATAAGTGTCGTCAAGAATCGTTGCTATCGAGGTTACTTTTACTAAGAAAATTCTCGCATGGGTATATTTTGGCTCATAGTATAGACCAAGTGCCCAAAAGTAACATTCAACTAATCTATCTCTTGTATAAGGTATATTGTTCGGGACATCAAGCCGTTTCCACCACCTGCAATAAATTAGCACACATGATAATGTGTGCACAAATCTATGTATGTGTTTTTTTCTGATTTCCTTTTTCAAATCTTCTGTAATAATTCAAGTGTATATATATATATATATATAGGGTAGGGATAGTGTACATTAATTCAGAAGTGTGATCACACTATATAACATCATATAAACACCGTATAACACTATGTAACACCATATAACACTATGTAACACTGTATGACACTATATAACAATATATAACACCATACATCTATTATAGACATGCTATCATACAAACTATAGTGTTATATTTGTTATATAGTGTTACATAATGTTATATGGTGTTACATATTGTTATACGGTGTTTATATGGTGTTATATATAGTGTTATAATACACTTCTCACACTTCTGGATTAATGTACAAGATCCTCTACCTATATATATATATATATATAGGCCAGTTAATGTACAATATTCCTTAACGTACGAGCATACGCTGTGAAATTACGCACGTTGTAAAACTCAAAACCCTAATCACGCATGTTGAAAAGACATAATCACGCATGATTTATGTAACATGCTTCGTTACATAATTATAATATGCGTGATTAGCAAAACACATTATTACTAGATTTACATAACATGCTTCATTACATAATTATAACATGCGTAATTGTGTTTTTTCAACATGTGTGGTTACGTTTGAATTACACAATGTGCGTAATTTCACAGCGTACGCTCGTACGTTAAGCAATATTGTATTTTACACTTTCACTATATACATATATGTATGTATGTATGTATGTATGTATTCACTAAAAGGAAATTGATCAAAAGATGTGTTGGGGGAGTCTGTCTACATGCATTGGCGTAGCTTTCAAGGGGCCGGGAGGGGCGCCCGACCCCCCGAACTTTTCGCTCAGTAGTGTTATGTATGTACGTTTCGTGTAGAATTTTTTAGGTATATACGTTTTCGACCCCCGGTTTGATAAAATAAAAAAATACTTATATAGAATTTTTAGTTTCGATGACTTCCGACCCCCCGGTGGAAATTTTCAAGCTTCGCCACTGTCTACATGTATACCTGGAAAGTTGGCTAAGCTCCTCCCTATGCAATGACTGAAGCAAGTTGAAATCTAACTTGGCTAGCTCAAGTAAAGACTTGTTATAAATATCTTGTTGCTCATAGAAAGGAATGTAACGTAAAGCCTCTAGTCTTTGCAACCTTTTTCGTATTGGTTGCTTTAGTGCCTCTTGTATATGTGTAGACAACGTAGAGTTGCTCACCATAAGATCCTTTACTATTTTGTTAAGATGGGTTTTTGTAAAAACAAGAGCATCGTCTAGTATAACTTCACCTTGCACGCTTAAGTATGTCGCTTCATACAACTCAAGTAAACCTTGGACATCACTGGTTAACGATTCCTTAAATGACCCGTTTTCATCTTTATATTCATTAAAGATGTCTGTTTCAATTCATATCAAAGATGATCATTAATTCATTAGCTTCTTTTTTATACTTAATACAAATCGAATTCATGCTTACTCACCACATGATACATAGAAGCCTTGTTGTCATAAGATTCGAAACCAAAGAGAAGGGCTCCCACCATTCCAGTCATCTCCATATGCGTCATAAATTCGTTGGATTGCTTGCTCAATCTCTTCTTCAAAAAGATAAGATACACCCAGACGTTGGATTGCATCAATGAGTTTTAACAAATTCGTATGTTCCGTTTGAACATCTAAAAATGACACTATATATTTTCTCACATCTTCCTTCAAATCTTTGACTCTTTGCTCAACCTCTACTTGCTTTGCAGTTTGCTACATTCAAACATTATTCACAGTTCAAATTTATTGTTAAAGAAACATTATCATTGTTTTTATTTAGTTCTGATAATAGTTTGTGTACCTTGTCATAGTTGAGAAATTGATCCCCCCCAAACACTAGGAGGAAAATTGGCAATGGGACGAATTACTTCCTCTTGTTTGATAGACATGAGAAATAAATCAATAATTAAAAGTTTTCAGTTGATATTAGCATAGACAAGAGTTAAAAACACTATTTAGAGAGGACGGGGCCGTCCGTTATTCTATCACGGAAGAGAAGTTCAACGCGTTAATGTCCACCGCCGGCAACAAGTATAACGCGTGATGAGTTCAACGAAATCGATTTTCGTTATTTGTACAACGCGTTATTCTTTTGTTTTGTGTGTGTAATTGTTGGTTGGGGGGAAATTGTTGGGTGTGGTGGTGAGTGATGACCACCCCGCCTAAAAAAGGTTGTGAGTGATGGAAAAATGGTTGATGACATGGCGGAACTTGATTGGTGCTTGTGAGTGATAGATTTTATCACTAGTGAACCACCCCGTGTCCCCTTATAGAGCTGGATTGTCATGCATTGATTTATCACACCAAATGCAATTATTTCACTAAGATATTTATGAAAGTTGGATAGAGAAATTTTAAACTTGCTTGTTATGGTAATTAGTTTATAAAACTTACCATTTGTATATAAGTTAACCTACTCATCAATTGGTAACAAGTATAAATTTCATTTATTTATTCCTTGTTATTTAGAGTACAAAATAACCATTTACAAACATGTAGATATATAAAAAAAATTATACATTTCTAGTTGTATAAAAATTACACAGATGCACCTTATTCTTTACGGGTATAAATTGGTTGTAACAAAATTGTCCCTACATTTTAGACTATTCGGTGTGGAGGAACATCAAGCGTGACATGGCAGCCACGTCAGTATAAACGGATTTCCCCTTCAAGCCTTAAAAACGCGGGGTGGGAGGGGCGTAGAGCGACACGTGGCAATCACATTTTTATTTAATTTATGTTTTAAAAAATCAATAAATAAACCCAATCAAAACAAGCCACCTCATCATCTTCCCTCCCCCCCCCCCCCCCACCCATGAAGCAACCACACCTCCATCTCCACGCCATTTGGGGCGATGTGCCAGCGTTGGGGAAGCCCCACGCCACCTTTTCCCCACGCCCATACCGTATGGTCTTAGTGCGAATGTTTCTATGCTTCAAACTTTCGATTAGCTGTTTAAAAATAATCAAATGACTTGTAAAACAAAGATAATATACACGTTAAACATATAATAAACCCAACATCCACGAGCAATAAAAAACTATGTTGGTACATGCTAAACATACTTGAACAATGTTGATCCACTACATGTTACACGTATTTAAACACAATAGATTACTATAAATACGGGGATCTCAATATAAAGTTTTTAAATATAATGTGTTTTAAAATTTATATGATTTAACATGTCACTAGTTAATGGATTTTATAATTCGACAACCCAAAGTTAAAATAAAAACCTCACAAAATACTTAAAAAAATGTTAAAAGATTAAAAGAATAAGAACACTAAAGATTAAAAGTAATCTAGAAATACTACCTCTTTCTTTTGCTTTTTGTGTCGTCGATTATGACATTAGCCTTTCATAAATGGGTGGTTTACTTCATAGTAAATTCTACTAAGACTAAATGTTAGTGAATTAACATACTTTTCAATTAACTAAAAAAAAATGTCTATATCTGTAACACCTCGTAAAAAACGTGTCCAAATATGTAAAGACACGTGTCCTAAACTCTAAACATGTAAAAGTTTGAGTTTGAAGGACTAAAGTTGTCAAACGATGAAAATATGTATGCGAAGGGACTAAAAGTGTCAAAATATCAAACTTGTGCCTCTGATTGACCACACATGACAAATATATTCTTAAACGAGTAAATTGTCAGGCGTATGAAGCCATTTGTGAAAGTAAACAAAAGTTTACAAGATGCAGGGGTTAAATGTGTCAACATGTTAACTCTTACCTCTGAGTGACCTTTTAACGAACCCGGGACTTCGTAATGTTCGATTATACTCTCAAGAATATGTGATAACAAATTCACGAAGTTTTGATATCGTTATGTGTTATTTACGCAAATTTCCAAGAATAAGGGTTAAAAGCGTCAACGAGCAGAAACTAGTGTTTTCGGTGATCGTTTAACGAAACCGGACCTAACGGTGTTTGGTTATACTCCCTAGATCATCTACAAACTAACTACAAGGGTTAAATGTGTCTAAAATGAAAGTTATTAAGCTTATAAAGGTGCAGAGACTAAATATGACAAGTTTAAAACTTGTTTGGCTGGTCCCCTATGGGGTCGCACTGCGCGACCACGTCCCTCATATGCCATCGCGCGACGCGAAGGCTCCGTTTCGACAGAATGTGCATGGCATGTGCAGGTTGTCATCTTCCTTGAGCTCCAAACAAAACTAATTCGAATTCTATGGCTTGTTGATGGTTTGCAAAACCACTTTGGACACCTGGAGCCATCCTACAACCTCCCTAAACACCTGTAATGATCTAGAGTGAGCTCCATGCACTATAAATAGGCTCTTTTGGGCAGCCGCATTCCTTGCTCATTCAAAATTATCACTCTATCTCACTAGCTTGAGCATTCTTGAGCTTTCTTTGGGATTCCTGATCAAGAGGGAGCCCACCATAGTTCAATCTTCGTGCAAGGACATGTTGTAAGTGTCCTTAGCCACTCTAGTTTGGTTTTTTTGTGTTTAAAGACCAAAAGTCAAAGTTGTCGTAATAACGCTTTGACTTTCGGTTTAGACCTAAACGGTCCAGCCATTGTTCGAGGGGAATATGGCTACGTGATCGTAATTAGGTAGGTGTTAATCCCTCAAAATGGCACCTCCTGATTATCACGTTTACTTAGTTAATTGTCGGGTCAAAGTAACTAGTAAAAAAGTCGAACTAGTCAGATTTTCGAATAAAAATTAAAACTGATAATGTAGAAGTTATGAATCATATTTTGTCACTTAAATAACTTAGTAAATATTATTAGAACATGTCTAAGCATGTTCAACCCGACAATTCTGAGTTTAGGGTCGGTTCGCAACCGAAAGTCGCAAAAGCTTGACTTTTGCTTTGACTTTCAGTTCTGACCCGATTAAGCTTAAATCATTTATGTTTTAAGCTTCTATTAAGACCATATAATGTTGTAGTATAACCTTCTGAGGTTATATTACCCGGTCACTTAATATTCTGAATTATATGCTAGTTTCTGTTAATATGCTTATAATTGACCATTATGCCCTTTTGATCTAAATATGAGATTTTTGAATATATGAGCCTATAAATAAGTTAAGTACTGATATATAAACATGTCTAAATTAATTTGGCATTGTTTTCTGGTCTCAAATTGATGTTATGCTAGATATCGTAAATTTAGCTTTTATAAAATCTAAATTACGCTTTTATGCATAATTCATGTTTAAACATAGATTTTGACACAAAATTCCATAATTGACGATAATACCATTTTTGCTAATAAAATGTGATTTACATATGATTAACATGCCAAACTTTTTTCTACTGATCTAATATGAAAAATAAAATATTTTAAACATTCAAGGCTGATCAAAATCTCAGAATCACATAAACATCGCAAATATCGTCAATTATTGAATTTTACGTTAATTAGGTGCATAGTATGGTTTAAAACCATAATTAGCACCCAAGACTTGTTACCTACTGAATTTATAAATAAATTTTAATATTTTTACAGTAGGTATAAGTCATGAACTCAGACTTCCAATTATGTCCTTAAAAGCATATGTGAAATGACCAAAATACCCTTTCGGGGCATAGTTTGGCCATAAATGGTAAACCACACATATGAATGATATCCTACTGTTTTAACTTCATAAAATAAATATTTTTACATAATGTTTTAGACCAGAACATCAGTTTACTTTTAAACCTCTTTTATAAATCACAAAATGACCAAATTGCCCTTACGGGACTTAATTTGGTTTTAAATACTTTCTGGGCATATATGTTAACATCCTACTGATGTCTTAACATATTTTAAGCATAATAACATATGGGACTTGTATATGGTGCATTCGGTTACCCGTTATGCATTTATGCGTTCGGTTCGGTTTATGTAACTAGTTTATATGAATTAGCCGAAATGGGTTTAACCTTATCATTTTAACTTCAAAATCCAGAATGTGTTTAGTTTACCCATATTATACAAGTATCCAAACTTGTCGAGTCTAAATCACATTCCATTCCGGTCTCCGCTTAATCTAGTGTTTCGAACCGTAAAGTATCTTTCAAACTAACCGGTCTAAGTCTTTGACTTAATTAAGACCCGTTATTATCCTAATAGGTTAATAAACCTTTCCATACAGATTAAGTAGCTTCGGTAGATGATATTTACATAAGGTCTTAAGAATATACGGCTGAGTAGCATTTTCTTGCATATTAACTCAGGTAAATACTTTTAACTTATTTCCCTATACGGGCTTGGGATACGGTAAATTATTACCGCTTGGTTGGGTATGAGATCATTTAATCGGATTGTGATTTAATAAATCTGCATAACCCGTTTTAATCAGTATTGTTTGATAACATAAACATTGGGGGTTAACGACCGTGTCCTGGATATCCTCGGCTCATTAAAGTTAATAATGGCCACGACCTATGCACGGGGTGTAGGCATACACATGACAGATGCAAATGCTAAATATTAAATAACCCACATGTTGGGAATAACTCCTTTGTGGGTTTTATAAGTGGTGAGTCGGTTAATCATGACCGGCTTCCAAACCGGCTCCATTTGTATGACAAACATGTAAATCTGTATACAAGATTTTAATAAAGATTGTCCCGAGTTATAAATGATTTTGTGCCTTGTGCGCCTAAACTAATTTTCATAAACTCTTTTCAAATGAGTCAGTTAATTGTATTTACCAGTGAAAACTGACGTATTTTCCAAAGACTAAGTGATAGGTACTTCTCGAAATTAGGCTGGAGCTACTTGGTGTCAAATAAGAGGATCTTGCAAATCCTTAGACGCCTGAATGTAACACCCCGAAAATATAAAACTTTATACTAAAATTATAAAGTATTGAATAAACGAGAACAAACTAACTAGGACGAAATAACCCAGTTAGTTACTAGTCTTGTGCTAACTCAAAAGTGGGTTAAAAGCACCTAAATATGAACTAAAAGAAATTAGAGGGACCAAAAGTGTTTAAATGGAAACTAATTTTAATAAAAACAATTTATTAAACACAAAACACACATTTGTGTGTGTGCTGGAAATCGATCAAACACAGGGGGCGACCCAAGCTCCCCCACAACCCTAGTTCTTGCCAAATCTTCCAAATTGAAGGTCCAAATCAAGTCCAAAACGAAATCTGAGCATAGACTAGTGATCCCCATTGCAAGGAGATCATTAGGTATGTGAAATTTGATAAAAACTCTCTACTTGAAATTCTCATGAATTTAGGGAATTCAAAATCTGTGGATGCATGAATGATTTGTAGATGAAATAGGAACATTGTAGTGTTTAGGAGTAAACCCTAGACAAGTATATATTGAAATCATGCCTAGCTCAAGTAAATTCAGATTTTGTTGATGCTAAATTCATGTATGAGATGTTTTTAGGGTTTTGATTGCTGAAAATTAGTGTTATGATGTCAAGAACATGCTTTAATTGAAAGCTGAATTCAAACAGCTCCTGGTCAGAATTTACAGCTGACTTGTATTGGCTATAACATGGAATAAACGTGACAAAAACATGTGTTTCTTGAGTCTAAAATGTAATTCCAGGAAATATATTTAAAACCCCACTGGAATCGCATTTTTTCGACGAAAATTGAGCGTTTAATGAATTTTTTCGTATCGAAGGTTCAAGCTGCGTTTTCTAGCAGAATTTGCAGCCCATTATGAATGTTATAACTCAATTTAGGAATTTAGTTATGATCTCAATTTTTTACTGTAGATATTTTTAAGCGATTAAAAGAATCTCCAATTGGAATTTCATTAATCGGATAAACGAGGAATTTTAAATGAATGTTTTCATAAGCTGCAGTCAGAAGTGACGAATCTGATTGCATCTTAGTAAATGAATTTTTAAGAATTTTTTGGTAAAGAGTTAGATCTTGAAATTTTAACACAAGGCCTAACCCTCCGAGAGGTACGCCACATAAAAAAATCATAATTTTTGAAGACTTGTAAACAGGTTAAACAAGTCACCAAAAACAGCCCATTTTCAGTGATATGAAATGCCTAAATGAAATCGCGGTCTACTTGGTTGTGTGTAAAACGTGATTATATTAAGTGTTCGGATGAATGCATAGAAATGTGTAAGGTGAAAGATCATATTAAATTATGGTTAATCTAACCACCTTGTGAACATTGGATAATAGTTTGGCGCTTAACAAGCTAGGTGGAAGTTTGTGGATGAAGCGGGTCAAATGTAGCGAGTATGGAAAGAAAAGCGTGGCATGGATGCAAGGTAACTGAATCTTACACCCTTTTATCTTAGAACGCGTAATGATTATAAAGGTTATGAAAATGATAAGCTAATATTTGAAATGTATTGTTCCGACGTAAATTGAAATGGGTCGGAATAAGCGAAAGTGATGAAAACCATAATGAATGGTAAAAATGGGTAATATTGGGCATATAGGCCAAACGGGTCGAATGGTGGTGACAACACCATTTGGCAATATCGACTAATGTGGTTGTCAAGTCTTATGTTAACAGGAGCGATTAGCAAATCGGATAATTGCGTTGCCATAGGTTGTGTGATAATAAAAGCGAGATATAAATCGGGTCTATTGGTACGCTCATATGAATTTATAGTTAAAAGTGCAAGTAAGGTCGAATATTTAGTGAAGTCCTTCATCGCAAAAACGAAGGATTAAAAATGACCATAAGGCCCTTGATGGGCAAACCGGGCAAACTAGAGGTTGTTTAGGAACTTATATTATGACTTCGTAACCCTTAGATGCGTATAAAAGTTCTAGACAAGAACATTGGTGGGTCGGATGCCTAGAAATAGACATTTGCGAAAAAGGACTAGCCGAAGGGTAAAATAGGGATTTTGAGTTCCTTATGTTAAATCCACCACAAAACTAGTTGTGGTGGAAGATATGTATTAATTAGCATGGAAAGACGAAGTGCGAAAAGAAAATAGCGAGTGTGATGTTTAGATATTTTAAAAGTCCCTGAAATGGGTCAAATAAAATAAGAAGTTAAATGTGGATTAAGTGATTAGTAAGATACGTATAAATCTGTGATTTGTGAATGCGTACATGAGCCCCGTAATGGGAGTGGAAACGCTAACGCTTGTTAAGCCTGGGATGGGTAGGAAATGTTAAAGAAGACTCTTGAAAACATTCTTGCAATGTAACTTAAACCAAATGGGTCGAATAGTCACCTAAAGGATTTATGAGCCAATAGTGGATAAATCAGATTTCTATGCAAACCAAGGTGATAAACGGGTTCGTAATTTAATTACGGACGCGTAGGAAAAAGAATCGAGTAAAACGGATGTGTAGATTGAAAGTTATGCACGTTTTCGTGAAAAAGAATCGAGTAAAACGAGCTGCAAACCTTCTGCCCATTTAAGGGCGTCGCGCCACGCGACGACATGGCCCAAGGGCCGTCGCGTGACGCGACGGGGTGCAGGTTTTGCGAAAATTGTTTGTTGGTTCCGTTTTGATTCGCGAACTTGTTTAGACATGTTATAAACGCTATATGACCAACTCATTTCATGTTTTATGAAATGTAGGTGCTAACCGAGTTACCGGAAGACGATCAAGCTAAGCAATGAATCGAACACACGAAAATTGAAGCTTCCGCAAGTTGTTTCGTCGTTATTCTAAAACGATGAATTAAATCACATTATGTTGTATTACTTTAAATTGTAAAAGTTTTTAATAAACCCGTATTTGTCATTGTAATTGTAACCGTAATTACATGATTATGGAGTTAAATTATACGAAAATCGTTAAATAATAGCAAGGGTGTTACAAGTTGGTAATCAGAGCTCAAGGTTAAAAGAATAAAGTGTTCGGTTCGAGACTTGATCGCAAATCCGGTAAGTACATGTATATCAATGGTTTAGTATGATTAAAGTGTCGAGAACAACACATATGGTTATCGTGTAATACACGTTACACCAATAAAAACGATATAGAGTAAATATAGTCAATGAAATTACACGCGTTGATGCGTATAGTAGAAAAGCCTTGTATTATATTACGGGCATCCATTAATGTCGAAATTACTAACTGTTGTAAATGTTTTAGTTGAAGGACACTCGCATATGAAGATAGCGAGAGATTAACAAATCGCGAATTTTACAGAGGAACGGTCCAAAGAGTATGCTCATCAAGGACCTAAACCGCGTAGCGATCGCGAACAAGGTTAATGGCAAGAGAAGCCCGTTAGGGCAAGCATTACCAGGTGCACACTTTAAATTTAATTACACAGATAGTAATATGCAACAAATACGTAGAGATTGAAAGTTGCATATGTAGATTAAAAACTTGGAAAAAAACCCGAATAGAAAATCTATCCGGGATATTGCTTCCAAGAGAAACAAATAGAGGCATTACTTACATGGGGTGTAACGTGAAAATTATAAAAGGGTCATGTATACCAGGTATTGATCGCTTACTCTGGCCAAGTAAGTGGTGAGCACGTGGTACCATGAAATTTTTATGATGGACATGCTTACATCCGATGTAGTATGGACGGGGGTGAGTGGGACAAATTAAAAAGTACCAAAATGAATCAAATGAGCAAAATAATTGATAATAATGTAAACGCACAGCCGGGTGACGGAAGCGTATTACATTAGGATAATGAGCCCGAGTGAAGGGACAAAGATTCATGTAAAATGATTAAGATATGCATTGGGAGGGGGTGTACTTACACTCGAACCCGGAGAATGTAAACATGTAAAATGATTAAGATTTGCATTGGGAGGGGGTGTACTTACACTCGAACCCGGAGAATGCAAATAAGTCTCTTAACGGGCCGTTTTAGTAAAGCGTCAAACTTGAGGACAAAGTCGGAATACAAAAGTGAAGTGAAGTCTTAATGCATACCGGGAGGGTTGCAATAATAACGACTTCGGTAAAACACCCGGTTGATGGGTAAGGATTTAAACACATGCGTAGACCGAGAAACGGGAACGCGAATGAAAGTCAAAAGACTCGGGTTTCGAGTCATGACTAAAAGATGATAAGATACTGAAAATGAAATTTTGATAAATTACGTTCAACTATTTTAAAGTTGAACGGGTCAAATAAAGAATCAAGTTTGACATTCATAAGTGGTGAAATTTCACACGAACAAGTCAAACGAATTAAATAAAGAATAACGCTTGCTAATGTAAGTAAGCGCGAACCGGATAAATAAAAGCGCGAAATATTAAGACAAAAGAACCCGGGTAATGGGTTGTAAATAAATATAGGAATAAACCGGATAACAACAAGTGGAACACAAACCGACGCGTAAATGACGTAAGAAGTCATAGAGTCGGAAGGGTAGTTTAAAATGGTAACGGGTGTAGCCATAGACTATGGTCAAGGTCCATAGAATTCAAAAATGAAAAAGAACGAATTCTAAACTTAAAAAGGGCGCGTTGACACCGAAAGTATATTTTTAGAACGTCATGAATAAAAGATGATCTATGGGATCATCATAACCTACGGGATTAAACGTGGTGATAAGGTCTACGAGACCCAAAAGACCCTCGGGTCACGAATAGAAAGAAACGAACTGAAGGGTTTTTACCTTAGAAGGCGGAAATCTAAGGAAAAAGCCTGTGAGGCTATGTGAAAGAACCTACGGGTCAATAGCGTAAAGCGAGGGAACTTGTTACGATTCCCCGTGTAAAAACGAGAACGAAAAGGAATAAATTATTGGTTGCCAATTTCCTTGATGTGAGTAAATTGACATGAGCTAAAGAGAAAAACGTTAAACTAAAATTCAGTTTTAGTAAGAAACAACATTTTAATAAATATGAATACTATGAGACGAACTCGGAAATAGTTAGTATTAAAGGATATCGGTTTTAACACCGATAGGCGTGGAATGATACATTTGAAAGAAAGATTTTCGACAATGAAAAGTCGACATAGACTTAAACAAGATGTGATGTGATTACGGTCACTAAAAGTGACATAGAATTTAACCACGTTGTAACGTGAGTTACAAGATATAAAATCAGAAATACGCAAAAGGTCGGGATGGCACTATGATATACCCGAGTAACGGAATATAAAATGACGGCGACAAATCAGTCTAGCCGGTAAAAACCATCCGAAGTCAAAATAGTGTTACGACTTACGCAAGGCATTTGTCAATATAAAATTAGTTAGAAGTAAAAAAAATGCTGAATAATAAATACGACCGAGTCATCAGATGACAACTCGGTCAAATAAGTAACCAGAATAAGAAATACAAGCTGAAGGTAATGGCCTACGAGGCCTTACACGTGAAAGGCGCATATGCCTTAAAACTAAAAACACATTACCATACTTTTTTTTGTAAGATTATTATATGCGAGTAATGCTCAAGTGATCACCGAAAACTAAGGTTCAGATGATCTAAACTAATAAAGTACGTGAGAAAGGTTTCGGGGACGAAACCTCTTTAAGGGGGGTAGACTTGTAACACCCCGAAAATATAAAACTTTATACTACAATTATAAAGTATTGAATAAACGAGAACAAACTAACTAGGACGAAATAACCCAGTTAGTTACTAGTCTTGTGCTAACTCAAAAGTGGGTTAAAAGCACCTAAATACGAACTAAAAGAAATTAGAGGGACCAAAAGTGTTTAAATGGAAACTAATTTTAATAAAAACAATTTATTAAACACAAAACACACATTTGTGTGTGTGCTGGAAATCGATCAAACACAGGGGGCGACCCAAGCTCCCCCACAACCCTAGTTCTTGCCAAATCTTCCAAATTGAAGGTCCAAATCAAGTCCAAAACGAAAGCTGAGCATAGACTAGTGATCCCCATTGCAAGGAGATCATAAGGTATGTGAAATTTGATAAAAACTCTCTACTTGAAATTCTCATGAATTTAGGGAATTCAAAATCTGTGGATGCATGAATGATTTGTAGATGAAATAGGAACATTGTAGTGTTTAGGAGTAAACCCTAGACAAGTATATATTGAAATCATGCATAGCTCAAGTAAATTCAGATTTTGTTGATGCTAAATTCATGTATGAGATGTTTTTAGGGTTTTGATTCCTAAAAATTAGTGTTATGATGTCAAGAACATGCTTTAATTGAAAGCTGAATTCAAACAGCTCCTGATCAGAATTTACAGCCGACTTGTATTGGCTGTAACATGGAACAAACGTGACAAAAACATGTGTTTCTGTAATTCCAGGAAATATCTTTAACACCCCACTAGAATCGCATTTTTTCGACGAAAATTGAGCGTTTTATGAATTTTTCCGTATCGAAGGTTCAAGCTACGTTTTCTGGCAGAATTTGCAGCCCATTACGAATGTCATAACTCACTTTAGGGATTTAGTTATGATATCAAATTTTTACTGTAGATATCTTTAAGCGATTAAAAGAATTGCCAATTGGAATTTCGTCAATCGGATAAACGAGGAATTTTAAATGAATTTTTCCATAAGTTGCAGTCAGAAGTGACGAATCTGATTGCATCTTAGTAAATGAATTTTTACGAATTTTTGGTAAAGAGTTAGATCTTTAAATTTTAACACAAGGCCTAACCCTCCGAGGGGTACGCCACATAAAAAATCACAATTTTTGAAGACTTGTAAACAGGTTAAACAAGTCACCAAAAACAGCCCATTTTCAGTGATATGAAATGCCAAAATGAAATCGCGGTCTACTTGGTTGTGTGTAAAACGTGATTATATTAAGTGTTCGGATGAATGCATAGAAATGTGTAAGGTGGAAGATCATATTAAATTATGGTTAATCTAACCACCTTGTGAACATTGGATAATAGTTTGGCGCTTAACAAGCTAGGTGGAAGCTTGTGGATGAAGCGGGTCAAACGGAGCGAGTATGGAAAGAAAAGTGTGTCATGGATGCAAGGTAAGTGAATCTTACACCCTTTTATCTTAGAACGCGTAATGATTATAAAGGTTATGAAAATGATAAGCTAATATTTGAAATGTGATGTTCCGACAAAAATTGAAATGGGTCGGAATAAGCGAAAGTGATGAAAACCATAATGAATGGTAAAAAGGGGTAATATTGGGCATATAGGCCAAACGGGTCGAATGGGGGTGACAACACCATTTGACAATATCGACTAATGTGGTTGTCACGTCTTATGTTAACAGGAGCGATTAGCAAATCGGATAATTGTGTCGCCATAGGCTGTGTGATAATAAAAGCGAGATATAAATCGGCTCTATTTGTTGACCCGGGCCAGGTACGCTCATATGAATTTATAGTTAAAAGTGAAAGTAAGGTCGAATATTTAGTGAAGTCCTTCATCGCAAAAACGAAGGATTAAAAATGACCATAAGGCCCTTGATGGGCAAACCGGGCAAACGACCCTTAGAGGTTGTTTAGGAACTTATATTATGACTTCGTAACCCTTAGATGCGTATAAAAGTTCTAGACAAGAACATTGGTGGGTCGGATGCCTAGAAATAGACATTTGCGAAAAAGGACTAGCCGAAGGGTAAAATAGGGATTTTGAGTTCCTTATGTTAAATCCACCACAAAACTAGTTGTGGTGGAAGATATGTATTAATTAGCATGGAAATATGAAGTGCGAAAAGAAAATAGCGAGTGTGATGTTTAGATATTTTAAAAGTCCCTGAAATGGGTCAAATAAAATAAGAAGTTAAATGTGGATTAAGTGATTAGTAAGATACGTATAAATCTGTGATTTGTGAATGCGCACGTGAGCCCCGTAATGGGAGTGGAAACGCTAACGCTTGTTAAGCTGGGATGGGTAGGAAATGTTAAAGAAGACTCTTGAAAACATTCTTGCAATGTAACTTAAACCAAACGGGTCGAATAGTCACCTAAAGGATTTATGAGCCAATAGTGGATAAATCAGATTTCTATGCAAACCAAGGTGATAAACGGGTTCTTAATTTAATTACGGACGCGTAGGAAAAAGAATCGAGTAAAACGGATGTGTAGATTGAAAGTTATGCACGTTTTAGTGAAAAGAATCGGAGCTGGAAAATGCAGCAACGAGCTGGAAACCTTCTGCCCATTTAAGGGCGTCGCGCCACGCGACGACATGGCCCAAGGGTCGTCGCGCGACGCGAAGGGGTGCAGGTTTTGCCAAAATTGTTTGTTGGTTCTGTTTTGATTCGCGAATTTGTTTAGACATGTTATAAACACTATATGACTAACTCATTTCATGTTTTATGAAATGTAGGTGCTAACCGAGTTACCAGAAGACGGTCAAGCTAAGCAATGAACCGAACACACGAAAAATGAAGCTTCCGCAAGTTGTTTCGTCGTTATTCTAAAACGATGAATTAAATCACATTATGTTGTATTACTTTAAATTGTAAAAGTTTTTAATAAACTCGTATTTTTCATTGTAATTGTAACCGTAATTACATGATTATGGACTTAAATTATACGAAAATCGTTAAATAATAGCAAGGGTGTTACACTGTCTATTTCAGTTTCTTGTATTTGTTTTTATGATCCGCCTGTGGATCTCTATTACAACCAGTCTGTATATTCTTTTATTTCGAACTCTCGGACATTATGGTTTGTAATAGAAAATAATCTACCAAGCCTTCCGCTGTGCTATAATATTGTGTCAATTGTCTATGATGATATCAACTACGTCACGATACTTCCCACCGGGCCCACCGGTAATATGTGGAAATATCAGGGTGTGACAATATCAGCACTAAGTCATCACAGTTTCATTAACTAATTTTTTTGTTAACTAGGTGTTGTGTGTTAGCTAAATTACAATCATTTAACGATCATTATTCAATTCTTTTCTATTTAATTAAAGATTAAAAATAAAATACATTTACAAAAACATAAAAACTACAATATTACGAACCAAACAATTACTCACGTAAAGCATCATGTGTTTCGTGAAGGCGTAATTTTAGAAGGATGGTTACTCGTTGTTTTGGGTTCAAAGTGGACTTCGGTAGCTCCATATCGCCAGGATCATAATCTTGACAAATTGCCTTACTCGAATCCTCTAGAATCATGTTATGTAGAATAATGTAAGCGTGCATAACATTCTTTAACTTTTCTTTCTCACATATTCTAGCAGGTTGGTCAATTATACCCTATTTTTTCTTCAAAACCTCGAACGCATGTTCAATATCTTTCCTTGTAGATTCCTGTTTTTTCGTGAAATATACTTGTTTGTCGTCTAGTTGACTTAAGTATGCTTTCACAAACACGGCCCACTCGAGATAAATATCGTTTGTAAGATAATACTCGTACTCATACTCCACATCACCAGCATATAATGAAGACCCAGGTTCAACGCCAATTATAATGTCGTCAAATAAAGGTGATTGTTCAACAACATTGATATCACTAAAGGCCGGTCGTCTCAAGTAACTCTTGCCATATAACGCTACAATACAATTAGAGTAAACTTCCGTTTTGTCCCTATGGTTTGGTCACTTTAACGGTTTTGCCCCAAACCTTTAAAAATAGCCATATAACGCTACAATACACCCTCTCCGTTAACCGATAAGATATAGTCTAAGTAGAACCTATAGCTAGCTATAAAATAATTATACTGTGATAATATTATGACATTAGCCTTTCCATAAATGGGTGGTTGGCTTCAAATAAAATTCTACTAGGTAGAACCTATAGCTAGCTCTAAAATAATTAATACAGTGATAATATTATGAATATTTTTCCATTCAAGTAGCTTAGACCGTGTGGTATGGTGGGGCGGGGGTTTGGGGCATGGGTTGACACGTGGCTTGGGGGGGCTTCGCTGGGCTGACCCACATCGAAGACGGTATGGTGGGGCGGGGGTTTGGGGCGTGGCAGCCCAAATGGCTGTTTTATATTTTTTAAAACTAAAAATTTAAATTTTTTAATGTTTTTTAAATAAAGAAAATTACATAAAAATTTCCTAACGCTTATATTTTTTCTTTATCTTTTCTCTCGTCTCCAACATTAGTTCCAACTCTTCACCCTCTAGGTGATCAATGGGCTGGGCTAGAAATTTCATATCATCTCGTCTTTGTTTCAGGGCATCCCTAGCTTCTTTGCTCTTCCGAATTTCGGCCCTTTGTTGTTGGAATACGTTGAATGTATCTAACTTGCATGCAATGTCATCCAACTGATCGCTGTATTAATAGGGCTGGCAATAGGTAACCTGTAGGTAATCTGTTAAGACACGATAACAGAAAAGTACTTCATGTGATTTTTTACCTTTTTAAAAATAATCAAAATTTGAAAGTTAGGATCCATTATTTCTTCTAGGTGCATAAAATATACATCTGTCTTATAGACATTGGATATAAAGTAGTTAAACGAGTTGTATTCATGTTTAAAATTTTTGTTGTTCGCGTTATCAGATACATGTTAAACCTGCTAAGACAAGATTTGACAGACTTAGCTGTATACTCCCCTACGCGAGCCCGAACTCCCAACTGAAGGAGATGCCATACCCGATCTTGATTTTTGAGCGCGCCTTATAGCGGCATCTCTTCCGTATTCAGGCCGGTTTGGCGAATCTTCCAAAAAGTCCTCCAACTCTTGATCTCGTGCATCAGATTGGGCTTGGGACGGGGCCCTTGACCTTTTGGAAGACGTGTTAGTTTCGCTACCACTGGGGATATTCGCCCACTTTGGATGGAACTTACAAATCTCCCAACAATGCATGAAACGGAAGTCGCTCCCCATATTTGTTTTGAATGTAACCAATGCATCTGTCACAAAGTCGGCTTCGGTTTCACCACTTTTTGGGTTTTGCTTTGCTTTATTTAAAAAACCACTAAATTTTGTAAGTTGGCCGCATATCTCGCTCCACTTCGAGGATAAACTATCATTTTCACGATAAGGTGCTGTTTGTTTTTTGATAAAACGTCTGCGCAGGCTCTTCTGTCTGCGCGGCGCAGACCACGCGTAGAAATTGCCACACGCAGACTGTTTGTTTTTCTGAAGACGTTTCATTAAAAAAGGTCTGCGCGAGGTCTTCTTGGTGCAGACTTGGTCCAACCACTTCTAAGATCTTCTAAGGTCTGCAAAGGGTTAATCACCACCACCAACCACCACTGGCCACCACCCACCACCACCGTCTACCACCACCGTGTAAGATTAAATATATTATGTAACAATATTTAATCTATAGCCATTATAATCATTTACATAATATAGATCAAAATATATAATAACCTATTAAATAATTAGTTGGTAATTGTTGATGGACCATATTACCCTTAGTAACTAATTAGGTTTCCTCCTGGGTGCTTATATAAGGAGAATTATGTGGAGGTTAAAGGGTTACTCAGTTACACAATTAGACACAACCCATTAGCCATAACATCAATAATTCGACCTCCTCTCCTAATCGAATCCCCTATTCGATTTCTAAGTCCCCATCATCAGTCAGCACCCTAAGGAGGAACCAGATCACGATGACAAGCATGTCGAACTCCATTACTAGATTCTCCACTGCACTATCTGCTGTAACAGGTATGTTTTATTGTTTTCCTTCATGTATAAACAGAACTGAACCAACATGTGGTATCAGAGCATATGTTGATTAGTCAGTTCTGCTTTCGTATCCATAATTCTGGGATTGAAACTTGGAAAACGGATTTTGTAACTTTAAAACTATAACAGCCGGTTTCGAGTCATGAAGATCGACTCGAGATCTCTGTTTTCGGGAAAAAGATTAATTATATGTTCACTCAAATTCAATTGGGTTATGTTTTAGCCGAAATCTGTTTAGAAAAACTATTAATATTCAGGTTTCGGGTTCCAGAATCTTATTTTTATGTTTAGGGTTCATCACATGTTCTTAGGAAATTCGAAAATTCTGTTATGATTTGGAATATGATTCGGATTATTGAATGTTTTTCCTAATTTTGATCTGTTTTGTCCTCAATAATTTGTCCTCCTCTCCTAATCGAATCCCCTATTCGATTTCTAAGTCCCCATCATCAGTCAGCACCCTAAGGAGGAACCAGATCACGATGACAAGCATGTCGAACTCCATTACTGGATTCTCCACTGCACTATCTGTTGTAACAGGTATGTTTTATTGTTTTCCTTCATGTATAAACAGAACTGAACCAACACACCGTCCACCACCACCACCGTCCACCACCACCACCACCGTCCACCGCCACCGTCTACCACCACCACCAACCACCACCCACCGCCGTTCATCACCACCACCACCGTCCACCACCATCACCGTCCACCGCCCACCACCGTCTGTACATCTCCACCAGTTTATTTTAGAAGTCTACATATGTTAAAAAAAAAACAGTCTTCTTCTTGCAGACTGCAGACATTTGGTCCACCTCTTCTTCAACAGATGTCTGCAGATGTGGTCCGCAGACTGCAGATATTTTACCTCTTAAAAAACAAACAGCACCTAAGTCTCCCTTTCGAGTTCTTCATGGAATGCTTTACTAATCGCTTCCCACAAATGGCTTCGATGTTGAGAATTTCCTGTTTTAATAAAAACAAAATTTAATATATTACAAAGTTATATAAAAAATAACCATAAATATTAAAATAAAGGTGGATGTTGAGATTGTTGAAGCCAAGCCCTCGCCAATGCAAGTTCTTCATTAACGACCCATCTTTGTTGTTTTCGTTTGGCGATTTCAAGTGCTTTCTCCACCTCGGTTTTTTTCTTATGACTTCTCTTTTTGATGGGTTTGGATGCGGAAGGACCATTGTTGGGTGGTTGAGTTTCGGGGACGGTTTCGGTTTGGGAAAGGTTGATGGAGGTTGGTGAAAGGTTGATGGGCGTTTGTGGAATCGGGCTAGGTATAGAATCGTCGGTGTGTGGGAAGTTAGTAAACAAACGATTCTCGAGATACGATGCATAACCCGCCATATCGGGCATAGAGGAGTGTAATAAAAATGGACGAGGCATGGGACGATTGGGAGGTGGGCTAGGATTTTCTTGGAATGCCCACGGGTTGTTCGGGTCATAACCACGATTATAAGGATGCATTTTTCGTTTTATATAATGAGAATAAAGACGATTATAGAAGATGTGGAGTGTATTGTGGTTGAATGTGGTAAAAAAAAGGAATAGAAGTGTGAGTTTATAGTTTTTTTTTAACATAGCCGTTGGCCAACGGATAGTTTGGTTTGGCCAACGAGAACCCGCCATGTCATACTGATAGACCCGCCCCACGCCCGGCTTTAAACTCCCGCCCCTTGGGCCACGCCCCAACCCAAGCACACCCGGGGTGGTGGCTTGGGCATTTTCAGCCAACCCACGCCCCAACCCAAGCCTCTTTTCTTTTTTTGAACAGAGGAACTGAGGAAGAGGACAATCTATATATGATAAAAAGAAAACTGAATGAACAGTGATTTTTTTAATTCTTTATTATGTGATTTTTTTTTATATTGAGCAATATCTTATATTCATTTATTAGACTATGGGGTATGAGGCGAGGGTTGGGGCGTGGGTTCGGTACAAACGCCCAAGTCACCACCCCGGGTGGGCTTGGGTTTCGGCGTGGCCCCTTGGGCGGGAGTTTCAGCCCGGACGTTCACCCAAGTCACTATAACCCCCCCCCCCAACCCCATCGTCTGTCCACATCGCTACCCCAACCCTTCACTCCACCTACCCGAACCCGCTACCCACACTTGATACCGGCACAATGCGATGAAGGGCCGCCAACCCGGTGAGACCCATTACTAGCCGGAAACTTTCGCTAGCTACCGGCACAACGTGGGGAACGACCGGCACAATTTAAACGCGTGCCAACACAAGTGGCGCGAGCTACGACCGAAGCTCGACCGTTTTAAAGCCTACTACGATAGCGTCCCGGGCGGTGATATAAGTCACGAAGACCGGGTGGCGGTGGCCAACATCGAGTTCCGGGATAAGGAGCGGAAGCCGTTTGACAAGCTCACCCTGTTCGAAATCTACCTAACGCTTTATGCTTCTTCTTTTTTTAATTTTGTAATCCTTTTTTTGTAGAATTTTGTAATTTTTAGGAACTTTTAATAATAAATTTAGGCTTTTTTTAATTCTGTGTGTATTTTTTAATTTTAGGTTTTTTTTTAATTTTTATAAAACTGTCCAACCCACGCGGGCTAGCCACGCCCCGCCATACCGACCAAACACGTCACTCACCAGCGGGGGGGCTCGAAGTCCAAGTGTCAACCCATGCCCCAAACCCCCGCCCCACCATTCCCCACGATCTTATGCTTTGGGGGAGTTTATGTAAGCTAAAAGTTGAAGTATATTAAATAGTTGGTGCAACTGACATATCCAATAATTAATAAGAGGATATGAATATTTGTCATGATAATACTAAAAAGGATTAGTAATTAGTTAGCTGTATGTCACGCCCCGCAAAAATTCAGCTCAAAATTTCAGCATTTCGGAAGTTTCCGGAACACTAAGGAAGCGTCAAGGACCACCCGGATGACTCCAGAACAGCCCAGACAATACTGGAACGTTTTGGCACCCTTAGAAGGTCCTAGACCAGCCATGAAGGAGCTCGGAAGGGTCCGGAATAGGCTACACAATTCTGCCCAAAAGTTGCAGACAAGAAGACTCTAGAACACTCATGAAAACACTTAGAATTGCTAGATATTTTGGGAGAAATCTCTAGAATTCAGCCAAGATATTTTGATGTAAAGAATTCTCTAGACTTAGAATGATCTAGAGAATTTAGAGTAGTATAAATAGGATGGTAACCCTCATTTGTAATCACCCCACATAACCCCACATAACTCATTCATAACCCAACTTCTTGTAAACACTTTGTACTTGTAACTTTGTTCAAGTAATCAAAACTCCATCTTTCTTGTAGTATTGCACTACAAAACCATTATTGTGTTCACACAAACAAAGACTTCCGCTGCGAAAGATAAACAAACCCAACCACAAGGCTGAACTTAGAAGGATTCTAAGTGCCACACGAGAGTCAGAAAGTTACTCCGTGACAACTTGGAACTCTTCTCAATCGTTCCTTGGAAAAGCTAGACGTTTTGGGAACATTGCAAGATGAGTTAAAAGGACTCAAAAAAGATCTCAAAACCGCTATCGACGTCATACGCCTCGAGATGCAAGCAATGATCCGAGAGGAGATCGCAACGCTGCGGGGAGAGGTAGACGACAAGATCCAAAACCTTCACAAAAACTTTGCTGAGTTGGAAGCAAAATTGAACGACGCTAACAAGGCACAACCAAAAGCATGTCTGGGGTCCATGCAAGTAAGTCATCTTAACACTTTAAACACACAAGAAACTCCCAAAACACGGGAAAAACATAACATTAAAAAACTCCCGAACAAGGGAAAGAAAAGATCCACAACCACAAAACCAGAAAAGAAGTCGGAAGCAGGACTTCAACTCCTCAACATGGTGGTAAACGGGAGACCCGTTAAGGCACTAGTTGACACAGGAGCAAGCCATAACTTCGTTTCAATAGATGAAGCAATAAGACTCGGTGTTCGAGTAACAAAACAAAACGCAACGATAAAGACCACCAACGGACCCATCCAACCAACACTAGGGATGGCCTACGGCGTCAAAATCACAATCGGAAAATGGAAAGGTAAGATTGACCTTTCCGTGGTGCCAATGAAAGAACACGACTTCGTGCTTGGCCAGGATTTCTTTGAAAAGGTACCGGCCTTTCTCATTCCGTTTGCAAACAAATTTTGCATCATAGACGGAAACCAAGTTCACAAAATGAAGACAGAGACGGACACTGGCCGTCAAGGTATGTCAATAACATCAATACAAATGGAGGTTGGTTCAAAGACAAGATCAACCACACATTCATCACAACGAAGCATAACCCGAAATCGCAACGAGGACGTTGCGAATTTAGGTGGGGGAGGATGTCACGCCCCGCAAAAATTCAGCTCAAAATTTCAGCATTTCGGAAGTTTCCGGAACACTAAGGAAGCGTCAAGGACCACCCGGATGACTCCAGAACAGCCCAGACAATACTGGAACGTTTTGGCACCCTTAGAAGGTCCTAGACCAGCCATGAAGGAGCTCGGAAGGGTCCGGAATAGGCTACACAATTCTGCCCAAAAGTTGCAGACAAGAAGACTCTAGAACACTCATGAAAACACTTAGAATTGCTAGATATTTTGGGAGAAATCTCTAGAATTCAGCCAAGATATTTTGATGTAAAGAATTCTCTAGACTTAGAATGATCTAGAGAATTTAGAGTAGTATAAATAGGATGGTAACCCTCATTTGTAATCACCCCACATAACCCCACATAACTCATTCATAACCCAACTTCTTGTAAACACTTTGTACTTGTAACTTTGTTCAAGTAATCAAAACTCCATCTTTCTTGTAGTATTGCACTACAAAACCATTATTGTGTTCACACAAACAAAGACTTCCGCTGCGAAAGATAAACAAACCCAACCACAAGGCTGAACTTAGAAGGATTCTAAGTGCCACACGAGAGTCAGAAAGTTACTCCGTGACATGTATGTGACAACCTATGCTAATTACTTTCTGTTTCAAACTAAACTTATTTCATAACTTGTACTGGTCATCATAAAATATATTAAGAAAAATAAACTGAATGTAAAAAATAATCTTACACTAAAGTGAGATGATGTAGATACCAGATATGTCCAGAAATAGCTACGGTTTGTACCAAGTACAGAGGATGTCAATATTGCATTGTGAGGGCCTTATGTTGCTGGAGATGCGCTGGTTACAGGGTCGCCGACGGTGACATCGTGGAACCACTTTGTGAGAACATGTTAAAAATCCAAATCAGCGATCATGGTTTTGAAAAGATGAATCAATTTTGTTGTCTACAAAACCCATATGGGATTTGTGGAGTTTGTCTGCTCAAAGTATGGGGGTTTTAGTTGAATCTGATTTAGTTTTGATTAACCTAACAAAGGTATATCTGTAATTATACTTCTCTGTTTGAATAATGTTACTTGAATTTATACTAATTATATAATGAATCCTGTAATTTTTATAGTGTTTAAGTGGTGAAACAAGAGTTAGGGTCTACGTTCAGTCTTTGCAAGAAGTGAAACAGTTAAAATAAGAGTTGCATGATGATGTCGGTCGAAAACACCAATGCCTTTCGCGCAACGCGCGTCATTGAAAAACACTAGTTGCATTAATTAAAGGCTCTAGCTAGAAGCTAGAACCAGGCTCTAGCCAGAAGAGGACAATTGTAAACGAGTCGGGCTGAGCCCGAGCTCGATTGGTCTCGAGCTCAGCTCGTCATGTTTTTATGAAACTCGAGCTCGAGCTCGGCTCAGTTTGAGCCTACTTATTTGAGCTCGAGCTCGGCTCGCGAGTTTAAACCAAAGCTCGAGCTCGGCTCGAGCTATTTTGAGAACAACCTCAAACGAGCTAAAAGCTCGGCTCGAGCTCACTTCAATATCGCTTAAACGAGCCAAAGCTCGGCTCGAGTTCGACTCGCCAATGTTATCATCATTATTATTATATTATATAAAAAATTAATAATTTTTTGTTTGAGCTCATTTAGGCTCGCGAACCTAAACGAGCTTTGTATTTCAGGCTCGAGCTCGGGCTCGATAACTAAAAGAGCTCTAATTCAGGCTCGAGCTCAGGCTCGTTAAAGCTCGGCTCGTTTGAGCTTTTAACCGAGCCGAGCTCTCGAGCTTCAGGGCTTGTTTACACCCCTAGAACCACCACATTACACTATTACATTCGCCTTTTCAGTTTTGTTCCACTCCTCTAAATTAAGACTCTCTATCTTAGCTCTATACACTTTTGTCATATATAAGTGTTTTCTTTTATCTCTTCCACTACTTTTGCATTTAAGAAATGTGCCCCCTTGAATGTCTTGTTATTTCTTTGCAGCCAAATTTTTCAAATTGTAGCCATCAAAATACAACCTGTTGCCGTTCAGTTCTTTTTATCCTGCTCATTACTTGTTGACAGCAAGATTTCTTTAATAATTGTGTGTAATTGTGTAGGCTCTTTAAACCCAGCCAAGACCCAATCATTCACCACACAGCTTTCGCGGACAAGCATGAGAGGACATGATCCGATGACATCTCCATGTACCCGCAAAATGGGCATAAAGTGCCACCAACTTAAATTCCTTGTTTTGCTAGCACGACTTTGTTGGAAATCAGGCACTTGATCAAACACACACAAACACAAAAATGACTTGTTCGACTCTTTTTATTATCAACCAAAAGCACAAAAATACAATAACCATCACCATCTATTTATACTAAACTCATTCTAGTCCTAATACAACCCAAACTCTATTTATATAAATAAATAAACTCCTAGTCCTAGATAAACCATATTAATTAAACTAACAATTATCCCTAAATTAAATATAAAAGACTAGATAAATAATTCACCAAGAATTATTCATAACCCGTCTTATTCTTTATCTCCTTAACTCAAGATTAACGTCTTCATTCTCCATCTTAATCTTGAATTGAACCCGTTTCTTCACATCCGCACCATTATCGACAACTTCAGTTCCTTGACCAAGTTTGACATCCCCTCTTCCCGGGTCACCAGAACAACCCTGTTCTTAACCACCGATCGAAGAAAAAATAAGCTCTTCGCTTTTAGCGTTTCTTTTTCCCTTGCTAGACACGACAAGATTCAAAGCACTTGATATTCCCTAAAATATACATATTTTTATATAAACATTTTCTACATTTTTTAGTAGTTATAAGGTTTTTTTAATTAAATTTTACTCATAATTGATTCGTAGTTGAAGTTCGATGATTTTTACTAAAACAAGCTAAAATGATCATATTGGAGATAAAAATAAATATGAATAATCATCAACCACAAATAAAGCTACGTAATATTAGGTTGGATTAAGATATATTTATAATTACTAATGATGTTGTATGTTACTAAATATGTTAGATGCTTTTGCTTTGGATATTGAATTAAAAAAAAAAAATCTAAGTTGGATCTCGAGGCGGTACTTCACCGCTTCATTACCGCCTAGCGCCTTCTACAACATTGCTAAGCTTAGATGTACATTTGTCCAATTCTTTGATAAGCTCACGTGTTTCTTGACGGAATGTCACCATATATCGACGACTTTTTTATAGATTGACCCCACGAATAAACTTAGCCTACGATTTTAATATTTTGATAAAAAGTCTGATACTTTCTAGTGATTTTCTACTTAAAATAGCGGGGGGGGGGGGGGGGGGGGGGGGCTCCACCATGCTAACGCTTCACCCTTAAAAGACTGCGACACAAACTTGACCACGTCTCTTTCAGCGCATCCGCTGATATCTACAACCGTATCCATCTCATCCAGCCACGTCATACAGTCAATGGCTCCTTTCTCCCTAGTGAAATCCCGGGGTTTGCAAGAAACGAAATATTTATACGAGCAACCCTTGTCACGGGGTCCCTGATTTAGTATAACCTGCTGAGATGGAGCACTGTGGTTCGAGGAGCGTCGATCATCATCTTTCTTCGAGTCGTCCTTCTTGGACGGTGGCTTTGAAGGCTGTGTAGATTGGGTCCTACTACGAGTCCCACTGTACTCTTCGTACTGCCTTTTCAAAGCCTGTGTAAGGGGGGGGGGGGGGCTCAAAGCCCAATACTTTCTAGTGACTTCCTGCTTATAATATTGTTTGCAACATTGTGTGTTGTAATTGATTATTCTCTCGTGAAGTAAAAAATCATACTTTTCTTTTGAGCCTTGTTAATGAGAAATTTAATGCTAAATGTTGAAAACAAGCATATCTAGACTTATCAAATTCCAACTTTTATGTCGTACAAGTTTAAAAAAATTACGAAGCATGCAAGCTGCAATCTTGGATAAGACACACGAATTAACTTACTTAAGCAACAAATTGTTGGATCGGTTCTGTTCAAACATGAAGGAAAACATGAAAACATACATGTTACAGCATTCAATGCGGTGGAGAATCCAGTCAGAGAAGATGACATCGAGTTCGACATACTTGTCAGTGTGATCCGGTTCCTCCTTAGGGTGCTAACTGATGATGGGGACTAAGAAAACCGACAAGGGAATCGGTATAGGAGAGGAGGTCGATGATGATGATGTTATGCTTATGGGTTTTGTGTCTAATTGTGTAACCCCTCAACCTCCACATAAGACTCCTTTATATAGGCACTCAGGAGGAAACATAATTAGTTAATAAGGGTAATATGGTCCATCAACAATTACCAACTAATTATTTAATAGGTTATTATATATTTTGATCTATATTATATAAATGATTATAATGGCTACTAGATTAAATATTAAACATAATATATTTAATCTTACATTCTCCCACTTAGCCGAGTAATCATTTACTATGAGTATTAGATAAGCCTGATCAGGAGTTAACACTCATTTTAGCTTTAAACAAGTACTATAGCAGAGAAATACAACCGTTGAATCATTATGCGACTCAGGACCCCCATTAATCATACTATAGCCTTAATTTAAAACCTAATCGTCATGATCAAAATACGCATAAGCCCTTTGTTTGATTTGTAACTTTATTTGTCTATATGCCATTATACCGGTTGAACATATTCTAAGAGACATACAAAATCAAACTGAGGAAATTTCATTAATCATAAAACATAAGCTAGTACAATATGCTTAAATAAGGTCTTTACTAAATCCCATATTCCGAACATGTTCTTCATAACCTTAGGAGGGAGACCTTTAGTCATCGGATCCGCAAGCATATCTTTAGTACTAATATACTCGATACAAAGATTATTTTAATATTTTGATAAAAAGTCTGATACTTTCTAGTGATTTCTACTTAAAATAGCGGGGGGGGGGGGGGGGGGGGGGGCTCAAAGCCCAATACTTTCTAGTGACTTCATGCTTATAATATTGTTTGCAACATTGTGTGTTGTAATTGATTATTCTCTCGTGAAGTAAAAAATCATACTTTTCTTTTGAGCCTTGTTAATGAGAATAAGGAAAGAAATTTAATGCTAAATGTTGAAAACAAGCATATCTAGACTTATCAAATTCCAACTTTTATGTCGTACAAGTTTAAAAAATTACGAAGCATGCAAGCTGCAATCTTGGATAAGACACACGAATTAACTTACTTAAGCAACAAATTGTTGGATCGGTTCTGTTCAAACATGAAGGAAAACATGAAAACATACCTGTTACAGCATTCAATGCGGTGGAGAATCCAGTCAGAGAAGATGACATCGAGTTCGACATACTTGTCAGTGTGATCCGGTTCCTCCTTAGGGTGCTAACTGATGATGGGGACTAGAAAACCGACAAGGGAATCGGTATAGGAGAGGTCGATGATGATGATGTTATGCTTATGGGTTTTGTGTCTAATTATGTAACCCCTCAACCTCCACATAAGACTCCTTTATATAGGCACTCAGGAGGAAACCTAATTAGTTAATAAGGGTAATATGGTCCATCAACAATTACCAACTAATTATTTAATAGGTTATTATATATTTTGATCTATATTATGTAAATGATTATAATGACTACTAGATTAAATATTAAACATAATATATTTAATCTTACATTCTCCCACTTAGCCGAGTAATCATTTACTATGAGTATTAGATAAGCCTGATCAGGAGTTAACACTCATTTTAGCTTTAAACAAGTACTATAGCAGAGAAATACAGCCGTTGAATCATTATGCAACTCAAGACCCCCATTAATCATACTATAGCCTTAATTTAAAACCTAATCGTCATGATCAAAATACGCATAAGCCCTTTGTTTGATTTGTAACTTTATTTGTCTATATGCCATTATACCGGTTGAACATATTCTAAGAGACATACAAAATCAAACTGAGGAAATTTCATTAATCATAAAACATAAGCTAGTACAATATGCTTAAATAAGGTCTTTACTAAATCCCATATTCCGAACATGTTCTTCATAAACCTTAGGAGGGAGACCTTTAGTCATCGGATCCGCAAGCATATCTTTAGTACTAATATACTCGATAGAAAGATTATTTTCCTCAACTCGTTCACGTACGAACATATATTTTGTATCGAGATATAAACCAGCTCCAGACGAACTGTTACTGTTCGAGAAACTAACGGCAGCTTGAATTATCACAATAAAGCTTCAATGGTCTAGAAATGGAATTAACGATTTTGAGTCCAGTGATCAGATTTCTAAGCAACATTCCATGACAGGTTGCGTTATAAACAGCAATGTACTCTGCCATCATTGTGGAAGTTGTGGTCAACTGTTGTTTATGACTCTTCCATGAGATAGGGCTGCCTGCTAACATAAAGATATAGCCCGAAGTGGATTTCTTGTCATCTTTGCATTTGGCAAAGTCAGAATCAGAATAGCCCACCACTTCTAAATGATCACTTCTTCTATAAGTCAGTTATAGTCTTTCGTCCCTTGCAGATATCGAAGTACCTTCTTAGCTGCTTTCCAGTGATCTAGGCCAGGATTAGTCTGATAACGGCCTAGCATTCCAGCAATATAAGCAATATCTGGGCGAGTACAGACTTGAGCATACATCAGGCTCCCGACTACTGACGCGTAAGGTATCTGGCTCATTTGCTCCTTCTCAACCTCTGTTGTCGGACATTGGAATGAACCGAAAACATCTCCTTTAACTACTGGAGCGACTGAGGGTTTGCACTGTTGCATGTTGTAACGTGTAAGGACACGATCTATGTAGGCCTTTTGGGACAATCCTAAGATCCCTTTGTGTCTATCTCGGTGAATTTCGATGCCAATGACGTAAGAAGCATCTCCGAGATCCTTCATGTCGAAGTTATGCGAGAGTAACCGCTTCGACTCATGCAACATGTCTGAACTATTACTTGCCAATAGAATATCATCTACGTAAAGGACAAGTATAGTAAAGTTGCTCCCACTCATCTTGAGGTAGGTGCATTGATCCACTTGATTCTTCATAAAACCTTGTTTCTTCATGACTTCATCAAACTTGAGGTACCATTGACGTGATGCTTGTTTTAACCCGTAAATGGATTTCTTCAACTTACAGACTAGATGCTCCTCACCTTCAGGTTTAAAGCCTTCAGGTTGTTTCATGTAAACATCTTCGTCCGAGTCTCCGTTAAGGAAAGCGGTTTTAACGTCCATCTGATGTAACTCTAAATCAAAATGAGCTACTAGGGCCATGACGATCCTTAATGAATCTTTACGAGAGACAGGTGAAAATGTCTCTTGATAATCAATTCCCTCTTTCTGAGTGTAGCCCTTTGCAACCAATCTCGCTTTGTAGCGTTCAACGTTCCCATTCGGATCCAGTTTTGTTTTGAACACCCATTTACATCCTACTGGTTTTACACCATTGGGTAATTCTACCAAATCCCAAACGTCATTTTTCTTCATGGATTCAAGCTCTTCAATCATTGCTTTATTCCATTCAGAAGACTGATCACTGCTAATGGCTTTATTGTAAGAGATAGGATCATTGAGCTTTCCGGGATCCATTTCAGTCAGGTAGGTAACATAATCATCCCAATTAGTAGGCCTTCTTTTCCTAGATGACCTCCTGAGTGGATTATCGGGTTCAGCATTGTCTTGGTTTTGAACGTTTGATGTGCCTTCGTCATGAGGTATAATGGGTTCTGATTGTATAGGTGAATTTGCAGTTGGTGCAGTAGCTTCAGGTACAGTAGTTGCATTGGGTACAAGAGGAGTAATCGGAGTAATGGTAAGCGACGAGTCTCTCCCCCCCCCCCCCGCGTCTTGTACTTCTTGCAATTCTTCGTAAGGGTTGGTACTGCTCCCACTGACCTTGAAATCCTCCAGGAACGCGGCACGCTTGGTTTCAACAATACGGGTGACATGGGAAGGACAATAGAAACGATAACCCTTTGAGTTCTCAGGATACCCGATAAAGAAACAGGTAACTGTTTTAGGGTCAAGTTTCCTTAAGAAAGGATTGTAAAGTTTTGCTTCAGCAATGCAGCCCCATAATTTAAGACTCGGTTTCCTTCCTGTCCATAGTTCATAAGGAGTTTTAGGGACAGACTTAGAAGGAACTCTATTGAGTATATGAACAGCTGCTTTTAACGCTTCAGTCCAGAGGAATAATGGTAAATTAGTGTTGGCTAACATACTGCGCACCATGTTCATAAGGATACGGTTTCTTCTTTCAGCGACACCATTCTGCTGAGGTGTACCAGGCATGGTGTATTGGTTCACAATCCCCTGGCCCTTACAAAACTCATAAAATGGACCAGGAGCTTGACCCACATCAGTATGTCTTCCATAATATTCACCGCCTCTATCTGATCTCACAACTTTAATCTGACGATCTAATTGCTTTTCAACTTCAGTCTTATAATCTTTAAAAGTTGTAAGAGATTCAGACTTCTCCTTAATAAGATACAAGTACATGTAACGAGAATAATCATCAATAAAAGTGATAAATGAAGTATGTCCTGTTATGCCAGCGATTTGGTAGGGACCACTAATGTCAGTGTGAATGAGTTCTAATAAATTAGAGCTCCTAGTGGCACCTTTCTTATTCGCTAATGTCATTTTACCTTTAAGACATTTGACACATGTTCCAAAATCAGAGAAATCGAGAGGAGGTAAGACTTCATCCTTTACAAGACGATTTAATCGTTCTTTTGAAATGTGGCCTAAACGCTGATGCCACAACATGGATGAAGTTTCTAAGTCTCGTTTCTCCTTCATCTTTGTGAGTGATTCATTAATGTTATATGACAACAAAGATTTGGAAAAGTTATCTTCTAGTTCTAATCTATAGAGACCACCATCCAGAATACCAGTACCATAAAGAACAGAATCATAGAGGATAGAGAGTTTGCGATGACCATGGGAAACAATAAAACCGTCCATGTCTAACTTTGGTCCTGATACAAGGTTCCGAGTTACCTCAGGAACATATAAGGTATCATAAAGTTTAATACATAAACCAGTTTTCATAACTAATTGTAATGTTCCAATGGCCTTCACTTCTAATTCTCGATCATCCCCAACCTTAAGCGTTCTTTGGTTTCTTTCCAGCTTCCGGATTGAAAGGAATCCCTGAGTTGAATTGGTAACATGAACCATAGAACCAGAATCAAACCACCAAGAATTAGCAGGAACACTTAAATTATAGGACTCAAGTATCATAAAATAATCGTTACCTTTCTTAGCCAGCCACTCCTTAAAGTCAGGGCATTCCTTCTGCATGTGTCCTGTCTTTTTACAGAATTTGCAGCGGATACTGCCTAAGGAGTTCTTAGAGCTGGAAGGTGCACTTGTATTAGGATTAAGATTAGGCTTTTGGACTTTTGAAGCATCCTTCCTCTGATAATTGTTCTTCCTTTTCTTAGAGTTGGAGGTGGTGAAGTTTGCAACATCAGTAGTGCGATCCATCCTCATACGCTCTTCCTCCTGTACGCACATAGCGACCAGTTCACTCATCGTCCATTTGTCCTTCTGAGTGTTGTAATTGATCTTGAATGCTTCAAAGGACGAAGGAAGCGAAGTAATGATGAAATGAACAAGGAAACCATCACTGATTTCCATTTCCAGCCCCTTCAGCTTATTGGCCATGTCATTCATTATCATGATGTGCTCACGAATGCCGCTCCTCCCATCATACTTAGTTGTCACCAGCTTGAGGATAAGGGTACTAGCGTGTGCTTTAGACGTCCCTTTGAACTGCGCCTCCACATGTTCCAAGTAGGTTTTAGCATCGCCAGAATCAGGAATGGCTCCTCTGATTGCATTACTGATGGACTGCTTCATAAACATGAGAGACATGCAGTTACACCTAGTCCACTTGTCATGAGTCAACTGGTCAGCAGCAGTACTTTGTGGAGTAAGGTCCGCTGGCTTCTTCTCTCTTAGAGCATAATCGAAATCCAGCAGCCCAAGAGTAAGCATGAGAGCATCCTTCCATGCAGCAAAGTTATCACCAGTCAAAGGTGGAATCCCGCAATTTGGCGCTGATAGTGGAAATAAGATGAGCAAGTTATGATACTAAGGAAGAAGTCCTAATGTGATCTAAGGGCACGTAATACTAAGGCAGGCATAAATAATGACCATTTTGCATTATGAAGCTGTGATATTGTCTATTACTAACATCAAAATAATAGACTTAGTTAAAATTCTACTTAAACGAAGACAAATCAGCTTTGGCCAGAAGTGTAATCATTTAAGCATATGTGCAAAGTGGTTGTAACAAATCAGCTTTGGCCAGAAATTGAGACAATCACTTTAGTTATGCACTTGTTAAGTATGCCATCTATGAAAGAATTAAATCAGCTTTGGCCAGATATTAAGACATTCATGTTTACGATGCACACTTAACATAGCTTTCGTAATACTTGAATGATAAGTAGATGTATCAAGTCAGCTTTGGCCAGAAATGATACATCAAAGGCTCATTCAAGTTAAGCTATTTTGGTTTTGTAAAACATTATCTGATTCTGATTATTTAACTAAGTAATTACAAAACCAATTCTTTAATAGCAAACCACCCGTTAGCACGGATCGAACTCCGCGGTGAGTTCGCTGGGGTTTGCGGGGGACAGCGTGCCCCCGCCCGGGGTTCGGGGCGGAGCCCCGAAAAAAATTTTAGTTCACATTAACTGCCAAATTTTATGAACACTCATGATTTCGGATGAATCATGTCTTGGATTCATCCGAAATGACTAATTTCGAATCATTTCGGATTATCCGAAATGGTTGATTTCGAATGATTTCTGATGTGTCCAAGACGCGTAAGTCGAATCATTTCGGATGATTTCGGATGGTAATACTTAGTCCAAGATTGATCCGAAATGGTGATGCTTAGTCCGAAATGATCCGTAATGATCAAACAGATGTTGACAATCAATAACTTATGATGAACCCTAAATCAGAAAATTCAAACATTCATCCGAAATTCATCGGTAATGATCCGAAATCATCAGTAATGATCAGAGATGATCCGTAATGATGAAGCTCCAGATCCGAAATCATCCGTAATGATCAGTGATGATCCGTAATGATGAAACTCCAGATCCGTAATGATGAAACCTAGATCCGTGATCATCCGAAATCATCCATAATGAGGATTTCGGATGGCAAAAACGTAATCTGATATGAATTTTTCGATTCTGTTTTCCAGATTTTCAGATATAAAACAGAACCGACTAATCAACATATGCTCTGATACCACATGTTGGATCGGTTCTGTTCAAACATGAAGGAAAACATGAAAACATACCTGTTACAGCATTCAATGCGGTGGAGAATCCAGTCAGAGAAGATGACATCGAGTTCGACATACTTGTCAGTGTGATCTGGTTCCTCCTTAGGGTGCTAACTGATGATGGGGACTAAGAAAACCGACAAGGGAATCGGTATAGGAGAGGAGGTCGATGATGATGATGTTATGCTTATGGGTTTTGTGTCTAATTGTGTAACCCCTCAACCTCCACATAAGACTCCTTTATATAGGCACTCAGGAGGAAACCTAATTAGTTAATAAGGGTAATATGGTCCATCAACAATTACCAACTAATTATTTAATAGGTTATTATATATTTTGATCTATATTATATAAATGATTATAATGGCTACTAGATTAAATATTAAACATAATATATTTAATCTTACACAAATTAGTTGTAATAAAGTAAAAGTTTCACAACAATCAAAGACCAAGTAACTTGAGATCATGTTATTCATTATTGAGATTGCCAATACTAAACCATAATCGTTCAAGAAGACAAACAAACCGCTAAAAAGGACTTGAAGTCATATGTTGATAGCATGAATAAGCAAAGATTTGATATGACCCATTAGCTCTTCTCCCACAAGCGTGAAAATGTCTTCACTTTTATATAAAACATCGCCTATCCGTCCCAAGTTTATTACACAATTTTTAGAGGCATCGGAACATGTTTGCAAATGAGGGTTTCTTGGGTTAAATCTTTCCATGTGTCTTCAATTTGATTTTTAAATATGGTGTGGACATACTCCTCTTGGCATCATATTGCTTCATGTAACTATCAATAGTAGATGGGACATTCTTTTGTTCTTTCTCATCCTGCACATACTTTTAGTGAATTTGTTGTAAAAATGACATTAATAAACTACAAACATGTATAGTGAATAGGAAAATTCGATGAATTAACCTTTCGGGTGCATAGATCATTCATGAGTCTACCAATTACACCTGTAGCTTTGACAAGAGGAGGATGTGTGAGAACCCATTTGAGCGTCTCGTCTGTCACTATATCACCCATGCCAACAAAAGATGTTGCTATAAGCATGTAACACCCGCTTGTCAGTATTGAAACCGACAAGTGCTCCTCTATCGTTGGTACATACCCCTCATAAGCCCATTTTGCTTCCATCATCAAGCTTCTAATAAACTCTTTCATCTGTACGCACCAAAAGTTTTTTAGTTCTTAAATAGTACGTATAATATGATTGATAACTGGATTAACGACACTAAAACTGACAGATTCTATGGCATAGTTAAGACAGTATCCCTCTCCCCCCATGATTTCTTCCATTTCTTTGTAAGTATCCATGAGTGCTTGGTATGTCTGTCTCATGGATTGCGGAAGCATATCTATGCATGTTATTGACCACCTAGCAAGTCACTTTAATCCTTGATTAGTTTCAATAAACTTCATGTTTTGTATATAATGTAGATATGTACTAGTACACACAAATACCTTTGAACTGCTTCGGTAAAGATCTTAAGTTCTTCGTAAGTACCATAAGCATCATAAGTATCGTCAAGAATGGTTGCTATGGAGGTTACTTTTGCTAAGAAAATTCTTGCATGTGTGTACTTTGGTTCAAAGTATATAGCAAGTGTTAGCCTACTAATCCACTTAATTATTGGATCTTTATTTATTACTAGTTATGGGTCAAGTATGTAAATAGTATAAAGTATGTTTGAGTCACATATATATATGTATCTAGTCTATGTAAACAGTGAAAGTTACTGTTCATTTTATCAATTCAAGAATATTATTATCATTCATTCTCTTTCATTCTCTTGTCATATTACTAAAAACAAACCTACTGCAAATATGAAGAAAACAAACAAACCAAAGAAGATCTTGGGAAATCCACTGTGTATCAGTGGTATCAGAGCGCAGGCGGGAAGAAGAAGAAACAAATTCAAAGCCATGAACAGGGAATGTAAAATGTTACAAATGCAAGAAGCTTGGGCATTATTCAAATTTCTGCCCTAAAAATGAACCTGCACAAGATCAGTCAAATCTAGTGCAAGAAGATAATGAGCCAACCCTCTTGATGGCAATTACCGATAATAATGAGATCCATCAAGAAGTTTTCCTAAACAAAAAGGAAACTGAAAAGGTCATAACTACCCATGAGAGCATGTGGTACTTAGATAATGGTGCAAGTAACCATATGACCGGTACACGAACACATTTCACTGATTTAGATGAAACGGCTAGCGGAAATGTCCGTTTTGGAGATGATTCACGTGTACAAATTAAAGGTAAAGGCTCCATCTTGTTGGAATGTAAAAATGGAGATCAAAAGATTATCTCGCAAGTTTACTACATTCCAAGTCTCAAGAGTAATATCCTAAGTTTGGGACAATTAACAGAAACAGGGTGTAAAGTGGTAATGGAAGATAACCTATTGATGGTATATGATCAAAATCAAAAACTCCTAATGAAGGTTATACGTTCAACCAACAGATTATACCACATCAAGTTGAATATTGGTACACCCGTTTGCTTGTTGGCAAACTTAGAAGACCAAGCATGGTTATGGCATGCTCGGCTGGGTCACCTAAATTTTGATGCAATCAAAACCATGACCCAGAAACATTTGGTTCAGGGAATTCCTAGTATAAAACACGAAAGTCAAATTTGTGATGCATGTTTAGTAGGCAAGCATAACAGAACTCCATTTCCAAATCGGTCCAAGTTCAAGTCTTTGGAACCATTGGATCTAATCTATGGAGATCTATGCGGTCCTATATCACCATCAACTCACGCAGGAAAGAAATACATGTTTCTTCTGGTAGATGATTGTACTAGATACATGTGGGCCTATTTTCTTAACTCTAAGGATCAAACCTTTGAGATTTTCAAAGAGTTTAGATTGATGGTTGAAAACGAGGTTGGAACCAAGTTAAAAATGTTTAGAACTGATAGAGGTGGAGAATTCACGTCAAATGAATTCTCACAATATTGCAAAATTAATGGCATCTCTAGGCAACTTACAGCACCATACTCCCCACAACAAAACGAAGTAGTAGAACGACGAAATAGAACTATAATCTCGACTACTAGGAGTATGCTGAAAGCATCAAATATGCCTCAAAATTTTTGGGGAGAAGCAGTTAGACATGCGATTTATGTTTTGAATCGGGTGCCCACTAAGGCACTAATAAACTGCACTCCATATGAAGCTTTGAAAGGAAGAAAACCAAAACTTGATCATCTTAGAATTTTTGGTTGCATAGCTTATGCAAAAGTTGCGTTGCCACATCTAAAGAAATTGGATGATAGAAGTACTAAAATGGTGTACTTAGGCAGCGAACCAGGATCAAAGGCGTATAGATTATTTGATCATGTTTCAAAGAAAGTTTGCATCAGTCGCGATGTCAAATTCTTGGAAAATGAATCATGGGATTGGAGTAAATACTTAGAAGATTTCAACCATGAGGAACCTGAGTGGACAAACTTCACTATTGAAGATATTCAAGTTACTGATCCACCGGTTGTGCATGAAACTCAAGTTGAAAACAGTGAATTTGAAAACACAAATGGCAATGAAAATGAAGATGAAGACCCTCTATCGCCAAATTCACTTCACACTCCATCACCAAACACCTATGATCCAAATTCACAAAGATCCATTGAATATACATCAGCTTCAGCAAATTCATCTAACCCATTTGATCACACACCTGTACGAGGCTTTCATCCTTTAACAGAAATATATGAAAGAGCACCGGAGGTTGAGACAAATGAGTTACTATTGGCCGAAGATGAACCTAAAAATTATAAAGAAGCATCGGAAGATGAACAGTGGATTGAAGCTATGAAAGTGGAAATCGATTCAATCAACAAAAACAAAACGTGGAAGTTGACCACTTTACCCAACAATCAAAAGGCAATTGGCCTGAAATGGGTGTTTAAGACTAAACGAGATGCAAGTGGAAAGATCATCAAACACAAGGCACGTTTAGTTGCAAAAGGTTATGTGCAACAACATGGGATAGACTTTGATGAAGTCTTTGCTCCTGTAGCACGTATAGAAACAGTTCGTCTGATTTTGGCTTTGGCAGCCTATAATAATTGGGAAGTACATCACTTGGACGTAAAATCTGCTTTCCTACATGGCGAACTCAAAGAAGAAGTATATGTTTCGCAACCAGAAGGTTTTGTGAAACCAGAAAATGAAGGGAAGGTATATAAACTTTCAAAGGAACTATATGGACTAAGACAAGCTCCACGTGCATGGAACGTTAAGTTAGATCATACCTTAAAGTCCCTCGGATTTCAAAAGTGTTCTTTGGAACAAGCAGTCTACAATAAAAGAAATGAGACTTCAACTTTACTAATCGGAGTCTATGTTGATGATCTAATAGTGACTGGATATCCAAAGAAAGAAATAGATCATTTTAAATCTCAAATGGAAGAGAAGTTTGAAATGAGTGATCTAGGGTTGTTGGCTTACTATCTTGGTATAGAAGTCACCCAAACAGGGGGTGAAATCTATATTAAACAATCCGGCTATATAACCAAAATTCTCAAAGATGCAAGAATGTTGGATTGCAATGACACCAAGATACCAATGGACCCAGGAACTAAGTTAACAAAAACCGAAGGGGGAAATTCAGTTGATGCAACAGAATACAGAAGCTTAATTGGTTGTTTAAGATACTTGTTGCATACAAGGCCAGATCTCTGTTATTCTGTTGGTTTACTTAGTAGGTTCATGCAAGAACCTAAAGAACATCACCAAAAGGCTATTAAGCAAGTGCTACGTTATATCAAAGGAACACAAAACCTTGGTATAACATACTATAAAGTTGGTGGTTGTAAAATAACGGGCTATAGTGATAGCAGTTATGGAGTTAATACGGATGAAGGAAAGGGCACCACAGGAATAGTCTTCTATTTTGGAAACTCTCCAATAACTTGGTGCACTCAGAAACAACAAACTGTTGCTCTATCATCCTGTGAATCTGAATTCATGGTAGCAACTGCAGCAGCATGCCAAGCACTATGGCTAAAAAGATTACTCGTTGCAATGACTGGATGGAAAGAAGAAAATATCACATTACTAGTGGACAATAGATCAACTATTGCTCTAATGAAGAATCCAGTATTTCATGGAAGAAGCAAGCACATTGATACTCGTTATCACTTCATAAGGGAATGTGTGGAGAACAATCATATCAATGTGGAACACATTAGTGGAGAACTACAAAAGGCAAACATACTGACAAAATCACTGGGAAGAGACAAATTCATCACAATGAGGAAGTTGCTCGGTGTTCAAGATCTGCAACAAATATGATCGTGATTAAGGGGGTGATTGAAGGACTAATCCCGATCATCCATACTTAGCGGGTCATTAGCGTAAATAGTAAATACTTATAGTTTAAGTATCTTATGTATAAAGTAGAAGGGTTAAACTTGTATATCCTTATAACTTGATTTGGGATAATCCTATATATGTATCGATGTATGTATCAGACAATACACACAAATCATAATTTGATCTTGCAATTCTTTTATTTTTCTCTCAATTGATTCTCTATATCATTCATATCGTTCATAATCTGGGCAACAGCAAATGCCCAAAAGTAACATTCAACTAATCTATCTCTTGTATAAGGTATAGTATTCGGTACATCAAGACGTTTCCACCACCTAGAAGAAGTTAGCACACACGCTCATGCATGTACATGTTCAAGTCTACATAGTCTAGAATTTTTATTCAAGTTAATTTATACACACACACACAAATAAAAGTAGATTAATCGATAGGATGGGTTGGGCGTGTCTACGTATATATCTGAAAAGTTGGCTAAGCTCTTCCCTATGCAATGATTGTAGTAAGTTGAACTCTAACTTGGCAAGTTCGAGTAAGGACTTGTTATGAAAATCTTGTTGCTCGTAGAAAGGAATGTAACGGACAGCTTCTAGTCGTGGTAACCTTTTTCGTATAGGTTGCTTTAGTGCCTCTTGTATACGGGTAGACAGCGTAGAGTTCGTCTCAATAAGATCCTTTGCTATTTTAACAAGATTGGTTCTTGCAAAAACAAGAGCATCTTCAAGTACAGCTTCACCTTGCACTCTCAAATATGTCGCTTCATACAACTCAAGCAAGCCTTGGACATCATTGGTTAATGATTCCTTAAAAGACCTGTTTTTGTTTTCATCTTTATATTCGTTAAAAATATCTGTTTCAATTCGTATCAAATATCATTAGCTACTTTTTTCACGATTACTATTTATTAAATTCATGCGTACTCACTCACAACATGATACATAGTAGCCTTGTTGTCGTAGAATTCGAAACCAAAGAAACGGGCTTCTACCCTTCCAGTTATCACCATACGTGTCATAAATATGTTGCAACGCTTGCTCGATCTCTTCTTCAAAAAGATAGGCTATACCCAGACGTTGGATTGCATCAATGAGTTGTAACAAATTTGCATGTTCTGATTGAACATCTAATGATGAGATTATATATTTTCTCACATCTTCCTTCAAATCTTTGACTCTTTGTTCTACCTCAACTTGCTTTGCAGTTTGCTACATTCAAACATTATTCACAAATCACAATTTATATTTATTGAGAAAGAAACATAGGTGCTGTTTGTTTTTTCTGAAAAGCTCTGCGCAGGCTTTTCTATCTGCGCCGCGCAGACCACGCGCAGACATTGCCACATGCAGACTGTTTGTTTTTCCGAAGACGTATCATTAAAAAACGTCTACGCGAGCTCTTCTTGGTGCAGACTTGGCCCAACCACTTCTAAGATCTTTTAAGGTCTGCAGAGGGTTAAACACCACCACCCACCACCATCGTCCATCACCACCACCACCATCACAGTTCACCACCTCCGTCCACCACCCACTACCATCCACCCACCACCGTCCACCACCCACCATAGTCCATCACCACCATAGTCCACCACCCACTACCGTCCATCACCATCACCACCACCACCACCACCGTCCGTACACCACCACCAGTTTATTTTAGACGTTTGCATACGTTAAAAAACAAACAACCTTCTTTTTGTAGACTGCGGAGGTTTAGTCCACCTCTTCTTCTACAGATGTTTGCAAATCTAGTCCACAGACTGCACATATTTTACCTCTTAAAAAACAAACAGCACCATAATCATTGGTTCTATTAAGTTTTAAATAATAATAATTTGGGTACCTTGTCATAGATGAGAAACTGATCCCCCCAAACACTAGGAGGATAATGGACAATGGGACGAATTGCTTCCTCTTGTTTGATAGACATGAGTGATGAAAAGTTTCCACTGGATAGTAGAATGGAGGAGAGTTTGAACACTATATATAATTATATTGTCTATATATATATATATATATATATATATATATATTTATCACACCAATTTGAAATTATTTCCAAAAGATCCTCATGAAAATTAGATGAAGAAATTTTAGACTTACTTGTTATTATTGTAATTATTTTATAAAGCATACCATTTTTATAAAAGTTAACCTACTCATCAACTGATAACAAGTATAAAATTTCATTTATTTATTCCTAATTATTTAGAGTACAAAATAATTATTAATTTACAAAGATGTCAAAATATAGAAAATAATAGTTTCTCCAAATATAAAAATTACACATTATATATATAGTTAACGAAGAACGATGAATAGTAACTTTATTTTTAAAATTAAATATAGCTTTTTATTACTTTTTATTTAATAGATTATAATAGTTTATTATTATATTTACTTTTAATAACATATTTTTATTTTTTTTTTC
This sequence comes from Helianthus tuberosus, assembly GCA_030545235.1. NCBI lineage: Eukaryota > Viridiplantae > Streptophyta > Magnoliopsida > Asterales > Asteraceae > Helianthus > Helianthus tuberosus. The sequence continues at coordinate 10,900,843 of CM060423.1, forward strand.
TTTTTTAAAACCATATATTTATTTCCTTTACCATATTTTTACTAATTCTTTTTTTCTTTTTTTTTCTTTTTTTAGAACATATATTAATTTATCAAATAATTTGATACTTCTTTAATAATTTATGTTTATAATTTTTTTCTAAAAACTTAAATACGTAGTTGTTCTTGATTTTTTTCCCTCGACATTCTGTTATAAGTTTTGTTAAATTTGAAGTTGTACTCAAAATAAAGTATTTGTTCACTAAAGTATACTTATTAACTCCTACCACACTATATTACACAGTGATGATTTAACTTCTACTACGTTGCATTCCTTATTTTATCAACATAACATAATTTATTATTACTTACTTATTATTTCTCATACGAATCCTATCCAATGGCACTTTTCCTATAATCATTATGATATACAACACTTTGTCTAGAGAATTCCTCTTGCTAAACACTTTGTCTAGACAATTCCTCTTGTTAATCCGCATCCAAACCCTTGGCTTTATAGCCTTGTCTAGAGAATTCCTCTTGTTAATCCTCATACAAACCCTTGGCTTTATAGCCTATTGGCATCTTTAGAATGAGATAAGACTTTTGGACCAATAGGTCCTGGGTTCGATTTTCACAAACGGGTTTTTCCCATATTTATTGGGTTTCCTCCTGAATTTGTGTATAAGCATTATGGCTAATGGAAATGGATATGATCGGGTGGTTTCGCTGGTGGCACGATGATACTCCAGTGGTCCGTCAGTGATCCAAATTTTTTGGTTAAAAAAATATCCTCATCCAATCACACTTTATCTTCCATAATCGTAATTATATATACAACTTAATACAATCTCTTAATTAAAGAAAGTGAACGCCAATTTTATTTTCTATTTAGTTCAGCACACATGCATGTTTGTAACATTTTGTTGTTTTTTTTTTTTTTTTTTTTTTTTTTGACACATAAAAAAATATAATCACCGGAACCTCACATGTGACTATGTAAGATGTTGGTTCACACGTTACATGTTTGTGTCATATATGTTAAATTGGTGTTCAAATCACAGATCATCTACATTGTCTAAGGAGCAGTACTCTAGCGGTACCGGCCTGTGATTTTATCTAGAGAAGGTCGTCGGTTGGAGTCTCGTTTGTGACAAAATGTCATGCGCGAGCCAAGGGTTTGACCATAATGGGCCTTTAGGCGATGGGTTTCCATTGGAATTTGTGATGAGCCAGGTCACCAGCGTTATCTGCAATCGCGAGCGTATGTAGCCTTTTGCCTATGAGCGTACGCAAATGGCCGGGTTTTGTTCGACGTTCGAAAAGAAAATCTACCTTATTTTCACAGTAGAATCAAATGAGTAGGACTTGATTAATTAAATGAAGTTCAGATAATATTTTATGATAATATTTTATAATAATATTTTAGAAAAAAAAAAGTTATCGATGCATCTATTTTGTCTTTAAACTTCCTCCAAATCTGGAACATTATCTTTGAAAAGAATAAATAATTCGAAAAGATAAAAGATGTAATAAAAAGAGGAGTGACCTAATTTGATTAATGATGAAGCCAAATTTATATTCGAGTAATCAGTTTAATTTTGACCTTAGATGAGTGTAACTTTGGTGAAGGAGCATCTTACGGATAGGGAGTCGGATTCATCGGGTACACTGCTGCAAATGTTAAAGGAAGGGGCTTTAAAGCCCCCATATTTAGTTATTTTTTAAATTACCAAGGGTATTCTGGTCATTGACAATAATCAGGCCCGGTTTGGGCATGGGTGAGGTGGGTGACGGCCCAAAGCCCCAACTCCCGGGAGGCCTGAAATTTTAACTTAAGTCACAATAAACACATACTAAAACTTCTATCCAAAAACCAAGTACTCATGTGCTACTACTTCTGGTTAGGGGTGCAAACGAGCCGAGCGGCTCGCGAGCCACTCGAGATCGGCTCGAGAAAAAACTCGAAACGAGCCGAGCCTTATCGAGCCCGAGCCGAGCTTGAGCCTCAAAACAAAGCTCGTTTGTTTGTCAAGCCCGAGCTCGAGCCTCGCATGTGAAGCTCGTTAGGCTCGTCGAGCCTTATCAAGTCTTAGTGTAAACGAGCCGAGTCAAGCCGAGCTTATTTAAACTTGTTTACAAGCCGACCTCGAACCTAAAAATAAGCTTATTTAGTAAACGAGCCCGAGCTTCACTTATCGAGCTCGCGAGCCTAAAAAGTCTATTATTTATATTATTTTTATTTAAGATACTAATTAATAGAGCCGAGCCCGAGCCAAGCTCGAGCTTTGAAAACAAAGCTCGAATCGAGCCGAGCTCGAGCCCGAGCTCTTATAAGTTAATCGAGCTCGAGCTCGAGCCTGGTCGAGCTCGGGCTCGGCTCGGCTCGTTTGCACCCCTACTTCTGGTCAACATGAAAACCAGCCATGTTAATTTTCAAGCAAAAATGCAAAATTTTGAAGCTATTTGACACAAAATTAATGAGCTCAAACTATAGTATTCCAAACTATCACAAAAAAAAATCCAAATTTGAAACAAATACAGAGAGCTTGCATTATTCAGTCCTTGACATCATTAACACCTTCTGTAGAAATCTGGAATCTCGCTTCAGCTTCCGCTAAACATGGGGAACTAATTACTTTACAAATTCGTTCTTCTCCCCTACCTTTCCTCAAAGCCAACCTGTTGTCAACATACGCCACGTTAATTCCTACTAACGGCTAAAACTGATGGCAATTTGTAGCATATGTACATACCTGGTTGTAGAAGCGTGAGCCATGATGTTACCACCAATCGGTTTGATTTGAGGGCCAGCAAACATGGCAGAACCATCTACTTGAGCCACCACTTGATTAGTGATCACCACAGCTACTCCAAACTAATCAAAAAAGTTGATCAGTACGCGTAGAATTACCAAGCAAATGTTTAAAGTGTGTTTGGATACGACATGATGAAATATTACCTCATCTGCCAGCTTCTGAAGGCTCCTCAAGAACTTTGCAAGATGCATCTGACGGGCCGATAGTTCCCCTCTACCAGAGAAATCAGTTCTATAAAGGGCAGTCGCACTGTCCACTATCATAAGTGCAAACCTTCAAGCCATAAAAGAATTTATTAGCCACTATATTTACAATATTATTTTCTAATATAATCACTAATATATGGTAACCACATTCGAAAATATGTACAACGCACGTGAAAGTATGAGGCTATGTTGTTGCCGTAATTAGAACACTCGGAAAAGATTTAAACATTATTTTAAAATATGTCAGTCTTGTTAAGATCTGTTCGATTCTGTATGCACGTATGCAAACGGCAGCCCTTATTATGTCAAATAAGAATACATAAAGACTTAAAGAAGAAAACCTGGTTTCAACCATCATGGAAGCCGCTTCAAGCAGCAGCCTTGACTGATGATCTGTGTTGTAAGCTCTTGCATATGCTACATTCTCTAATACATCATTACCATTCAACCCAAACCTGCAACATAAAAAAAACATGATTAAAAAATGTATTAAATAAGATAAAAAAACCATGCTGATCTTGACGGCGATGTCCACTACCTGTCGGCTATCTGTAAGAGTCTTTGCGGCCTGAATGTACCTTCAGCATCAATGTACATCGCCTTCCCTTCACCACCACCTTGATCTAACGGAAGCTGAAGATAATAATTAATAAAACAAAAAATCAGCACATTTGTTATCTTTTGTAAGACACACGTTAATTAACGATAGTAAAAAAAAAACACATTCTTACTTGGCAAGTTACGCATAGAGTGTGACAAAGCTGAGTCTTCCCAGAACGAAACTCGCCGTATAGTTCAGTAATAGATCCGGTTTCAATTCCTCCTATTAAAAAGCACAAAATGTAACGTTTCTAACTAAACATGTATTGATTCGTTGTTCGTTAAGACGATTATAACACTAAAAGGTGCATACCATCTAATATCTTGTCAAGTTCTCTAGACCCTGAAGATATCTGAATTATTTCCTGTCTTTGCGCATGAAGTTGTCCCGCACTAGTAAAACCCAAAGGGACCAGTTTCGAAGCTGTCGAAATGCAAAACGAACACAGATTAACCTCAAAGATTTCAGTAAAACTACACCACAAGAACAACAAAATCAGCATCTTTGCATACCTGCTTCAACAATCTTATCAACTTTAGCTTCACTAATTCCTTTGATTTGCAGAAGCTCTTTTCGAGGAGAGTATGCTACAGATTCAACTGTACATAAACCGGCGTCTTTCAGTTTCTTTATGTCAAGAGCAGCAATTCCAGAAGCCTTTAGAATTTAAGCAAACTTAAAGTTAGTCTTTATAAACCACCCATTAATCTGAGTTGACCAATTTAGTCAAATCTTGAAAAAACCCATCAAGAAACACAGTATACAATTCCATCAATGTTGATAATAAAGAAAATTATCAAAAACCCATAATGTTATTGTGGGTTATAACTTTTAATCTTTATCAAACACCCACAAATCTAAGTTGACCAATTTAGTCAAATCTTGAATAACCCCATTAAAAAGCACAAGATATAGTTGAAAATTTGAAACCCTAGTATCAAAACAATACCATAATCAAGAATTAAGGAACAAAACAAGACATTTATCGGGCAAATTCAAATACCCATTTCGAAATTTCGATGAGGAAACCCTAATTTTGCGGAAACTGTTTTGGGGGAACACGAAAACGAAAACAGAAACAAGTATATACAAACACCATTGATGGAACTGAAAGAAACCCGTATGGAGAACCCTGATATGAGTAAGATGAAGTAAAGAAAGATAGGATTGGAGTGAAAAGATATAAGGGTATGTATGCCTGAAGTTGTTCGACTGGAAAAGGGCCATGTTGCATATCATCTAATTGTTCATCGTCTTGCTGCTGCTGTGGTTCTTGGACTGTCCTCTGGTTTCTCTGCCTCTGCTGCTGCTCCATTGAATTGAGATCAGATGAAGAAATTGTTTCCGAAATCAAAGAAACGGTGCCGAAGGGAGATGTGTATGAAAGGGGTTTCAGGCGCCAAGTTAAGGCGTACGCAAGAAGTATCCAATATTTCAAATTAACTGCATCGTTGAGATTGAGTTGAGTACAAAATTAAAAAGTTTAACGTTCTGAGTATAAATCTATAACCGTTTGAGTCCATTTTTTTAACACCGTTAGAATTACTTTATTAACTCTTGTCAAATGACCAAAATACCCCTAAAACATTGGAACTCAAAATGTAATTTACCCTGATATATATAATCATCCATACACCACCACTAAGATTACTCTTTCTCGTCTCTCACTCTCAACCACACCACCACACCAAACAAAAAATCAGCTCCTCGTCTCTCTAAACCACCTCCATCCCATCACTACTATAGCTACTGCCATGTCCTCTCTCTTCTCCATCACCAACCACCACCGACCAACTCACCACCACCCAAAATCACCATTGTCAGCCACTGAACACGTGCCACCACCCACACCTGCACTTCACCACCACTGCACCTTCACCACCACTCCACCAACACAACCGCACCATCACTCACCTGCCACCACCCATCTGCTACAACCGCACAACCATCGCACCTTCACTTTCACCACCACTCCACTACCACCGCCGCACCATCACTCACCTGCCACGACCACCACCGCACATCCACCACTATCACAAGCACCACCCGATGAACACCCCTTACTATACATGTTTTGCTACATCACTTAGTATTTTATTATATATTCCCGTAAAATTTTGAAATTTTATATTACGGGAGTAATAAGTATATAAAATTACAGTATACAATCGCGTTAAATAATGATTGGAACACTTGTAGATACCCTCTCTACACAAGTCATTTTCCTTGTTCTTTTTATTTCGATTTTAATTAATAAAATAACAGTTATTTTGCGCATCATTCACGTTGTTAATTTTCATTCAATAATTCATCGTTGATAGTGGCAGCCACTTGTTTTCTGATCTTCTGATCTGAATCTTGGTCTTTATAATAGGTAAATCTTCTAAAAAGAAGAATAACAATTAACAAAGCGATGAAACACTATATATGCAACAAATGAGGTTTAATCTTATGTCAAGTATCAATGCAATGTGTGTTAACTTATGGTTTGAACCAGACTGATTGAAGAACATGAATCATGATTAAGCCTTAAGGACAATCTAGTTTTCATTCTACTATTGGGGTGTTAAAGTTAACCGATAAGCCCAAACCCGATTAACGGTTAAACCTGAACCCGATATAGTTAATTGGGTTGGTTATCGGATAATATTTTCACCACTAAAAACCTAAAGAATCCGACCCGGTAACCAAAGAACTAACCCGATGAACACCCTAGCTATATCACCACAACCAATTCAACACTATCCTCAACTTTAAAATCACATTTTTTTTAATTATTTGGCATATTCTTTTAGAAAATTTTAGAAATCATTCATAAAAACAATTATTATCATTATTATTCACGTTTAATATTTCAAATAACATAATTTTGAGACTTATATATAAGTTATTAAGTAACAAAAAACAAGTTTATTTAGAAAGATTTTATTAAAAATGTAAAATTTTATCGATTATGTTGACGTCTGCTTGATAATAAAAATGTAAAATTTTATCGATTATGTTGACGTCTGCTCGATAATAACATAGCACCATAGAAACAAGATATTTTTTTTTACAGGTAAACTTCAAAACAGACGGCTAATTCACACCCGCAAGACGCAGGCCCGCCACCACTCATTACCATGACTATGTTGTCTTAACCGGGCCACGCCTGGTCGAGAGGGGCGTTACGCTGTCCCCGAGAAAATTTCCAGCCTCCTGCCACATGACAGGAGTTGTACCCTCCACAAGATCGGACCCTCTGAAGTAAATGCACTGTAGTAGAAAACCCGGGTGTGAACCTGAGTCCTTTCCAATGTATCAACGAGCTGGGCTGGAATCATTTACAAATTTATTTGGTTAATTATATAGTAAGTATTCATGATTAAATAGTAAGTATTCATAATTAAATTTATATTAAATATTTAAAAATATAAATTTTTATATCATTATTTAATAGAAGAGAGAGATGGAAAAACAAAATTTAGGTGGCTTAGAATTATACTATGTGCCCTATAAGAGTTAACACAACAACAGACTCCTACACACACACATATATATATATCATGTTTTTATTTGTTAGTGAGAGAGGAGGGCCCCGCCCTCGGTCCGCCGGGTCGTCCGCGACTCCGGACGGGAAGGCGACAATGGTGAAGTCCGGTGTTTCCGTCGTCAGCATGCTTCGGACCTCGGCACTTTAGTACCATTGTAGGTGCTTGTTTTTAATGTTAGCTAGTGATTAACCAACCATCAATGTTATGCAACCATACAAATAGCAACTCTAGCAACAAAAACAAACATGTCTATCAACTACTATGAAACATGGTTCATAACCTCTACATGTATACACATACATATATACATCATCTTCCTTACCTTAACTAGCTGTAAGTCCCTAGACGAACCGGTACACCGGTACTTTTCAACCAACTTTCACCTTGTATAAACCGCGCCACCGTGTACTTTTCCGCCTCTTCCTTCTTAAACTCCTTCTGATAACCACCCCATTTCACCCTATCTTTCACTTTAGAACCACCACCAATATTGTTATACTCCGCGTAATATACCGTTTCAACCGCAACACCACCTTCCCCTTCCAACCAACCCGCCGGATGAATAATGTCACTAATCTCCGACTCCATCACGATTGTTCTAGAGTATTCTTTTCCTGGCCGCCCAAGGTAACTCTCGATCTTCTTCTTTACAGGCTTTAGAGTGTCATCTGCAGATATCTTACATTTCTGTAACACGATCCCTGTCGTTTCGTGTTTGTCGACTCTACTCTGAGCTGTTATCGTGTTCTGTTGATTATCCATTGGCTTCCTTAGAATAACTTCACACGTTTGGAACACTGCAGCAGCATCTCCGAATATGAAATCGACTGTCCCCATAATGTCGCATCCGCGGTAAAACTGGCGGTGTGTTTGTACGTATAATGTTTCTTCGTATCCCTCTATACGACAGTTTAGGAATATTGAACGGTCGGATTGCACTCTCAGCGCAACGGCTTGATGCTTTTCGGGTCCTGCTGTGTTTCTGAAACCCATTGACTGAGCCATGAATCCTTCCCCTACAGCCGCTGCATGCATTCATATCGTATTCCTTAATTAGCGACACAAAACTGAATTATTTGCATGATAGGGGTTAAAGTTGGTACCAAATGTTGCTGTTAGAAAGGTAGGAACTCCGTCTGCAAAGTTTTTGTTTCCGGTAACAATTGTTTTCTGCGACCCTTCACCGTACATTGTGATGTTAACCATATCTTTAGTAACGACCACATTCTCTTCATACACTCCCTTTTTAATGTATATCACATACCGCCCTTGATAACTATCAGGTAACGCCTCAAGTGCTTTAGAAATGGTCGCGAAATCGCCTGAACCATCTTTAGCAACGGTCACATTCGGAGCCAGACTTGGAGCATCAGCTTTTAGTAGCCTTCGCGTTTCTAAAGTCATCCATGACGGGAGCTCGGGCCTGTCTGTTAGAAGACGACGGTGGGAAGCGGCTGCGGGTGGTGGTGCTACTTTCTGAACTGATGAAAATATGGCTAAAGAGTTGCTTGTGAGTTCTTTGGTGGTTTTTAGAGCCTGTTCAATGCTAGTCTTAGTAGCATCTTCTGTAACCGCATCAATGCACGTTTGCTGATAAGTGATCACCGCGCTCAACCAGTTGCCTAAATCAGGAGATCCGACTGCGTTTTGTGAGTGATTGAAGTCGCTTTGCGCACCCTCGAGAACTTGCTTGCACACGTCGAATGTAGCTTTTTGTTTCTCTGGTGCGGTCTCAACTTTCATTAACTTGGATGTTTGTGTAATGGCATTGTTGAGTTCATCGGATGCTGCGGATACAGCCGCCTTTACAAAATCATCGGGACCGGGTAGTCCCGATAGTTTGGAACTTAACGATTTCTCGAGGCGGCTTTCGCATGTTTCTTTGTAATCGGTTGTTTGGCATATCGTTTGAACGGCCTTTTGAGTTTGCAAAACCTTTTGGTCGTCGATTCCTTTGTCTTTAGATGCACCGGATGAGTTGTCTTTATTTTTATCGTTGCCGGAGGTGGGTTCCACGTTATCCGCACCATCATTGGGGTCGTCTGTCTGGGAGCTGTTGAGGAATATTAAAAACGCCGCAACAGCTCCTGAAAGAAGCAAAATGGCTACGACGACACCGATGATGATTTTCTGTTTCAACCTTTGTTTTCTTTCAAGCCTTCGACGTTCTGAAATTTGGTCGAAATCTTGAAACGCCATGATTTAACGTTGTGAATCTAAAATCAACGTATCTTCGTTTGATCTCTGCCTTGGGTTATATCCAAGGCAGAGTCCACAGGATGTCAAAATCTTTTGGAAAAAAAACAAAAGCTGGAAGCAATTTTGTATAACTTTCTTCTTAATTTTGAAAGAATTTGCTTATGGGGGTTTTTGTTTGTTTTTTGTTCATATGAAAACCTTGTAACAAATTTTGTGCAGTTGTGGGCAGGAGGATTTTGAGGACCTTTTTTTCTCACCCATTGCTTATATGACTTGATCAAAATTTCCATTTGTTGGTGACACTAGATTGTAAGATACATAGTCGTAAGGACCGATTAAACCGAAAACAAATCAAACCAAAACAACTTAAGAAAAACCTTCGGTTCCAGAGTGTATCGGTTCGGTTTCGTTTATACATTTACAACATCGAGTTCACGACAGTAAACGAAAAGCCCAAAAATGAAGGCCCATTTCTCAACTTGGCCCGATTAGGAAAAGCCCAAAAACGAAGGCCCATTTCTCGGTTAATCGAACTTTTTTAGACAATAACAGATAAACCGAAACCAAAAAACAACCGAACCGATTGGTTTTATATTTTCAGTAACCGAAACTTTCAGTTATCATTCGGTTATTGGTTAGAAGCAGACCGAACCGTACATACTCCGGTAAAACTAACCACAACCGGAACCGGGGCAAACGGGGGCATTCGGATTCATTTTGAAGCGAGTGAGTTGTACAAACCAATGACACAATGACACATTACATTCTCAATACAATCACTGCTACATGATCAAAATTTTGAATAATTTCCAAGAACAGGATACACACAAAACCTAAACAAGTTTTTCATGGCAAACAAGTGACCGGAAATGGATGATCAAGCCGAGGCTAATAACCAAAACATAACGTGAGAAGATATGGCTATAAAGAACCAGGTGATGAAAGCCATAGCTATCGAGATCTCAAACCTGCTACACGGTAGATGCATTTTAGGGTTGGTGCAGAAATGCAAATCTCTTGCATAAAGTACAACAATCCCAGCTGAAGAACACGCAGCGGCAAGCGACAACGTAGCCGTCACCTGCATTTGTGCCACAATCCCAGCTGAACATTAATAAAAATTAAAGCTTTTGGTAACTCCTTGTTCATTATCTAAGTGTGACACAATGAAAAATCATGCAAAAAAAAAACGTATATGCATCCGTAGAAAGAGCACCAGTCTCCCGCCACTATAAAGAGCTATTATTAAATATGTCCCGGAAAAACTTGAGGCTTTACATTGAACTTTCAAGTGAAAATTGTTGTGGATACATGAGGGGCGTTCAATACAGAACCAATATTAAGTAGAAACTATGTGAACCGCATAAACACTTTGTACCTTTTCGCTTTAATGTGAACACGTTAAAATTGGTTTTGTATTGAACACGTTACACGCTCCTAACAATAACATATAGCGTCTCAATATTGCTATCAAAATGGATATGATGATGTAAGCAAAAGCATATAAAACGTTTAATGAACGAATACGACACATACCCAATCGCCAACCACAAACAAGCTGACCAAGACAGCATTTTGAAGGTCTTTCTTGATCCTAAGAGCATAGACATCAAGACAAGCTAGCCCAAAGCTCCACAACACTTGAAGCCCCATCGATGCAATTAAATAGCTGCAAAAGAATAAGACATATGTTGGTAAATCATCATAATCAACAAGCCATTAATTGCAATATAACCACCAAAATAAGGATAAAAAATAACAAACAAGACATCCTTATTTATTGCTAAAATCCTCTCTTCTAAAATAATATCCACATCATAAAATCTTGTTAAACCACCATACACTAAATCCCTTCTTGCATTTACACACACCCAAAACAAAAAAATTGACTTAAAGATTCACCCAACAAAACACATAACACTCACAAAACAATAAAGATTACAGAAACTAAATAAAAATTAAATCTTGACACATCCCCTAAACAAATTACACAAAATCTTGAATCCTAATGTTACAAATCTTTCCATAAACAGCATACCAGAATGCAGTGTAGCTTACATAACACTAACAAAAAAAAAGATAACAGAAATGAATAAAAATGTAATCTTGACACACCCCCTAAACAAATGACACAAAATCTTGAAGCCTAATGTTATAAATCTTTCCATAAACAGTATACCAAAATGCAGTGTAGCTTACATAACACTCACAAAAAAAAAAAAAAAAAAAAAAAAAAAAGATTACAGAAATGAAATAAAAATGTAATCTTGACACACCCCCTAAACAAATTACACAAAATCTTGAATCCTAATGTTATAAATCTTTCCATAAACAGCATACCAAAATGCAGTGTAGCTTACATAACACTCACAACAACAACAAAAAAAAAAAAAAAAAAAAGATAACAGAAATGATATAAAAATGTAATCTTGACACACCCCCTAAACAAATTACACAAAATCTTGAATCCTAATGACACAAATCTTTACACAAACAACATACCAAAATGCAGTATAACTAGAAAACCCAGAAGCAGAAACCATCCAGCCAATAGAAGCAGCAGCACACAAACATTGGCCAATTCGCAGCATCAAGCCGCTAACACTTCCAGGGCTTCCAAACATATCCTTCATGTCTTGTTCTTGGATCTCAAAAGGGTCCTTGAATTGAGCCCTAAATTTCAAAAATGTTCAACATGTTGAGAGATCTGAACAGAAATGTTGAGAATTGATGTGGGTTTGGTGTTGTATGGTGAAATGTGTGAGAAATGTCTGGAATTTGAGACTGTGATTTGGGGGATCGAGAAAGGGGGTGGAGTGTTTCTTTTGTTTCACTAATTACTTTTTTTTTTTTTACTGTTGTTTGATGTTTTCTTGTAATTGCTCGTTCTGGTTAGGTTTGGATTTTGGAATATTCACTTTTATCACATGTATGTAAATGTATGTATGACAATAATGGAATTTGTATTCTTGCTTATTGTGTATAGCACCCAAAAATTTTAATAAGGTTTTTTTAATTTAAAAGATATTTGGAATTTATTCTAAATAAACATTTACTACTTTTAATATTCTGTTTTTTTATGGCAATTGGAATTTATTCTAAATAAACATTTACTACTTTTAATATTCTGTTTTTAATGGCAAATTAACTCACTCTTAAATACTTTTATTTGCATCTTATATGGTTTGAACTTTGAATTCTACATCTCTTGAACAGAGAAGAGGCTCCACGCTAAGATCCTTCGTAGTGGGGCGTCACCACACGGCAAAAGAGGGCATAACGCCCCATAGCGTCGCCGCACACCACTACGGTCAACGCTATGGGGTAATTTTTTTCCCTCCCGCGATATATATCACGGCGTGATCATTCTTTCCCCGCTCACACACATATACATACATACATACATATATATAAAGCCTCATACATATATAACCCCACTACACACTCAAGTTATATAAAGTCCCTCTCTTACACAATCCGCCACTTGTCGCATAACGCCCCACAAGGGGCTTTATGACTACACATGGCCTAATAAATAAGAAAAAGGTTGTAAAGTTTAACTGAAAATTATATCAATCTATGATTAGGGAAGACAATTGTATCAAGCTAGTGAGATTTTCTAGCGTGATGCGTCGAGAATTCGGCTAGTATTGATTTGGTTTGTTGTGTAGCACCGGCACTCGGTTTCAACTATTTGTATATTAGTATTCTTTCCGCGAAAAAAATCACTTAGAAACATTGATAATAATAATCAAGTCGCAGCGGCAAAACCGAAATTTTATTAAACATTATATTTTAGAAGTTTTTTTATAGAAAAATAAATGTGTAAAACACATTATATCACATGATTGGTTAAAAATGAAAACAAAGGCAAAATTTTAGGGTGTAAAGAGTGAAGTTGTAACACCAAATTGTAATTTTCATGTCCATGCTTAAGTGACTTTTACAACGGTGCTTAAATCAAATATACCTTAAAAGTGTGATAGAAAGTTGTGGATAGTTGATCACCAACATCACCAAATACTATGTCCATAAAATATGTTTTTTCATGCATAATTATGTCATAAAATATTTTTGAAAAGATGATCAATATAAATAACCATTTAAGGAGGTTACTTTTCATTACTCTTCAATGACTATGATTGACCATTTTGGTTTGCATGACCAGTTTTGTTACTAATGTTTAATTATTACTCTGACTAGAGGTGAGAGTTTTAACCAAATGGGTTTATGTGGGTTGTATTCTATTTCAAACAAGTCAAATAAAAGCATCTAGTTAAATGGTGAATGGGTTAAACAAAACAATCTATTTCAAACGGACCAAATCAGTGTCATTTGAGACGGGCAGGGATACTTATCTCCATTTCTTAGACAACCATAGACAATTGTGGTTTGGTATGCCGCTGTACTGAAAAAAATAACAAGGCGAGATGAGATGATAATATTACACATGTGTCAAAGTTCAAGGAGGTTGTGTGATACAACAGATGACTGTATGTTATGTTAAAAATAAAACATACATAATATTCAAAACATTGTTAAACAATTTTAAGAGCTAAATTACAACTAAATTTCGTGAACTTTCTTTTCATATTAGATGTGTGTCGGTTTATGCCTAACTTCTTGTAGGAATCCGTTCGTGTAAAAATAAATAAAATTCTATTAATAACTTGAATTACAGAAACAAATCAGAATGAAATAAAATTACAGTACAAATTACAACTGAAAATAGAAAAACAAGAAAAGAAAACGCGAACAGAAAAATTGTTCTTGGCTGAGGATCGTGTTAGACACGGGTCCCTTAAAACAAATTTCGTGTCTCCCAGGAGATCACGTTTGTTTCCAGGATACAACAGCCGCAAGCAGTTGCACTGCCGGTCTTGACTCCGACCCGAAGATGTACCTAGCTGCTTGAAGAAGATGTAGAATTCAGAGGGAGAGATTGAATTTGCTGTGTTAATCGGTGTGTCCAATCTGGTGACAGGAGCCTCCTATTTATACACCAGGTTGAAGTCGAAACTGAAAATAAATTAAATGGGAGAATTAAACTGCATTAGACGTCTTTAATGCACTTTAATTCGTCACTTAATTCACAGTCAAACGCATTAACTTTGTCAGTTTCGAATGCTGAAAACGTAACTGCACAGCATTAACTGATGTTGGAAGCTTCTACGCGCGCGCACGCAAGACTGCACCCTCATGCGCGGTGCGTCCATTTGGCTCACTGCCATGCGCGCGTGCGCCCCACTGGCTAAATCCCATGCGCACCTATGCGCGTGCGCCACGTCACCTGTAAGCCTCTACGAGCACGCCACACAGTCGCGTCGTTTTGGCTCACTTGGTGCACCGCGCACTACACCTCAGCGCCCATGCTCCATGCGCGAGAACGTGCCACCATGCCACGTGTACTCGCGTGCGGATGCGCATGACTGCCACGTCATGCACTACCCCGCGCGGACCCATCTGGGTCATTTGCCTGCTTGCCACGTCTCTAGCCACTTGGTCCTTGCAGCCCCTGTGCTACCACACGCATGTGGTCAAAAATACAAAGGCGACTCTCAAGCGGCTCGCGGCGATGCGAGTGTGCGAAGTGCGCCATCAAAGCGCCACATTGCGCCTCATCGCCCACGCCCTTCGCAAGTACACTTAGTGAGTGCTTCCATGAAACAATAAGGATGGAGAGTTCCTACTTAAATACCCCTTTAAGTTTCATCTCTCATCCGATGTGGGACAAGGTGCCACTTTCCCACATTTTCAGCATTCAAGTTTCAAACACCAAACTTTGAGCATCGATATCTCATTCATCTTAGCTCCGTTTTGGACGTGGTTTAGTTCGTTGCGAAGCTCTTCCAACATAGAACACAAACCCACAAATAAATACATAAAACCCGCTCATTTTATTATATTTATTTCTAGTCCAAAATAGGAAAAAACCATTTTCTTATATTTGTGAAAAATGCTATTTTCACAATTTTTCCAACACCTCTTACCTTCGCTGCTAGAGGTCTTGCTAATTACCATTAACAAAAATCTACAACTTTTATGGCTACATTAATCAAATTCCACAAATGGTCGAAGTCGAAGAATAGTGGTCGAACCATGTAGATGCGGTAATTCAGACGTGTAAGGCTTATGGCTAAATTGATCTTATCACAATGCAAGAAGTTCACAAACGGATTTTTATTTATAAATCATCATGCTTATGATTCTTATTCAGGTGTTTAGACTTTTATTTTTAAATTACTATTTTTATGACTGTTATTTTAGTATATGTGTCTTTGTTATTATTTAATTAAGATTTGTAAGGCATAGATAGACCACATCTATCTATTATGCTAAATGAATTCTCCTTAGCCACAAGGGCTATTCTTAGCCAATCATTTTGATGATGTGGACACCCTCTTTGGCTAGAGAATTCATCTTGGGCACCATTCTCTTTTCCTCTATTTTCCTTTCACGCGGCTTCTTAGACACGCTTTTCATCCATATCATTAAAAAACCCTATTTTTTCTTTAATCCTCCTGAACATCTCTCCCTAACTCTTTCGTTTTCTTTCATGGAGATATCATCAGTATCATTCAAAAACCCTAATTGTCATATAGGTGAGGTGATTCTCTGGCGATTTCATACATCTGTGATTGTCTTATACACTGATTAATCTCTAGCAGAGGCGAGTCTCATCAAAACGATTAATGGAATCCCTAAAGTGTAACCAGTGGAATTGAATCCAGGTATGTTTATTGTTTTTTACATCGATTATTTAAGCTTTTAATCTTACAATCCTATGAAACTTGTGGTGTTGGTTACTCTCCTTCCTTTCAGCCGTCCATCGAGAAACCCTAAAATCTTCAGAAAAGTTTGAAGCTTGAGAGAGAGAGACAATGGAAACAAGTGGTGGTTGGAGCCATCCATCCAGTGGTGATGTTTGGGTTCCGATTAGAGCATTGGCGACGTCGGCGACGGCTAGGTTTCTTTCACTTGAAGGTAATTTCAAGGACTTATGATACTTTTATATGATCTGTACTTGAATTTTGTAAATTAAATTAAGGTTTTAAGGGGATTCTTAAGATTCGTGAATATTAGAGATGGTAAAGGGGCAACACCTTTTCATTTGGTTGCCCGTAAAGAAGTTATTTATTTCCGATTTTTTTGAATGATATTCTTTTGATTTTTCGCATTTAACCAGCCCCAAATTTTTATCAGCAATAATCCATAATGGAATCAAGTTTGTAATCTTTGGATTTTGTTTGTTATTTATTATTAGATATATTTCATTTCATATCATACGTTGTACTTTATGTGATGGGTCTGCTCGCTGATTATTTCTAAGCAATCTGGTTAAACACACCCACCAACTATTTGTTTATATGCTATGAGCTGGTTTGGTACAATGGAACTCCGTTTTCTTAACCGTGTATTAATTGTAGAGCCGAAACTGTTGGAAAGGTAATATTTTATGCGTGCTTTTCAATATATTTTAGTTATCCCTTTGTGTTGACCTCATTGAAGTTATGTTTGATTTCAGTATGAAGCACTTGGTTGGTTATGTGGTAGATTGGGATTTTTGCAATCTTTGGATTGATGGCTACTCTAATGATAAAGCTTCTAAGATACCATTTGTAAGTACACAACTTTTATACCAAATTTAGAATGATGGAGCTTAAAATGGTTCTTTGCTGTTTGTAACCAACCAATGTAATGTTAGTTTCTTAAGGCTCATACAGGTTTATCATATTATGACTTTTATCCAGATTGCATCTGTTCTATTGTGTTATGTTCTCACATTGCATCTGAATCATTCAGGCCTTGAAAGAACTAGAGAAAGTGATTGCCTTATCACCGTTGAGTTTGAATTCTAAGGTGGTTGATTACGGCTATTCGTACTTAACACACTAATTTGATTTTCAAATTTTAACATGTGGGATGAAGCTTTTTTTTTTTTTTAGTTTGGTTGCTAATGTTTTTGTGTATTTTTTTTAAATAAGCAACATAACCACAAAGAGCATATGAAGGTGAGATAGTTTTCAGTAGTGATGCTAATTTCTGAACTAATTTTAGCAATTTGCATATCTTGAAAGTTTAAGGTGTGTACTTAGGGCCGCATGCAAAGTGGGTTAAGTAATAAAGGAATGTATAAATCTTTGTGAAGGTACTGGGGAAACTGGGTTAGTCATGCAATTTGGGTAGCAGGTCAGATGGGATAATTATAAACACGGCTTGCCAACACTTTTCTCTTTTGTTTATTGTAATTGAGGGGGATTATGTTGTAATATACAAGTTTGACTGAACATACCAAACTATTACTCGATCGCAACTTGACTAAACATACAAGCTATAGTTAGCAGCCTAAAACGCATAAAGTTGATTTTTAGATTATAAAACAATGTTTGTTTAATATTTTATTTGTTTTATAGGATGCACATGCAGATTTAGAGTTTGATTTTGACAATGACACCCAAGTCAAAACAAAGACTGAATTGATAAAGGTCGTGGAGAAAGCTTTTGCTAGGGGTTTACCGGTACTTCTAACCCTTATCTATATTAACTTTTATGCAAAACTAATATAATCTATAAGTAGTTTGATTTAGATTCTTCACCAAATTATTAGAAATGACGATCTTGAGTAACTACGGGAGTTAGGATCTGGTACATATGGAGCTTTTTATCACAGGAAATGGAAGGGTTCAGATGTCGCGATCAAAAGAATTAAAGGCAGTTGTTTTGCTGGCAAACCATCTGAGAGAGAGCGTTTGGTAGCACCGCATTAATGCACTTTTTCTGGTAATAATTTGTTGATTTTGGACACAAATTTTAAGTTAACAATGGTTAAGTGTTTAATTTGAATTTGAGAGGATGCTTCAGTTGCCTACAAATTTAGTCTAAATGGGTTTTGATCCATTACAGAACTAGCTAGACCATTCGTTTTGTCTTCTTAAACAACCGGCTTAACAAACATTTGGTATTCATGTTTCATTTTAAAACCTTATTATGTAAATGCGAAGAAAGTTGGCATTGCTCACTATAAACACTTTTTATTTTTTATTTTTATAATTTTGTTGTTTACACCAACCCCAAGTTAAATGGTCGTTTTTTTTAATCTTTCTTCATTATATCTTTGTTAAAGTTAATGCAGGCATGGCAGAGGTTACACTAATAGTTCCATATATTTCGAATTACAAAACGGTTTTGAAGGTTCTTACATCTTGGATGAATTTCAGTTGTTTTTTTATAAACATAGCCCTATTCGATTCATATATAGGTAAATAGATCAAATTTGTCATATTAAATATGGGTCAGGTTGGAAACGCTTAAGAAATATCTAATTTAGATGTTTAGGAAGAGATAGCTAATTGGGCGCTTCTGTGAGCATCATGTTAGCCGAAGACAGTTAGGGGCTGTTTGGTAGCCTCTGAATGGTCATTAAGAGGCTACCTCTTAATTGAACAATTAAGAATTTTACCAATGAGAAGATAGAAGAATGTGACATGTGATGATTTACCATTCAGAGGTTACCTCTTAACCATTCAGACTTGAGGTTACCTCTTATTCATTCAGAGGTTTTAAACCATTAAGAGGTAGGATCTGAATGGTCATTAAGAGGCTACCAAACAGCCCCTTAATTTTATAGCTGTAGGTAAGTCTATTTTTGTTTGATTTTGTTGACTTAGTCAACTCTTTAACTCTTTTTAAATATTTCCCGAACTTGATATTGTAATGTTAGATCTTTAGTTCGTGCTTTTCTTAATGATGCCTTTCTTTATGAATGCACCAGCCCTTAACACTTGCTCAGTCGGTGAAGATAGATCTTTGTAGAAGCATGGACTACTAACATTGATCTTTGTAAGTTTATTGTTTTTTTTTTTCTTATGCTCAATTCTTAAAAATGTAGGTTGAGTATTTGAATGAATATAGATTATATGGTAGAGTTTAACAAGGATTTGAATGAATATTGATTAGTATATGATGCATTTGTTGTAAAACAATTTGAGATTGATTGTTATATGTTTTAGACTAGATAACCACAAGAATTACAAAGATTCGGTTCATTTAAAATAAAAAAATAAAGGCATAATTTGAATGTTTGGCCTGTTTTGCTAGAGTTGTTTAGGACTAGAGAGAAGGCATGACGCCTCATACAACCAAAAGTTCCATCATCTTCTTCATTAACTCAAGTACTAAACCACACATAATCTTTCAATCTCAATTGTCTGTTTCACGTATCAGCTTGGAATAAAGTATCAGGTTCGCTCTCTCATGTTTTTTACCAAATCAATGAATTGATGCGTGATTTAGTGTTCGAATGCTATGCTATTCATATCGAAAACTTTGATTCATCTTCGGTTCGCGCGTTCTACATAACTATGTGTTCATGTAGCAGGCGAGTTGTGGTTCTACATAGCTATTCATATCGAAAACTTTGTTTCTTAAAAATGTAGGTTGGGTATTTGAATGAATATAGATTATATGGTAGAGTTTAACAAGGATTTGAATGAATATTTATTAGTATATGATGCATTTGTTGTAAAAAGTTTGAGATTGATTGTTATATGTTTTAGACTAGATAACCACAAGAATTACAAAGATTCAGTTCATTTAAAATAAAAAATAAAGGCATAATTTGAATGTTTGGCCTGTTTTGCTAGAGTTGTTTAGGTCTAGAGAGAAGGCATGACGCCTCATACAACCAAAAGTTCCATCATCTTCTTCATTAACTCAAGTACTAAACCCCACATAATCTTTCAATCTCAATTGTCTGTTTCACGTATCAGCTTGGAATAAAGTATCAGGTTCGCTCTCTCATGTTTTTTTACCAAATCAATGAATTGATGCGTGATTTAGTGTTCGAATGCTATGCTATTCATATCGAAAACTTTGATTCATCTTCGGTTCGCACGTTCTACATAACTATGTGTTCATGTAGCAGGTGAGTTGTGGTTTTGTTTCTTAGAATTGTTTTTTTTTTTCCATTGTTGCCTTAGGTTTAATTAAATATTGATATTCAACTTAAATTGATATGGGTATTAAACTTTTTAACATTAACTTTCTAATTTTCACGGTTCTAATGGAACGTAAATGACAATACGAAGCCACTTGAATTTTTGTTGTTAGTGGATTTGATGATGTCAGCCATATGGTTCCCAGTATCCCCCGAATTGGGAACGCACACGTCATACGGTGGAAGTTAGGATTCAATAACAAAGAGTCCATGATGAAGTATAAGGTATGTATCAGTGTTTTCAGTTTCTTTTTTGCGGCGTTGGTGATGTCTGGAAGACCTAGCCGCCGCCTCTTCAATGGCGGATAAGGTACTGGTGATCGGTTTTGATACGTCTTAGAGGAAAATAATTATTATATAGTTATGCTTCTAAGTGATACTTAAGATCTTTGCTTCTTTAGAAACCTTTTGGCTGAATTTTTTAGATTTCACAATTTCATGTTATTATTTGAATAATTTGTTGATTTTGGACACAAATTTTAAATTAACAATGGTTAAGTGCTTAATTTGAATTTGAGAGGATGCTTTAGTTGCCTACAAATTTAGTCTAAATGGGTTTTGATCCATTAACCGGCTTAACAAACATTTGGTATTCATGTTTTATTTTAAAACCTTATTATGTAAATGCGAAGACAGCTGTCATTCCTCACTATAAACACTTTTTATTTTTATAATTTTGTTTTTTACACCAACCCCAAGTTAAATGAGCATTTTTTAATCTTTATTCGTTATATCTTTGTTAAAGTTAATGCAGGCATGGCAGAGGTTACAATTGTTAAGTTTGAGTGTAAACTTTTGCTTGCTTTTTTGTTTCATTAAGACGTTTGGTGTAATTTGCTGATGCCAAAGGATCCTAATGCTACCATTATAATGGTAAGTAACAATTTTGATAATAGTTCATACTTAATATTTTACCTTTTATTTTTTGGTTGACATGGAGCAAAAGAAGAATAATTTGTGATCCTAAAATGTTGTTTCATTGCAGCTTGCAACAGGAACTCGGATTGCTCGATTCTCCTCATTTATGTGGAAAATGTTCTTTGGGAAGCATGAAGACTATCAGGTACCTGCACTTGAATAGATCATGTTGACTACATGTAATAAGGGTGAGTGTTTTATAAACAATGGGAAAAGGAAAGAAATAAAGTAAAGAGTTTTGTGAGTCAGTAATGTTTATGTGTCTAGCTCAGTTATTAGAAGAATAATATCAGTTAAAGCTTTTAATGTATCACTTAAGTTATATAAGCTCACGTGGAGTTTTAACCGGTTCCTAATGCAGGCATGGAGGAGGTTACACTAATAGTTCCATATATTTCGAATTACAAAACGGTTTTGAAGGTATGATTACACCTTGGGTGAATTTCAGTTGTTTTTGATAAACATGGCCCTATTCGATTCATATATGGGTAAATAGATCATATTTGTCATATTAAATATGGGTCGGGTTAGAAACGCTTAAGAAATATCTAATTTAGATGTTTAGGAAGAGATAGTTAATTGGGCGCTTCTGTGAGCATCATGTTAGCCGGAGACGGTTAATTTTATAGCTGCAGGTAAGTCTATTTTTGTTTGATTTTGTTGACTTAGTCAACTCTTTAACTCTTTTTAAATATTTCCCGAACTTGATATTGTAATGTTAGATCTTTAGTTCGTGCTTTTCTTAATGATGCCTTTCTTTATGAATGCACCAACCCTTAACACTTGCTCAGTCGGTGAAGATAGATCTTTGTAGAAGCATGGACTACTAACATTGATCTTTGTAAGTTTATTGTTTTTTTTTTCTTATGCTCAATTCTTAAAAATGTAGGCTGAGTATTTGAATGAATATAGATTAATTTAACGAAGAAAACATAAGCAAATATTTAATGTGCAAGTTTGTTTGCTTCTGGAGCTGATCTCAGTTGTGTTGGGCGTGTTGCAGCCAAACTAGAACTCTGCTCCAGTGTTAAAGACAATTTTGTTTATAGCAAGATCTCAAATGTTGAAGCAAAAGGGCTCATAACATGGATAGGTTCATAATCGTGCTTTTAAATTTATGGTTTGAAGATAAACATATGTGGTTATAAGTATTAAATGGATAGACAGTTTAGTCTAGATTTTATTATCATTCAATTAAATTTTGTACCTGACCAGTTATGAACGCCTGACCTGTTACAAACGTGACTCATATTTGTCTCCCAATGATGAAAATCGTGGATCCCCTACTACTGCTATGTGTGCTTTAATGTAACCTCCATGTTTGCCAAGGTGGATAGTATTATATAATGTTGAATTATTTTAGAATGGTTTTTATATTGAAGATTTCAATAAGGATTTTTATATTGAACCGAATGTAATGTAAGTTCCAGTTTGCTCATTTGTGAAACTTCTATCTGAATTGGTTGATAGATCTATTTGATTTTCATGTATGTACTTAAAACAAGTTGATGTGGATTCTGGGCTATACATTATCTTTAATGGGTCAAATAAAATAGTTACTCGAAAGGTAACGGGTCAATTGGGTTGAACATACCAAAGTTGCCAGAAGGTTTATATTTGCACTACATGCATACATCCATATAAATACATACATGTCTGAATTGTTATGCATAACATGTTATGAGCACATGCATAGGGTAATAAGATATACGGAAGAGATTATTAGGCAATCAATCCACCTAAAAGTTGACTTATCAAGCTATATCAAGATTATTCTTTGACTAAATAAATTTAAGGGCAACAAAAACAAGGTGGATTAGTTGGCATTGTTGTAAATTGTTTAATGTATGAGCCTTTGAATATATCAAACTATTGTGTTTCAGTAATGATGTTGCGTGTCTTGATGAGTTCGCGGTGATACCAAAATGAATATATACCGAAACAAATCTTTCAATAAAAGATTTATGAAAACACCATTAAATAATATTTTTTTTTTGAGGCCACCCGTGTAACACACGGGGTCTTAAGCTAGTCAATACTAAAAGAAAATCAATAGAGGTACCCGAGAAAATTGATAAACTAATATAAAATAAGTAAAGTAACGATACATCACGTGAGTTAAAGGTGTGGATCATTTATACCCTCTTTAATTGGAGCGTATCATCGTCACTCCTCACTTTCGTCTTTTATTCTCCTCCTCATTTTCACCGACAGTTGTCATCTGCAATGGCCGGCGGAATTGAATTCTTCTTCGATCTGAAAAACAATACTCGGATTCCATCCGTTGGTCTGGGAACATGGCAATCGGAACCTGGTCTTGTTGGCCAAGCTGTCTATACCGCCGTCAAGGTTCTCCATCTCCTTTACTTTCTTCATCACAATTTCATTTTTATTAACCCCCGATGAGTATTATATGATTGTTTGCATGTTTCTTGCATGATTCTTCGATGAGAAATTTTTTTTCTTTTTTTGCAGGTTGGGTACCGCCACATTGATTGTGCACAAGTTTATGGCAATGAAAAGGAGGTATGCTTCTTGTCTTGTTCAATATAATATATTATTATTAAGTTAATTATAATATTTCGGATATGATATGTACATATATCCGTCGTGAAAATCGTAGCAATCGGTAATTTCTTGTCATTTGTTTAATCATCGGCGGATTTTGAACTTAGTTTTCAGTAAAATCACGGGGCGGACTCAATACATATTGTTTTCTCTTTAAAATTTACACTACGAAGCGAAAAAATAGTGGAGGTTGGGGACCCGTGCCCCAAGCTAAGCTCCACCTAGTGTCTAGTAGGCCTGCTCCATTACTTGTATTATTATTATCAATGATCTCTTGGGCTAGTGGTTAAGAGGGAGGTGGGAAGCTTTGCTTCTCTTGGAGGTCCTGGGTTCAAGTCCAGGCAAGGGGGTTTTATACTAACTTGGTGATACTAACATACTAACTACTAACCTGGTTAGCGATATCCTAACCGTACGCCGTTCAAAAAAAAATTATTATTATTATACATCATCATCATCATACTCGGTAAATCCCAGCAATAGCAAAGCTAAGGTAAGGTCTGAGGAGGGTAAGATGTAGACAACTTTACCTCTACCTCGTAGGAATAGAGAGGCAGCTTCCAGTGAGACCCTCGGCTCCATAGTAGTTTTGCATCAAGCCTTGGACATAAGTCACATGACACTCAACACAATCAGGACAAAGGCCGATTAGTGCATGTATCCCCATGTCTTTCGGCTATCAACGCTAACATGATGCATGATTAACCGTCCGCCACTTCTAACGTTTTCATGAAAATTACATTAAAATTAGTTCAATTTCATTATAGTACATAGGGTGACCAACCAAATGGGTCATGTTTTTGCCTCTAGTAGGATGAACAGTCGATAATGAGAGTATCGAGTTGTTGGACCACTGGAATGATTGGTCGACATGAGCAAGTGGGTGATAATTGTGACTAAAGTGGTTTAAGCACTTGGCCCAGTAATTGTCACCATGTTGATCGAATGAAATGAGGAATATTTGTCTATTGAGCTTTGATTCATCGTCTCAACCTATGAATTCTCTTCTTTTCCATGTTTTTTGTAGAGAGTTGTGTGTAATACTCCTCATCGGAAACAATTGAGTTGTCGGAGGAAAACGTGTTAGGTTGGGAATCTTTGACTTTTGTTTTTGCCAGTTTAAGGTTTAGTGTTTAGGGTACATCGTGCGTACATATTTTTACAATGAATGTCCCAGTATTTATGTCCACATGGGTGCCATGTGTATTTTAGGGGCTGTTTGTTTAGCTCTTAACGAGGCTCTTAATGATTCAGACCTCTTACTGGTTCAGTACTTAATGGTTCAGACTGTTTGTTTCGCGAGCAGATGTCTGAATGGTTCAGACATTTGCCTCTGAATGGTTAAGCATTATACTGAGTCTGAATGGTTAAGACCTTTAATCTGAATTGGTCAGGCATTTGCCTCTGAACGGTTAAACATTATACTGGCTTTTAAGTTTTAATGGTTGAGACCCCTTACTGGTTCAGACCTCTTACTGGTTCAGCACTTAACCATTCAGAAGTTGCCAAACAACCCTTAAGTTTCATCACTACCTACTGCTATGAGTGGGATATTACGGGGTATGTTTGTTTGTTTTGTTTAGGTGTCATGTGCACATCATGTGTACCACTTTAGGACAAACATGAAAGGGTGTTGTTGTTTAATGAATTTAATCTCAATACACACACAATGAAACTCAATAAAATTCAAAAAGTTTTTTACTTGTTCAAAAACTTTACATATAACATCTATGATCCAAACTATAAATCCTGTATTGTTTTGTAGATTGGTGTTGCTTTGAAGAAGCTTTTCGATGACGGTGTAGTGCAGCGAGAAGATTTGTGGATCACCTCCAAACTCTGGTTTGTCTTAATCCTTCATCATTCAACTTCACACTGTATTAAGATTCCACCATTTTTTTCTAACACAAGACCCTAAACTTTACAGGTGTAACAATCATGCACCAGAAGATGTGCCTGTAGCATTGGAAAACACTTTGAAAGACTTGCAGCTTGATTACATTAATCTGTACCTCGTAAGTGTTCGTAGATTTAAGTTGTATACCATCCGGTCCACTTTTTTAATCTTTTTTTTTTTTTGGTATCTATCTATTTAAGATCCACTGGCCTGCAAGGACAAAGAAGGGGACAGCTGGATTCAAACCCGAAAACATGATTCCAACTGATATACCTGCAACATGGAAAGCACTGGAATCATGCTATGATAAGGGCATGACTCGAGGTTTAGGCGTTAGCAACTTTTCTTCGAAGAAATTAGGTGATTTACTAAAAGTGGCGCGTGTTCCACCTGTTGTGAACCAGGTGGAGTGTCACCCTTCATGGCGGCAAACTAAATTGCGCGAGTTTTGTAAATCTAATGGGGTCCATCTTTCTGTAAGTCATCAAAGTTGACAAATTTGCTACTAATTAGTTTCATAATCAAAGTTTTAGCTTGTGTTCGGTTCAAATATTCAGGGATATTCGCCACTTGGTTCTCCGGGCACAAAATGGCTCAAGAGCAATGTTCTGCAGCATCCGATTCTGACATCGGTCGCAGAAAAAGTAGGCAAAACTCCTGCACAGGTGGCGCTCCGATGGGGTTTGCAGATGGGTCATAGTGTACTTCCCAAAAGTACAAATGAAGCAAGAATCAAAGAGAATTTCGATGTCTTTGATTGGTCTATTCCTGATGCTTTGTTTGAAGAGATGTCTAAAATTGAGCAGGCAAGCTTTCTAATTCATCTTCATCGTCATAATCGAACAATTGGAAAGATAATCGACACGTTATTTACATATGAATTATGGGTTTCTTGCAGGCAAGGCTTGTTCGGGGGGATTTTCTGGTTAATGATACTTATGGCGAGTATAGGAGCGTTGAGGAACTCTGGGACGGTGAGATTTGAAAGCTCAAGTTGACTTCATTATTCATCAATCATAGATGATTTCAGTTTCTGTTTTGACTTTAATCTAAAAGTCTGGTTTGTTTTGATCCATATCAAGATATTATATTTGCAATATATGTTAAATGCTGTAACTTTTGGATATATATATATCCCATGATCACCATTACATTATATGTATGCATACAACTATTTTAGTTTAATATGGATAGTTTAAAAGGATTAATATTTGTATCATTTTACTTGATAACTAAAAGGAGATAAGACTATATGTTGTGGTTTCATCATCGTCCTCCACCTCAGCGGCACATCAACATCCCCTTCCACCGTTTCTCTCTTCCACCAACATGGGGTGTGGTTCCCTACCCTCCACTATCCCCTCCCAACGTCTCTTTTTTTGCTCGTGGACTTTGTGGATTCCCCCAGGAGCTTCACCCTCACGATTGCCTGAGGTGGTGTGCAAGTCGTGGCCTCATGGCAACGTTACTCCACATTTGGGCTTCACGAACCAACACCGATCAGTCTAATTAGTTTCAGATTTACTATCGTAACTTATATAAGTCTTAGAGAACAGTAACGTAGGATAAGGTGCAAAAAAAAAAAGAAAGAATTTCATGTTGGTCAATATCTTCATCAACTTGAAGATAAAACCAAGTAACTTTCGTTTTTTAAAAGGACACCACTTTTCAACCAGAGACATAATAAGATTACTCATTTCTTCAAAATCAGATACTTTGTCAGGCAATGCTCTTTATAAAAAAAAAGAGCTAATTCACAAAAATAGTTTTATTAATATTAAGACTGTTGATTTGAAATGGACAGCACTTTTAGTGATTTAGACCATCCTCAATAAGACCATACGGTGTGGTGGCGTAGAAAGGGTGGTTGAAGCCCTTCCTCGCCCCCAACACCGCCCCGTGATACAACGTGGAAGTGGCGTGGGGGGAGGGGCTTGAAGAAGAGGCTGGGTGTGGAGGTGGAGAGGAAGGTGAAGGTGATGTGGATGGTGGTGATTGGTTGTTGCGGAGAGAGAGAGAGAATGTGGATGTTTGTGATAGAGAGAGAGAGAGAGAGAGTTCAAGCCCCCTCCACCACGCTCCACCGCCCCGTGGTTTTTGGGGCTCGAAGGGCAAAACCCCTTTCTGGTTGACGTGGCAGGCACGTGGCGCTCCACGCCCCCTTACCACACCGTGTAGTCTAAGTATGTTTATAGGTGTTTTTGTGTGTATAAACTTACCGATTTAAAAAAAGATTTTTCTCTCGTGTTGGATTTAAAGAAATGTTTCTCTCTCATGTTTCACACAAACTTTGAAGATACCTTTATTTCTCTCTTCTCCCCTCCCTCCTCTATGTCAGTATACTTTTTCCTACACGTCATTCATTCAAATCATTTTTATTGTGGGTGCTTAGAACACCCACAATATGCCCATCGAATGCATTTTTAAACAGAATGATTACATGGTGGAGAGGTATAGGGTCATTTAGTTTTTGGTGAATAGTAAGAAAGAACATGTCAGGAGGGAGGAATAGAGCTATGAGAGGTGTTCGTGAGGTGTATGAGTGAGTCAGGAAAAAGAAATTATCTTATTGGTTGGACAAGTGTCATGTGAGACACCCAAAAACGCACACAAACACACATATTGAATGAGCTCTTAATACATGTGGAGTTGTATCCGTTACTCAACTCTTTGTTATCTCCATATAGATAAAATAGCCTTTCACATAAGTACATAACAAAGAAAAGTACGATTGCACTGAATGGCTAGTGAAAGACTTGAAGTTAGAAGTAATAGATTACTTCAATTTTCAAGTAAAGGAATACATATAGCAAGTTCGAATCATATCATCTAATAGACTTGTACATGAAGCCCCCTAATTGAAATTTTAATGTGGGTAAGGTAGCTAGCAAATGAATAGGGTGTGAAAGAGTATGATTTTTTGTCTTTTCGTCTTAAAACAAAGACGTCTCACATATGACATTTATAAACAAATAGGTAAGACATAATGTCTGTTCCGTCCAAAAACTTAACGTCTGTTAAAACCTGTCATTTAATAAAGGGTAAAACTGTCATTTCCTTTTTCTGTTTTCCCTTTTCAAACGTAACTAAATGAAAAATAAAAAAAGCAAAACGGTATAAAATGACAGTTTTACCCTTCATTAAACGATAGGTTTTAACAGTTGTTAAGGGCATGTTTGGATGGGCTTCTCAAAACAACTTATTGGCTTATTGACTTATCAAGAAGCCAATAAGTTGTTTTTGTGTTTGGATAGACTAAAAGGACTTTTGGAAATAGCTTTTTGCAAAGAAGGAAAATCAGATTTTGAAAAGCCAAGATTTCATGACTTTTGGATCCAAAAGTGACTTTTCAAAAATGAATTTACTAAATTACCCCTTCTTTACCCCCTTATATTTAAAAGAATGCCCATTTTAGTCATTTTACACCAATAAGCTAATCCAAACACTTTTTTTAAAAACTCCTTTTCAAAAAGTCCTTTTCCCAAAAGTCCTTTTTAACTCTAATAAGCCCATCCAAACATGCCCTAAGTTTTTAGACGGAAATGACATGTTTCAAAAAATGTGAGGATAGTATCTCTACTTTTTTTTTTTTTTTTAATTCCCAACCCAAACACCCTTTCTTTTGACTCCTTGAGCAACACCGGGGGCCATACAAACAGAGTCGCTATTTTCACTATTTCAATTTCATAACCAAACCAAACCCTAGACCCCTGATCGCTTCTCTACCCATCGTCTTCGTATCACCATGGGTTCAGGTGAGGTTTTGCTTCCCAATTAGGGTTCCAATTGCAGCCATCTGTACTATTATCACTTTGTTTCTTGGATTTGCATTGTTGCCACCGTCTGATTACGTATTTTCTTTATATAGATGCAGACATGGAGGACTATGGATTCGAGTACTCTGAGGAGGAACCTGAAGAGCAAGATGTTGACATTGAAAATCAATATTACAATTCTAAAGGTTACTTTAATCATCCATAAACATAGTATTTTTTACTTTTCTGTTGGATCTTACTGCATTCTGCTTTATTTTAGTATACCTGTACTACTGGATTGGGCTATATTATTATTATTATTATTATTTATAGGAATGTTTATGACTAGGTTTAACTAAGTAGTTAATCCGATAAAATATCGGATATAGGTCAAGGACCGATATTTGAGATACTGGTTATCTCGTTGAGATATCGGTAATTTTAATCCAATGCAGAATTTATATATATAGCAATTTAACACCAATAATTCAGTGATATATCGGTTATATCGGTCAAATATTGGTGATATCGGTCAAATATCGGTGATGGTTATAACGCCGATAATATCGGTACTGATATTTGACACTGCTATTTTACTAGGGGACCGATATATCACCGATATTAACTGCATAGCTTCTAATTACGTATAGAAATTAATGCAACAGCTAAATGGATAGATATAACGACTTTATAAATAGGATTAGAGTTTTGACAAAGTAGAGTAGTTGAGAAAATCAGTTACTTTATTGTTTTGTTGTTGATGAGTGATGAGTCAGATTTTGTTTCTAAAGACATTCATATAATATAAGTCGATGATTTTCTTTTGTATCCTTATATGTTGCTCATCTTTCTCTAATAACATAAGCATTTATTTTGCATTTTTTGTTTGTGATATCTAAATGGGTTGTTGCTTTTGACGTATGTGATGATCAATTTATATACTGTAGTGATATTTGTTAAACTTTCAGTGAGTAATTGTGTATGAAGGAAACTGTGGTCACGATCAGAATGATGTGCATTAATGGTCTGTAAACACTCTATTATTTAGGATTGGGTTAGAAACTTGACAAGTTTATATTGAAAGAATGAGATTATGCATCATGATGATCGTATGCAAAAACTTAAATAACCTAGATAGCTAGGGTAAGTAGGGTATCGTATGATTGTATCCACATTGAACATGTTTTTATTGATTGTAGAATTAGATTCACTGATTTTGATAAAAGTTGAAGTTAACTAAAGCTAAACACAAGATTTGATTGCAATCAAATCAAGAAGCAAGAAACACACAGGAACCACAAAAAAACACAAGATTTGATTGCAAAGATGAGAAATAAACATTCACTTCGAGTTTTGGGTATTGCAATGAAATCATAAACTTGAATTGTGATAACAATGTTTGATTGACTACGTAGACATAACCTGTATAAATTCCAATTTAACCTTAATGATAGTCTATGCCATTATGCCAAACAACAAACGGGACATTTCTTAGCTAAACTAACTAGGGTGGAATTACACCATCGGGTAAGCCACAATAAATTGTCCGTCTTTCGGTTAAAACGAGAAATTACGAGAATCAGTCACACACGAATAGCTACTCACGTTCACGTGCTAATGCTTTGAGCTATAGTACTATACAAATGGTTAACATAGTATCATTCTATAAAGTTGAGTTGCCATTTGCTAACTCGATGATGATAAAGATATTCAGTTTGTCACATAGACATAACATATAAACACAAGCATAAATATGAACCCATATGTCACAATTCAATCAAGTACCCAAGTGTCAAATGCAACCATCAAGGCATAAATCATCATAGTCGAACAATACAATTAAGCAAACTGTAATCTTGGTTGTGATTACTGGCTGTTTACTAAGACAAGGTGTGAGGAGTGGAGGCTAATATGATGGAGAGAAGCATCTTCAACTATTTGGTGACGAACAAACACGTAAATAAGAACAAATGGTGTTATGATTGGTTCATGCTGCAGCCTGCTTGCTTCAGTTCCAATCACACAATCCGAATGATAGCATGAGCTATATCATTATAGCATGTGAAATTTGTCAAATGGTCCTTTATTTCATGTTTATATATTACATTTCGCCATTTTATACAAGTCAATGTGTTTCATATGTACAAATCTATTGTATTTGTGTAAATGGTATGCTCTAGTAAATATTTTTGACCTACTTTGAGTTTGTTTTTTAGGTCTATTAAGTTACTGTGTGTGCTTCTGTCATAGACACACCTTAAATTTTAAACAACTAGCACATGTGTTGAATCTAGAATCTGGCTAATATTATGGTTGATTATGTCGTTTGGTGCTCTATAATTTTATCTCACGACGTATAACTTCTCTAGTTTAGTGTTATACCAGTCGGTTGATTTATATGTCATTCTTTGTTGTTAACAGGTTTGGTTGAGACTGACCCAGAAGGTGCACTGCGCGGTTTTGCTGAAGTAGTTCAGATGGAACCAGAGAAAGCAGAATGGTGAGTTATTCGAATTAGATTGCTAGTATTCATACGGTTATGCTGGATACAATAAGTAAATACATAGACAGAAAAGTAAACCATGTATGGAATTTTGATAAATCTGCTTGTTGTTTCTGTGTAATTATGACATTTTCTTCAAGTAGAGCTTGCTTGCAAAGTGTAATATGATTCAGCCGTTCTTTTCAACAGGGGATTCAAAGCACTTAAACAGACTGTAAAGCTTTATTACCGTTTAGGGAGGTACAAAGAGATGACAGATGCTTATAGGGAAATGCTTACTTACATTAAGTCTGCAGTGACACGAAACTATAGTGAAAAATGTATAAACAATATCATGGATTTTGTATCTGGGTCTGCTAGTCAAAACTTTGGTCTTCTACAAGAGTTCTATCAAACCACATTAAAAGCACTTGAAGAAGCAAAAAATGAGGTAATCTTTTTAGCTAAGTTGATCTTTCAAGCGTTTTATTAACCTAAATTATTCCACTTTTTGGTACTGTTAATGCAGAGATTATGGTTCAAGACAAATCTTAAGCTTTGCAAGATCTGGTTTGACATGGGTGAATACGGTAGAATGAATAAGGTATGCAGCTTGATATTAAAAAAAACACCGTGCATTACGTTAGTTATGTTAGTGCTTTATCTGTCATATAACGTTAACTACTTTACGTAACAGATCTTGAAGGAGCTTCACAAATCTTGTCAGCGGGCAGATGGTACTGACGATCAAAAGAAAGGAACTCAGTTATTGGAAGTGTATGCAATAGAGATTCAGATGTACACAGAGACGAAAAATAACAAGAAACTTAAAGTGAGATGTTTTTAATACATGTTTTAAAGCATTAGAATTATTGTGTGTAACTTTTTTTATAATGTATTATTTACAGCAACTTTACCAAAAAGCACTTACTATAAAGTCAGCGATTCCTCATCCTAGGATCATGGGTATCATACATGAATGCGGTGGCAAAATGCACATGGCAGAACGACAATGGGCGGAAGCAGCTACCGACTTTTTTGAAGCATTTAAAAACTATGATGAAGCTGGGAATCAAAGAAGAATTCAGTGTCTTAAGTATACTTTAAATATATTTTAGTTTCTGTAAACGCCATACACATTATTTGACGTAAATATTTTATATGTTATACAGATACTTGGTACTGGCCAACATGCTTATGCAATCCGAGGTCAATCCATTTGACGGGCAGGAGGCAAAGCCGTATGTTTCATTCCCTGAATTATTTAAATTAAGTATTTAGTATTACAGTTTCTGATTGTTAATTTTATGGTTCAGATACAAAAATGATCCAGAAATCTTGGCAATGACAAACTTGATTGCAGCATATCAACGTAATGAAATATTGGAATTCGAGAAGATACTCAAGGTACACTTGTTAGACACCCATACAATATACACGATTTATTATCTATATAGTTTTTCTTTTAATTATTTTTTTTAATACGAGTTTAACTTATAAAATTGATGTGTGACAGAGTAACAGAAGGACCATCATGGATGATCCCTTCATCAGAAATTATATTGAAGATCTTTTGAAAAACATCAGAACTCAAGTGTTACTCAAGCTCATCAAACCGTACACAAGAATCAGAATCCCCTTTATATCAAAGGTAGCAGTTTTCTTTATATGCATACATACATATATAAGTAGGCATACATACTTATATATCAACTACTGTTTCTCAGGAGCTTAATGTGCCAGAGACTGATGTGGAACAGCTGTTAGTGTCATTGATATTGGATAATCGGGT
Organism: Helianthus tuberosus; assembly: GCA_030545235.1. Classification (NCBI taxonomy): domain Eukaryota; kingdom Viridiplantae; phylum Streptophyta; class Magnoliopsida; order Asterales; family Asteraceae; genus Helianthus; species Helianthus tuberosus. The sequence goes on from CM060423.1 coordinate 10,934,587, forward strand.
TCAAGGTCATATCGATCAAGTTAACAGGCTGCTGGAGTGTGGGGACAGGTTAGATATGATATATATGATAAATAAACTATTTGTATATGTTATTATGTGATTATAGTAAGTTTGAATTTGGATTGTGTTGTGGCAGGTCAAAGGGAATGAAGAAATACACTGCTGTGGAGAAATGGAACACACAACTTAGGTCACTTTATCAAAGTGTTAGCAACAGAGTTGGTTGAGAGGTTTAAGAATATAACTTTTGATGAGAGATTGTTATTTTACTTTTGACATTTTTTGTTTGTCATGTCCAATTGGTAAAAGTTTGTATCTGAACAGAACATGAGGAGGATTAATGTGTTAAAAAAGGGGACATTGGTTGCATTTGGGCTTTTTTTTTTGTTCTTGATGTGTTGATTGTTTGGAAAATATCAAGAAGAGATTAAATCATAATATTGTTTTAACAGTCAATATCATTGGTTTCACTTTTAAAATAGTTCTTTATTGATAGCACTCTTGTAGTATTATAAACTTCACCAACACATGTTTTTGGATCCCATAGAAATTAGAGGTGCACAAAATAACCGGTTAATTAACCGTAACCGGTTATTAACCGAAACCGTAACCGGTTAATAACCGATTTAGGAATAACCGGTTCAATAGGTTATTTAACCGTAGGTTAGTAACCGGTTATAAGTGTTTAGTATAATAACCGGTTATTAACCGGTTTTTTTAAACCGGTTTTTTAACCGATAGACTGATTAGCCGAAAAAATAACCGAAAAATTCAAAAAAAAGGCAAAAAAAACCGGTTAATAACCGAAAATAACCGGTTAATTAACCGAACCGGTTAAAGTAATTAACCGGACCAGTTAAAAAAATAACCGGTTAAAGTAATAACCGGTTAAAGCATTAACCGGTTAAAGTCAAAAAGTCAAATTAACCGGTATAACTGGTTAACCGAACCGGTTATTAAAATTAACCGGTCATAGATGATGACATGGCTCTTAGTACATGCAAACTCATGGACATCGCATTGTGCGGCTAAGTCCATGGGTAGTTTTTGGGCGATGTTTGTGAGGAAGAGTGCTAACGAGCAGTGGCAAAGCTTGAGATTTCCGACCGAGGGGTTGAAAACGTATATACCCAAAAATTTCTATACGAAAGCTACATACTCTCCACTACTGAAGGAAAAATTCGGGGGGTCGGCCGCCCCTCCTGTCCCCACTATATTGCGCCCCTGCTAACGAGCGAGGCTTTTTTGGGGCCTTGAATATTTTTTTTAAGTTATAAATATGTGTGAAAGTTGAAGGCGATTTTGGGAAAAAAAAAATGGGTCTGACACATGGTTTTGGGGGATGGATAATGACGCATTAGAGGGAAATCCAAAAGAAGCTTAGTCAAAATAGTGGGTTCAATGCAGGGGCGCAGCTTAGTGGAGTTCCGAGGGGGCGCCCGACCCCTCGAACTTTTCGATGCGTAGTGTTATGAATAGTACTTTCGTATAGAAATTTTTTAGGTATATACGTTTCCACCCCCGGTTTCGAAAAAAATGGGGGGGGGGGGGGGGGCGAAGCTTCGCCACTGGTTCAATGGCGGTTCTGGAATAAATGGGTTCCGGCGAAGGCAGTGGCGGAGCCAGGAATATTTTCTTATGGTGTCATTTTTTATGGATACCCTGGTTTATAGTAACCCGGAGTCGAACTTTTTAGATCGGTTCGGATCTAGTCGGGTCAAATCACATAATAAAAACAAATATCACAGTAAAAGTACAATGTTATTGAATAAAAACAAATAATAAAATTACAAAGTTATTTGAAATATATAAAAAAACGCATTTAACAGTTGCTCAGTACGATTTTCATGTTTTGAAAACGATTCATAATGTTTTCAATGGCAACTTGCAAAAATACCTCTTTTTCATTATAACAAACAAGTGCACGCATTATTCAAATGATCATCAAACATCCTATTAGGTTAAACAATTAAAACAAAACCAATTAGACATGGACTTTTAATGATTTAAAGTATACTAATTAAATTCAAGTAACTGCGCTTAATGTTTGAAATATAAATTTGTTTATTATGTAATTCTTTTAGAAGAAAACAAAACAATGGTATCGTTTGTAAAAAGACAATGGTGTCGCTCGTAAAAAAACAATGGTGTCGCCTGAATTTTTCCTATTATGCGTTGTATTTGCTACACAAAATTCAATGGTGTCGGACGACACCGTTGTTCAAAGTGTGGCTCCGCCACTGGGCAAAGGTTGAGTATTTTGGTTGGCGAGCATGCACGGATAGGATACCTTCAAAATTAGCGTTGGCGAGACGAGGTGTACAGGTATTGGAAACACAATGTTCGAGATGCGGGATAGCGGAAAAAAAGTGTTGACCATATCATGTCGGCTTGTTTATGGGTCCGGGCGATATGGTGGCAAATATTCGGATGGTTGAAACTAGAGGAGCAAAAGACATGCATGGGAATATTGGAATGGGGGAATGGTCTAGTCGGTTCGAGGGCAGGGCCGGCCCAAGGGTAAGCCAAATGAGGCTTGGGCCTTGGGCCACTAAAACTATAGGGCCTCTATAATTTGATAAAACCACAGTCCATTTATAAAAAAAGTAGGGTGTGGGTTATCAACAGATTGATGGTTGGTAGTGTAGTGGTTTTGTGTATGTATGGAAGTTGGTGAGACCCGGGTTCTAATCCTTAGTTCAGCATTTTTTTTCTTGTTTTTAAATTTTAACACAATCTTTCAAATAAATACACTTGGGCCCTTCAAGTTTAACTTTCAATTACATACATTTTTTTTGGGAAAAAGGCCACAAGATTTTACTTCGCCTTAGGCCACCAAAGTGGTTGAGCCGGCCCTGTTCGAGGGAATGGAAGAAATGTATCACAGCGATCCTATTGTCAACTTTTTGGTATATATGGAAAGCAAGGAATAAAATGAAATTCTCCAAAAGTTTCATCCCGTCTTACAAAACGGTAGAAGACATAAAGTTAAATTCTTTCTTGTGGTTAAAAAGTATGTCCAAGTTTCATGAATTAGATTGAGGAAGATGGAGTGACTTTAATATTAGAGATGTAATAATGTAACTGCCTTGTTGTTGGGTTTTACAGCCTCTTGCTGGCCCGTGCTATATATATTTATATAGTCTTCTATTGTTTTTCAAGGGGCACGTGTTTTTTTAACAAAAATCCGTAATTTCGAGGGGCACGTGTTATTTTAAAAAAATCCGATATATATATGTAAAAAAATTATTAATATACCCATACCAACTCCAAGATAGGCCCACTTACAAAACAATTTTATGGTTTAGAAGTTAGCCCATTGATATTAGATTTAGTGAGCCCAATATCCATTTGATTTTTAAAAATATTAATACTAAAACATTACGGAAGGGCCCCAATACCCATTTGATTTTTAAAAATATTAATATTAAAACATTACGGAAGGGCAATTTTTTTTAACTCGAACAAGGTACATTAATTCTCAAAGTCGCCACTCTTTCAGACGTGAATGACCTTTTGCCAATGAATATACCCGAATGGCATGGCTTTCTTAGAAACCTTACAAAATAAAAAGAAGAGTAAACTGCCATTTTGGTCCCTGAGGTTTGGTCACTTTTGGCACTTTAGTCCAAAACTCAAACCTTTTGCATCTGGGTCCCTATGGTTTTAGTTTTATTGCCATTTTGGTCAAAAAATGAAATCAGGTCATACTTGTCTTATAAAATGCTGCAATTTTGTCATTTTCCTCATGGGCAAATCAGGTCATATTTGTTTTATAAAATATGGTATTTATTTATAAAAAAGAAATGATCATTTTGCCCCTGCGGAAAATGACAAAATAACATGATTTTATAAGACAAATATGACCTGATTTCATTTTTGGACCAAAATGACAATAAAACTGAAACCACATGGACCCAAATGCAAAAAAGTTTGAGTTTTAGACTAAAGTGGTAAAAGTAACCAAACCACAGAGACTAAAATGGCAGTTTACTCTAAAAAGAAAAATGAAGCAACCAAGCAACCCCTAAATAAAACAAACAAAGAAAGAAGGTAAAAAACCACCAACTATCCATTTAACCCTATTTGTTTCATTCATTTGCAGGTCAAAAGCAACTCTTTAACAAGACCCACCCAACCCACTCCACCACCGCACCAAGATTCATCATTGACTCCATAAATCAACGCACCACCCTCTTTCCCCAAATCACTGATCGATTTAACACCACCATGGCTTGGGGTAGCTTAGGTGCTCTGGTCCTCATATTATCAGCAGCCTTTACATCAATAGTCACTGCAAATTCCGAAGGCGACGCTCTTTACGCGCTTCGCCGGAGCTTGAACGATCCTGATAACGTTCTTCAGAGCTGGGATCCCAATCTTGTTAACCCCTGCACCTGGTTTCACATTACTTGTGATCAAGATAATCGTGTTACTCGCCTGTAAGCCCTTTTGCTCTAACCCCCCCCCCCCCCCATTTTCTCTCTTTTTTGACCTAATTTCGAACTGGATTTTAGTGTTTTGTTGTTGATAGGAGGTTTGTGTTTTGGGTTATGTGGGATTTATGTTGTAAAGGTGAATTTTGATATAAAGATGTGATTTTGGTTAATGGGATGTTGATTGCTTTTGGTGTTAGGGATTTTTTATTAGACTGACAAGATTGCATATTTATTGTTTGTAAGATGATATTGATGGTTTTGAGAGGTGAAATGGTGTGTTTGGAATAATGGGTAATCGTATTGAGTTTGTTCCTTAAAAAAAAAAAAAAAAAAAAAGTTAGCTTATTTGTGATTGATATTGGAGGATGATAAAATTATCCCATTTGCTTTTGATACTTTTGGTTCCCTAGCCCCAGAGGCCGTTGAATTTCTGAACAGGGTCCAACGGGTCGTGAATAGTAATTTCTCGACCCTTAAAGAGTCGCTTCGTCTTTGGTAGGATCGGTTTTGCAATTCAAAAGGGGGTTGTGGTGCAGCTTGTTGCCCGTTTACCTGCCATTTGTTTGTAATTTGTTGGATTGACACTTTTATGTGTAATGAAAATTCTTATTCAAAGATTCATATGGTTAGGACTTAGGAAGTAGAGATTTTGAGATAGTTTGTTTAAATTTGGACAATTGGACATATATCGAAGTTGTTCGGTTTCTAATCTATTAGCTGCAAAGATCAATCTTCGGAGCGTTGGTTTTAACAGTTTTTCGGTATCACTCGGTCAGATATTGAAGGTCATTGATAAATGAATTGTAGCTTTACTCTCTTAGCTTTATGATTCGATAAACATCACATTGCTTGAACATTTTTTTAGAGTTTTGCTCAAATTACCAAGACACGTGTGGAAACATAATTTTAGAAGAACCTACATTACTCATTTCATTCTCCCTAGTCCCTCCACATTGCCTTTAAGTCATTGATCCTTGTATAATTTAGATATGTATCCAAAAAAATTATTTGACATTGGTAGATTGAATGGAAAAATAAAACTAAAAAGGTGAAAGTATGTTGCGTTTTGGTACAACCGTCATTATTATGCCAAGATTATGAAACTTAATTCAGGATGTTGTTATTATTGTTTTACAGGGATCTTGGAAACTCTAAATTGTCTGGTCATCTTGTACCTGAACTAGGAAAACTCGAACGCCTACAATATCTGTAAGTTATTTTTAAGCATACAGTAAATGGTTCAGTCTAAAGGCCATGTGCATGCAAGTATTAGTTCTTTTTATCTTAATCAACTACCATTAACAGCCATAATCTATGATGTATTATACTTAATGCAGGGAGCTTTACAAAAATTCCATTCAAGGTCCAATTCCTGCAGAGATCGGTAACTTGAAGAGCCTCATAAGTTTGGATCTCTACAACAACAATATTACTGGAAATATTCCACCTACACTCGGGAATTTGAAGTCTCTAGTGTTCTTGTGAGTTTGATTATTCACAACTATATCGATAACTCTAGTGTCATAATAATTAAATTATTAACTTCTCGTTAACAATTGACAGGCGGCTTAATGACAATAATTTAACTGGAAGAATTCCAAGGGAACTCATTGGTGTTTCAAGCTTGAAAGTTGTGTATGTGCTCATTTTTCTCTATCTAGATTTTACAACATGTATTTAAGCAATGTTAAAAAATGTTTTTCATGTTTTGTGCAGAGATGTTTCGAACAATAACCTCTGTGGCACGATTCCGACCACTGGCCCGTTTGAACACATCCCTTTGAGCAAGTAAGGCTTTCCCAGTTTGACGATGATTTCGATATTTTTATATTTAATGATTTTGGTTTTGTTTTTAGCTTACGGTGGTTGTGTTTTGCAGCTTTGAGAACAATCCTCGTTTGGAAGGGCCTGAGTTGCTGGGGCTAGTAAGTTACGATACAAACTGCTCGTAAAAGTGTTGTTTCTAGTTGCCTTGTATGTCAAGTTTGCCGCTTTTATAAACCCGCTTTAAGTTGTGAAAACGTATAACATCTGGATAGCTTATGATATCGTCTGTAATATCGTTATGTTGCGTTAAGTGTATGTTGTCTTGAAAAAATGTAATGTTTGGTGGTAAACAATGGAATTATCAGCGGTGCTCACAGTCTAATTCGGTTGGTCTCGACAATAGAACTAGGCCTAGCTAGTTGCTGCAGTTTTGTGGAACAAAAAAACAAACTGGTTGCATTGGTTTGATTGACTAAGGCCAAAACCGGGTTGGTTTGTCAGTTCAGGCGTATCTAAACTTATGTAATGGTTATAAATTCTAACAATGAAAAATGTTGAATAACTAGTAAATTGTCTCGGCGTTTCGAAAAAAAATTGCGTCAAAACGTGGAGCAACTGAAAACGTACATAAAAACTAAGCACGAAAACGTATTATGTTTGACCCGACTCATCTCCGTACAAAAAATAAAGAGTTAATTACTGTTTTCGTCCCTGAGGTTTGTCAAAAATAACGGTTTCAGTCCATTAGTTTAAAAATTGCGATTTCAGTCCATTAGTTTCATTTTCGTAACCATTTCAGTCCACCAACTTAACTCCATCCATTTATTTTTGTTAACTTTGGGTGAAATTACCAAATTACCCCTATGGTTAAATTTAAAAAAAGGCTAGTCACAGGTTTTGAACCCGTGACCTTTGCTTTGAAAGGTAACTGTTAAACCAATATGCCATGTATTAAGATTGTGAATGAATTCAATTTGTTTTTCTTATAACATAGCTTACTCATCATCTTCTTCCCTAAACCTATTCATCATCTTCCACAAACCTTTCATTCACCACTATTAACAACCCACCACACAACAACCGACACACCACAACCACCTCCGCCACACAACAACTTCTGCCACACACAGCCACCACACCACAACCACCTCCGCCACACACCACCACCATCCTCGTCACACACCACCACACCACAACCACCTCCGCATAACACCACCACCATCCCTATCACACACCACCACACCTCCGCCTCCGCCACAATCGCTCCAATAATCCGCAACGGCTGTGTTTGCTCCAATAATCCACACCTCCAAAGTTTAAACTTTTTACCCACTCTGACGTGGCACACTCTGATTGGTCCATTTTAAAGTTTGCCACTTTCACCTGTTTAACCACTCCCTTCACCCTAAGAGGTTATAAGTGTGAATGATGAAAGTTGAGGGGTAAAATAAAAGTAAACATAAAGACAAAAACAATCATGAAACATCACTGTTTACCCAAGTTTCTAATTGTAGTATAGATAATAATGTATACGACGGTTCAGTTACAATTTTAATAGATCGTAAACTTAGCTTTTTCTTCAAATTGCGAACTAAATCGTATAAATCTCAAACCAGCCAATATTACTTTAGTTTGGACGGTTTCCCCTTGAAGTTACAAATATGTACACGCTTACTTCTTAGACTATGTGTAGTGATTTAGTTAGTGAGCGAAAAAGTTCATGTCAAATCATCGCTACGTAGACCGTTGAGCTTTCAATAACCAACCACTAAAAAGTGTTGGAAAATTGGGTGTGATTGAATGGATGTCCCAAATGGTAAAACACTTGTCCCACATCGGTGTGGGGGACAAAGTGGAAGGTTATTTATAAGGTAATATATTTGCCTAGATAATATAACTTTAAGACATGTTTTACCATAAGTCCTACGCGCAGGGGGGGGGGTGCAAAAATTGGAACCGGGATTTAGTTGAACTCGTGTGCGCCCGCACGTCCTGCGGACACGAATGCAGTTCCGAAGACCCAGGGCCCGCGTGTGGCAGTTTTTGCAACCATTCTGTAACGGGACCCAATGCCGATAACCAGTTTGATACACCAATTACCAGCTTCTCTTTGTCTCAGTATCGTTTTACTGTTTTACATCTTCTTTTCTACTTCTGATTCATTTGCTGTTCTGGTCAGTGGTTTCAGATCAGTGGTTATTTTACTAACAAACTTAAACAGATCCTTTTTACTAATTGTTTCTGCATTTGTTCTTTTCAGAATGACGTCCCAGCCCATGTCTACCTCCGTTTCTGCAGTCATGACTGCTGTGATGACTTCTGCTGTTGCTGTCACAACCGGTCTGGTTGCGCCACTGCCCAACGCAGTCTCACATGCTGAGAAACCTGAGAAATTCAACGGTCTGAATTTCAAACAGTGGCAGCAAAAGATGTTCTTTTATCTGACCACTCTGAACCTAGCACGGTTCTTGACTGAAACCGTTCCCCATGTGGATGAAGGGGATATGAATGCTCAATCAGTGAGCGCGGTTCATGCTTGGAATCATTCGGATTTCTTGTGCCGCAACTATATCTTGAATGGTATGGTTGATACGCTTTACAACGTGTATTGTAAAGCCAAGACTGCCAAAGAGTTGTGGGAGTCTCTGGACCGCAAATATAAAACAGAAGATGCGGGCACTAAGAAATTCGTGGTGGCTAAATTCTTGGACTTCAAAATGATAGACTCTAAAACTGTCATTAGCCAAGTTCAAGAACTTCAAGTTATTCTTCATGATATTCATGCGGAAGGAATGGTGCTCAGCGAGACATTCCAAGTTGCGGCTATGATTGAAAAGCTACCACCAAGCTGGGTTGATTTCAAGAACTATCTCAAGCATAAGCGGAAGGAAATGACCATTGAAGATCTTGTGGTTCGCCTTCGCATTGAAGAAGATAATAAAGTTGCTTTGAAAAGGATTGATAATCCTGAAACGGCAAAGGCTAATATTGTTGAGCATGGCCAATCTTCGAAGGGAAACAAGAATGGTGGAAAAGGTGGAAAGAAAGCTCATGGGAAGCGCTCCAACCTTGGTCCTAAGGGAGGAGTTGGGAAAAAGAAGTTCCAAGGAACTTGCTATAATTGTCAGAAACAAGGCCATAAGGCCAACGAATGCAAGCTTCCAAAGAAGGAAAATGCTCGACAAGTTAACATGGTTCATGAGGTTGATAACCTCATTGCTATGGTCACGGACCTCTCGATTTTGGTCACGGAAGTTAACTTGGTTGGGCAAAACCACAACGATTGGTGGATTGATACGGGGGCTACCCGTCATGTGTGTTTTGACAAGAACTTGTTTAGCACCTTCAAGGAGGTGACTAATGGTGAAAAGGTTTTCATGGGAAATTCCGCCACAGCCGAAATCAAAGGCGAGGGGAATGTGGTTTTGAAAATGACTTCTGGAAAGGAACTCACTTTGTCAAATGTGTTGTATGTTCCAGAAATTCGTAAGAACCTTGTGTCGGGGTGGCAATTGAACAAGTTTGGGTTCAAAATGGTGATTGAGTCGGATAAGGTCGTGTTGACCAAAAATGGTATGTATGTTGGTAAGGGCTATGCCCTAAATGGAATGTTCAAACTCAATGTAATTGTCGTGAATGCAATGAAAGAAAACGCTACTAGTTCTACTTACTTGATTGAGTCCTCTTATCTTTGGCATGGTAGACTTGGTCATGTTAATTATAATTCCATTCGTCGTTTAATTAAACTTGATTGCATACCAACATTCGATATCGACTCAATTAATAAATGTGAAACTTGCGTAGAAGCAAAACAAACGAAATCGTCATTCAAAAAGGTTGAACGACTCACCGAACCCCTCGAGATGATCCACACTGATGTGTGTGATCTAAAAGCAATTCCTACTCGTGGTGGGAACAAGTACTTCATCACGTTCATTGATGATAGTACTAGGTATTGCTATGTGTACTTACTTAAGAGTAAGGACGAGGCTATTGACAAGTTTATCTTGTTCAAAGCCGAAGTTGAGAATCAACTAAATCGGAAAATCAAAATCGTAAGGAGCGACCGAGGAGGTGAATATGTTTCACCTTTTATTGACGTATGTGCAAAAAGTGGAATCATCCACGAACTCACAGCTCCTTACTCCCCTCAATCAAATGGTATAGCGGAACGGAAAAATCGTACCTTGAAAGAAATGATGAATGCCATGATGATAAGTTCTGGTGTGAACCAAAACATGTGGGGGGAAGCAATCTTATCGGCAAATTATGTGTTGAACATGATACCCAATAAGAAAAAGAATGTAACACCTTACGAATTATGGACGGGAAAGAAAGCACCATCTAAATCCTTAAAAGTGTGGGGGTGTCTAGCTAAGGTGGTGGTCACACCACCTAAGCGCCTACTAATAGGTCCCAAAACGGTGGATTGTGTACTTATAGGATACACCCGTCCTTATGGTCCTTATCGTTTTATTGTGCATGATTCCAAGAACCCTGGAATATGCAAAGGCACCTTAATCGAATCTAAGGATGCAACATGGTTTGAACATGTGTTCCCATGCTTAGATAGAAATGAACCGAGTTCTTCTAGACCGGTTGAGGAAATTGTTCCCGAGGGTGAAGTTGAAAACGATGAACCTCGAGAACAATCTAAGACTGAGGATGTTGAAATCAGGAAGAGTAAACGACAAAGGACTGGAAAATCTTTTGGTCCTGAGTTTCTTACCTATATGGTAGAAGATGAACCTCAAACGTACCAACAAGCGGTGCATTCCTCAGAAGGACCTCAGTGGAGGGAGGCAATCAAAAGTGAGATAGACTCTATCTTACAAAACCATACTTGGGAACTAGTGGATCTTCCTCAAGGATGTAAACCACTAGGATATCGTTGGATCTTCAAGAAGAAGATGAAACCAGATGGAACCATCGATAAGTACAAAGCAAGGTTGGTGATCAAAGGATATAAACAACGGGAAGGTTTAGATTACTTTGATACATATTCGCCAGTTACGCGAATAACATCCATCAGGTTGGTGCTTGCCATTGCCGCCATTAGAAGTTTGGAAGTTCACCAAATGGATGTGAAAACAGCTTTCTTGAATGGAATTCTAGAGGAAGAAATCTACATGGAGCAACCCGAAGGCTTCAAAGCTATTGGGCAAGAAAAGAAAGTGTGTAAACTTGTGAAATCCTTGTATGGATTGAAACAAGCTCCAAAACAATGGCATCAAAAGTTTGACCATGTCATGCTTGATGATGGGTTCAAAATCAATGAATGTGACAAGTGTGTGTATGTGAAGGACACATCTGATGGATATGTCATTTTGTGTCTATATGTAGATGATATGCTCATTGCTGGAAGCAATGACAAAATCATAAAATCTACAAAGAACATGCTAAAAGCAAGATTTGACATGAAAGACATGGGTCTTGCGGATGTGATTTTGGGGGTTAAAATCACACGAACCCAAAGTGGACTTGTTTTAAGTCAATCTCACTATGTGGACAAAATTCTTGAGAAGTTCAATGCAAATGACTCTAACGAAGCTAGAACTCCACTTGACACAAGTCAACATCTAGCCAAGAATAGAGGTGAACCCGTAAACCAATTGGAATACTCAAGAATTATTGGTAGCTTGATGTATCTTATGAGTTGTACTAGGCCAGACATAGCATTTGCTGTGAGCAAGCTAAGTAGATACACTAGCAACCCAAGTTCAATGCATTGGAATTGTATCACTCGGTTGCTTCGCTACTTAAGATACACTCGGGAATACGGGTTGCATTATAACAGATATCCAGCAGTTATAGAAGGACACTGCGATGCAAATTGGATATCTGACACGAATGATTCCAGAGCAACAAGTGGGTATGTATTCACACTTGGAGGTGCAGCGATATCGTGGAAATCATCAAAACAAACGGTTATTGCTAGATCCACGATGGAATCTGAGTTCATCGCTTTAGATAAAGCAGGTGAAGAGGCAGAATGGCTACGTCAATTTGTTGAGGATATACCAAGATGGCCTAAGCCGGCAACGGCCATTTGTATACATTGTGATAGCCAATCGGCACTTGGCAGAGCTCGTAGCACAATGTATAATGGTAGGAACAGACATATCAGACGTAGACATAATACGATACGACAACTAATCTCTACAGGAATTATCACTGTTGACTACGTGAGGTCAAAGGATAATATTGCGGATCCGCTGACAAAAGGCCTAAGTAGAGAGTTAGTACAGAAGTCGTCCGTGGGAATGGGACTGAAGCCCTTGAAAAATGAAGTTCATATGATGGAAACCTAACTCAATAGACTGGAGATCCCAAGAATTGAGTTCAATAGGAAAACCTAATTGTATGAATAAGCAAGGTCACTGTGGGGGGATAACCCTACGCATTTAATAAGGGAGTTTATTATAAAGATTAATAAACTTCCTAGTCCATTCCTAAAAGTGACAAGTGTGAGGCTAAGCCTATGGCTTTTAATGATTCGACTAAGGTAACCATGCATAGTGAATCACCTATGTGAGAGAGAAGTGGGGTCGCTTCGAAGGGTATTGTTGGGGCACAATACCTAATGGCTCTCGCAGAACCAGACATCATGTTCATGACCATAACGAACATAACTATGAGGACTTGACTTTGTCAGGGAGAGTCTTGTGTGAAGTGCATTGTCGTCTACACAAACGGCAGACGAGTTCAAAGACATCGAGTTCTACTCAGAGCTAGTGGGCTAAGTGCATTTCATGAGCGAAGGTTCAAAGGGTAACACCTACCTATCGTATGCAAAACTCAACTGCTGAAATGTAATAAGGAATTATGTTGTTTCTGAGATCGACCTCCATTCATGTGGGGGATTGTTGGAAAATTGGGTGTGATTGAATGGATGTCCCAAATGGTAAAACACTTGTCCCACATCGGTGTGGGGGACAAAGTGGAAGGTTATTTATAAGGTAATATATTTGCCTAGATAATATAACTTTAAGACATGTTTTACCATAAGTCCTACGCGCGAGCGCGCAGGGGGGGTGCAAAAATTGGAACCGGGATTTAGTTGAACTCGTGTGCGCCCGCACGTCCTGCGGACACGAATGCAGTTCCGAAAACCCAGGGCCCGCGTGTGGCAGTTTTTGCAACCATTAACCATTCTGTAACGGGTTGATTTTTTTTAACTGAAATAATATTCAGTATTGATGAGAATTAACATTGGTTTCAGTTATGATTGTCATCAGTTTCGAAACCAGCATCAGTTATGGTTCTCTACAATGATGAGGCCAGTTATGATTCTCTACAATGATGAGGCCAGCATCAGTTATGATCTGTGCCTATAAAACCCAATGCAGATAACCAGTTTGATACACCAATTACCAGCTTCTCTTCTCTCTTTGTCTCAGTTTTCTGCAACACAGTTCTTTGTTCTTTTCAGGCAAGTGCTCAAGTCCGGCAGTGCGCGGTGCTGCTTCAAACCGGCGTACCCTGGGAACAGACGACGAATCTGTTTAAGGGAATTGTGTTAAACACAAGCCCGGTTTAAATCGTTTTACTGTTTTACATCTTCTTTTCTACTTCTGATTCATTTGCTGTTCTGGTCAGTGGTTTCAAACAGTGGTTGACCAGTGCTTACGGATCAGTGGTTGACAGGTGTTTACTGATCAGTTGTTTCAGATCAGTTGTTTACTGATCAGTGGTTGATCAGTTGTTTCAGATCAGTTGTTTACTGATCAGTTGTTTCAGATCAGTTGTTTACTGATCAGTGGTTGATCAGTTGTTTCAGATCAGTGGTTATTTTACTAACAAAAAGTTCCCCTTGAACTACATCAGTTGATCCAAAGAGAAAAAAAAAGAAAACTGAAACAAAAAACATCTTTATAAATAATTAACTGAAGCCAGTAAGAACCATATAGTTTATGAATTATGACAGTAAGTGTTCATCTTAAAATCAGCACCTTTCATATAGTATCAAGATGGTTAAAGGTGAGGTAGACTAAGTTAATGCACCTACCCACATATTAACAAGACAACAAAAACACAACAATTTTCCAAAATTAAACCTCTTGATCAACCACACACCCACTTGCGAATTAGCCCGGTTTCCAACAAGAAATCGCGTAAATGATTCGTCCTTTCCATCCCTGCAAAAGCCAATGGTTGTCTTCATCTATCAAGAAATCTTTATGATACAAACTCACTTTCTCTCCAGCCCGTTTGAATATAAACCGCGAGAACGGAACAGGAACTAACCCTGCCCGCAAATTACGAGCATGCCATTGCTTATACGTCTCTGGCCTTTCGATCCTTTCCCATCCCTCACACGCTATCACATTCAACGCTTCTCTTCCAAACACCTCTGTTTCAAGCAGCATCCTTTCGGGTCGGTCACGCCCCACATTGGTTGCAAGCATATCGAATAATGCGGAGAAATGGAAAAGGGCCTCGCGGAAACGGGTCAGGAAAAACGGGGCGTTGTAAGATCCGTTTAGAACTCCGTGGATAAAGATATCGGGATTGATATTCTTAATCAGGTTGAGAACAATGTTTCTAGCACTATCCACCACCACTGTCTCATCAAGCAAGTTTTTCGATCGGTACAGACAATTAACGACTAAATACTCGCCTTCGACAAGCTTTAACTCCTCGACCGTAACGTTTTCCCATCTTTTAGCGATTGAATTATATTCAAACGGGACTTTAAACAGCTCAGCATACGCCTCTAACCGCCGACCCGTTTCATCAATTCTTTGAGCCGGTCTAAACCCAGGTTGCGGAAACTCGATTCCCGTAATCCGAACCCGTGGTGGCCCACCTTCTCTTGAGGAAATACGTTGAATGAGAGTTGGCCACTGAAACCCGTACAAAATACCAAAATCGATGATGTGTACCGTCGCTGCATTCTCAGCTTTATCCATAATCGTCCTATTGGAAGCAAAATTCGAAATCTTTCTAAACGGGGACGATGCCATGTACAAATGGTACGCTTTGATATAGTCAGCGGCACATGTTTTCTTGCTGACCAATGCTTTATGGATTTGACTACCGGTGCCAGCTAAGCGGGCCTCGAGCCCATCGGCAAAACAGTGAGCTAACCTCTGAGTTCCATCACCGAAAGGAGATGAATGTTGCCGTATTTGTTTTAACAGTTCATTTGCTTTCCTTCTATCATCAGCTGCAACCGATTGTGCACAAGTAATCAAAAGGGTTCGTAAATCTATAACCTCTTTTTTACGGTTTTGTTTCTTACCGCGAGCTTTGCTTTTACCTTTACCTTTCCCTTTATTCGAACTTGTATCTTCTAAGTCGACCAACGAATCTTTAACTTTTTCTTCACGTAACGTGTCACGAAACGAGTCTAACGCAACCTTACCTTCTCCCAAACTAGAGAGAAAAATTAAGTCAATTTCTTCTGACCGTAAAGTCGAATCCGGAAAAACCGCCGCCTGCTTAATGTTTCTTTCCTGTTTTTCTAATTCCGTTATATCCTCAGCGTGACTTTTTCTTACCTTCGACCCTGTTAACAAGAGTTCGTTGTCTTCTCCTTTCCGATCTTGACCTACATTCGATAAATTCAACAATTGGTTCACACTCGGAAGAAACTTGTTTGCTTCTTCGAAACCCCTTTTAAACTGCCACATCATCTCGTTACCGTTACAAAGATCATACGTATCAGCAGTGCTAGCAGGCGAATCCAGCCCCCCGTTAGTGGAAGACCCAAACGACGCATAAGACACATTCTGCGCTCCAACATTCTGCACGCCACAGCCATTAAAGTTCTCAACATAAAGGCTGTTACCAGAGTGGTCAACGGAAGTCAAACCGCTATCAACCGAAGGTGGCGGTGGCGGCCATGGGGGCGGGGTCGGGGGATACTTTTTCCCAAGAGCTTCGTAGAACGGTCTCTCCGCAGCTTGAAGATCTAAAGATTCTTGCAGCATACAAGATTTATCCTCCATATCTTCTTCCATAAGCACCTGACTAATAAATCCCAAAATCGCATCCGAAAAATCACAATCTTCGCGAAGCTCATCTTCAAGATTCGCCCTCGCATCCACCACAGGCGGATTATCCAACGGTGGAAACTGTAAACCTCTAAAGTTTTGACTATACACACCATTTTGATACATACTACTTTCATTAACATTGACTAAATCATAAGTCAAACAAGAGTTCCCAAACATTTGACTCTCAAACATTTGACCATTGTTTACAATCTTATTATCTGCAAAATCAGGCAGATTTACTTTCCCAAACTGAACCCCATTTTCATCCCCATCATCAAACCCATAAATCCTACCAAATCTTGGATCCATTTGTGACAACTTTGACTCTTCAAGTTTCAAACTTTCAACTTTCTAATGACCTAATTTCAAAGCCCTAAAGTAGTAAAGTTTCACAATCTCAATAAATCCTCTTACAGACAACAACAATACTCTATAAACCAAAACAAAAACAATAACAAAAGATTAGGGTTTTAGCAAAGAAAACCCAATTCGGTTAAACATTCAAAGAGCAAAACAAAATCTTGAACAAATTAGATGATGTACCTTAATATTTATTGAAAAGTTTGAAGCTTTTCAGTGAAAGATGATGTGGGTAAAAGTGATTGAATCTGAAAATGGTGCATTAATGAGGTACGATGAAGGAGAAGAATATAAAGCAGAGGTTTGACGTGGGTGTACAGGTGAAGCACACATACATACATAGCGCAGGCAGGGGAAAACTACACCATTATATTTCTATCTCCAATTGCTTTCACTTTTTTCATAAAAGAAGGAACAAGTTGTACATAGTTTATGACCATGTCATATGTTTGTACTAAAAAATATATAATAAATTACAACCTGTGTCTTTACGTTTGCTTCAAATTACAATCAGTGTCCTTTAACTAAAGAAATTATAGGTTTTGTCCTTTATATACTTGTTTTTAACACGTTATGTCCTTCAGACCTAACCTAGTTAATCTTTTTTGGTTAAGTCTTACCATGTGCTTCTCACTTGAGAGCAACATAGTCTTTTCATCTCAATTTTATATTAAAAAACTGGTAACATAAAGACCATGTTGCCCTCACGTGAAATGCACATGGTAAGACTTAACCATAAAACTTAACTAGGTTAGGGCTAAAGGATACAACATGTTAAAAACCGGTAACATAAAGGACAGAGCCTGTAATTTCTTTAGTTAAAGGACACCGGTTGTAATTTGATACAAACTTAAAGGACACCACTAGTAATTTACTCTATTATTTATCTTATTTGTGATTTGTTTATGTCTTTTTAATGGCGAATTTCTTGCTCCAAAGTGAGATTTAAATCTAAGAACTCACACGTAAGTGTTTTAAAAAGCTTTGTCTTACCACTTAACCACCAACCCCAGTGGTGGTTGTTGTGTGCTAAGTCATGTTTTTCGACTTAGTGTTATATTTGCGCCGGTGGGAAAACCTAAGTCCGATGGGAAGTACTGAGCTCTGAACAAATTTTTAGGGACTCGTGATTTATTTTCTGAGGGTGCGATCAGAGGGTTTTACCATATTTTTAAGGGGTGTTATTGTGAGTTTTGTCTAAATAGTACACTAATATTTTTTTTACAGGGGCGTACGCCCCCGACCATGGCAATAGGTCCACCACTGACTGGGTATGAGATTAGTTATATAAATCTTTACAGGTTTGGGCATGGGTGATATTAGGAAATGCATGTATACTTAAAAACAATCACATACATGTTTACTCTCATCTTATATTTTTTTTTAAACATGATAATGTTAAAAACATGATAAGCGGTAGTTTCGAGTTGTTAGAAACTTAAAATTAAGAAGATATGAACAAATCGGAATTGTACAAATTTCATGTCGGTTTTTGGTTGAACTTAAGACAAGGTTTCCAGATGACGAGAATCAAGACATGTAAGTTTTAACCGCATAAGTTCATGAACATAGATCCGGTGGGGAAACCAGTAAATCTAGTCGGATAATGAGAAAATCATGTACCTGAATGGCAGATAATGAGTAATCTTATACCAAATAAGATAATGTATGTATGATACTATGATTTTATAATCCATATGGGACTGGGACATCTAGGCCTAGAGGGTTATATGATGTATCCAAGTAGATAACATGCAATGAAATACAACCTTTTTTTTCTTATCAAATCAAATCATGTCATGTGCCAAGTAAACAAAGTATTATTGATAGTTTTGGCTTTATATCATGTGTTTACATCTTTTATTTTATTGTTAGTTTTGATGAAAGCTGGATAAATGGTTTAGAGTACCACTCAGATTGGTGGTCCAATCAAAAGACCCGACCCGACCCCGAGTCTTATAGTTGTTGAATGCACTTTTATTCTTTCTCTTTCCTCCCTTATTCTAAAAAAAGGAAAAAAAGAGAAAAGAGAGGGCTGGTATTTAATTGTATCTCTAATCTTCTTTATTCCCTCCTGTGTCAGTAGCTAGAAAAAGGGGAACGTCAATGCATCCGGGAAAAAACGATTAACCTCTATCAATAAAGTATTGGATCTCTTAGCCGCAAAGGAGTAGCTTTGTGAGGGCAGGAGGGGGCCGCCGACCCCCCGAACTTTTCGCTCAGTAGTGGAGAGTATATAGTTTTCGTATAGAAATTTTTTTGGTATATACGTTTTTGACCTCCCGGTTTTATAGAAATTTTTTTATATACGTTTTCGACCCCACAGTCGGAAATCTCAATCTTTGCCACTGCTTAGCCGGATATCATCAGATTCGGATCAAACAAGGTGATGACCTTAAAACTACATATTTCCCACTCATAATGGCCAATATGAGTTTTTGGTGATGCCCTTCGGCCTCACCAATGCTCCCTCCACCTTGCAACGCCTTTTGAACGATGTTTTCCGTCCATTTATACGAAAGTTTGTACTAGTATTCTTTGACGATATCTTTGTTTATAGCGGGTCGAGGCAGCTCACTTGGATCATCTCAGGGTTGTCACTCCAGTCAGACTACAATTGGTTATTTGGGGCATCTAATCTCAGCTAATGGTACTAGTGTTAATGGTATACTTTCATGCCTACTAACGAGGCGACCTCCCACTCACAAGGCAACAAAGTTAAAGTTATTTTTTAATAAGCACATGGCTTCACGCTTTATTAAAAAAAAAATTAAGCATTGCCTGTTTTGTAAATGTGAAAGACCAACAAACTCACATAAAAAGGACAATAATCAAACGAAATAGTCGGACCAAGATATAGAGATACGGTTTACATCAAATATAAAAACTCCTAAAAATAAGAAGTGGTACAAAGGGTGTCAAACGGACTTTAATTGACCTCATTCAAGTGGCATTGGAACTGTCTCATCAAACTCTACGATGTGAGATTTTAGGTTTTTACTTTTGGATTTATAGGTTGTAGATTCTAGAATATTTTTTTATTATCATTGTGTCTTTTTTTTTTATCATTGTGTATTTTTTATATTTACGTCATTGTATCCTTTTTGCGACTTATTGTGTCTTTTTTCCTCAACGTTGTGTTATATTTTTCAGCATTGTGTTATATTTTGCTCGATGTTGTGTCATCTTGTGCGATCCATTGTGTCTTTATACACTTGTTATTTTTGACAGCCTTTATAGAATAACTTAACCAAATACATGCCCATGATAACATATACTTATGAAAACCAATACTTAGTAACTTAGAGATATATTAGTTTGACTAGCTTGTGATAATGATACTTCAAATATACATAATTGTATTATTTATGTTTATTTAATTCTAAGGTGGATAACTAAACACGATTGAAGAATACAAAGGTTTTTCGTTGAATGGTTATGGAACTTTTATGTTGGGAATCTAAGTGTAAATGATTCGTTTGGTCGGATGTAATTTTATTAAAAGGTATATTATAATTTAAACAGACACGTATATCACTATCAAATTATATAACACTCTAATTTATAACATTTGTATGCATTGGGTGTTGTACCCTATGCTTTAGTTATTTACCTTTATAATTAGCAAGCTGTTTGATGTTGTAAGTTGTGCTTTATGTGTGTTTCTTGCATGTTGTGGTTATAAATCAAAGCTTGGTAGGTTATACCAAATCTTCTTTGAGAAGCTTTCTTCTCCATGTAAATAGAAAAGAGAGAGAGAGAGTGAGACATCATAAAAGGAACGGCACATTTATAATTTACAAAGAGAAAAGAGATAGAGAGTAATCGGTGGAAGGATCGTCGTTCCCGTGGTCTACCCGCAACCGCACAGCGGAGCATCTGATTTTCCAAAGGGGTTTTAGTCACCTCTCCACCGCTGCTCTCTCTTTCTCTCTCTTATTCCGGTCAGCGACGTTAATGCTACTTTATTGTTTGGTTCCTTAGTCTTTAGCGGATTGTTGTTTCGTCAGTTATTTACCTTCGATGAGCTGCGACTGATTATATAGTCGGCAGATTGACGTGGGTTTTGTTGTTAGCTTCTCGTCGGCGTTTGTGGATCTAAGTTTCATTGGTTTTTTACATCCGATGTCTTGCGGTTGATGATTTAGATGTTTGTTTTTTGGTATGTTCCATGAGGTTTAAAGCTTTTAGGGGTTTTCAGATGATGTGTATTGGAGTAATTCTATGCAATGAGGTGTTGTACGTTGAGCTTTCTTTGTGTTTCCTACATCTTGTAGTTGTGTGGTACACCTTAAAAAGTTATAAAGCTTCTTTCGTTTTCATATTCTTAACAAGCTTTATATTTTTTTTTTGAAACTTTGGCACTTTCGATTTTTCTTGCTCAGTGACGATGAGACAAATCTTATCCGAGAGTATTCTGTAGCATTAACTTGATCCAAATGCACTTGAAATTGTGTGTTACACTCGATGACGATGAATGCTGGCTCATCCGAGAGATGTGATGGTTCATTGTTGGGTTGGTTATATTCTGTTGTATTTGGGGCCTTACTTTGGTCTTCGTGGGTATGTTTGATCCCGGTAACAGTTAATGCTTTTTTTAACAATCACACGAAATGGTTGTATTTGGGACTTTCGAGTTTAGTCTACGTAGATACGTTTGTTCCTCACTGACACTTGATGTTTTTTTATAGTTTGCCTGTCACTATGGGTTCAGTTGGTTGTGATGAGTTCCAAAGTTACCACGACAATTGATGAGGATGGCGTGGCAAGGCTGATGGATGGTTGGTAACTGACCAACAACCCGCCTTGCAGCCATGAGCCTTTGAAACCATGATTTTCATGAACTCTGAGCCACATAAAGTTTGGTATCACTTTCAAAAACAAGTAGTTCAAATCTGAGTTTCAAACCCGAACGAAACCGATCCATTACACCTCACTAAATGGTTTCGACAAAAAAAAAGTGTAGCTTTTTAAACGGTTTAGGAATAGACAATACCTTTGATTAAAAAAATGTTTTTTCTCACCAAACCAAGGTACATAACGATTGTTAGACTTACCGGTTACCATCTCATAGCATGTGATACTGCCGAATAACTATAAATCTGACCGATTGCACGCCAATTTCTTTGCCCGTAGCGCAATGCGCGCGGGTCACTTTTCTAGTTATATATAAAATATTACATGTTCCTTTTGCACTTTCAAAGTTTTTTAAAACTAATTTAACCATGAAAAATGATAAAAGGAGTACAATTCTAATTAGATTAATCTCATTTTGTTTTGTTTGTATTTATTACTTTCGAGTGCTTTGGCCTGAATATGGTGAGACATTGTGAACCTACGTTGTGGTTTTGATATTGTGATCATCGTTAGGCTTGATTCAGTTTTACACTAATACGTATTATACACTGTTAATCTAGATGTTTAATTATCAGAAGGCTGAGAACCATAAACTTACTGTTAAAGTAGATGCTTATTTATTAGAAGACTCAGAACTATAGATTTACAAGGTGAGTCATTCTCTTTTATCAAATGCTTTCAAAACCCTAAATGTTTTCCAATTGTTACTTATATTTACAGTGATTAAGTCTTTGTATTCTTACTAGAAAACTATTGTCAGTATATGGGTTTTGTATACACTATTTGATAAGCTTCACTAGTTGGAGAATTGGCCAACAGTGATATGACCACAGTCACAGGAACTATCGAGTGACAAATAACTTTGGGTAGTTGTAAGATATAAACAAATGTAAAAACTCTTAATGTTGTAACTATAAGAATCTATCTTTTTATACAAATGAATGTACTCACCAGTATTTCTCACTGATCAAATATTTTTAAACATGTTTCAGGTGATTTACAGTAAATCTGAATAAGAGTTGTTATGCAACATCAAAAGGCTTAAAGGAGTGGCTTGTTTTATCAATTAGATAAAGAAACGTTGTTTTATATTTTCGTGTTATCCCCTGTTAAAAGTTTTTCTGTAAAACGTGGGTTTTATCCCCATTTGTTATAAATAAATTCCAGTGTTGATATACTCTAATAATTTTCCTAACTCAACGATCCTGGTGAAATTTCCGCTGCAATGTTTTCAAAATAACCATCGGTACCACTTGATTGTCATGGCTCCCGTATAGGGTGTGGTCGGGGTTGTGACACTCTCAAACCCTTTTAGCTTTTGTTGCAACAAGAATCCAACAAAACCTACCAAATCTTGAGGTATATAAGTGTAACATCTCGTAAAATCATGTCCAATATGTGTTGACACGTGTACTTATTCCTAATTATGCCTTATGTTGGCTAGGAGGGACTATTTTTGCCAAAAATGGAAACTATGAATGTGGAGGGACTAAAAGTGTCAAAATGCTGAAACTATGCCTCTGAGTGACCTTTTACGGTGTCTGTATTCTCAAATGAGCCACTTGTTGGACAAGAGGAACCGTTTGTGAAATTGTTTGAAAGTTTGATAGTTGGAGGGTTAAAGGCGTCAACATGTTAATTTATACATCTGAGTAACCCTTTAACAAACCGGGAGTTCAATGATGTTCGGTCATACTCTCGGGTGTGCCAACTATTGGCCATGAAAGGCTATTTATGCCATTTTTAATATTGCATATAAGTATGAAGGTTGAGGGGCCATAAGTGTCAAAGTTGGAAAATTGTTTTGCTGGCCAAGCAGCTTTACGGACCACATACACGAACCCCCTACGGTCCGTATAAATCGCCCAGCTGCAAATTTTTCCTTAGAGGCCACACAAACTGCCAAAACACTTCATTTCCGTTACCAGGGGCTGCATGGTGGTTTAAGACACGTACAAGGACACATGTGATGATCTCCTAGCCCCTCATAATACCTGGAATGATCCAAATCTTGAGCTCCAACTATAAATAGAGTGTTCTTGCAACACTTTTCTTTGCTCATTCTTGTTCTATCAATTCCTCTCATCTCCCGGAGATTCCCAGCTAAAGGGAGCTTCCATTTGAGTTAGTTTTTCATCAGTGGATCATTTGTAAGTGTTCCTGTCACACCCCAACCAATGGCGGAAACATCGGGATGAGACGAAGTGTGAAGATTGCTAGAGACATCATAACGTTATTTGTGACAATATTTAAATAATTCCCATTTCATTTCATAACTTCAAATTGTCAATGTTACATAAACTCAAATAACAACAAGTTCCAAAAGTAATACATAACATAAGCAAAAATTGATACAACATATTAACCTAAACGTCTATATGTGTATCTAGGCATCAACGCTACTTCTTTTCATAGCATCGTCATCATCAACCTGTAACATGTTTAAAATACAATTCAATGCAAAAGCAATGGCGAGTATACAAGTTTGGTACGTACATAACAAATGATAAGTTTTGAACAATTCCTCATAGCAAGCATGTGATTCAAGATAAACAATAAATATGGCATGTGTCTAACATATCAAACCAAAAGAGACGCAAGATGCTCATGACATAACCACAAGTTACGGGCGGCGGGTCGTCAATCCTATAGCGCTACATATGTCACGGTTAGGCTCGTACGAAGTTAATGATAAGTTCAACACATAAAGTTTCACCCAAGTTTAAAGTATCAAGCAATCACGTATACAAGCATGTTATAGGAATGTTCATGTGTTTAAGCAAAATGTTCATGTGTAAGTTTTTGATAAGTAAACATGTTACACCCCAAAAGTGGTAAAAGTAAAAAGGGGATTACGAGTATACTCACGTAATTGCTAAGTCTTCCGATTATCCAAGTGTTGACGAGTGTATAAGTTCAGGAGGATGGAACACCGAGGTCACCCTATATGGGTAAACGATGGTGCATGAGTGACGGAATTATGACGGAGGATTCGAAGTGGGATTTAAAGTATAGCTAGCCGATGGATAAGTATATATATACTTTTACATATATATGTTTTGCATAGTTTAAATAATAAAGATTTTAATTTAGGTTTATCAAAAGTATTATAGTAGTTTTGTCAAAATAAATATACATTTATATATATTTTATAGAAATTTTACTAAATCCATTAAGCTCCGTTTTATAAAATTAATGTGTTTCGTTCCACGAAATTTTACGAAAAACGGGCAGAGTTTCCCCTGTTTTTGGACGATCCCGACAACACAAGTTGTCGATATATTTGACAAAACTCAACAATCAATGAAACACCAAATATTTATACGAGTTATATAATGAAAATGAGCGTTTTTACACAAGTTTCCAAAGCACGATTAGTGAACAAATTCATGTAACGAACGGTTCGCGATTAAACAGTAACTATATATAAAATCATTAATAATAAAGATAAGTTGTGTCGTTTAAGATTTTACCAAGTCTTGGTTCGACAGTTGACCAGCAGTTGACCGGTTGACTTTCGTTGACCGAGTTGACTGCTGTTGACTTGTGTTGACCGAACCCGAGCCGATGCCTAAAACAGAACCGACGTGAGCTGAACCGAGAACCAAAACTGAGCCGAACTAACCCGTTGACGAAACCGGAACTAAGACTCGACTTGAAACTGAAACCCGACATGGAACTAGACTGAATCGGGTTAAAATGAATCTGAAAGCAAATTCAAATCAGAATCCAACTTGAATTTAAAACTGGAATTTTAACCCAAATAATACTCAAAATGAATCGAACTGAACGGAAATTGAATCGAAAACTTCAAAACAAAAGCTTAATCAACTAACCTGAACCGGAACGGGACTCGGACCTGTGAACGGAAGCTGAACCGAAGCCAAATCCAGACTCGATCCCGAGTCGCCCGAGCCAACTGAACTGTCACGGTCGTCGGTCGACTGGAGTGCCGTCGACGACTGTCGCCGCCGCCGCAGACGTTACGCCGCCGCTGCTGTTATGTCGTCGCCACCACGGGGAGGTGGTCGGCCGATCCGTCTCTCCACCGCTCTCTCTCTCTTCCTCGTCGCACTCTCTCCTTCTGCTTCGTGGTGCCATCGCCGCCGCCACCAGCAGTGGTGGTGGTCGGCCGTCCAGTGGCTCGAAGGAAGAAGGGGGTGTGGTAAATGATGTGAGATTAGGGTTTTCAAATAATGGAATGAGGGAGATGAAGTCTGGTGCTGGCAGTAGAGATCGAGAGGAAGTGTATGTGTGATAGATGGGTAAGTTGAATTTCATAAGTGTGTGTGTGTGTTCTAGAGTTGCAGACAAAATGATAAGAGGAAACACACAAAAATGAAAAGGGTAGCGGCTGATGATGTGTGAAAGGATAGATCTAGGGTTTGATTTCCTCATATAGGTAGGTTTAATCTAGTGGGCTTGGGCCCAAGGCCCACAAGCCCATCTCGTATGTTTAGGAGACCCGTAGTTCCTATGAGCTCGTTCTCGAAACCCGATCGTTGTAGAATGTCGTATAATATTATTTTAAGGTTTAAGTACGTGAAATAATGTCGGTGTTCGATATTAGTCGCGTTCGCTTGTCGTTTGCGTTAAAAGTGCGTAAAATGTGTCGTTTGTCATTTCTGACTCAGATTTCGACTGCGATTCAAATTTAAATACATAAATAAATAAAATCGACCATGTATTTCCTAAAAATATAAATGTGAAAATACGAGGCGTTACAGTTCCCTTCTTTTCTATTTTCGTTTATAGGCTTTTTAAAGCCAAAAGTCAAACGTTTTCGATAAACGCTTTAACTTTCGATTTAGACCTTAATGGTCCAGCCATTGTTCGAGGCGAACATGGCTACGTGATCGTAATTAGGTAGGTGTTAATCACTCAAAAGGTCACCTCCTGAAAATTACTAGACTTGACTTGAGGACTCCTAAGAACTTCAAGGGGCTGCTCCAAACTCTAGAGGAAGCTCCAAGTATCAGATTAAGAGTGAATTGAAAAGGTTTGAGTTGAATGTGAATCATGATCACCTATTTATACTAATCCAAAATCTCTCAAATCATGACAAGTGTGACTACCTTATGGTCCGTAAGGGATCTTCAGAAATGGAATTTTGGCATTTTTGCCACTTTAGTCCTTGGACTTTGTTTCTGTTTCCTTTTTAACATAATCGGTCTATCTCCTTCCACAAATCGAAACTAAACGGAGAGTTTGGACACTTATCGCGTTATTATATGATATAAATTTGCGAGGTGTTACAGTTCATCTTTTTTAAAAAAAGGGGGAAACTTTGTTAAATAGTTACCAAGTTTCATGAGTGTTCCAATTAGGACACTCATATGTGTGTGTGTGTGTGGTTTGTTCCAATTGGGTCACTAAATTTCAATTTGATGTTCCAGTCATAGATATTTTACCTAAAGAGAAGGTTATCTATCTTACATAGCATTTATTTAGATTTTTTTAATATGTTGACGTAACTTATAAATGTTCACTCATATTAAAAAAATATAAAAATAAAACTAAGAAAAATATTATTTATTTATTTATTTATTGGGGTATTATTTATTTATTAATAATATTATTAATATATGTTGATATGGTTAAAAGAAAGATTTATTAAATAATAATACAACAAAAAGCACATACCAAAACCCTCATCCTGTTAATCATCCTTGCAACTTTCCGTCATCCAAAATGATGACAACAGATCATATATTAATACTTTTTTTTTTGCTATGATGACAACAGATCATATATTAATACTTTTTTTTTTGCGAAAATACCAAAAAAAACCTATGAATTTTTCACGAGGATATTACTTTTTGTTCTGGTTTCAATAATTTTGAGAATCCCCAATTTCTTCTTATTTCTAAAACTTTCTGTTAGTGCAATACGTCTATTGACTTCGCCGTGTATCATTTAATAGGATATGATAGGATATTCAGTGCTCGAGGTTCAAGAACAGATTTTTAGGTTTAAGATGTTGAGTTCGCTTGAAAGGGTCAAGATCAAGTTCAAGCGAAACCACAACATGCTAGTTCGCTTGAACATGCCTTAACCATTTCAAGCGAAACCTCCCAAGTATAAATAGGGCACTTGACATTTTCATTTGGTAAGACTTCTGGATTTGTAACGAAGTGCTGCCAAAATCTGTTCAGGTTGTAATTAGTGTTATAATCAATCAAAGTGACAGATTTAATAGTATCAAGCTGTTTCCACGTCCGTTTCACTGATTCCGCCTTTGAATCGGATTACAAGCTCTTCTGATTGACTCATTTGGGTCCAAAAACGATCCTACAAGTGGTATCAGAGCTCAGGAAGAAGAGTTTAGCTTGATATCATCTATTTTCTGACCTCTACTCCTTCTTTTTCAATCTGAACAAGATTTCACGGTCAAAATGGCATGAATTTTTCACCGAACATGCAAAACAGTATAATAACAAAGCCTTGAGAGTTTCAGACTCAAATTCGGACTAAAAATGACAAAAACAGGCCTAACACTTGAGTTCGCTTGAACAGATATCGACATTTCGCTTGAAATTTGTATTTGAGTTCGCTTCAACTCGCCTTTTCGCTTGAAAAACCTTGCTGAGTTCGCTTCAAATTGATGTTCGCTTGAAATTAAATCTAATCTCGCTTGAATCAGTGTTTTTACTTGAAAGTTCATCAGAGTTCGCTTGAAGTGCTATCTCGCTTGAAGTGTCAGTTCGCTTGAAAGCTGATATTCAGTTTCAACTTGTTGTTTCGCTTGAAGTCTCAGTTCGCTTGAAAGTGAAAATTCCGAGTCAAAATCATTTCACACCAACCGAGTGTCAGTCTGTATTGGAATATTTGATATTATTGATTCTGATTGTGTTTGTTTAATCTGTTCAGGATTACATCATGGCTGAAGAATTCTACAATACGTTTTTCAATGCGTTCACATCTGAATCTTCCGAGATTACAAGTGTTACACCAAAAACCATCACGAAAGCGATCAATGAGAACATCAAGCATGATAATTTCTACGGAACACACTCAAAGCCACCAACTCTGGAAAGCATTGAGGATTATACATGGTGGAAAGAACGTTTTCTTAACTGGGCGAAAGCGTATGCGTATGAAAGCTGGTTTTGTTTAGAGTTTGGATATGAAAGACCGAAGGATGATAAAGGTGAAGAGATTCCATTCAAGAAATTACCTAAAGATGACAAAGCAGAATATGCAGCCGAACAGAGGATGATTGCTTTGATTCAGACGGCAGTTAGAAATGATATTTTTGCATTGCTTAAACATGACGGGTCGTCAAAATCTGTTTGGAAAGCTTTACAAGCTAAAGATGAGGGGGGTAAACAAATTAAAAAGAACAAAATTGCGTTGCTTAAAAAAGAATTTGATCTATTTGACAACATTAAAGGAGAGTCGGTGAGGCAAATGATAGAGAGATTCTGTCATTTAAAAATTGAACTTGAACGATTCAAAATTGAGAAAATAAGAGAGGAAATTATCGATAAAGTCATTGAAGCGTTACCACGAACTGATCAGTGGCAGACGTTTGTTTTTATCTTAAAAAATGATGCTTTATATGATGAAATTACTCTTGATGCTTTGTTTGAAAAGATTAAAAGTCATGATCTGGAGTTACAGAAGCAAAGCAAGATGACTGGTTCTTCACATCAACAGAATGTTGGTCTATACTACAAAGGCAGTGTACCTTCAGAGAAAGGTGTTAGTTCACCAAAGACAGCATTCAGTGGTGAGAAGATGAAAGAACCACAAACAATTTCATCAAGTTACCATTCTGGATATCATTCTTCTTCAAAATCAAGTTCTGATGAAACTGAGGAAATTCTGTGCAACATTGCTCTCAAACTGAAGAATTCTCCGTCGATGAGCATCAATGCAGCTAAGCAGCAAATGAGTTTTCTTGCATCTGTTCTGGAATCGTATGAAGGTCTGGTAGCTGGAAAGATTGGAAACTCTGAGTTAACCAAAGAAGACTACGACCAGATTGATCCGGAAGAGATGGAACTCATTGACATTCGTTGGTGTCTGGCAAGTTGCATTCGTAGAGCTCAGAGATACATGGAGATTACCGGGAAGCAAACGTTGGGTGGTCCGTCAACGAAGCTTGGATTTGACAAATCCAAAGTGACTTGTTTTAGATGCAAGCAAAAAGGTCATTTCAAAAGAGAATGCAGAAATTCTGAAGTTGCTGAAGGAAATGAACGTCCTTTCAACGATGATTATTATCGAAAAGCGATCTACCACAGAAGCAAAGAAGAGCCGAAATTGATTGAAGTTAAAACCAAATCAAGAGCTTGTTTTGTAATTCAAGATGATGAAGGTTTTGACTGGAGCTCAATTTGTCCAGAAGAAGATCGTTTGGAAAATATTCGTAAGACAGCTCATGGAAGATCTGTAACAGAGGAAAGAAAGTTTGTTTTTGTTGCTGAGATTCAAGATGAAAACAAAGACAAAGATACAGCTGAGATCAAAGTGAAAACCAGAGAAGAGATTCTTAAAGAAAAGACCTACAAAGAAAGAAACATTGTGTTGAACAGAATGGATGAAATGCAAGAAGAGTATGAGAGTGCAGTGAGCAACAGAAGATGGGATAAAAAGAGAGAATGTTACTTCAACAGAGAAGGAGAACCAGTTGTTCCAAAGAAAGATATAATCTTTGATGATGTTCTTCTCATAATTCCTTTGAGAGCTGAATATTATAGAAATGTGATGAAAGATGACACATATGCTAAAAGGCATGAAAAGGAGATCAGATATGCCATGACATCGTGTCTGAGAAAAAGGGATGAAGAGAGAATGAAAAAGAATGTTGAAGAAATGGTGAACAATCTGAAGAAGGTTGCTGAAGAGGTTAAAGCAGAAAGTGTTGAAGTTGAGATTGTGAAGGAAATCAAAAGTGAAGAAGTTGAGGTGAAAGAAGAGGTTAAGAAAGCTGTTACTGAAGAACAGCAAATTGGAGAAGAGGTGAGAAAAGAAGAAGAAGAAGAAGTAAAGAATGAAAATATGGAAGCTAGTAATGTTGGTGATGAAGTCGGTGTTGAAGAAAAGCAAGATGATTCTGATCAGAAGCAAACTGAAGCAACTGCATCAAACACCGAAGTGTCAATCACTGAGGTACATTCTGATTCTGCAATCTTAAAAACGATTGATCAGTGCAAGAAATGCATGGAATCGTGCAGAGCTTGTACTGAAAAAGATGAGCAATTCAGAACAAGAGATCTTGAATTCACTAAAATTGAAAATATTTTTAAAGAAAAATGCAAAGAAATGCTAGAAAAAGAAAAAGTTTTGAAAGAAAATGATGAAAAACTTTCAGAAAAATGTAAAAAGTTAGAAACAGAAAATGAAGTTTTGAAAGAAAATGTTTCTAAAATGACAGAAGAATGTTCACAAAAAGAAATTGCTTGTCAAGAAATGAAGAAAGAATATGATTCAATGAAATTAGCATATAATATTACGAAAGAGTCATACGAAAAAGTGAAAGATGAAATGAAATTTGCTCAATCAAGAATGAATTATATTTCTGAAACAACTAAAGAACTTAAACGAATGTATTCAATAAAACAAGATGTTGTTAATTCTTATATTGAGGATGTTGCTAAGCTAAAGAGACAGATTGCTGATCTAGAACAGGATAACAACAAGTTAAAGAGTTATCACGTGTCGTCATATGTGCTTGAACGTATTTTCAATATAAAACCGGGAGATGGTGAGTCTGAGCAAAACAAGAAAGGCATTGGCTCAGAGTTTCATCAAGTTCCACCACCGGGAAAATTTGCATTTTATAATGATGAAAAGGTCGAAAAAGCTTTCAACATGGTAGACCAATTGCCAGACAACATTGACATAATCTATTCCAAATCTGATGATTCTCATGATTCAGAGGTGGTAGGTAAAGTCGTTGAAAGTGTGTTGAAAGAAGAGTCAGTTGATACAGGTAAATCTGAATCACAGAATGAAGATGAAGGAAATCTTCATGATAGTTATCTGAAAAACACAAAATCCGAGAAAAATTTGAATGATGATTCAAAAGGATTGGTTTATACCATGATTGGATCGGACAAATTGTTCTTAGATGTTGTATTCCCGATTCAGAATGTGATTTTAGAAAAAGTTGATAAAGTTTTCAAAATGGTTGAGATTGAGAAATCTGAGATTTCAAAGTTTGCTGGTAAAGGTCACAAAACTTTTTATAACAAACCTGGTTTTAAGAAGAAAAACATGAAGGCTGGGTTAGGTTATAAGAAGAAACAAAGTTGGAAAAGAAATGAAACTCCTAATTGTCAGACAAAAATGAGTTTTGTTCAAGGAAAAAGTTTTGAAGAAGAGGAAAAACTCAAATTTAGACAACAGTCTAATGAAGAGTTAAGTGTTCAAAAGAAAAAGCAACAACCACATGTCAAAGATGTGTCCAAGAGAACATGTTTTAAGTGTGATCAGATAGGACATCTTGCACGAAAGTGTCCAAATCTAAAACCTGTGGATGTTGACAAAAAGAAGATTGATGCTGAGAAACAAAAATCTGAGAATGTGAGACAAAGGTCAACCAGATTTGATTCAAAACAAACTTGGAGGTACAACACAAACAAGTTTGCTTCGAATCAAAATTGGAAGTCAAACCCGTATAGGTTTGATTCTAGACAGACCTGGAATTCTCATACACCCAGAGTCAGAACAACTCAAAGTTGGAAAACAACTGTTGATATGACAAAACCACAAGAGTTTTGGAAACCAAAAATTGTTGTTAAAAAACAAAGTGTTCAAAAAGATTCACATTTTTACAAACGTGGTACTCCTAAAGGTCAAACATGGAGTGCAAAGAAACAGGTGATTCTTGAAAAAGATGAAAAAGTTGACGTAAAAGTTGAAAAGATTTTTGTGAAAAATGACAAAGAGTTTCCAGCATTGAATGAAAATTATTGTGTTGAAATGCCTAAGATTCAAAAGACCTGGGCTAAATTGTTCAAGTAATCAAGTAGTCTGAATGTGCAGGTGCTCAACAAATCCAAAGATTGTGAGAATGGAAGTTGGAGCAACTTGGCACAACGAGGAAAGGAGGCTGCTGGATCCTGTGTTGGTTGAAACAGGAAGTTTATTTTCATTCTGTATATAAATAAACAATATTTTCAAAACCCTAAAAATTGAAAAATTTGAAAAACCAAAAAAAAATTATGTTTTTTTTTTATTTTTGTCAAAAAAATAGAAAATTAAAAATTACAAAAATATGTTGATTGAATACGCCGAAACCCTCACGGCTGAACAAACATGATTACTTTCACAAGATTGAAAAACGGTTTTCAAACTGTAAAAGATCAATGTGTTGTAAATCATGGGGGTACTTTATATTAGTTTTTCTGCAAAACAGAGCATAGTTAGCAGAAAATGGATGGCGAGACAAAGCTATCAGTATTGGTTGTCAAATTTTCTTTAAATGATTTTGCATTTTAAGGGGAGAAAAATTGTTAGAAAATACAAAAACATTTGAAAATTTTGAAAAAGTCAAAAACATGATAAAATTCAAAAATTGAGTTTTTTTGTAAAAAGAGAAAATGATAGTACATCAGTAGACAGTTACAGTACGCTAAAGAATTGGAAAGTTTAAATGTGTTAAACGATCTCACCGTGGATGTGTCGGTATATTTTTATACATTTAGTAAACTTTTTCGGGATATAAACCTAAATTAAAACTTACTTATTTCGTAGGGAACACTACTTGGATATATAGGTAACCCCTGAAATCTCGTTTGAAAGATCCCTCTTTCTGAGATACTAGGTCTTTATACTCAGTGATATCTGGGGTATTATCTCAGGACTTATGATTTTGCGGAAGCAATGGCCTAGTCCCCGGAGAATACTTTCTGCATTGCTTGAAACATAGCACAGCCCTCAGCAAAATGATGAGACAATAAAATTGCTAATCAATGCTGTTGTAAAAAAGATCCTCTAAAGGGGACACACCTAAAGACAAACCTGAGTTCTCTGCTGAACGGAAGTTCTGACCTGAGCTCATATGGTTTCATAATTTATTCCCCTTACAGATATCATCTAGGTATACTCACCTGTAAGACTGAATATTGGGATCTGGATACGGGAGTATATTCAAGAGGTGGGACACATGAATGAGTTTAAGTTCATAAAACATCTAATTCGTATCCTGAATCAGTTGAACTTTGTGTGAAAATTTAAGTGGATCAGTATATCGACAATCTAAGTGAATTGTTTAATTCTTAATGTGTAACTAAGCTCAACGGTACTTGTGACTTGTCAAAAACTGATATGATCCTCTGACACGTACTCAAACAAAAATATTGTCTGTAAATATGTTTGTACATATTTCCTTACTGCTTTTTATTTTCAGAAAAATACAAAAAGATTTTTGATTCTGTTTTATTTTCGACAACCGATGTCTGAAATGCTGAGTTTCAAAATCTAAGTAAGCTGATTGTGTTTTCTGAAAATAAAACAAGTTCATTAATTTGAAACTTGAATTAAAATCAAAAATTCAAAAACAGTTTGTGATATCTCCAAGGTCATTAGTTTGGACTTGGATGATTAACTGTGAGGGAGTTGGATTCTTTAATGCTGTTAAATCATTTAGTTTGTTGATAGGGGGAGTTGAATAGAGAATTTGATTGATGATATGAAAACATTGTATTTATAGATGTTTGAGTGATTGCAGATAGTCCAGATTACGATCCCGAGAGCAGAATCTAAGGGGGAGTCTGAAGACAAGCTTGAAGCAAGGAGGAGCTTGTAGATGGAAAGCTAGGTGTCAATCCCAAAGCACGGAAGCTTGACGAAAGGGGGAGCCTGAAGCTGATGGAAGAAGAGAAGGATTGATGGATGCTTATAATGTTACAATTTGGATGAGAAGGCAGAATGATCAAGACTGAAGATGTGTCATGTTGAAGACTAGACACTGAAGACTTCGTCAATATCTGAGGGGGAGTCTGTTAGTGCAATACGTCTATTGACTTCGTCTTGTATCATTTAATAGGATAGGATAGGATATTCAGTGCTCGAGGTTCAAGAAACAGATTTTTAGGTTTAAGATGTTGAGTTCGCTTGAAAGGGTCAAGATCAAGTTCAAGCGAAACCACAACATGCTAGTTCGCTTGAACATGCCTTAACCATTTCAAGCGAAACCTCCCAAGTATAAATAGGGCACTTGACATTTTCATTTGGTAAAAACTTCTGGATTTGTAACGAAGTGCTGCCAAAATCTGTTCAGGTTGTAATTAGTGTTATAATCAATCAAAGTGACAGATTTAATAGTATCAAGCTGTTTCCACGTCCGTTTCACTGATTCCGCCTTTGAATCGGATTACAAGCTCTTCTGATTGACTCGTTTGGGTCCAACAACGATCCTACACTTTCAGACTAATCGCTCCATCAATGTCAAAGAATGGTTGGTTAACGATGATAAGAATGAAGAGAGAATCTAGAGAGAAAGAAAGGATTTCATTATCACAAAGCTAGCTACTAAGTTGTTACATCTTGTTATTATACTCACTAACTACCAACTACCTTCTAACAACTAACTAACTAAACATTTACCATTCTAGTCCCTCATCAATCCCCTGTTTTACACTTTAGGCTTACAAACAATATTACATTTTAACTCTCTGACCATACATTCGTAACAATACATTCCCCCTTTTTAAAATCTTGCCCTCAAGATTCAAAATCAGGGTAACGAGCCTAAATCACCTCCCAATCTTCCCAACTTGCCTCTGTCACTGGCAGACCCTTCCAATGAATTAAAACCTTGACACCCATTTGATCACCCTTCTTATACATTTTCCGATCCAAAATTTCCCGTGGTACCAGCGAATTAAAGTACAGTTGAGGAATTGGTGTAATCTGCTGAGGAGAACCTGGTGCGGACTTCAATAATGACACATAGAAGGTTGGATGAAGCTGTGAGTCTGCTGGCAGATCCAGACGATATGCAACTGCACCTACTCTTTCCAAAATCAGGTAAGGACCAAAAAACTTTGGCCCTAATTTTTGATGATGATGCTTCCTCAGTGTATGCTGAACATAAGGGTGTTATTTCACATACACCCAATCGCCCACTTTAAATTCCCTTTCTGACATTTTCTTGTCTGCAAACTGCTTCATTCAATTCTTTGCTTTAAATAGATTAGCTTTTAGAGAAACTAACGTAGCTTCCCTTAATTGGAACCAATCTTCTATAGAAGCAATGGTAGTGTCATTTGGAATGTAAGGAATGTGGATAGGGGGTGGAATCCCATAAAGGGCTTCAAATGGGGACATGTGAATAGCTGAATGATAAGTGGTATTGTACCACCATTCTGCCAAAGTTAGCCATTTAGACCATTGTTTAGGATCATCCATAACCATGCACCTCAAATATGTTTCAAGACATCTCTAAGTACTTCTCTCTGTCCATCACTTTGTGGATGATAGGCAGTAGAAAAATTCAATTGCACCCCCTGCAATTTCATAAAATCTTTCCAAAACTTGCTGATAAAGATTGGATCCCTATCAGACACAATAGTCGTAGGTCATCCATGAAGCTTGAATACAGTATCAAACATCAAATGGGCTATAGTAGAGGCTGAATAGGGATGAGTTAAGGGTAGGAAGTGAGCATATTAGTTAGTCTATCAACGACTACTAATATGGCATCCTTACCAGCAGCTTTAGGCAATCATGTGATAAAATCCATAGAGATATCCGAAAACACTGATGTAGGAGTGGGCAATGGTTGTAACAATCCTGGATAAGCAGCCCTATCATATTTAGCTCTGTGAGAAACTTCACAATCTTTGATCCACTGTTTGACATCTGCATCACATTTTTCCAATAGAATAGTTGCTTCAACCTATTCAAGGTAGCATAAAAGCCTGAATGACCCCCAGTTGCAGAAGAATGACATATGTGCAGTATGTCCTTCCTTAACTGGTTATCTTGACCCACCACCACTTTATTCTTTCTTTTCAACAATTTTCCATCCCAGGACCAGTGCTGGACACTAGAAGTATGCTGCAGCCGATGTATAATAGCCTGCAATTGCTCATCCATTTCCCAACTCTTAACAATTCTAGGCCACAAACAGGGTTCAATAGAGCTCAATCCCATTTAAAATAATGCTAAACCCTCCACTCTTGATAAGGCATCAGCTACTTAATTATTACTTCCTTCCTTATACAGAATTTCATAATCATATCCCAATAGCTTTGCTAACCATTTCTGTTGTAAGGGAGTACTAATCTTCTGATCCAACAGATATTTAAGGCTCCTTTGATCAGTTCGAATGATAAAATGCTTGACAATAAGATAATGGTGCCAGTGTTTAACAGCCATCAATATTGCCAACAGTTCTTTCTCATACACTGATAAAGATTGTTGCTTTATGGATATACCTCTGCTAACATAAGCTAGTGGGTGTCCCTCTTGCATTAAGACAGCCCCCAACCCTTTTGCTGATGCATCTGTTTCAATAACAAACACCTTTGAAAAATCAGGTAGAGACAAAACCGGTGCAGTAGTTAGGGCCTCTTTTAACTGCTCAAAAGCCAACTGGGCTTCTACACTCCAACTGAAAGCATCTTTTTTTAACAAACTGTGCAGTGGTCTTGCTATACCTCCATAGGATTTAATGAATCTTCTGTAGTAACCAGAGAGACCCAAAAATCCTCTTAGTTGTTTGATTGTTGTAGGAACTGGCCAATTAGTCACAGCCTCAATCTTAGAAGGATCTGTACTAACACCTTTAGAAGATATAATATTCCCCAAATACTCCACCTGAGATCCTGCAAATGAGCATTTTGATCTCTTGGCTAACAATGAATTAGCCAAGAATAGGTTCAAAACTGCCTCCAAATCTAATAAGTGTTGTTCCAGAGAAGAACTATACACTAGAATGTCGTCAAAAAAAACTAAGGCACATTTCCTCAACAGTGGTTTGAAGGTGACATTCATTAAGGCTTGAAATGTGGCTGGTGCGTTAGTGAGGCCAAAGGGTAGCACTAAGAACTCAAAATGACCCTGGTGAGTCCTGAATGCAGTCTTATGGATGTCTTCCTCATGCATTCTCACCTGATGGTATCCATAACGTAAATCCAGCTTAGAAAACACTGAAGCACCCCCCAACTCATCTAACAATTCATCAATTAGAGGTATTGGAAAACTGTTTTTCACCGTAGCTTCATTCAACTTTCTATAGTCTACACACATGCGCCAAGAGCCATCCTTTTTCTTTACTAGAACCACAGGAGCTGCAAAAGCACTTGTGCTTTCCCTAACAATACCCAAATCTAATAATTCTTGTGTCATTTTTTTGATAACATCCTTTTGAGCAGCTGGGTATCTGTATGGTTTCTGGGCCACCACTTGAGCATCATTTTTCAGTATAATTATATGGTCACATGAACGTTTAAGAGGTAAAGATGTTGGTGTTTCAAAGATAGATTTAAATCTGCTCAAAAGGTCATCTAACCGAGTTAGATTAGATGTACCCTGTACCGAGGGTACATGGGTCAATTCATCAGTCTGCATGCTGATTAAATGTCTCTGGGCCACTCCTTTTGAATTACTCAGCAAGCAATCTATTCTCTCACTTGAACACAAGGTAATATCTGTTGGTTCTTTAGACCCTTTTAATTCAATTACCTTGTCATGCATCTTAAATTTCATGGTAAGCTCCTTAAAATTCCAAGTAATGTATGCCAAACTTTGCAGCCATTGTATGCCTAAAACCATGTCATAGTTATGTAACACCTCGTAAAATCATACCCAATAAAATAAAGACACGTGTCATATGTGCAAGCGTGTTATAAACCCGGATCAAATCGAAAGATGTATGGTAGGTTTAAAAATGTCGACATGTTAATTGATACCTCTGAACGACTTAATTATAAATCCCAAACCATGATGTATTTTGTAAACATCTGATTTGTATAAATTTCAAGTCCGGTTGGCCTTAATATTAATTAACTAAAGCCTCAAAGAAAGGAATATTATGAGAGCCTACGACAAATCTTGCATTCATGACATTCCCACAAGAATCCAAGATGGAACTGATGCATGGCAACACATGCAGAGACATGCAAAGCCTGACTTCATGGTCCCTACACTTAAAAGAAAGCATGAGTTTCGGTTTACAAAGTTGCATGGTCAAGACCTCAAAACTCACAAGATTTTGTCTTCAGGTCAACGTTTACGGACCGCAAAGGGTCCACTTTACGGTCCGTAAGGTGGCAAGGCTGGACGGAGATAATAAATAAAAAGCGGATACGAACCGCAAAGCCAAAGACTTACGGTACACAAGATTGTAACTGGGCATTTTGATCAAGGTCGGTTACGGACCGCAAAGCCAAGAGCTTACGGTCCGTAAGGGGTGCTTACGGATCGCAAGGCTTCTTGCTTACGGTCCGTAAGACCGTTGCTGGCAGCAGATTTTGGACAGCTGCCTGTTCAGCCTGTTACACCGCCTCATTAGCATGGTATTCGAATACAGGAGTGTGGCCAACAAATTTTCATGCATAGGGACACATGGGGATCATCAGGGAACACTTGTAGACTATTGTGGCAAGATCTTATGACTTATTTTTGAGTATATAAGGAGTTGAGTTGCAACCATTTTGCTTGCTCATTCAAGCTCACTTCAAGGACTTCTCTGGAGCTCCTCTGATCAGCCACAAGTTTCCTTAGGCTACCTAATAATGCTTAGGACATTTGTAAGTGTCCTTAACTTCCTGAATTCAGTTTTAATTAGCTTAATGACTATAAGTCAAACCTATCGTAATTAAGGTCTGACTACGAGATTAATCAATAATTGTTCAGTCAAATCTCGAATTGAAAGTACCTATAAGTTGGTAATTATGTGGGTAATAAACCCTTAAAAGGGTACTCTCTGATTCCCACTCTAACTATGTTAATTGTCGGGTCAAACTTAATGTTAAAAAGTCAACAGGAAGCTTAATATCAAATTAATGCATAATTAGCAATGTAGGAGCTATGCAACCTGTTTTATCATTAATATAACTTGGTAATTAATGTAAGAACATGTCTAAACATGTTCAACCCAACAATTTTCAGTTTAGGCTCAGTTCGGAACCGAAAGTCGCATAATTTGACTTTTGCTTTGACTTTCAGTTCTGACCCGTTTAAGCATGTTTTAGAAATGCCGTAGAGCCATATTAGGACCAAGTTTCATGTTAGTATAACCCCCTGTGATTATACAACTTGGTTCAATAGTTATCCGATTCATATGCATATTTCCGTTAAGTGCCTAAA
The DNA here is from genome assembly GCA_030545235.1 of Helianthus tuberosus. NCBI lineage: Eukaryota > Viridiplantae > Streptophyta > Magnoliopsida > Asterales > Asteraceae > Helianthus > Helianthus tuberosus. Next base: position 10,974,281 of record CM060423.1, read on the forward strand.
TGTTGACTATTATGCCCATATGACCTTAAAACATGAATTTTAAAAATGTAAAAGAATAGAAACCTTAGTTACTGATTTATAAACTTGTACCTAAAGTATTACAACAGTTTGAGGTCTAGATTAAGAGTTATGCTCATTAGCGTAAATAAGGGCTTTTTAGTAATTAAACGGTGTTGTATAGCCTATCTAAACCCGAATTTTGATACCAAAATTTATACCTACTGATATAAAATAATATTTTGGGATTTTTGGAGATTTTTATTTATTTTTAGGCTAAGCATAACATAGAGTTCTGAGCTTGATCCGGTAATTGTCGGTTTTACCCTTTTAGGCTATAAAGTGAGTTTTACCAATCCTTTTGATACCAAACCTTTTTCTACTGATCCAATATGATGAATAGAATATTTTACGCCTTCTGGAATAATAAAAATATCAGCTTTTCTTGTAAAACCCGAAAATCGCTTTAAACCGCCTTTTTACGCGTTTTAAGCGCATAGTATGTATTAAGATCATTTTAGATATATAAGACTTGATACCTACTAATGTTTTAAGTGAAATTCTATAATTTAACAGTAAGCAAAATTTTTAAGCTCAGATTTCCAGATTTGACCCTTAAACTTTAAGTGAAATTACCAAAATCCCCCTTCGGTGCATAGTATGGTTAGAATTGATAAATTTCACATATAGGTTATACCCTACTGATATAACTTAGTAAATTAAGTATTTTTACTGATTACATCAGACCCAAAACTCAGAATTATATTTAAACTCTTTTATAACCTTTTAAATGACCAAAATGCCCTTACGGGGCATAATTTGAGTTTAAATTCATATGGGGCATAATAGAAGATATCTTACTGATGTCACAACATATTTAAGGCATATTAACTTAGGAAACTTGTATATGACTCATTTGGTTACCCGTTACGCACTTTTCGCGTTCGGATCGGCTTATGTAACTAGTTTGCATATATTAGCCGAAACGGGTCAAACCATATCGTTTTCATCTCAAAATCCAGAATGTGTTTAAGTTACCCATATTAAACAAGCATACAATCTTGTCGGGTCAAAACCACATTCTAAACCGGTCTTCGCCTTATCATGCGTTTGAACCGTATATTCCTTTTGAAAACTAACCGGTCTAAGTCTAAGCTTAATTAAAGACCCGTTAGGATTCTAATAGGTTATTAAAAACCTTCGTTCCAGATTAGGAGCCCAATAAAAGCTACATGTACTTGCTTGGTGGTGTACGGCTGGGATAAATTGTATAAATTTGCTCAGGTAAATACTATTAACTTATTTTCCCTATACGGGCTTGGGATACGGTATTATAATAATACCGCTTGGTCGGGTATGTAGTCATTTAAATCGGATTGTGATTAATGTATTTACATAACTCGTTTTATTCTGTATTATTTGGTGTACGGCCTTTGGTGGTTAAATGACCATGTCCCGGATATCCTTGGCATCATTCAAAGAAATGGCCACGACCTAAGCACGGGGTGTAGGCATACACCTGACAGTTGCATTTTGTAAAAACTAGTAATCCACTTTAAGGAAATAATCCTTGTGGGCATTATACCTGTGGCGTGTCAATTAATCTAGACCGGCCCTACAAACCGGCCCTAAAGGACGACAAATAAATAAAACTGTATACAAGATTATGTTAATAATTGTCCCAAGTTATAAAAGATATTTTTGCCGAAGTGCATTCAAATCAATTTTCAAACTCTTTTCAAAATGAGTCAGTTAAGTTGTATTTACCAGTGTAAACTGACGTATTTTCCAAAAAAAAGGCTAAGTGCAGGTACTATACGTAATAGGCTGGATACTCCAGGCATCAATAATCAAGTCTTGCAAGCTCTAGATGTCGAAGTATGTTGAACAGTTTTCCTTTTTATTTTGATCCGCCTGTGGATCTGTTTCAACTATTATTGTGATACTTAATATTACAATTTTTATTTGGTTGAAATAAAAATCTATCTTTTGCTTCCGCTGTGCATTTAAATATTGTGTTGTTTGACTATGATGATATCAACTACGTCACGATACTTCCCACCGGACCCACCGGTAATACGTGGAAATATCGGGGTGTGACAGGTTGGTATCAGAGTTACACAATTGCACCTTCCTCAAATTTTTGAGTCTAGACAAAGAACATAGGACAAATCCTGATTTTGTTTTATCTTTGTCTTCTATATATTTTTCTTTGTTGTTATCTGTGTGTATGTTGACAGGTTTAAATATGCCGCCAAGATTCTTTAGAGGAAAGGGAAAGGGCCGGTAGCAGGCCACGACCATGAGGCCGGGCCGTCTCAATGACGAACCTCACCCATCAACATGCGTACAAGTCCCCAGGGGGACTGGAGGACACATCTGTAGCCAGCGAGGCGGTCAGTCTCGTTAAGCTCATCACCGTCTTATCTCCACTCTTTTGGACTCCATTCAGAAAATGGGCCCGAAAACCCACAGCCTTCATTTATCCCTCTCCAGAGGTCCAACTCTCGTCACTCCTTTGATAACCCGTCACATATCTTCCATAGCCGGTTCAACCCGGCAAACTACCTCGAGGAAACCGGTACCCCCACACATCCCATCGAAATTTCCGATGGGTCATCTTTTCAAGGATCACCCTACCGTGGTCCTGACAGCTACCAAACGAGATTCAATCAGTATGAATGGTATTTTACACCCTCTTACCATTCATCGCCTCACCAGCAGCAGCAGCAACAACAGGATCCTTCCGGGGATTCACGTTTCGTGGCAGTTACCCCGCCACCACCACCACCTCAGCAACAGCCTCCCGAGCCACCGAGGCGAAGGAGAACGAACACACGGATGTCCGTGCGAGGAAGAGGAGTGCATATCAGCACCCCTCAACCATCGAGTGACAGCCACTACCCGCCACTCCAAGAAGACCAACAGATGGGGGGACCTTCAAACCCCATCCCGGAAGTGACCTCTGCACCTATCGTGCCACCACCATTGGGTTTTGACAACCCAATTCCTATGTACGCTGGCTCAGCAGCGTATAATCCCTTTGAGCAGCCGGCTCACACTAGCTTCAATTATGCTGAGGTCGACCCATATCTGGCAGCATGGAACTACAACGCTCTCAACCCCGAAGGGCCCTACAGAACTCCTTGGGGAGTTGGATACCCAGCTTATGGATACCAACAACAGCCGCCTCTTCAACCTCCACATCAGCCGCAGCCGCAGATACCAAGGTTTTCCCCGCCAGAACGGGAGGAAATTCTCCAAAGGTTAGATCAGGTTGAGCGGGAAGTTCACAGAGATCGTAGGGAACGACAAGGCTTCTTTAAGGGATTGACAAATTTAATAAAAGGGAAGAGCAAGAAGGTCCATTGAATCCTTCAAATTTTTGGTTGTATTTTCCTTATTTTCAATCCAGCCCCTGCGTGGGCATGCCTTTTTGTTTAACCCCTGCGAGGGTATGTCTTTTTGTATTCTGCCCCTGCGTGGGCATGTTTTCTGTTGACCCCTGCGTGGGTATGTTTAATTGTTTAAGTCGCTGCGTGGGTATGTTATTTTAGTAGAAGTCCCGTTTAGGGCAAAATTGTACTTGTTAAATTTTCTCATTTGGAATGATTAGTTTAAATTTTCATTTTTATTAATTATGTGCATAAACATAAAATGTGAAATAAAATAACATTCCTACTAAAAAGATATACCATTATAATAAAATGGCAAAATCTAAAAGGACAAGACCTAGTCATATGTCACCTTAAGACAGGACCAAGATGGTAGTTCCTCAATTAGATTAAGATCCTCATTAACCTCTCAATTTAGGGTTGTTCTGCGTTAAATATTAAAAAGAATCTTAAAGGTAAAACCTAGCCTAAATGTCGTTGCAGACATGGCCAAGATGGTGAAACCTATCCAAAAGATTCAAAACCTTAACTTCTGAAAGCATATTAACATGCTTGACAAATGTGATTCGATAAAATCACATAAGTCATTCTTAAATTGGGTTATTCTAAATTCCCTTATTTATATAATCATCCCTTAAGGACAGTGGTAGCCTACAACTCCCTGTCAATAAAAGGTAGCGAACTTTGATTCAAACCTTAATACCTCGATTCTGTAAAATCCTGGTTTATAAACTAAACTTGTCTACGTGACTAGGCCTTTTGTGCTATTACTAACTAATAATTTAGGATTATGATAAAGATCCTGAATAATTATATATTTAGCAAATTAACTAAAATGGCTATTAAAAACCATGGTTAATAAATTGTCAAAAAAACAATAAAACTGTATAAGGTTCTATATAAACCTTGCCCTTATTTGATTATATGTAGCAATTAAAGCTACATGGCTAGTTCAGAAGAAGTAAACAGTCATCCGGTGGAAAACCATGAAAATACTAAGATACATGTGACCGGTGCGGAGCTGCAAGCATTTGTAGATAATGCTGTTACAAAAGCTATAGAACGGCAGTATAATGAATCTAGCGGGACTCGAAGTAGGACCCTATCCACACCACATTCCAAGCTTAAGACTCATTTAGAGGCTCACAGCAAGCCACCCTCTAAGAAAGATGAGCAAAAGAAAGATGATGATCGACATTCCTCTAATCAACACAGTGTTCCATCTAAAAGGATAGTGTTTGATGATAAACCACGTACCAAGTCCTGTACCTGTAAGTACTTTGTTTCCTGCAAACCCCGGGATTTCACTGGGAAGAAAGGGGCAATAGATTGTATGACCTGGTTAGATGAAATGGACACAGTAGTTGACATCAGCGGTTGTGCTGAGAAGGATGTAGTGAAGTATGTATCCCAATCATTCAAGGGAGAGGCACTAGCATGGTGGAAGTCTCTCATTCAAGCTGCTGGAAAAATCCCGCTCTACAATTTGTCATGGGATCAGTTTGTTGCTCTCATTAAGGAGAATTATTGCCCGCAGCACGAGGTTGAAAGAATTGAATCAGATTTCTTATCGTTGGTGATGAAGAATTTAGATTGTCAAGCTTACCTCACCAGTTTCAATACCCTGTCTAGGCTGGTTCCGTATCTCGTAACCCCGGAACCCAAAAGGATTGCTCGCTTCATTGGGGGTTTAGCCCCAGAAATCAAAGCCAGTGTTAAGGCGTCCAGACCTGCTACTTTTAGATCAGCAGCTGATCTATCTCTGTCTCTTACCTTGGATGCGGTTAGGCTAAGATCGCTCAAAAATTCAGAAGAAGGCAAGAGAAAGCGTGAGGATGATAACTCACGAAGATCTGAAAAGAAGCATAAAGGTAGCCCTGACTTCAGGAAGAAGTCTGGATCCAACAAGGGTAGCCAACAAGCTGAGGAAAAGCCAAAGTGCAAGACTTGCCAAAAACGCCACTTTGGAAAGTGCAAAAGAAGGCAAGAGAAAGCGTGAGGATGATAACTCACGAAGATCTGAAAAGAAGCATAAAGGTAGCCCTGACTTCAGGAAGAAGTCTGGATCCAACAAGGGTAGCCAACAAGCTGAGGAAAAGCCAAAGTGCAAGACTTGCCAAAAACGCCACTTTGGAAAGTGCAGACTTGAGTCCAAGTCTAAGTCAGGATCACCTACATGTGGGTTATGCAAGTCTAAAGAGCACAAGACTGTTGATTGCAGGAAGATTAAAGATGCCACATGCTACAACTGCAACGAGAAGGGGCACATTAAAACCAATTGCCCTAAATACGCCAAGAAGCCTGAAGAGGTCAAGAAGACCAATGCAAGGGTCTTCCGAATGGATGCAAGGGGACGCTGTGCAGGATGACAATGTGGTCACAGGTACCTTCCTCATAAATGATGTCTATGCAAGAGTACTTTTTGATTCAGGTGCTGATAAGTCATTCGTAGATAATAAGTTTTGCAAATTGCTAAATTTACCTGTTAAAACCTTAGGTGTGAAGTATGAGGTGGAATTAGCCGATGGAACCGTAGAAACCGCATCAACCGTGTTAGATGGATGTGTTATATCCATTAGGAACCACTCTTTTCCATTGTCCTTACTTCCTTTGAAGTTAGCCGGTTTTGATATAGTTATAGGCATGGATTGGTTATCTCGTAACCAAGCCCAGATAGTGTGCAATAAGAAGCAAGTGGTGATTAAGACTCCGTCTGGTGAGCCAATTACCATTCAGGGAGATACCCAATATGGACTGCCTGAGCAAGTGTCTATGCTCAAGGCATCTAGATGTTTGAAGAAGGGTTGTGTCATTTATATGGCACAGGTGACTATTGATGAGCAGAAGCCCAAGATTGAAGATATTCCAGTCATTTCTGAGTACCCTAAAGTTTTCCCAGAAGAACTACCTGGTCTACCACCAGATAGGCAGGTAGAATTCAGAATTGACATCATCCCTAGAACAGCACCTGTCGCGAGAGCGCCTTATAGGTTGGCACCAACAGAGATGAAGGAATTGAGGACACAGCTAGATGAATTGCTAGCCAAAGGATTTATTAGACCTAGTTCATCTCCTTGGGGAGCGCCAATCCTGTTTGTCAAAAAGAAGGATGGATCGATGCGTCTGTGCATCGACTACCGGAGCTTAATAAGGTCACTGTCAAGAATAGGTATCCTTTGCCCAGGATCGATGATCTGTTCGATCAATTACAAGGGGCAAGCTACTTCTCGAAGATCGATTTGAGGTCAGGCTATCATCAATTGAAGGTTAAAGATGAAGACGTACACAAGACTGCATTTAGGACTCGTTATGGTCATTACGAGTTCCTAGTGATGCCTTTTGGGATCACTAATGCACCTGCCGCGTTCATGGATCTCATGAATCGCATCTGCAAGCCTTACTTGGATAAATTTGTCATCGTTTTCATCGACGACATCCTCATTTACTCGAAAAGCCAAACTGACCATGAGAAGCATCTCCGTTGCATACTTAAGCTACTTCAACAAGAAAAGATCTATGCCAAATTTTCAAAGTGTGAATTTTGGCTTCGAGAAGTCCAATTCCTTGGACATGTTGTTAGTGAGCGTGGTATCCAAGTGGATCCCGCTAAAATTGAAGCTATTATGAACTGGCAAGAGCCCAAGACGCCTACAGAAATTCACAGCTTTCTAGGACTGGCAGGATACTATAGGAGATTTATTGAAAACTTCTCAAGAATTGCAGCACCCCTAACTTTACTCACGCGAAAGAATAGCAAGTTTGAGTGGGGGCCTAAGCAACAAGAATCTTTCGATATTTTGAAGCAGAAGTTGAGCAACGCACCTGTATTGACGTTGCCTGATGGAATTGATGAGTTTGTAGTATATTGTGATGCATCACACACCGGTATGGGATGTGTGCTTATGCAGAAAGGCAAGGTTATTGCCTATGCTTCACGACAGTTAAAGGTGCACGAGAAGAACTACACCACCCATGACTTGGAGTTGGGTGCTGTTGTATTTGCACTAAAACTGTGGAGGCATTATTTGTATGGAACCAAGTGTGTGATCTATTCTGATCACAAAAGCCTTCAACATTTGTTTAGTCAGAAGGATTTAAACATGAGGCAACGACGTTGGATGGAAAATTTGAATGATTATGACTATGAGATAAGATATCATCCAGGCAAGGCAAATGTGGTTGCCGATGCCTTAAGTAGAAAGGAAAGGGTGAAGCCTATAAGAATCAATGCCAAGAGCATTGAGATAAAGAATAGTTTGAATGAAAGGTTGTTAGCTGCGCAGAAGGAAGCTGTGCTAGAAGCTAACTATCCTGATGAAAAACTAGACGTAACTGAAGAACAGTTATCCTATGGCAAGGACGGAATCCTGAGATTAAATGGACGAATTTGGGTTCCAGTTTATGGAGGACTTCGGGATGTTATCCTCCAGGAAGCCCACGGTTCCAAATATTCCGTTCATCCTGGAGCTGATAAGATGTACCAGGATCTAAAGGCAAACTAACGGTGGATAGGCTTGAAAAAGTCTATAGCTGCCTATGTAGCTAAATGTTTGACGTGCGCGCAAGTCAAAGCTGAACACCAAAAGCCGTCAGGTTTGCTACAACAGCCTGAGCTTCCCACATGGAAGTGGGAGATGGTGACAATGGATTTCATCACCAAGTTGCCAAAGACAAAGAAAGGAAATGATACTATATGGGTGATAGTGGATAGACTGACTAAGTCAGCACATTTCCTACCCATTAAGGAGACTTATAGCTCCGACATGTTAGCCCAATTGTACGTAGATAAGATTGTATCTCTGCATGGCGTACCGGTGTCAATTATCTCTGACAGAGATACCAGATACACATCACATTTTTGGAAAAGTTTCCAACAATCCTTGGGCACGCGCTTAAATTTTAGTACGGCTTATCATCCTCACACGGACGGGCAGAGAGAGCGTACCATCCAAACTTTGGAAGACATGCTTCGTGCATGTGTGATTGATTTAGGTGGTAGTTGGGATAGCCACCTGCCGTTGATCGAGTTCTCCTATAACAATAGCTACCATACGAGCATTAAGGTTGCGCCTTTTGAGGCATTATATGGTAGGAAATGCAGAATGCCAAATATGGCATCCTTACCAGCAGCTTTAGGCAATCATGTGATAAAATCCATAGAGATATCCGAAAACACTGATGTAGGAGTGGGCAATGGTTGTAATAATGTAACACCTCGAAAATTTATGTCCAATAATGTATCAACACGTGTCATAAGCTTTAAACGTGTAAAAGATTTCTTTAGAGGAACTAAAGTTGACAAACAAAGAAAGTATGTGAATATAAGGGTTCAAAGTGTCAACAATGGATAAATATGCCTTTCAATAACCCTACATGATGTTTATACCCTTAAACGAATAAATCATGGATCATACGAAGCTAATTGTGAAAGAAAGTGTGGAATTACAAACTACAGGGGCTAAATGTGTCAACATGTTTAAAGTATACCTCTGAGTGACCCTTTAGCAAACCCGAAGCTTTGTAATGGCTAATTATACTCACGAGAATAAGTGATAAAAATTTCACAAGGTTGATAATTAAGGCTTTTCGAGTGACCATAAAGTTGATAAAAATTTCACAAGGTTGATAATTAAGGTTTCGATTCCGTATGAGAAAGTTATGCTATCATTCGTATGCGAGGGGTTAAAAGCGTCGACGTTGATAATTAAGGCTTTTCGAGTGACCATAAAGTTGACCAAGGGCTTCAGAAAGATTGGTTATGTCTTGGAGTCCTTAAAAATCAATTTAGGTGGCTCAAAGTGCAAAACAAAAGGTTAAAACAACTTTTATATGGACCAGGGACCAAAACAACAATTTCTGAAAATTGAAATCAGGTCAGAAGGGGCGTCGCGTGACGTGTAGGGTCCTTAGGGGACCTACACGTCACGTGAGGGGTCTTCTGATGCAGAAAACATTGGCAGGTGCATGTCCAGCCGGTTACACCGCCTCAATTCACCAATTCTTGATTCTAGGGGCTTGTTTAATGTCTTAGAAGGGCCTAGGGACACTTGGAATGATCCCATAACATCCATATACTTTGTTTGGCATGATCTTGTGGGATTAAAGTCCCTATATAAGAAGTTCTATGTTGCACCATTTGATCACATTCACTTGCAAGCTCACAACTTCACTTCTGGAGTATTTTGGAGCTCAAGACTCATTCCTAGTGATCATTAGTCGTGCTTAGGACCTTGGTAAGTATTCTTAACCTTCCTTAATTCAGTTTTGCTTAGTTTATTAGCTTAAAGTCAAACCTTCATTATCTTTTAGTCCCTTCGTGGACAACGTCATTCCTTTCAAGTCCCGTTTAGGGCAATTATATACTCCTTTTAAAATCATTTGGATGTTTTATCTAAATTCCATTTTTATCATTTTATATGAATATAACATATGAAGTAAATCAAAATATAATTCCTTTTCGTATTTGATCTGCCAATATATATAATGAAAAGAATCTTAAAGGGCATAACCTAGCTTGTATGTCATTAAGGACCTAGCTATGATGGTAGAACCTGCTTAAAAGAGATTCAAATCCTTGTTAACATCTAAAAACATGTTAACACTCCTGACAATAGTGATGCGATAAAAATCACACTTGTCATCGTTATAATGGGAATTTCCAACCCCTTATCTAGCCTAGTGATTTAGAAATCATGGCTTAAATCATCAAATTAAGATGATCATTTTTACAAACATCTATTAGTGATGAAACGCCTACGGGCTATATCTACTGTCCTAAAAGACAAAAGACAGTTGTAGTCTTTGACTCTCTGTCAAGAAAGGTAATGAACTGCGTTCAAACCTTAATTCCTCGATCCTATAAGATCATGGCTTATAAATTCAAAACTGTCCTTGTGACTAGGCCTGTTGTGCCACTTTAATATCCTTAATGTTTTATATACTAGGATAAATTATAATGAAAATACTAATATAATTAACAAATTAACCAATATGGTTTATATTACCATGGTTGATGAATCGTCAAAAATGATTATTCCATAATAACCTCTGAATAAATCATTGCTAATATTTATGTAGCAATCAAGCTACATGGCTGCATCAGAGGAGGTTAACAGCCACCCGAGGGAGAACAATGATGCTACCAGAGTTAATATAACTGGTGCGGAACTACAGGCATTAATAGATAATGCTGTTACTCGAGCTCTTGACAGACAATATAATGAATAAAGTGATACACACTCTAAGACTCTATCGGTGGCTCATAGTAAGCCCCCTTCTAAATCACACGAGTCAAAGGAGGACGATGTTTATCACTCGTCAAATCAGCGGAGTGTTCTGTCTAGACATATGGTGCTTAATCAAGAGCCACATGTTAAAACATGTTCGTATAAATATTTTGTCTCCTGCAAGCCCCGAAACTTCACGGGAGAAAAAGGAGCCATCGACTGCATGACGTGGCTCGATGAAATGGACACCGTTATTGATATTAGTGGATGTGCAGAGCAAGACATTGTGAAGTTTGTTTCACAATCTTTTAAAGGAGAAGCTCTAGCTTGGTGGAGGTCGCTAATCCAAGCTACTGGGAAAATCCCGTTATATAATCTGACATGGGATCAGTTTGCTGCTCTTATCAAAGAAAATTACTGTCCTCAACACGAAGTTGAGAAAATCGAGACTGATTTCTTGACATTGGTCATGAAGAACCTAGATTGTCAGACATATCTTACAAGTTTCAATACCATGTCTCGATTGGTTCCGTACTTGATCACACCGGAACCAAAGCATATAGCTCGCTTTATTGGAGGTCTAGCCCCAGAAATCAAGGCAAGCGTGAAAGCATCGAGACCTACTACATTCAGGTCAGCGGCAGATCTGTCGCTATCTCTCACACTCGATGTAGTCAGAAACAAGGCTGCCAAAGCTCCTGATGAAGGAAAGCGAAAAAGGGAGGATGAGAATTCTTATCACTCCGTTAAGAAGAAAAAGGGAAACTCTGATCATCAGAAGAGTTCCGGGTCTAAGAAAGGCAACCAGCAGTCGGGTGAAAAGACCAGGTGCAAAACCTGTAAGAAATACCACCTTGGGAAATGCAGATTTGAATCTCAGCCTCTACCCTGTGGAATCTGCAAGTCTAAGGAACATAAAACCTTGGATTGCAAGAAGTTGAAAGATGCAACCTGTTATGGTTGCAACGAGAAGGGGCATATCAAGACTAACTGCCCTAGGAATCAGAAGAAGCCTGAAGAGGCCAAGAAAGTGAACGCGTGAGCCTTCCAGATGAACACCCAGGAGGCAGTATAGGAAGATGACATGATAAAAAGGTACCTTTCCTTATCAATGATGCTTATATGGAATTCATTGATTCTGGCGCAGAAAAGTCTATTATGGACAATAATTGTTGTAAGCTGTTGTATCAGCCCGATTAGGACTCTAGATATATAACGCAAGGTAAAAATTTGCCGATGATACTTTAGAGACTGCTTCAACAATCTCAGATGGATATTTTATATCTATTAGGAATTACTCTTCTCCAATATCGTTGCGACAAGCTTTCAAGCTATCCAAAATCATCAATATGATCAGGACAGACGTGACATTTGATCCCCTGTCAAAAAGGTGATGGACTAGGTCCAAACCTTAATTGCCATTAATGGTCTTTTATTGCCTAGGCTAAGTATCATTAATATATACACATATCTACATGACATTCATTCAGAATGTTCGTACTGTATTAGCCTGTATGGTTTAATGATACCATGGTTAGTATATGTTAGGTCATCAGGGTGATGAATAGCGATTGTTAGATTGCAACTAAGTAATTGTTTTATTTGGTGTTAGGAACCAAATATCGAGTATGACAAACTCGGATAAGACAGCCGTTGATCGTGTTATGGACGATGTGACACATGCTAATGATGATACAATAGTGAACCTCAGAATTTCCAAAGATGTTCTTTAAACTATGATAGACGCAGCTGTTGGAAAAGTTATGAAGAAGGCCGTGAAAAAGTTCAAGGAGCCCAATGCTACTTACTCCAAATTTCATCCAAGACTACCCTTCATTACTCACGAGAAGGATCTCGTTCATGACTCTAATGTAAAGGATGAACTAAAAAGGAAAAGGGAGGAAGATAACTCCCAGAGTTCAAAAAAGAAGAACAAACAAAAGTCCAACCAGAAACCTATATGCAAGACCTGCAAGAAGTGCCATTATGGGAAATGCAGGTTCGAATCAAAATCTCAGTCGCAGCCCAGGGCTTGTGGGATCTGCAAATCTAGTGAGCATAAAACATTGGAATGCCAAAAGATAGGAGATGCGACTTGTTACAACTGTAACGAGAAAGGGCATATCAAATCCAATTGCCCGAAGTATGCTAAGAAGCTTGAAAGAGATAAGAAGACTGGCGCTAAGGCCTCTCAGTTGGATGCAAAAGAGGCCATACAAGATGACAATGTTATAACAAGTACGTCCTTATCCATGATGTACATGCAAGGGTATTGTTTGATTCGGGTGCAGATAAGTAGATTGTGGATAATAAATTTGTAAGTTATAAATCTGCCTGTTAGAACCCTAAGCATAAAATACGAAGTAGAATAAATGCCAAGAGTTCTATTTTGTATAGGATGCCAATATATCCTTCATAGATGGTAAGCATAACAAACTTTTAAAGCCTTCCATTAGAACCTCAGAGATTAAGTGTAAGGTAAAACTTACAAATGAAAATCATAGATTCCATTTCTTTTACCCCTGTCAGAAATCTTCAATCGTAAAATCCTAATGTACCCTCTCTCCAGATAAAGCACATCATCATATGAAATTGATATCTCTTTGATCTATATTGACTATGAATACCAAATGGTATGACAAAAGCGCCATATGAGGATTGGTGTATCTTAATATGTTCCATAGATTGCTTCCATGCCTGATCAGTATGGAGGTTTAATGCATGGAACCACAAGGATATTCCAATGGTCATACGGTATTAAAGTCAGCTAATGGTATTCAAAGGAGATATCTAGAATGGAATTATCCAAGTAAATATCCCTGATAAAGGAATCTGTGGACTCATAGCATAAATGTGTCACTTATTTGACACATGCAATGATAGATGAACTGAGACTTGAGATTTGGAAAAATCTTTGTAACTTCCTTGTGTCTTGATTATCATCTCCATAGACTATCCTGTTTACCTCCCGAAAGGCTAGTAGAATTAAGGTATACATCCCGCTTAGGGCTGCAGTATTGTGAAATCTCCATGTTAGTACCTCCAACTCGGGAGTAATAGAAACCCTAGTTAGATAAATTTTAAGATAAAGGTTCTTAAGGCCTAATTCGTAATTCTAATAGTTTCAATGTTATTAAAGACGGTTCTCTTGCTTATGCATTGATTACCGCAACCCTATTTAGGCAACAATTAAGAATCGCCATCAGCTGCCCAGGATCGTCGATTCGTTCAGATAACTGTAAGGATTAGCTATTCCTTAAGACTGGTTTTAAACTATATTTAGAGTAACCATCTCACCTTAAATAAGCCATTCTATAACTGATAGTCGATATATAAATATCAAGGCCGCTCCTTTGGGGACCTTGTATAGATAGAATGTCAAACGTCTGTTTGATGGACGGGACTTGGGTAAGTCCTATTATTGGGATCTGAAAGTTGCCTTAGAAACAAAGAATAAGATCATACAAATTCGTAATCATCTGTAAGTTGCCAGTATTCGGCAGAAAATCAAGAATTAATGAAAGTAACAACCCTCCTAAGTTCTTGTTAAGGAATAAGGTTCAACAAAAGATATCACCCAGGAAGGGTGTGCCAATTTGTTAAATTATCAGGCTAGTTAAGCTCTGAATATATAGAATCATTCGAAGAAATCGAATGTATCAAGATCAAATAGCTTATAAGCTAAAACCTATTTAAGGAGCTTGGCGGAGCTCGCAATGCATTAACACACTAATGATTTAAGGATGTGTTTCACCAATAAGTTGAGAAGCATTATCATATAATGATATGGAGATTTATAATATGATGAGAAACCTGTATCGATTGAGGGTCGACAGGTTAAGAAGCTCCAAAAAGGATACACGTACCTATTATAGAGGTCAACTTGGGAGCTTAGAAAGGCTCCAGATATGCTATAGAAGTTAAGTCTATTATATGACAAAAAGTACTTCCATTAGTTTAGCAAATCTTGAGGTTGAGATTTCTTTTAAGGGGGTGAGGATGTAACACCTCGAAAATTTATGTCCAATAATGCATCAACACGTGTCATAAGCTTTAAACGTGTAAAAGATTTCTTTAGAGGAACTAAAGTTAACAAACAAAGAAAGTATGTGAATATAAGGGTTCAAAGTGTTAACAATGGATAAATATGCCTTTCAATAACCCTACATGATGTTTATACCCTTAAACGAATAAATCATGGATCATACGAAGCTAATTGTGAAAGAAAGTGAGGAATTACAAACTACAGGGGCTAAATGTGTCAACATGTTTAAAGTATACCTCTGAGTGACCCTTTAGCAAACCCAAAGCTTTGTAATGACTAATTATACTCACGAGAATAAGTGATAAAAATTTCACAAGGTTTCGATTCCGTATGAGAAAGTTATGCTATCATTCGTATGCGAGGGGTTAAAAGCGTCGACGTTGATAATTAAGGCTTTTCGAGTGACCATAAAGTTGACCAAGGGCTTCAGAAAGATTGGTTATGTCTTGGAGTCCTTAAAAATCAATTTAGGTGGCTCAAAGTGCAAAACAAAAGGTTAAAACAACTTTTATATGGACCATGGACCAAAACAACAATTTCTGAAAATTGAAATCAGGTCAGAAGGGGCGTCGCGTGACGTGTAGGGTCCTTAGGGGACCTACACGTCACGTGAGGGGTCTTCTGATGCAGAAAACATTGGCAGGTGCATGTCCAGCCGGTTATACCGCCTCAATTCACCAATTCTTGATTCTAGGGGCTTGTTTAATGTCTTAGAAGGGCCTAGGGACACTTGGAATGATCCCATAACATCCATATACTTTGTTTGGCATGATCTTGTGGGATTAAAGTCCCTATATAAGAAGTTTTATGTTGCACCATTTGATCACATTCACTTGCAAGCTCACAACTTCACTTCTGGAGTATTTTGGAGCTCAAGACTCATTCCTAGTGATCATTAGTCGTGCTTAGGACCTTGGTAAGTATTCTTAACCTTCCTTAATTCAGTTTTGCTTAGTTTATTAGCTTAAAGTCAAACCGTCGTAATTAAGGTTTGAATTCGTCATTAATCTTAATTTGTCCAGTCATATTACAAATTGAAAGTACCTATGAGTTGGTAATTATGTGGGCAATAAACTCTTAAAAGGGCACCATCTGATTCTCACTCTAAGTAGGTCAATTGTCGGGTCAAACTTGATCTTAAAAAGTCAACAGGAAGCAATTTTGCAAATAAACACATAATTAGCAATGTAGAAGCTATGCAACCTGATTTATCATTAACATAACTTGGTAATTAATGTAAGAACATGTCTAAACATGTTCAACTCGACAATTTTCAGTTTAGGCTCGGTTCGGGACCGAAAGTCGCATAGTTTGACTTCTGCTTTGACTTTCAGTTCTGACCCGTTTAAGCATGTTTTAAAAATGCCTTAGAGCTTCGTTAGGACCAGCTTGTATGATAGTATAACCCTCTGCGATTATACTACTTGACTCGTTGATTGTCCGATGTTTCCGTTAAATGCCTAATGTTGACCAATATGTCCATTCGACCTTAAAACGAGAATTTTGGAAATGTGAAAGGACAATAATCTTTGTTACTGATTTATAAACATGTCCCTAAAATTTCACATCAGCTTGAGGTCTAGATTAGGAGTTATGCTCAATAGCGTAATTAGAAAGCCTTTTATTAATTAAACGGCATAATTAGCGTAAAGCCTATCTAAACCCAATTTTTGACACCAAACCTCTTACCCACTAATGTAATATAATATTTTGGGATTTTTGAAGATTTTTAATTATTTTTAAACTGATCATAACATAGGGTTATTACCTTGATTCGGTAATTGCCGATTATACCCTTTTCGTCTATAAAATGAGTTTTACTAATCCTTTTGATACCAAACCTTTTTATACTGATCTAATATGATAAATAAAATATTTTGAGCCTTCCGGAATAATAAAAATATCAGCCTTCGTTTGAAAACCCGGAAATGGCTCCAAATCGCCTTTTTAAGCGTCTTTAACGCATAAGTATGTATCAAAACCATCATATAAATATAAGACTTGATACCCTACTGTTATACTTATTAAACTAAGTATTTTACTGATTACATCAGACCCGAAACTCAGATTTATATTTAAACTCTTTCATAACCTTTAAAATGACCAAAATGCCCTTACGGGGCATAATTTGAGTTTAAATCCGTTTCGGGCATAATAGAAGATATCTTACTGATGTCACAACATATTTAAGGCATATTAACATAGGAAACATGTATATGACTCTTATGGTTACCCGTTACGCATATTTCGCGTTCGGATCGGTTTATGTAACTAGTTTGCATAAATTGACCAAAACGGGTCAAACCTTATCATTTTTGCCTCAAAATCCAGAATGTGTTTAGTTTACCCATATTATACAAGTCTCCAAACTTGTCGGGTCTAAATCACATTCTATTCCGGACTTCGCTTAATCATGCGTTATGAACCGTGAACCTTTCCTTAAAACTAATCGGTCTAAGTTACGACTTAAATAAGACCCGTTAGGAATCTAATAGGTTAATAAAACCTTCGTTCCAGATTAGGAGCCCCAGTAGAAGTACTTGTGCTTGCTGATTAGAATATAGGGCTGAGTATAAATTGCATGGCTAGCTCAGGTAAATACTCTTAACTTATTTTCCCTATACGGGCTTGGGATACGGTATTATAATAATACCGCTTGGTCGGGTATTGAATGTTAATCGTATTGTGGTTAAATTATTGAGGTAACGCATTTTAATCTGTATTGTTTGAAATAAAAGCCTTTAGGGGTTAATGACCATGTCCCGGATATCCTTGGCATCATTATAATAAAATGGCCACGTCTTAAGCACGGGGTGTAGGCATACACCTGACAGTTGCATAAGGAAAACGGTATCTCACTCTCTTGTGGGCCTATACTTGTGGCGTGTCTGTTAATCTTGACTCGGTTTCTACATCGGGCCCTGAACGTATAACGAACATGTAAATCTGTATACAAGATTATTTTTATATAATTGTCCCAAGTTATAAAAGATATTTTTGTGCCTGGTGCATCTAAATCAATTTTCTTAAACTCTTTTTAAAATGAGTCGGTTAATTGTATTTACCAGTGTAAACTGACGTATTTTCCAAAAAGGTTAAGTGACAGGTACTGAACGTAATTGGCTGGAAGCTCAGGGCGTTAACAGGGAACCTTGTAAGTTCTAGGCGTCTAAAGTCTGTTGAACAATGTTTATGTTTTAAGATCCGCCTGTGGATCCATCTTACAATCCGTTTGTAATAATTGATGTTACTTTTGAATCAGGTTGTAATATATTTATCTTTTGCTTCCGCTGTGCATTTTAAATTGTGTTGTTTGACTAGGATGATATCGACTACGTCACGATACTCCCCACCGGGGCCACCGGTAATACGTGGAAATATCGGGGTGTGACAAACAATCCTGGATAAGCAGCCCTATCATATTTAGCTCTGTGACAAACTTCACAATCTTTGATCCACTGTTTGACATCTGCATCACATTTTTTCCAATAGAACAGCTGCTTCAACCTATTCAAGGTAGCATAATAGCCTGAATGACCCCCAGTTGCAGAAGAATGACATATGTGCAGTATGTCCTTCCTTAACTGGTTATCTTGACCCACCACCACTTTATTCTTTCTTTTCAACAATTTTCCATCCCAGGACCAGTGCTGGACACTAGAAGTATGCTGCAGCCGATGTATAATAGCCTGCAATTGCTCATCCATTTCCCAACTCTTAACAATTCTAGGCCACAAACAGGGTTCAATAGAGCTCAATCCCATTTCAAATAATGCTAAACCCTCCACTCTTGATAAGGCATCAGCTACTTGATTATTACTTCCTTCCTTATACAGAATTTCATAATCATATCCCAATAGCTTTGCTAACCATTTCTGTTGTAAGGGAGTACTAATCTTCTAATCCAACAGATATTTAAGGCTCCTTTGATCAGTTCGAATGATAAAATGCTTGACAATAAGATAATGGTGCCAGTGTTTAACAGCCATCAATATTGCCAACAGTTCTTTCTCATACACTGATAAAGATTGTTGCTTTATGGATATACCTCTGCTAACATAAGCTAGTGGGTGTCCCTCTTGTATTAAGACAGCCCCCAACCCTTTTGCTGATGCATCTGTTTCAATAACAAACACCTTTGAAAAATCAGGTAGAGACAAAACTGGTGCAGTAGTTAGGGCCTCTTTTAACTGCTCAAAAGCCAACTGGGCTTCTACACTCCAACTGAAAGCATCTTTTTTTAACAAATTGTGCAGTGGTCTTGCTATACCTCCATAGGATTTAATGAATCTTCTGTAGTAACCAGAGAGACCCAAAAATCCTCTTAGCTGTTTGATTGTTGTAGGAACTGGCCAATTAGTCACAGCCTCAATCTTAGAAGGATCTGTACTAACACCCTTAGAATATATAATATGCCCCAAATACTCCACCTGAGATCCTGCAAATGAGCATTTTGATCTCTTGGCTAACAATGAATTAGCCAAGAATAGGTTCAAAACTGCCTCCAAATCTAATAAGTGTTGTTCCAGAGAAGAACTATACACTAGAATGTCGTCAAAAAAGACTAAGGCACATTTCCTCAACAGTGGTTTGAAGGTGACATTCATTAAGGCTTGAAATGTGGCTGGTGTGTTAGTGAGGCCAAAGGGTAGCACTAAGAACTCAAAATGACCCTGGTGAGTCCTGAATGCAGTCTTTTGGATGTCTTCCTTATGCATTCTCACCTGATGGTATCCAGAACGTAAATCCAGCTTAGAAAACACTTAAGCACCCCCCAACTCATCTAACAATTCATCAATTAGAGGTATTGGAAAACTGTTTTTCACCGTAGCTTCATTCAACTTTCTATAGTCTACACACATGCGCCAAGAGCCATCCTTTTTCTTTACTAGAACCACAGGAGCTGCAAAAGCACTTGTGCTTTCCCTAACAATACCCAAATCTAATAATTCTTGTGTCATTTTTTTGATAACATCCTTTTGAGCAGCTGGGTATCTGTATGGTTTCTGGGCCACCACTTGAGCATCATTTTTCAGTATAATTCTGGGCTCATATGAACGTTTAGGAGGTAAAGATGTTGGTGTTTCAAAGATAGGTTTAAATCTGCTCAAAAGGTCATCTAACCGAGTTAGATTTGATGTACCCTGTACCGAGGGTACATGGGTCAATTCATCAGTCTGCATGCTGATTAAATGTCTCTGGGCCACTCCTTTTGAATTACTCAGCAAGCAATCCATTCTCTCACTTGAACACAAGGTAATATATGTTGGTTCTTTAGACCCTTTTAATTCAATTACCTTGTCATGCATCTTAAATTTCATGGTAAGCTCCTTAAAATTCCAAGTAATGTATGCCAAACTTTGCAGCCATTATATGCCTAAAACCATGTCATAGTTATGTGACACCTCGTAAAATTATACCCAATAAAATAAAGACACGTGTCACATGTGTAAGCGTGTTATAAACCCGGATCAAATCGAAAGATGTATGGTAGGTTTAAAAATGTCGACATGTTAATTGATACCTCTGAACGACTTAATTATAAATCCCAAACCATGATGTATTTTGTAAACATCTGATTTGTATAAATTTCAAGTCCGGTTGGCCTTAATATTAATTAACTAAAGCCTCAAAGAAAGGAATATTATGAGAGCCTACGACAAATCTTGCATTCATGACATTCCCACAAGAATCCAAGATGGAACTGATGCATGGCAACACATGCAGACACATGCAAAGCCTAACTTCATGGTCCCTACACTTAAAAGAAAGCATGAGTTTCGGTTTACAAAGTTGCATGGTCAAGACCTCAAAACTCAGAAGATTTTGTCTTCAGGTCAACGTTTACGGACCGCAAAGGGTCCACCTTACGGTCCGTAAGGTGGCAAGGCTGGACGGAGATAATAAATAAAAAGCGGATACGGACCGCAAAGCCAAAGGCTTACGGTCCGCAAGATTGTAACTGGGCATTTTGATCAAGGTCGGTTAAGGACCGCAAAGCCAAGAGCTTACGGTCCGTAAGACCGTTGCTGGCAGCAGATTTTGGACAGCTGCCTGTTCAGCCTGTTACACCGCCTCATTAGCATGGTATTCGAATACAGGAGTGTGGCCAACAAATTTTCATGCATAGGGACACATGGGGATCATCAGGGAACACTTGTAGACTATTGTGGCAAGATCTTATGACTTATTTTTGAGTATATAAGGAGTTGAGTTGCAACCATTTTGCTTGCTCATTCAAGCTCACTTCAAGGACTTCTCTGGAGCTCCTCTGATCAGCCACAAGTTTCCTTAGGCTACCTAATAGTGCTTAGGACATTTGTAAGTGTCCTTAACTTCCTGAATTCAGTTTTAATTAGCTTAATGACTATAAGTCAAACCTATCGTAATTAAGGTCTGACTACGAGATTAATCAATAATTATTCAGTCAAATCTCGAATTGAAAGTACCTATAAGTTGGAAATTATGTGGGTAATAAACCCTTAAAAGGGTACTCTCTGATTCCCACTCTAACTAGGTCAATTGTCGGGTCAAACTTAATGTTAAAAAGTCAACAAGAAGCTTAATATCAAATTAATGCATAATTAGCAATGTAGGAGCTATGCAACCTGTTTTATCATTAATATAACTTGGTAATTAATGTAAGAACATGTCTAAACATGTTCAACCCGACAATTTTCAGTTTAGGCTCGGTTCGGAACCGAAAGTCGCATAATTTGACTTTTGCTTTGACTTTCAGTCCTGACTCATTTAAGCATATTTTAGAAATGCCGTAGAGCCATATTAGGACCAAGTTTCATGTTAGTATAACCCCCTGTGATTATACTGTTGGGATTTTCACATGTTTATCAAAGTATTTTATCCATATAAAATTAAAAAAACGCAGCGGAAATTATTATTTAAAACATGTTACTTACAAGATATAAAACTCATTTTATGTGTAAAACCCAATCTCGGATCCATATGTGAACATGCATGCTATCAAAATAAAAACACAACCATAGAGTGTTTAGAATACTACCTTCCAAGGAGTAAAGGATATGAAGAAGATGATGCTTCATGAATGGTTGCCTTCAAGTGTAGAAGACCTCAAGCTTGTATACCCCAAGCCTTCCAACAAACACCTTAGTTTAGCTAGGATTTCTACACTTAAGAACTCTCTAAAAATCCCCTCTTGATTAACCATACCATGGCCGAAAATTGTAGAGGAGTAATAAGAGTTCTTGCACTTGATTTTTACAAACTTGAAACTCTTCTTGGATAGCCTACTATGGCCGAAAATTGTAGAGCATTTTTCAAGTTTTCTTCAAGTTCTTATTTTTCTATTTTGTCATACAAAATTATATATAAATATGAGAGAATGTAGCCTCCCTTTGTACCCAATCAAAATCCCTCTACACATGCAAGATGCATGAATTCCTATTGGGTTTCAAATGCTTGGGAAGACCACCCAATCAAGGCACATGCAAATGCATGAAACCTTATTGGACCAAACATTTTGGGAAGACCCCATGGGGGGGGGGGTGGCGGCCTAGACTTTTATTTAAAAAAAATTCAATTTTTTCTTTTAAATAATATAAGTCTTATATGTATTTTATAACTTTTATAAAATATAACAACATATGTTATAAGACTTGTACAACTTTTATTATGTTATTTAACCCATTAAATAACAAAACAAAATATTCTCTCAAAATAAATTATCCATATAATTTATTAGTTTGTCAAGTGCAATTATTTAGAAAACCAATTTCTAAATATTCTAAGTGTTAATATTTATTTGCTTGATCATATCATAAATAAATATTGTAAGTGTTTGTCTAGCTTGTATTTGGGCATGACTCGACTTGGATCATAACGTACTAGCCACATCAATTTAATATGTGTCTTGGGCATACAGAGTCCAACAATCTCCCACTTGCACAAGATACATAGAAGATTGATGCAAGTAGTAAATAACGCATAACTACGGTTTACTACCCCTAATACGTATGACTATATGTCCCATTCAATAACATCATCCCCTTCAAGTCCCTTACTTGAACATGATTTAGGTGAATCTATCATTTATCCTTTCGTTACAGATGTCATGTCAAATCCAGAGACATAGAGTGATCACTCTCTGTTGATTTAACTTTAGCAGGCCTTAGACATCTTACTCTCAACGAATAAGAGGAACAAATCCCATCTTGACTACATACGTCTCTCACAATCACCTTGTACCACACCTGAGCTTAGCCTTATGTACTGTCATATTACTAACAGCGAAGAAATAAGTCAAGGTACAATATTTGGTGAATATCAAGACCCAATATGTATCTCAGGTCTGAGGATACTATGATATTCTCCTTTACTCAATTTTACTTATGATCAATCACAGAGGATTCCATGCAGTAATATTTGAGAGCGAGTCAGTCCAATATTTGTATCCCACAAATATCTATGAACTTTGGTAGCAACACTTTGCTCTATATTCATACCTAATGAATATCCACCAATCCAAGTTCATAATAGTCTTACATTCATATTTGTTCCCACAAGTATGATCGACTACGGACATTTAGAATAATTAACTTATTCATGGATTTAAACATGCTAATATGGAACATAACTCAAAATACCATAAAGAGTTATAATAATAGTTGTTCCAATATCCAAATACAAAATAGATCAAATCCAATCACTAGAATATCGAAGTCCTATGGCACAAGTATGACCCTCTCATGCTTTGCCCGTTCAAGGAGCTTCGTGAGTGGATCCGCAATATTTTGATCAGTGTGAACTTTGCGAATACATGTCTTTCCCTTTTCAACTTCATCCCTTATGTAGTTGAAACTCCGCTCAATGTGCCTAGTCTTTTGATGTGTACGAGGTTCCTTGATTTGAGCAATCGCACCAACGTTATCACAAAGATCTCTAGGGGTCTTGAATGGTAGGGACTACCCCTAGATCGGAAATAATTCAAGTGGCAGATCCATATGAATTATCTCGATCAATGAAGCGGCGATGTATTCTGATTCTGTAGTGGACAATGCTACCCTGATTGTGATCGAGAACCATCTCGATCAGTTTGAAAACTCGTATCCATGTAACCCTTTACAACGAGTTCTTCTTCACCAGATCTATATATTAGAAATATATTCTTAGTCCTTCTAAGGTATTTCAATATATTTTTAACAGTCACCCAATGACCGTTACTCGCTGGTATCTTCTCGTCATGCTTAATGTGCATGACATGTCCGGTCTAGTGCATATCATTACATACATAATGAATCCTATAGCAGACGCATATGGGATTCCTTTCATTCTTTCTTGCTCATCCTTTGAGCTTGGACATTGAAAAGCATTCAATATTGTCCCCTCTTTGAATAGGCACCAAACCTTTCATAGAGTTCTCCATCTTGAACCTTTTCAAGACTTTGTCAATGTATGCACTTTAGTTTAAATCTATCAATCGCCTTGATCTATCCCTATAGATCTTTATTCCCAAAATATAGGCGATTTCACCAAGATCCTTAATGGAAAAACAACTTCCAAGCCAGGCATTTACACCTTCCAAT
The DNA here is from genome assembly GCA_030545235.1 of Helianthus tuberosus. Classification (NCBI taxonomy): domain Eukaryota; kingdom Viridiplantae; phylum Streptophyta; class Magnoliopsida; order Asterales; family Asteraceae; genus Helianthus; species Helianthus tuberosus. The sequence continues at coordinate 10,998,504 of CM060423.1, forward strand.
GTTTGGAATGTTATTTCCAAATAGTAGAATGTCATCGACATATAATATTAAGAAAGTGATGATGGTCCCACTAGCCTTCTTATACACACAAGCTTCATCGACGTTCTTGATGAATCCATATTCCCTAATCTCTTCATCAAGACAGTGATTTTGACCTCTAGATGCTTGTTTCAATTCATAGATTGATATATTTAACTTGTATACTTTGTTAGGATGTTTTGGATCGATAAAACTTTCAGGCTGAACCATATAGACATCTTCCTCAAGATATCTATTAAGGAAAGCCGTTTTGACATCCATTTGCCAAATCTCATAATCATATTACACAGGTATGGCAAATATTATCCTATTGACTTTAGCATCGCCACAGGCGAAAAGGTCTCATCATAATCAACCCCTTGAGTTTAAGTGAAACCTTTTGCTATAAGTCTCGCTTTATAAGTATCCAAGTTACCATGCATATCTGTTTTCTTCCTGAAAACCCACTTACTTCCAACTACTTTGGAGTTAAGAGGTGGCACAACCAATTCCCAAACTTGGTTGTCATACATAGATTGCATCTCTACGTTCATGGCTTCAAGCCATTTGTCATAATCAGATTTTGACATTGGATCATGGTATGTGGTAGGTTCACCCGAATCTACCACGTAGCATCCATCTACGAAAAATCCATATCTTTCAGATGGACTACTAATTCTACCAGATCTACGAACGTTTTATGTGTATAGATCAACCATTTGATCATTTTTCAACAACCTCTTGTTGAGTGCTAGTATCAACCAAATGTGTATCGGCTTGTGGTTCTTGATCCTCATCAAGTTCCACTGTTCTACTAATTCTTTCCATAAGGAACTTAGCTTCCAAGAACTTAGCCTTTCGAGCAACAAATACCTTTTGCTCTGTTGGATCGTAGAATTAATATCCTATACCATCTTTAGGATATCCTACGAAGATACACTTAGTGGATCGGATTTTTAATTTATTTGAGGTGTATAGCTTAACATAAGCTTTACAACCCCTTACCTTTAAATATGATAATGATGGAACCCTTCCATGCCATATTTCAAAAGGTGTCTTATCCACTTTCTTGGTTGGACCATACGGGCCACGGAGAGCAAAGCGTAACCCCAAAGTGATAGAGATAATGCGCTCCTAGCCATCATAGATCGAACCATATCTAATAGAGTTCGACTCCTCCTCTATCGAAACGAAGAACTTTAAAAGAGTTGATTTTGTACTTCACTTTTGAAGATTCTGAACGTTTCAAAACTTCTTCTTTGTGTCAAGTACACATAACCACAACTACTATAGTTGTTGGTAAACTTAATGAAGTATCTTTCACCATACCTAGTTATTGGCTTAAAAGGATCACATACATTCGAATGTATGATACCTAAGAAATCTATTGCCCTTTCCAACTAAAGGGTTTCTTAGTCATTTTACCTTATAAACAGGATTCACATGTATCAAATGAACCAATTTCATTTGTTTCCAAAAGACCATTCTTTCGAAGTGTTTACATGCGACATCTGTTTATATGACCAAGGCGATAATGCCAAAAATAAGTCTCACTCAAATCCATTTTGAGTTTGTTGGTGATTGCTTGGTACATTGAACTATCAAATGATGTATTATTATGAACCAATTCATAACTACCATTTGAAGGCATAGTTTTAAAGTAAAACATGTCATTCATCGAAATATAAATGTCATTGTTTACAAACTTTAAATCAAAACATATTGTCTCAAAAGGGAAACTTAAATAATGTTCCTAGTCAAACTAGGAGCATTCAAAACATTTTAAAATAATTTCCAAACCATTTGGAAGTTTCAAAACATAGTCGCCTTTCTTGTAATGCTTATTTCTTTTGAATTCTTGCAATGAATTGCAAATATGAGTTCCACATCTGGTATCTAATACCCATGTGTTAGAAGAAATATCATTAAGGTCAATATATATCATTAAGATTGTACCTGATGTTTGCCCTGCATCCCTCTTATTTTTCAACTCTTTGAGATAGGTTGGACAATTCATTTTCAAATACCCTATCCCACCATACTCAAAGCATGGATCGTTCGTGGCAACCTTTGCCTTCTTCTCTTTTGGTTTCGGTGGTTTTGCTCTAGTGTAACACCTCGAAAATTCACGTCCTATAATGTGTAGACACGTGTCGTATGTTTAAACGTGTGAAAGAATGTTATAAAAGGACTAAAGTTGACAAACATGGAAAGTATGTGATTTTACGGGTTCTGAATGTCAACAGTGAATAAATATACTTCATAATAACCCTACATGGTGTTTATAACATCAAACGAATAAATCATGGATCATACGAAGCAAAAAGTGAGAGATTACAAACTACAGGGGTTAAATGTGTCAACATGTTTAAAGATATACCTCTGAGTGACCTTTTGACAAACCCAAAGCTTTGTAAATGTTAAATATGCTCACTAGAATGCACGATATAAATTTCATAAAGTTTCGTTATCGTATGAGAAAGTTATGATCAAATTCGTGTGCGAGGGGTTAAAGTGCAAACGTTGAAAGTTAAGACTTTTCGGGTTAACCGGAAGTGTTTAGGGACTTGGCAAAGTGGGTATAGGTCCTAAAGCCCTTGTTGGTAAATATAAGGGGGTCAAAATGCAAGAAATAATCTTAGTTTCCCCTTCGTGAAGCCAAAGGTCAAGATACAAAACAAAGAAATTAGAAAATTCTGAATTTAAGGGCCAGGCGGCCCGCTTGAGGATCTGCCAAATGGGAGGCGGGCCGCGTCAGGCGCCCAGAACTAGAAAACGTGGACAGTTGCCTGTAAACGCGGAAAACCGATCCTTTTTCGCCATTAATGCAATGTGGGCGACCCCTAAACAGTCCTAGACACTAGGAACACCTGTTGGATGGTTGTGGTCAGCTGATAGACTTGTGTGTCCAAGAATCGTGGTGGAATTTGCACTATAAAAAGGCCATGTAGTGCATCATTGTTCTTCACATCATTCTCTGCATCTCTGGTCGATTCTGGAGCTCAAGCCTGCTTCCAAGTGATCATATTTCGTGCATAGGACTCTTGTAAGTCTGCTAGTCCTTTCTAAATTGAGTTTAGCTTAGTATTTTAGCTAAAAGTCAAACCGTCGTAATTACGGTTTGACTTCGAGATTAGTCAACAATGGCTCAGTCATATCTCGAATTAAAAGTAGTTATAGCTTGGTATTTATGTGAGTAATAAAACCTCAAAAGGGTTTCCCCTGATCACCACTCTAACCAGGTCAAAAGTCGGGTCAAACTTGGATTTAAAAAGTCAACAGGAAGCTTAAAAAGTCATTTATGCATAATTAACATTATAGACCACATACAACCTGTTTGATCATTGTTATAACTTAGTAATAAGTGTAAGAACATGTCTAAACATGTTCAACCCAACAATTTCCTGTTTAGACCCGGTTCGGAACCGAAAGTCACATAGTTTGACTTTCACTTTGACTTTCAGTTCTGACCCGTTTAGGCATGTTTTAGAAATGCCTCAGAGCTTTAATTGGACTAGGTTACATGTTAGAATAACCCTCTGTGATTATGCACCTCGGTTCATTAGTTATCCAATTAATATGCATGTTTCCGTTAATTGCTCATATGTTGACCGTTATGCCCTTATTACCTTAAAACGTGATTTTTGGAAATGTAAAAGAGTAGGAACTTTAATTACTGATATATAAACTTGTATGCAAAGTTTGACATCAGTTTGACTTGTAGATTAAGAGTTATGCTCACTATCGCAAATTTAAAGCTTTATGTTAATTAAACGGCGTAATTAGCGTATAGCCTAGTTAAGCCTACTTTTTGATATCAAATCTTTTACCCACTGATGTAATATATTATTTTGGGATTTTTAAAGATTTTTAATTAATTTTAGGCTGAGCATAACTAGTAGTCGTAGGCTTAATCCGGTAATTGTCGGTTTTGCCCTTACGGGCCATAAAATGAGTTTTACATATCTAAACGACTCCAAACCTTTTTCTACTGATCACATATGATAAATAAATTATTTTAAGCCTTCTGGAAATATAAAAATATCAGGTTTAAGTATCGAACCCGGAAATGGCCTTTAATCGCCTTATTAAGCGTTTTTAACGCATAGTATGTTTTAAAATCATATTGATACCCGGATTGATACCTACTGATATTTTAGGCAAATTAGAATATTTTAACAGTAAGCAAAGGTTGATTAACTCAGACTCCGGTTTTGAGCTTTTTAGCTTATGTGAAATTACCAAAATGCCCCTACGGTGCATAGTGGGCTATAAATGATAAATTTCACATAAATAATTTAACTTACTGATATAACTTAGCAAATTGAGTATATTTACTGATTACATCAGACCTGTAACTCAGGTTAACACTCAAACTCTTTTACAACCTTTAAAATGACCAAACTACCCCTACGGGGCCTAGTTTGTGTTTAAACACGTTTCGGGCATAATGAAAGACATCTTACTGATGTCACAACATATTTGAAGCATATTAACTTAGGAAACCTGTATATGGCTCTTACGGATACCCGTTACGCTTATTTCGCGTTTGGTTCGGTTTATGTAACAAGTTTACATAAATTAGCCGAAACGGGTCAAACCTTATCGGTTTAATCTCAAAATCCAGAATGTGCATGAAGGACCCATATTAAACAAGTCTCTGAACTTGTCGGGTCTAAATCACATTCTATCCGGTCTTCGATTAATCGTGCGTACGAACCGTATCTTGAAAACTAGCCGGTCTAAGCTTAAGCTTAATAAAAGGCCCGTTAGAATTCTAATAGGTTATTATAAACCTTCGTTCCAGATTAGGAGGACCAGTAAAAGCTACGTGCATTTTGCTAATTGTGATTAATACTTGCTAAGGTAAATACTTTTAACTTATTTTCCCTATACGAGCTTGGGTTACGGTATATAGCATACCGCTTGATCGGGGATCAAATCTCCACAATTAAGTGGGTAGTTGAATAATTTGATCGGCTCGTTTAAACAGTCTTGTTACTTAAAGCCTTTGGGGGGTTAATAACCATGTCCCGGATATCCTTGGCATCATCTTACGAGATGGCCACGACCTGAGCACGGGGTGTAGGCGTACACCTGTCAGTGTATAACTCATTATCGTGGTGTGTCTATTGATCTTTAACCCGGACAAGATCCGGGCTACTGAACGCACAAGTAATATGTAATTCGTTCACAAGATTATAATATTAAATAATTCTCCCAAGTTATAAAAATGTTTATGCTATGTGCATCCAAACCAATTTTCAATCATTTTACAAAATGAGTCAGTTGAATGTATTTACCAGTGTAAACTGACGTATTTTCCCAAAAAGACTGAATGCAGGTACTAAACGAAATTGGCTAGATTTGTCTCCTTAGCATCAATAAAAAGTCTCGCAAGCTTAGGATGCCTGAAGTCTGTTGAACTATTGTTTCATATTTTTATTTCGATCCGTACTGTGGATAAACATCCGGATATTGTGACTTTGATTACAATAAATAAATTCGGTTGTATCATAATTTAAATTGCTTCCGCTGTGCATATTGATATTGTGTTGTTTGACTATTACGTTGCCAACCATGACGTCACGATACTCCTCCACCGGGCCCACCGGTGACACGTGGAAATCGGGGTGTGACAGGTTGGTATCAGAGCCGACACTGAGTGAATTAAACACTAGCCTTTTGTGTTTAATCTCAGTTACACAATTGCACATATCTAAACCTTCGAGTCTAGACTTATAACATAGGACAAATTCCACCTTATTCGGGTTTTGTTTTGTCCTTTAAATTTTATATTTTGTTATTGTTATCTTATGCTTTATTGACAGGAATATCAAAATGCCTCCAAGATTTTTCCGTAGACGAGGACGAGGAAAGGGGCCGATCACCGCCCCCAACGACAATGAAGCGGGACCATCCAATGTACGAGCTCCATCTACTACGGAGAGCGACGATCCACGTCAGAACAGGAGGAACCTGTTCGAGCCGGCGAGACGATCCGTTTCGCACAGCTCTACACCTCCGGTCCAAAATTCATATGGACCGCATTCGGAAGACGAGCCGAACAACCCTCAGCCTTCCTTCATACCGTTACAACGATCCCTGTCTCATCATTCTTTCGGGGACCCCACCCCAGTTTTTCGGGGCCGGTTTAATCCGGTAGGCTACGTACCAGAACCCGTGGGTTTCAACCCACTAGGGCCAGACGATCACTTCTCTGGCGATCACGCAGATGACATGGACGAGGATACGGACCCCGTTGAACCTGCAAGTGGTACTCTGAACCACCCGATAGAGATCTCGGATGGATCTTCGTTCCACGGATCACCCTATGTTGGTCCAGACAGCTTCCAAGCCATGTTCACTCGGCACGAGTGGTATTACACACCTCCTCACCATTCGTCGCCTCATGAGCAGCAGCAGCCGCAGCAGCAGCAGCATCATCAAGATTCCTCTGAGGATCACCGATTTGTGGCAGTTACGCCACCACCTCCACCGCCACCAGTGCAGCCGGCACCTCCACAACCGCCGAGGCGTAGGAGGTCAGGTGCACGCATGTCATTACGTGCGGGAGACTTTCATTTCAGCTCCCCACGTCAGTCGAGTGCCAGCCACTACCCGCCGCATCAGGAGGACCCACAAATGGGTGGACCTTCCAACCCCGCGATACCGCAGCCGCCGCCAATGGGTTTTGACAACCCAATCCCAGCTTATACAGGTTCCATGGCATACAACCCGTTCGAGCCGCCAGTCCACAATAACTACGGGTATGCAGAGGCCGACCCCTACTTGGTGGTAGCTAACTACAATGCCCTGCACCCAGAAGGACCATACGGAACTCCATGGGGAGTTGGGTACCCAACACAAGGGTACCAGATACCACCTAGGCCCATCATGAGGACTCAATCGCAGCCACTTAGGTTCTCCCCACCGGAGCATGAAGAACTCCTTCAGAGGCTGGATCAGGTTGAACGGGAAGTGCACAGGGACCGTAGGGAGAGGCAGACTTTCTTCCAAGGATTAGCAAGTTTGATCAAAGGAAAGAACAAGAAGGATCATTGACTCCTTCCAATTGTTGTGAGCCCCTGCGTGGGCCTGTATTTCATGTATTTGTTTAAACCCCTGTGCGGGTATGTATGTGTGTTTGTTTTGACCCCTGCGTGGGTCTATTTTCCGTTAACCCCTGCGTGGGTATGTTGTTTGCTTAAAGTCCCTGCGTGGACTAGTTTGTTTGTTTAAGTCCCTGCGTAGACAAGTATGTTGATTAACCCCTGCGTGGGTAATTGTTTGGTGAAAAGACCCGTTTAGGGCAGTATGTAATATTTTGAATAAATTAATGGAATGCTGTTTTATAAATTTTATGTTTGCCGTTTTGTGCATAAATAAATTATAAATGAAATAAATAAATTAAAATCATTCCTTTTGAACTAATATGCCTATGTAATTATAAATTAAGAATCTTAAAGTGTGAAACCTAGCCTTTTGGTCATTATAAGACCGGGCCAAGATGGTAAGACCTGTTCGAAAGATTCAAGTCTAAGTTAACATCTGAAAACATGTTAACACTCCTGGCAGACGTGATTTATTAAAAATCACATACGTCATTTTTATAAGGGAATTCTTTAGAAGATTCCTAACCTAGTTTAATGATCTCTGAATCCTGGGTTTACATCATCAATTAAGATGATCACATTTTAACCATACGTGGTAATACGTGCCTACGGGCCCTACTCATTTCCATATGAGCCAAGAGACGGTGGTAGCTATGACTCCCTGTCAAATAAAGGTAATGAACTAGGTTCAAACCTCAAATGCGTTGATTCTCTGAAATCATAGCATATAAATTATAATTGTCCTTGTGACTAGGCCTATTGTGCCAGTATACCTTAATGTTTTGATTCTCTGAAATCATAGATTAATTTAAAAGTGTCCACGTGACTAGGCCTTTTGTGCCACAAATAAAACTGTTAATGTTTTATAATTAGGATAAATTATAATAGAAATCCTAAATAAATATGATATATAAATTAACTAAATATGGTCTCTGTTACCATGGTTAATGAATTGCCATAAAAGACAATTCTATAATAAACTCCCAAATAAACTATTGTCCTTGTTTTCTGCAACAGTTCAATTAGTATGGCTAACTCGGACGAGGGTAATAGTCATCCAGTGGAGGTTAATAATGACGCTCGAATTAATCTAACGGGTGCGGAATTGAAAGCAATCATAGACGGCGTTGTTACACAGGCTTTAGAAAGGCAGTATGAAGAGTACAGTGGGACTCGTAGTAGGACCCAATCTACACAGCCTTCAAAGCCACCGCCCAAGAAGGACGACCCGAAGAAAGATAATGATCGACGCTCCTCGAACCACAGTGCTCCATCTCAGCAGGTTATACGTAATTAAGGGCCCCGTGACAAGGGTTGCACGTATAAATATTTTGTTTCTTGCAAGCCCCGGGATTTCACTAGGGAGAAGGGAGCCATTGACTGTATGACATGGCTGGATGAGATGGATACGGTTGTAGACATCAGCGGATGTGCTGAGAGAGACGTGGTCAAGTTTGTGTCGCAGTCTTTTAAGGGTGAAGCGTTAGCATGGTGGAGATCTCTGATTGAGGCCACCGGAAAAATCCCATTGTACAATATGTCGTGGGATCAATTTGTTGCCCTTATCAGGGAAAATTACTGCCCTCAGCATGAGGTGGAGAAGATAGAATCTGACTTTCTATCCTTGGTGATGACAAACCTCGACTGTCAGGCTTACCTAACGAGCTTCAACACTATGTCTCGGTTAGTTCCATATTTAGTAACCCCAGAACCAAAGCGAATAGCTCGTTTTATCGGTGGTTTAGCCCCCGAGATCAAGGCAAGCGTGAAAGCTTCTCGGCCAGCTACTTTTAGGTCAGTAGCTGACATTTCCTTATCCCTCACTCTGGATGCGGTCAGGCAGAGGTCGCTGAGGAATAAGGAGGCTGAGAAGAGGAAGCATGAAGATGATGGTTCACGAAAGTCAGGCAAGAAGCACCGTGGGAACGGTGATAGCAAGAAGGGGTCTGAGTCAAGAAGAGATGGGCACCGGTCTGGTGAGAAGCCCAAGTCCAGTATTTGCAAGAAACAGCACTTTGGAAAGTGTAGACTCGGATCGAACTCGAATAATGAGTCAAAATCTTTTGCTTGTGGGTTGTGCAAGTCCAAGGAACACAAAACCTTGGATTGCAAGAAGATAAAAGATGCAACGTGCTACCGTTGTAATGAAAAGGGCCACATTAAAACCAACTGCCCTAAGTACAACAAGAAGCCCGAAGAGGCCAAGAAGACTAATGCCAGAGTCTTCAGAATGGACGCAAAAGAAGCGGTTCTAGACGACAACGTTATTACAGGTACCTTCCTTGTAAATGACGTATATGCTAGAGTACTTTTTGATTCTGGCGCTGATAAGTCGTTTGTAGACAATAAGTTTTGTGAATTATTGAAATTACCTGTCAAAACCTTAAAAGTGAACTATGAGGTGGAGTTAGCAGATGGCACCCTAGAAACCGTCTCTACTGTGTTAGATGGATGTGTTATATCCATTAAGAACCATTCTTTTCCTCTGTCTCTACTTCCCTTTAAGTTGGCCGGTTTTGACATAGTTCTGGGTATGGACTGGTTATCACATAACCAGGCCTAAATTGTCTGTAACAAGAAACAAGTGGTGATAAAGACTCCGTCTGGTGAATCACTTACCATTCGGGGAGATACCCAGTATGGGCTGCCTGAGCAGGTGACTATGCTCAAGGCTTCCAAGTGTTTGAAGAAGGGGTGTGTCATCTACATGGCGCAAGTGATTATTGATGAGCCTAAACCTAAGATCGAAGACATCCCTGTCATTTCTGAATACCCAGAAGTGTTTCCTGAAGATCTACCTGGTTTACCACCAGATTGGCAAGTGGAATTCAGAATTGATATCATCCCCGGAGCAGCACCAGTTGCTAGAGCACCATACAGATTGGCACCCACAGAAATGAAGGAGTTGCGGACGCAGCTAGATGAATTGCTGGCTAAAGGTTTCATTAGACCTAGTTCATCTCCTTGGGGAGCGCCAATCTTGTTTGTCAAGAAGAAGGATGGGTCGATGCGTCTGTGCATCGACTATCGCGAGCTTAATAAAGTCACGATCAAGAATAGGTATCCTTTGCCCAGGATCGACGATTTGTTCGATCAGCTTCAAGGGGCAAGTTACTTCTTGAAGATCGATTTGAGGTCAGGCTACCATCAGTTGAAGGTTAAAGATGAAGACGTGCACAAGACTGCATTTAGGACTCGTTATGGTCACTACGAGTTCCTAGTGATGCCGTTTGGGCTCACTAATGCACCAGCCGCGTTCATGGATCTCATGAATCGCGTCTGCAAGCCTTACTTGGATAAATTCGTCATCGTTTTCATCGACGACATTCTTATCTATTCGAAGAATCAAGCTGACTATGAGAAACACCTTCGTTGTATTCTCAAACTTCTACATCAGGAGAAGCTCTATGCCAAATTCTCCAAGTGTGAATTTTGGCTACGAGAAGTCCAATTCCTTGGACACGTGGTTAGTGAGCGTGGTATCCAGGTGGATCCCGCTAAGGTTGAAGCCGTAATGAACTGGCAAGAGCCGAAGACACCTACAGAGATTCATAGCTTCCTGGGATTGGCAGGATATTACAGCCGTTTCATCGAAAAATTTTCAAGGATTGCTGCGCCCCTAACTTCCTTGACTAAGAAGAAACTAAAGTTCATTTGGGGCCCTAAGCAGCAAGAATCCTTTGATATTCTGAAGCAAAAGTTGAGCAACGCCCCAGTACTGACATTGCCAGATGGAATAGAAGAATTCGTGGTTTATTGTGATGCTTCGCACACTGGCATGGGGTGTGTGCTTATGCAGAAAGGCAAGGTAATTGCCTACGCTTCACGACAATTGAAAGTGCATGAAAAGAATTACACCACCCACGACTTGGAGTTGGGTGCCGTTGTGTTCGCACTGAAGCTTTGGAGGCACTATCTATATGGTGTCAAATGTGTGATTTATTCTGATCACAAGAGCCTCCAACATCTGTTCAGTCAGAAGGAACTAAACATGAGGCAACGCCGTTGGATGGAAACTTTAAATGATTATGATTGTGAAATCAAATACCATCCCGGCAAGGCAAATGTAGTCGCCGATGCCTTGAGTCGGAAGGAAAGGGTGAAACCTATCCGAATCAATGCCAAGCGCATGGAGATAAAGAATAATTTGATTGAAAGGTTGTTAACTGCACAGAAGGAAGCTGTGTTGGAAGCTAACTATCCTAATGAAAAGCTAGGAGTAACTGAGGAGCAGTTAACTCTTAGCAAGGACGGAATTTTACGATTGAATGGACGAATATGGGTTCCAATTTATGGAGGACTTCGTGATGTCATCCTCCAGGAAGCCCATAGTTCCAAATATTCCGTTCATCCTGTAGCGGATAAGATGTACCAGGATTTAAAGGCAAATTATTGGTGGATAGGCTTGAAAAAGTCTGTAGCCACTCATGTAGCTAAATGCTTGACATGTGCGCAAGTCAAAGCCGAGCATCAGAAACCGTCAGGTTTGCTACAACAGCCTGAACTTCCTACGTGGAAGTGGGAAATGGTGACGATGGATTTCATCACCAAGTTGCCAAAGACAAGGAAAGGCAATGATACAATATAGGTTATAGTTGACAGACTGACTAAGTCAGCTCATTTCTTACCCATCAAGGAGACTTATAGCTCCGATATGTTAGCCAAGTTATACGTTGATAAGATTGTAGCCTTACATGGCGTACCTGTGGCTATTATCTCTGATAGAGATACTAGATACACGTCGCATTTTTGGAAGAGTTTCCAACAATCTTTGGGCACCCGTTTGAATTTTAGTACGGCTTACCATCCTCAGACTGACGGTCAGAGTGAGCGTACTATTCAAACGTTGGAAGACATGCTACGTGCATGCGCGATCGATTTGGGTGGTAGTTGGGATAAGAACCTACCATTAATCGAATTCTCCTACAACAATAGCTACCATACCAGCATTAAGGCTGCGCCTTTCGAGGCATTATACGGTAGAAAGTGTAGATCGCCTATTTGTTGGGCGGAAGTTGGAGATGTCCAATTATCAGGACCGGAGATAGTGTTCGAAACAACGGACAAGATTGTCCAGATTCGAGACCATCTCAAAGCTGCCCGAGATAGGCAGAAGAGTTACGCTGATCCTAAGCGTAAGGATTTTCACTTCGAAGTAGGTGACAAAGTCCTACTTAAAGTGTCACCCTGGAAGGGAGTGATGCGATTTGGTAAGAAAGGCAAGCTAAGCCCGAGATACATAGGACCTTTCGAGGTTATCGAACGTGTCGGGTCAGTTGCCTATAAGTTAAACTTACCAGAAGAGCTCAGTGGAATTCACAATGTGTTCCACATATGCAATCTGAAAAAGTGTTTCGCTGACGAATCACTGGTTATACCACACACAGATGTGCATATAGATGAGAGCTTGAAGTTTGTGGAAAAACCTTTGTCGATTGAAGATCGACAGGTAAAGAAGCTTCGAAGGAAGCATGTACCTATTGTGAAGGTCAAATGGGATGCCCGTAGAGGTCCCGAATACACGTGGGAAGTTGAATCCACGATGAAAGAAAAGTACCCTTACTTATTTCAGTAAATCTCAGGTCGAGATTTATTTTAAGGGGGTGAGGATGTAACACCTCGAAAATTCACGTCCTATAATGTGTAGACACGTGTCGTATGTTTAAACGTGTGAAAGAATGTTATAAAAGGACTAAAGTTGACAAACATGGAAAGTATGTGATTTTACGGGTTCTGAATGTCAACAGTGAATAAATATACTTCATAATAACCCTACATGGTGTTTATAACATCAAACGAATAAATCATGGATCATACGAAGCAAAAAGTGAGAGATTACAAACTACAGGGGTTAAATGTGTCAACATGTTTAAAGATATACCTCTGAGTGACCTTTTGACAAACCCGAAGCTTTGTAAATGTTAAATATGCTCACTAGAATGCACGATATAAATTTCATAAAGTTTCGTTATCGTATGAGAAAGTTATGATCAAATTCGTGTGCGAGGGGTTAAAGTGCAAACGTTGAAAGTTAAGACTTTTCGGGTTAACCGGAAGTGTTCAGGGACTTGGCAAAGTGGGTATAGGTCCTAAAGCCCTTGTTGGTAAATATAAGGGGGTCAAAATGCAAGAAATAATCTTAGTTGCCCCTTCGTGAAGCCAAAGGTCAAGATACAAAACAAAGAAATTAGAAAATTCTGAATTTAAGGGCCAGGCGGCCCGCTTGAGGATCTGCCAAATGGGAGGCGGGCCGCGTCAGGCGCCCAGAACCAGAAAACGTGGACAGTTTCCTGTAAACGCAGAAAACCGATCCTTTTTCGCCATTAATGCAATGTGGGCGACCCCTAAATAGTCCTAGACACTAGGAACACCTGTTGGATGGTTGTGGTCAGCTGATAGACTTGTGTGTCCAAGAATCGTGGTGGAATTTGCACTATAAAAAGGCCATGTAGTGCATCATTGTTCTTCACATCATTCTCTGCATCTCTGGTCGATTCTGGAGCTCAAGCCTGCTTCCAAGTGATCATATTTCGTGCATAGGACTCTTGTAAGTCTGCTAGTCCTTTCTAAATTGAGTTTAGCTTAGTATTTTAGCTAAAAGTCAAACCGTCGTAATTACGGTTTGACTTCGAGATTAGTCAACAATGGCTCAGTCATATCTCGAATTAAAAGTAGTTATAGCTTGGTATTTATGTGAGTAATAAAACCTCAAAAGGGTTTCCCCTGATCACCACTCTAACCAGGTCAAAAGTCGGGTCAAACTTGGATTTATAAAGTCAACAGGAAGCTTAAAAAGTCATTTATGCATAATTAACATTATAGACCATATACAACATGTTTGATCATTGTTATAACTTAGTAATAAGTGTAAGAACATGTCTAAACATGTTCAACCCGACAATTTCCTGTTTAGACCCGGTTCGGAACCGAAAGTCACATAGTTTGACTTTCACTTTGACTTTCAGTTCTGACCCGTTTAGGCATGTTTTAGAAATGCCTCAGAGCTTTAATTGGACTAGGTTACATGTTAGAATAACCCTCTGTGATTATGCACCTCGGTTCATTAGTTATCCAATTAATATGCATGTTTCCGTTAATTGCTCATATGTTGACCGTTATGCCCTTATTACCTTAAAACGTGATTTTTGGAAATGTAAAAGAGTAGGAACTTTAATTACTGATATATAAACTTGTATGCAAAGTTTGACATCAGTTTGACTTGTAGATTAAGAGTTATGCTCACTATCGCAAATTTAAAGCTTTATGTTAATTAAACGGCGTAATTAGCGTATAGCCTAGTTAAGCCTACTTTTTGATATCAAATCTTTTACCCACTGATGTAATATATTATTTTGGGATTTTTAAAGATTTTTAATTAATTTTAGGCTGAGCATAACTAGTAGTCGTAGGCTTAATCCGGTAATTGTCGGTTTTGCCCTTACGGGCCATAAAATGAGTTTTACATATCTAAACGACTCCAAACCTTTTTCTACTGATCACATATGATAAATAAATTATTTTAAGCCTTCTGGAAATATAAAAATATCAGGTTTAAGTATCGAACCCGGAAATGGCCTTTAATCGCCTTATTAAGCGTTTTTAACGCATAGTATGTTTTAAAATCATATTGAACATACCCGGATTGATACCTACTGATATTTTAGGCAAATTAGAATATTTTAACAGTAAGCAAAGGTTGATTAACTCAGACTCCGGTTTTGAGCTTTTCAGCTTATGTGAAATTACCAAAATGCCCCTACGGTGCATAGTGGGCTATAAATGATAAATTTCACATAAATAATTTAACTTACTGATATAACTTAGAAAATTGAGTATATTTGCTGATTACATCAGACCTGTAACTCAGGTTAACACTCAAACTCTTTTACAACCTTTAAAATGACCAAACTACCCCTACGGGGCCTAGTTTGTGTTTAAACACGTTTCGGGCATAATGAAAGACATCTTACTGATGTCACAACATATTTGAAGCATATTAACTTAGGAAACCTGTATATGGCTCTTACGGATACCCGTTACGCTTATTTCGCGTTTGGTTCGGTTTATGTAACAAGTTTACATAAATTAGCCGAAACGGGTCAAACCTTATCGGTTTAATCTCAAAATCCAGAATGTGCATGAAGGACCCATATTAAACAAGTCTCTGAACTTGTCGGGTCTAAATCACATTCTATCCGGTCTTCGATTAATCGTGCGTACGAACCGTATCTTGAAAACTAGCCGGTCTAAGCTTAAGCTTAATAAAAAGCCCGTTAGAATTCTAATAGGTTATTATAAACCTTCGTTCCAGATTAGGAGGACCAGTAAAAGCTACGTGCATTTTGCTAATTGTGATTAATACTTGCTCAGGTAAATACTTTTAACTTATTTTCCCTATACGGGCTTGGGTTACGGTATATAGCATACCGCTTGATCGGGCATCAAATCTCCACAATTAGGTGGGTAGTTGAATAATTTGATCGGCTCGTTTAAACAGTCTTGTTACTTAAAGCCTTTGGGGGGTTAATAACCATGTCCCGGATATCCTTGGCATCATCTTACGAGATGGCTACGACCTGAGCACGGGGTGTAGGCGTACACCTGTCAGTGTATAACTCATTATCGTGGTGTGTCTATTGATCTTTAACCCGGACAAGATCCGGGCTACTGAACGCACAAGAAATATGTAATTCGTTCACAAGATTATAATATTAAATAATTCTCCCAAGTTATAAAAATGTTTATGCCATGTGCATCCAAACAAATTTTCAATCATTTTACAAAATGAGTCAGTTGAATGTATTTACCAGTGTAAACTGACGTATTTTCCCAAAAAGACTGAATGCAGGTACTAAACGAAATTGGCTGGATTTGTCTCCTTAGCATCAATAAAAAGTCTCGCAAGCTTAGGATGCCTGAAGTCTGTTGAACTATTGTTTCATATTTTTATTTCGATCCGTACTGTGGATAAACATCCGGATATTGTGACTTTGATTACAATAAATAAATTCGGTTGTATCATAATTTAAATTGCTTCCGCTGTGCATATTGATATTGTGTTGTTTGACTATTACGTTGCCAACCATGACGTCACGATACTCCTCCACCGGGCCCACCGGTGACACGTGGAAATCGGGGTGTGACATCTAGTCTTTCTAACCTTTTTCCCTTTGAATTTCCCGTTTCCATTTGCAACATTTGCTTTGGTGTCGGGGTGATGCCCTTTCTTGTTGCCATCCTTATTGATCGTTAGAATGGGTAAAGCCCTTTTTACCCATGTTGAGCCTTTTGAGGTGATCAATGTGGCTTTTCATCTTAAAGACATAAGATGAGTCCGATTGGGTTTCCTCCATTCGACATGCATGAAGCGCTCGAACCGTTTCGAAGCGTTCTACCCTTAGGAACATTTCCTACAATTGGGTAATCATGTCGTATGCTCATGATGTTCAAAACCTTTTGAATCTCGGGAATCATAATTCCTAACATGAGGCAAGAGGCTGCGTAGTATCCTCGATATACTTAATCCAATCGTCATAGGCATCCTTATCTTCCATAAGAGGTTCATCGGGATTAGAATCGTTTTCAATGATAGGTTACGGACGGTTTGGGTAATATTGTTAGCGGCCATCTACAAAATTTAACAAGGTTCAATTTTAGTATTTTCGATATTATTATATTTTAATCATTAATACCCTTTTATGTCTCATAGACAATTAATAATTAAAATCTAGAATCCAACGTTACATTTAAATATTGGTTAGGTGACCTTTATCCCTTTATTTAAATTAACAAGGTAGTCAACGTTTGACAATTGCAACCCTTTGTCATATGGGATCGGTTAAACATCTTTATGTTTAGTTGGCATGTTTAACCCCATCAACACCTTTTGTTCCCCATGCTTCGGTGACCCTAAGTTCATGGTTTCCAAATCAAGTCGTCCAACTTACACACACGTGTGAGTTTATACACATAAGTGGTTAGGTGACCTTTATCCCACAAACATGGTAAACCCACCTCGAATATACAAGTTCCCTCAAATGTGGTTAGGTGACCTTTATCCCACAAAAGAGTTCCCAAGTGATTCGAGTGTTGTATAAAAGGATAGTGTTTGACTTGTTTTATAAAAGGGATTTTGAGTTTTCAAAAATTCTAGTTTAGAAAACTTTATGTACCATACATTTGCATGCATTCAAATCCTTGGTACTTTTGTGAAAATAAATTTTCAAGGTTCTTGTTAATAAAACTCATTTTATTATAAAATCATTAATTTTTAATAACCTTTTATTAACCAATTTTAATGATCTTTAAAGAACAATTTTAAGCTTGTTGTTGATTATTAGTTTGTTAAGCATGCATATCCAAATATCATCAAACAACAAAATAAACAACCACACAAGCACAACACACATATCATTAGGTGCATAACCATAGCCAACTATTTTGACCACACTTGTTAGCCGAAACAAGTGTGCCAAAATGTCCTTCCTAATGGGTGAATATTGACACAAATAATGTGTCGTTGAACTCCCACTTGATCCCGCATCCAAATGCTTCAAGTCTTCCTTTTATGTTGTGATTTCTTCACTTTCTTTGAGCTTCCAAAATGTCCTTTAATTCAGCTCCAAACTCCTTTGGACTTCAAAATGTGTTTTGGTTATCGGGCTAAAATCCCGTTAAGAACTATGAAGTCCTTTAGGCCCGAAAATAGCCAAAACCAAAAACGCATTTTTGTGTGCATCTTCTTTTACAAAAAATTATCCTAATACATTTTTCTAGCAAAATAAAATGCACATAATCTATTTACTTACATACCAAATGAAAATAAATAAATTACATATTTTTACAAATGGAAGAACAAAAATAATAATTAGTACAACCCTTTGAATAATTAAATACAAATCACAACCACAAATATTCAACATATTCACATAAGGTCATGGCTAGGTTATGAACACCAAAAATATATATATCCAAATATATAAAATTCAAGAAGCAAAATGGTTCCCTTTTACAACCTACAATTTTCGGTCAAGAATGAAAAACCGAAAAATGTGGGTTTTTGTCCAAACAAAATAATCATCCAAATGAAATAATTTTTCAAGATTCATTTATGCATGTAAGAATATAATCTTGAAAAACAAAGGGATAACCATATATAAAATTTCGGCCATAGGGTTTTAACCAAACCCGAAACCCGAAAATTTCATATCCTATGAAGCATGCACTCATATAAGCGGCTCTGATACCACTGTTGGGATTTTCACATGTTTATCAAAGTATTTTATCCATATAAAATAAAAAAAAAAAAACGCAGCGGAAATTATTATTTAAAACATGTTACTTACAAGATATAAAACTCATTTTATGTGTAAAACCCAATCCCGGATCCATATATGAACATGCATGCTATCAAAATAAAAACACAACCATAGAGTGTTTAGAATACTACCTTCCAAGGAGTAAAGGATATGAAGAAGATGATGCTTCATGAACGGTTGCCTTCAAGTGTAGAAGACCTCAAGCTTGTATCCCCCAAGCCTTCCAACAAACACCTTAGTTTAGCTAGGATTTCTACACTTAAGAACTCTCTAAAAATCCCCTCTTGATTAACCATACCATGGCCGAAAATTGTAGAGGAGTAATAAGAGTTCTTGCACTTGATTTTTACAAACTTGAAACTCTTCTTGGATAGCCTACTATGGCCGAAAATTGTAGAGCATTTTTCAAGTTTTCTTCAAGTTCTTATTTTTCTATTTTGTCATACAAAATTATATATAAATATGAGAGAATGTAGCCTCCCTTTGTACCCAATCAAAATCCCTCTACACATGCAAGATGCATGAATTCCTATTGGGTTTCAAATGCTTGGGAAGACCACCCAATCAAGGCACATGCAAATGCATGAAACCTTATTGGACTAAACATTTTGGGAAGACCCCATGGGGGGGGGGGGGTGGTGGCCTAGACTTTTATTTAAAAAAATTTCAATTTTTTCTTTTAAATAATATAAGTCTTATATGTATTATATAACTTTTATAAAATATAACAACATATGTTATAAGACTTGTACAACTTTATTATGTTATTTAACCCATTAAATAACAAAACAAAATATTCTCTCAAAATAAATTATCCATATAATTTATTAGTTTGTCAAGTGCAATTATTTAGAAAACCAATTTCTAAATATTCTAAGTGTTAATATTTATTTGCTTGATCATATCATAAATAAATATTGTAAGTGTTTGTCTAGCTTGTATTTGGGTATGACTCGACTTGGATCATAACGTACTAGCCACATCAATTTAATATGTGTCTTGGGCATACAGCGTCCAACATATACAACTTGGTTCAATAGTTATCCGATTCATATGCATATTTCCGTTAAGTGCCTAAATGTTGACTATTATGCCCATATGACCTTAAAACATGAATTTTGAAAATGTAAAAGAATAGAAACCTTAGTTACTGATTTATAAACTTGTATCTAAAGTTTCACAACAGTTTGAGGTCTAGATTAAGAGTTATGCTCATTAGCGTAAATAAGGGCTTTTTAGTAATTAAACGGTGTAATTAGCGTATAGCCTATCTAAACCCAAATTTTGATACCAAACTTTATACCTACTGATATAAAATAATATTTTGGGATTTTTGGAGATTTTTATTTATTTTTAGGCTAAGCATAACATAGAGTTCGGAGCTTGATCTGGTAATTGTCGGTTTTACCCTTTTAGGCTATAAAGTGAGTTTTACCAATCCTTTTGATACCAAACCTTTTTCTACTGATCCAATATGATGAATAGAATATTTTAAGCCTTCTGGAATAATAAAAATATCAATTTTTCTTGTAAAACCCGAAAATCGCTTTAAACCGCCTTTTTACGCGTTTTAAGCGCATAGTATGTATTAAGATCATTTTAGATATATAAGACTTGATACCTACTAATATTTTAAGTGAAATTCTATAATTTAACAGTAAGCAAAAGTTTTAAGCTCAGATTTTCAGATTTGACCCTTAAACCTTAAGTGAAATTACCAAAATGCCCCTTCGGTGCATAGTATGGTTAGAATTGATAAATTTCACATATAGGTTATACCCTACTGATATAACTTAGTAAATTAAGTATTTTTACTGATTACATCAGACCTGAAACTTAGAATTATATTTAAACTCTTTTATAACCTTTTAAATGACCAAAATGCCCTTACGGGGCATAATTATAGTTTAAATTCATATGGGGCATAATAGAAGATATATTACTGATGTCACAATATATTTAAGGCATATTAACTTAGGAAACTTGTATATGACTCATTTGGTTACCCGTTACGCACTTTTCGCGTTCGGATCGGCTTATGTAACTAGTTTGCATATATTAGCCGAAACGGGTCAAACCATATCGTTTTCATCTCAAAATCCATAATGTGTTTAAGTTACCCATATTAAACAAGCATACAAGCTTGTCGGGTCAAAACCACATTCTAAACCGGTCTTCGCCTTATCATGCGTTTGAACCGTATATTCCTTTTGAAAACTAACCGGTCTAAGTCTAAGCTTAATTAAAGACCCGTTAGGATTCTAATAGGTTATTAAAAACCTTCATTCCAGATTAGGAGCCCAGTAAAAGCTACCTGTACTTGCTTGGTGGTGTACGGCTGGGATAAATTGTATAAATTTGCTCAGGTAAATACTCTTAACTTATTTTTCCTATACGAGCTTGGGATACGGCATTATAATAATACCGCTTGGTCGGGTATGTAGTCATTTAAATCGGATTGTGATTAATGTATTTACATAACTCGTTTTATTCTGTATTATTTGGTGTATGGCCTTTGGGGGTTAAATGACCATGTCCCGGATATCCTTGGCATCATTCAAAGAAATGGCCACGACCTAAGCACGGGGTGTAGGCATACACCTGACAGTTGCATTATGTAAAAACTGGTAATCCACTTTAAGGAAATAATCCTTGTGGGCATTATACCTGTGGCGTGTCAATTAATCTAGACTGGCCCTAAAGGACGACAAATAAATAAAACTGTATACAAGATTATGTTAATAATTGTCCCAAGTTATAAAAGATATTTTTGCCGAAGTGCATTCAAATCAATTTTCAAACTCTTTTCAAAATGAGTCAGTTAAGTTGTATTTACCAGTGTAAACTGACGTATTTTCCAAAAAAAAGGCTAAGTGCAGGTACTATACGTAAAAGGATGGATACTCCAGGCATCAATAATCAAGTCTTACAAGCTCTAGATGTCGAAGTCTGTTGAACAGTTTTCCTTTTTATTTTGATCCGCCTGTGGATCTGTTTCAACTATTATTGTGATACTTAATATTACAATTTTTATTTGGTTGAAATAAAAATCTATCTTTTGTTGGTTCAGTTCTGTTTATACATGAGGGAAAACATTAAAACATACCTGTTACAGCAGACAGTGCGTTGGAGAATCCAGTAATGGAGTTCGACATGCTTGTCATCGTGATCTGGTTCCTCCTTAGGGTGCTGACTGATGATTATAATGGCTATAGATTAAATATTAATACATAATATATTTAATCTTACATTCTCCCACTTAGCCGAGTAATCATTTACTATGAGTATTAGATAAGCCTGATCAGGAGTTAACACTCATTTTAGCCTTAAACAAGTACTATAGCAGAGAAATACAGTCGTTGAATCATTATGCGACTCAGGACCCCCATTAATCATACTATAGCCTTAATTTAAAACCTAATCGTTATGATCAAAATACGCGTAAGCCCTTTGTTTGATTTGTAACTTTATTTGTCTATATGCCATTATACCGGTTGAACATATTCTAAGAGACATACAAAATCATACTGAGGAAATTTCATTAATCATAAAACATAAGCTAGTACAATATGCTTAAATAAGGTCTTTACTAAATCCCATATTCCGAACATGTTCTTCATAAACCTTAGGAGGGAGACCTTTAGTCATCGGATCCGCAAGCATATCTTTAGTACTAATATACTCGATACAAAGATTATTTTCCTCAACTCGTTCTTGTACGAACAGATATTTTGTATCGAGATATAAACCAGCTCCAGTCGAACTGTTACTGTTCGAGAAACTAACGGCAGCTGAATTATCACAATAAAGCTTCAATGGTCTAGAAATGGAATTAACAATTTTGAGTCCAGTGATCAGATTTCTAAGCAACATTCCATGACAGGTTGCGTTATAAACAGCAATGTACTCTGCCATCATTGTGGAAGTTGTGGTCAACTGTTGTTTATGACTCTTCCATGAGATAGGGCCGCCTGCTAACATAAAGATATAGCCCGAAGTGGATTTCTTGTCATCTTTGCATTTTGCAAACTCAGAATCAGAATAGCCCACCACTTCTAAATGATCACTTCTTCTATAAGTCAGTTTATAGTCTTTCGTCCCTTGCAGATATCGAAGTACCTTCTTAGCTGCTTTCCAGTGATCTAGGCCAGGATTAGTCTGATAACGGCCTAGCATTCCAGCAATATAAGCGATATCTGGGCGAGTACAGACTTGAGCATACATCAAGCTCCCGACTACTGACGCGTAAGGTATCTGGCTCATTTGCTCCTTCTCAACCTCTGTTGTCGGACACTGGAAAGAACCGAAAACATCTCCTTTAACTACTGGAGCGACGGAGGGTTTGCACCGTTGCATGTTGTAACGTGTAAGGACACGATCTATGTAAGCCCTTTGGGACAATCCTAAGATCCCTTTGTGTCTATCTCGGTGAATTTCGATGCCAATGACGTAAGAAGCATCTCCAAGATCCTTCATGTCGAAGTTATGCGAGAGTAACCGCTTCGACTCATGCAACATATCTAAACTATTACTTGCCAATAGAATATCAACTACGTAAAGGACAAGTATAGTAAAGTTGCTCCCACTCATCTTGAGGTAGGTGCATTGATCCACTTGATTCTTCATAAAACCTTGTTTCTTCATGACTTCATCAAACTTGAGGTACCATTGACGTGATGCTTGTTTTAACCCGTAAATGGATTTCTTCAACTTACAGACTAGATGCTCCTGACCTTCAGGTTTAAAGCCTTCAGGTTGTTTCATGTAAACATCTTCGTCCAAATCTCCGTTAAGGAAAGCAGTTTTAACGTCCATCTGATGTAACTCCAAATCAAAATGAGCTACTAAGGCCATGCCGATCCTTAATGAATCTTTACGAGAGACAGGTGAAAATGTCTCTTGATAATCAATTCCCTCTTTCTGAGTGTAGCCCTTTGCAACCAATCTCGCTTTGTAGCGTTCAACGTTACCATTCGGATCCAGTTTTGTTTTGAATACCCATTTACATCCTACGGGTTTGACACCGTTGGGTAATTCTACCAAATCCCAAACGTCATTTTTCTTCATGGATTCAAGCTCTTCAATCATTGCTTTATTCCATTCAGAAGACTGATCACTGCTAATGGCTTCATTGTAAGAGATAGGATCATTAAGCTTTCCGGGATCCATTTCAGTCAGGTAGGTAACATAATCATCCCAATTAGTAGCCCTTTTTTGCCTAGATGACCTCCTGAGTGGATTATCGGGTTCAGCGTTGTCTTGGTTTTGAGCGTTTGATGTGCCTTCGTCATGAGGTATAATGGGTTCTGATTGTAGAGGTGAATTTGCAGTTGGTGCAGTAACTTCAGGTACAGTAGTTGCATTGGGTACAAGAGGAGTAATCGGAGTAATGGTAAGCGACGAGTCTCTCCCCCCGGCGTCTTGTACTTCTTGCAATTCTTCGTAAGGGTTGGTACTGCCCCCACTGACCTTGAAATCCTCCAGGAACGCGGCACGCTTGGTTTCAACAATACGGGTGACATGGGAAGGACAATAGAAACGATAACCCTTAGAATTATCAGGATACCCGATAAAGAAATAGGTAACTATTTTAGGGTCAAGTTTCCTTAGGAAAGGATTGTAAAGTTTTGCTTCAGCAATGCAGCCCCATACTTTCATATATTTAAGACTCGGTTTCCTTCCTGTCCAAAGTTCATAAGGAGTTTTAGGGACAGACTTAGAAGGAACTCTATTGAGTATATGAACAGCTGCTTTTAGCGCTTCAGTCCTGAGGAATAATGGTAAATTAGTGTTGGCTAACATACTGCGCACCATGTTCATAAGGGTACGATTTCTTCTTTCAGCGACACCGTTCTGCTAAGGTGTACCAGGCATGGTGTATTGGTTCACAATCCCCTGGCCCTTACAAAACTCATGAAATGGACCAGGAGCTTGACCCACATCAGTATGTCTTCCATAATATTCACCGTCTCTATCTGATCTCACAACTTTAATCTGACGATCTAATTGCTTTTCAACTTCAGCCTTATAATCTTTAAAAGTTGTAAGAGATTCAGACTTTTCCTTAATTAGATACAAGTACATGTAACGAGAATAATCATCAATAAAAGTGATAAATGAAGTATGTCCTGTTATGCCAGCGATTTGGTAGGGACCACTAATGTCAGTGTGAATGAGTTCTAATAAATTAGAGCTCCTAGTGGCACCTTTCTTATTCGCTAATGTCATTTTACCTTTAAGACATTTGACACATGTTCCAAAATCAGAGAAATCGAGATGAGGTAAGACTTCATCCTTTACAAGACGATTTAATTGTTCTTTTGAAATGTGGCCTAAATGTTGATGCCACAACATGGATGAAGTTTCTAAGTCTCGTTTCTCTTCCATCTTTGTGAGTGATTCATTAATGTTATATGACAACAAAGATTTGGAAAAGTTATCTTCTAGTTCTAATCTATAGAGACCACCATCCAGAATACCAGTACCATAAAGAACAGAATCATAAAGGATAGAGAGTTTGCGATGACCATGGGAAACAATAAAACCGTCCATGTCTAACTTTGGTCCTGATACAAGGTTCCGAGTTACCTCAGGAACATATAAGGTATCATAAAGTTTAATACATAAACCAGTTTTCATAACTAATTGTAATGTTCCAATGGCCTTCACTTCTAATTCTCGATCATCCCCAACCTTAAGCGTTCTTTGGTTTCTTTCCAGCTTCCGGATTGAAAGGAATCCCTGAGTTGAATTGGTAACATGAACCATAGAACCAGAATCAAACCACCAAGAATTAGCAGGAACACTTAAATTATAGGACTCAAGTATCATAAAATAATCGTTACCTTTCTTAGCCAGCCACTCCTTAAAGTCAGGGTATTCCTTCTGCATGTGTCCTGTCTTTTTACAGAATTTGCAGCGGATACTGCCTAAGGAGTTCTTAGAGCTGGAAGGTGCACTTGTATTAGGATTAGGATTAGGATTAGGCCTTTGGACTTTTGAAGCATCCTTCCTTTGATGATTGTTCTTCCTCTTCTTAGAGTTGGAGGTAGTGAAGTTGGCAACATCAGTAGTGCGATCCATCCTCATACGCTCTTCTTCCTGTACGCACATAGCGACCAGCTCACTCATCGTCCATTTGTCCTTCTGAGTGTTGTAATTGATCTTGAATGCTTCAAAGGATGAAGGAAGCGAAGTAATGATGAAATGAACAAGGAAACCATCACTGATTTCCATTTCCAGCCCCTTCAGCTTATTGGCCATGTCATTCATCATCATGATGTGCTCGCGAATGCCGCTCCTCCCATCATACTTAGTTGTCACCAGCTTGAGAATAAGAGTACTAGCGTGTGCTTTAGACGTCCCTTTGAACTGCGCCTCCACATTTTCCAAGTAGGTTTTAGCATCTTCAGAATCAGGAATGGCTCCCCTGATTGCATTACTTATGGACTGCTTCATGAACATGAGAGACATGCGGTTACACCTAGTCCACTTATCATGAGTTAACTGCTCAGCAGCAGTACTTTGAGTGGTAAGGTCCGCTGGCTTATTCTCTCTTAGAGAATAATCAAAGTCCAGCAGCCCTAGCGTAAGCATGAGAGCATCCTTCCATGCAGCAAAGTTATCACCAGTCAAAGGTGGAATCCCGCAATTTGGAGCTGATAGTGGAAATAAGATGAGTAAGTTATGATACTAAGGAAGAAGTCCTAATGTGATCTAAGGGCACGTTAAACTAAGGCAGGCATAAATAATGACCATTTTACATTATGAAGCTATGATATTGTCTATTACTAACATCAAAAATAATAGACTTAGCTAAAAAATTCTACTTAAACGAAGACAAAACAGCTTTGGCCAGAAGTGTAATCATTTAAGCATATGTGCAAAGTGGTTGTAACAAATCAGCTTTGGCTAGAAATTGAGACAATCACTTTAGTTATGCACTTGTTGAGTATGCCATCTATGAATGAATTAAATCAGCTTTGGCCAGAAATTAAGACATTCATGCTTATGATGCACACACAACATAGCTTTCGTAATACTTGAACGATAAGTAGATGTATCAAGTCAGCTTTGGCCAGAAATGATATATCAAAACTCATTCAAGTTAAGCCATTTTGGTTTTGTAAAACATTATCTGATTCTGATTAATTAACTAAGTAATTACAAAACCAATTATTTAATAGCAAACCACCCGTTAGCGCGTTTTAGTTCACATAATGAGGTTTCGAGTCTTGTGCGATCAGTAATGCCCAAGTTTTGTGCGATCAGTAAAGCCCAAAAACTTGTGCGATCAGCAAGGCCCAAAAACTTGTGCGATCAATAAGGTCCAAAACTTGTGCGATCAATAAGGCCCAAAACTTGTGCGATCAATAAGGCCCAAAACTTGTGCGATCAGTAATGCCTTGTGCGATCCATAAGTCTTGTGCGATCCACAAGTCTTGTGCGATCCACAACTCTTGTGCGATCCACAAGTCTTGTGCGATTATCTTATGCGATCAGATCATCTCTTATGTGATCTGATCTTGTGCGATCCAGTTGCTGTTTATTGTTATAACAACTGAAAATTCGAAAATTAAGAATTGTGATAGAGTTTCCTATTATAACATTGATCTAATTTTATCATAAAATTTCGAAAATCATAATCTGTTTATCTTATTAACAAATTTCGAAAAAAACTTATTAGATAAAATAAGATCAAAATTAGGAAAAACATTCAACAATTCAAATCAAATTCCAAAACATAAAGGAAATTTCGAATTTTTAACTAAGAACATGATGAACCCTAAAATTTAACCTTAACCTTATATCCGAAATCTGGAAAATTTATCAATCATTTAATCAATTCTAGAACATTATGATTTCGGAACAGTAATATTTGATGAAAACATATGATCCGATATAGTTTGAACAGATCCGAGATGGGGTTTCGGATGAAAAATCCGAAATTTATTTAGGGTTTTCTAATTCCGTTTTCCTGCTTTAATCCAGATTTACGGATACAAAACAGAACTGACTAATCAACATATGCTCTGATACCACATGTTGGTTCAGTTCTGTTTATACATGAGGGAAAACATTAAAACATACCTGTTACAGCAGACAGTGCGTTGGAGAATCCAGTAATGGAGTTCGACATGCTTGTCATCGTGATCTGGTTCCTCCTTAGGGTGCTGACTGATGATGGGGACTTAGAAAACCGAAAAGGGTGTCGGCTTAGGAGATGGAGGTTGAAGGTGATGTTATGCTTATGGGGTGTTTCTAATGTGTAATTGTCTAACCCCTTAACCTCAACATAATTCTCCTTATATAAGCACCCAGGAGGAAACCTAATTAGTTAATAAGGGTAATATGGTCCATCAATAATTACCAACTAATTATTTAATAGGTTATTATATATTTTGATCTATATTATGTAAATGATTATAATGGCTATAGATTAAATATTAATACATAATATATTTAATCTTACATCTTTTGCTTCCGCTGTTCATTTAAATATTGTGTTGTTTGACTATGATGATATCAACTACGTCACGATACTCCCCACCGGTAATACGTGGAAATATCGGGGTGTGACAAGTTAGGTAGGGGAACCAACAACACATCAGTTTTAAACCAATAACCCTGCATCATCCATTGAACACCATCACATCCTTTAGTACATGACATTACATTTCCATCAGCAACTGTAATTTTCATAGGAGATAGAGTTTTTAAAGGGCATTTCATCTTGGATGCAATGTTTTCATCCAAGAAATTATGGGTGGATCCTGAGTCAATTAATATATGCAACTTCTTAGTGCCAATTGATCCTGTGACTCTCATGGTTGAATAAGATGTGACCCCCATAATGGCATTAAGTGAAATCTGAGGATCAAGAACTGTGGCAATACTGGGATCCCATTCCTCACCTTCTTCCTCATCTTCCCACACTTGAATAGAAAATAATTGTTTTGCCTTACACTTGTGGGTTAAGGAGTACTTTTCATTGCAACCAAAACACTCACCCCTTGCTCTTTTGTCAGCTATTTCTTTGGTTGTTAGATTCTTAATAACAAGATTCTTTGGTTTAGCAGGTGGTGCAGGAAGAAGGGGCAGATTAGTGGAAGTAAGTGGTGTAGGATTGTAAACTGGCTTAGAACTTGAATCATTAGGCTTGTAAGGTTTATAGGAATATGATGCAAGAAGTTTGAGATTTTCATCTTGTTGCCTAGCTAACATATATGCCTCAGGTAAACTAAAAATACGAAGGAGTTATAAAGGATTACCAATTTCTGGTTTAAGTGCTTTCAAAAATAGGCTGATTGCATATTCCTCACAAAGAGATACCCAGGTTAATGCTAGGTCAAACTCTTGACACAACTCTTGTACAGTTCCTGTTTGTGTGATAGAGGCTAAAGAACTCATAGCATTTTGACGCATTATGATGGCAAATCTGTTAGCTATTGAGCCCCTATACTCAAACCAAGGCATGCCATCAATATTTCCCCCTTTTGATCTAACAAACGATTGATGCCATAACAAAGCAGCTTCCTCAAGATGAATAATAGCAAGTCTAACCTTAGCATGCTCAGGAGTGTTGTCAATAGAAAAGAAGTGCTCCACTTTGCACAGCCATCCTTCAACATTTGTACCATTGAACCTTGGAAATTCAATCTTGCCCAAACGGTTGAACCCCTGGTACTGATGCTGCTGAAACCCCTGGTTCGGCAAATCATCATGTTGATGTTGATGTGTATTAGGAAGACTGTCCTTCATAGACTGAATTAATTGCATCAATGCTTCTTGATTCGAGTCTATTTTTGTTTCCAATCTAGCGAAATTAGCATCATGATCATTGAGTCTCTGTTCCAGCGACTGATTTCTCGTAGCCATTGTTGATTGATTCTGATCAAAAGAATGATCAAAATTGAATTGAAATGAACTGAAATTGAACGAACAATTGATCAATTTCGATTGAAATGAACCGATTAGACCGAATTCCAACTGAATTGGAACAAAATTGATACTGAATTGAACGAATTATCGAAGTATTTCAGCACAAGAGTGTCCAAGGATTGAACAGCTCTGATACCACTTGATAAGAATGAAGAGAGAATCTAGAGAGAAAGGAAGGATTTCATTATCACCAAGCTAGCTACTAAGTTGTTACATCTTGTTATTATACTCACTAACTACCAACTACCTTCTAACAACTAACTAACTAAACATTTACCATTCTAGTCCCTCATCAATCCCCTGTTTTACACTTTAGGCTTACAAACAATATTACATTTTAACCCTCTGACTATACATTCGTAACAAACGATGTAGGTTTCTTTTTGAATATGGAACTTCAATCTACGATTGGTAGTTATTGTTTTGATTTGATTATTTCATCTCTTTTATTAAGTAACTATATTTTAGCATGTTAATAAAATTTAATTAAATAAATAAATACCATATAGGATAGTCTATTCAGGTAAATTAACTGTAATACAAGAGTTAAATGCCATTTTAGTAGCTGTGATTTGGGTCATTTTGGTAGTTTAGTTCAAATGTTTTATTTTTTGTTTGTGGGTCCAATAAGGTTTCACCGTTGCCATTTTAGTCCACTGGGTTAACTTCATCCATTTTTTCTGTTAACGAGAAGGGCAATTCGGTCATTTTATATGTAATTATGTTAACCAGAAGGACAATTCGGTCATTTTATATGTAATTCATTCATATAAGCTAAATATAATAAAATTTACACCAGATTAATGAGCTTATATGGGTATGGTCCTCAATTATGGATGCCATAGACTACCCTCTATATTGACGTGCACGACCCCCCCTCCCCACATGCCTGCCTCTATTTCCTATCCCTTTCAAAATCCCTGACACCCCTACTTGTTCATACGGGTTTCTCCACCCCTCAAACCCCCTCACGTACACGTTAGGCGAGTGCCACACAGTTTTGCCACATCAGAAACGCTGGAGATGGTATTAAAGTTACGTAGACGCCATAACACTTACCATCCATGTGAAAACAAACCCAATATAGATTATTTTAGTTAAACATTTGCTATATATATCATATGTTTTGTATAATGTGTTAGAATTTAGATTTTAAATATTTTGCTAATATTTAATTATACCAAACCAAATTCAATATTAGTTTTTGATTTGGTTCATCTCCATCAAAGAATCCAAGCATACTGAAAGCCAACCCGATTGAACATCTCTACATTATGTGTTTTCAACTTTTCATGCTTATAAAGATGCTCACCATCATACACACTACACTACAACACACCAATTCACCATGCATCATCACTCAATAACAACCTCAAAACCCGTTCCATTCACGTACACATCAATGATTATCAACTTATCATCTTTCTTTCGGTTATCCATTTTTTAGATAGCTATAAGTTGTGGTTCACACTTTACAAAAGTAGGTATCTTTCTAATATATATATATATATATATATAAATATAAGCATTAATATTATTTAGTTTTTAATTATATACATTTGAAGTCCAGGGCCGGCTCAATGTTTTTGGTGGCCTAAAGCAAAATAAAATTTTGAGGCCCTTTTTTTTATATCAAGTGCTTAACTATTAAGGTATAAACTAGCGTTTAACAACATCAACAGAATCAAGTGTTTAACTATTAGCAAATTAGGGGCATAAATTATCACTCAAAATCAATAGTTTTAACAACAATTACCTTCAAACAAAACCAACTAATAGAATAGCAAGCAAATTAGGCAAAACTAGGATAACTAAGTTCTAAAAGACTATCTCTACCAAAAGGATAACTGCAAAAATAATCAACTAAGTAGTCTAGCTAAAAAAAAAAAAAAAAAAAAAAAAAAACGAAGCGATTACCTTCTGCTTCAGGCCTGCATATTCGATGCTATTACACAGGTTGATGGAACATTGATGAACAGTTTTAAGCTATTACACAAAAGTCATTACGAAACCAATTCAAAGCTATTGCATATAAGTGATGATTGATGAATGATCAAAATTACCAAAAGGGTAATTAACAAAATTGAGAATAAAATGACTTTTTCGTTAAATTGTAGTGCCGTTTCATTGTTTAAAGGGAGTCGCCTTTTTTATTTTCTTGAAAGGCATAACTTTGACTTTTGGGCCTACAAGCAAACTCAACTACCACCTTCTTTTGTTTGCTTTCCCATTTATTTAGTTAAGAGAAAAATGCCCGGATAGTCCCTGTGGTTTGCTTTTTTTTCACCTTTAGTCCCTAATTTTTTAAAATTACAACTATAGTCCCTATCTTTTGCAAATTCGTTCTCGGATAGTCCCTAGAGTGGATGGGGGTTAGTTTATCCAGTTAATAGGGTGTGAAACTACCTAAATACCCTTAATATTAAAAAACTAATAAATGACTTCATCTTCCTCCACTTTCACCACCATCTCCACCTCCCTTTTTCTTTATCCTTCTCTGCAACAAACCACCATCCCCACCTTTCTTTCTCCTTTTCTACAACAAACCACCATCACCGGACGCCATCATCACCACCAACAAACCACCATCTCTCCCTCGCGTGTTCCCCGGCACACCTTCACCGCCACCGGAATACTCTGCTGAACCAGTTAAATCTGGACCTGCACCAGTCCGACCATGCGTCTTTAGGCACAATGGTCGGTTTTAATAACGGAAAATATGTTAATTTTTTGGTTTTGGTCTGGTATGGTTCAAATCGACGGTCAGGTCTGTAAATTTTTGGGTTTTGTTCTGGTCTGTCATCACGAACCTACAACTTTGATCTCGAACCTCCAACCACCGTTTAGTTTATACTATTGTTAAAGTTGTAGTTTCTTTTAATATTTCAGTTTCATGATTTAATTATGTTATTTTTTTTTTGTGAATCTGTGTCATGAGTTAATGAAATATTATCTAATGTTAGTGGGGTTCCATATGAATTTGTGATAAAAATTAGAGTGATGTGCATGTGAACAGACATCGGAGTTTTGTTACAGCTAAATTAGAGCTTTGAATAGATGGAAGATTCTTTTGCAGTGCTATGGTGGTGGTTGGGAGGGGGGGGGGGGGGGGGGGGGGGTTAGGTGGTGGTGTTAAGCGATGTGCTGTGGAGGTGTTACGGTGGTGATGGTGGTGGAGATGGTGGTTGTGGCGAGGGGTGATTGTGGCAGTGTGATGATGGTGGCGGTGCTTGTTTTGGCAGTTGATGGTGGTGGTGGCTGAGGGGTGATGTGGGTTAGGATTTTATATTTAAATAAATAATAAGGGCATTCTTGTCATTTCACAACCACTTAACTGGGAAAACTAACCCCAATCCACGCTAGGGACTATTCGAGAACGAATTTGCAAAAGTTGGGGACTATAGCTGTAATTTTAGAAAGTTATGGACTAAAGGTGAAAAAAATGGCAAACCACAGGGACTATCCAAACACTTTTCTCTTTAGTTAACCCAAAACAATCGGCACAAGCCCAAATATATCAAATATATATATGAAAAAAATCCAAGATGAGAGGCCCTAAAAGTTGGTGGCCTTAAGCTAATGCCTCATTTAGATTGCACTTTAGCCGGCACTATTGAAGTCTATAGAATACCTGTAGTCGGCAGAAGAAGCCTCCTTGTTGGATGTGGGAAAACCCAATTCCGGAGTCAAGAAATATTTTGAACCTATGTCAAAACTTTTGGTATTCTATGTCTATTAAGATGGTTTTCAGTGAAGATTTGAGTTTTTTTATTTTTATGGTTTTTAAAAGTGATTTAAATTTGATTATAATTATATAATTTGGTTTGTGTGGGGTTTGAATGAATTACGTATATAATCAACAAGTAACAAGTTAACATCTAACATTATTGCAAAAATATCTAATAACATTTAAAGATAATCATGATTAATGGTGTTCATAATTAAATAAGGGAAAAACTGATTTCACATTTTTACTTTTTGATTTTTTGTGCTTTTATCTTTTTGTTTTTCTTTTTATATTTTTACCTTTTAACTTTTAGTATTATTCAAAAACTTTGTATTCGAGTTTTAGCTGTTTATATTTATGTACGAGTCGTTTTAATTTCAAATTGATTTACGTTTTGAGCATATTTCTTTCAGTTGCTGTACTAAACCAAAATAGATATCGACTGAAACACCTTCGCGCAGCGCGGATAATCTTACTGATTAGCAAAAAAAAAAAATCAACTTTAATGACTTAAATAATTGGTGTTCTTGAAAAAGAAAAAGTTCACACCTTTATAATAACAACAAGAACAATAATAATATAAAATCTTTCTTTGGGAGTACGAGAATCTCGAATGTGGGCATATGTTTCGTCTCTGTTACTTAGATTTAACCCAACAATTTATATAATATAATTCATAAATCCACACTCGTGTTCAACCTTTCTGATTTCCTCTTTGTCTTGATCCCAACAACAACATTCTTCTTCATGTTGCATGCTTCAATCCTTCACTTCTTCGGTGAGTTCTTCTTCAATTTCTCCATCAACAAACTGTAATTAACTAATTACAATTTAGAATGCCGTTTACGTTACACATGGGTTCAACAGTATTGTAGGTTTCGGAGTGTGAACAGTGTTCTTTTCTCGATATTAACGAAAGGGTTTTCATCTTTTGATCTTGTTATTATTGATTATCAGTTATTGGGTAGTGTTTGTTTAGTGAATTAAAGTGGGAAAATGGGGTCAAATGGCCTGTTTAAATCTGATGGTCTGGCAAGACAAAGCTCAATTTATAACCTAACTTTAGATGAAGTACAACACCAGTTAGGAGATCTTGGTAAACCTTTGACAAGTATGAATCTTGATGAGCTTCTCAAGAGTGTTTGTACTGCTGAAACCAATATGAATCTTGAACCCGTGTCGGGTTTGGGTTCGGGTTCGTTTCTGGCTCGTCAGTCGAGTGTTAATGTTGCTCAAGATCTGAGGAAAAAGACAGTTGATGAAGTGTGGCAGGATATCCAACAGGGTCAGAAAAAGAGTGATAATATCGGTAATGTACGTCATAAACGGGGTGGTGATCAAGAGAGGCAGTGTACGTTAGGTGAGATGACTTTGGAGGATTTCTTGGCGAAAGCGGGGATTGTTGCAGGATCTGGAAACAAAAGTGTGGAATCGAATGTGTCGAATCAGCAACAAGCGCAGTGGATGCAGTATCAGGTTATGCCAATCCAGCCGCAGCAGTCTGTGTACAATGTGAGTCATCGTCCGGTCGGGGCGAACGCGATGATGGAGATGGGTTATCCGGAGAGCCAAATGATAACGTCTCCTTCGCAGTTGATGCGTAATTTGTCGGATACGCAGACACCTGGAAGGAAACGGGTTGCGTCTGGTGACGTGATGGAGAAGACTGTGGAAAGGAGGCAAAAAAGAATGATTAAAAATAGAGAATCTGCTGCACGTTCGCGGGCAAGAAAACAGGTATGACTTCCAAAAGTCAACTTTGGTTCCAGCTAGCTATTGTAAGCGAGTTGTGTAAATGATCCTTTGTGGTTAAATTAGGCGTACACGCATGAACTGGAGAACAAAATTTCACGTTTGGAAGAGGAAAATGAAAGACTTAAGAGACAGAAGGTATGCTTGTTGTTCAACATTCTTTTTCCTTTCTTTAGATTTACTTTTCGTGAGATACATTATCTTGAATTCACCCAAAGATTATTCTTGAAGGTTACGTTGTTCCTATATGTCGGGTGTGTGTTTTTCTTTTTGCTAGATGTTTACTAAAAAAAATAGTTGGAGTACGCCCTTTATTCAATGCATGTGGCGTTTTTTCTTCCTTAGGTAAATTCAGAATCGTGTTTATTGATCCTTCACTGGGCAACACTATCTCAGTGACTTGACTGTTTCTGTATGCAGTTTCCTTAACCATATAAGCATATAACTTTTATACCTTTATATAGCTTGCTTATATTTTTCTATAATCTTCAGCTGAGATTGTTTACTGTTGTGAAATCACCTGAGTTAAGCTGAGCTAATCGTGTGGATTCAATCCTTTTGAGCTGATCCAAGATACTCAAATTTTGTTTTAGCTAGTCGAAGACTTTAGGAAAACCGGTGAATATTTAGGGTACACAAAGGTGAAGTTTTAAAAATTTCATCGATGAACTCTTAAACATCTTGGAAACTTAGGAAGAAAAAAACCATCTTTAAAGTAAATTTTATTAAACATTAGGGGATGTAATCTTGTGATTGATTATCAGATGGTTTAATAAAATTTGTTTCAAGTTTTATTCTTTCTTTTAGCCCGCTTAGGTGAAATTACATTGGTTATGATTCTCAAGAGATCCTAGTCTGTTGTTTGCTGTCCAACTTACATTGGTTGTAATTCACATTCACCGAGTTTTGTTAAACATCACGGGTTAATTTGCCTGCATTTTTGGGATGAGGGGTTCTAACTTTCTCTATGTTTGGGCCGTTTTGTTAAATGCAAGAAACTTCAGGGTGTGTTTCATAATTTCTAAATTATATTTTGTTCTCATAGAAGCAAACCAGTGACCTATGACGTGTATGAACTTTATACATTGTAAATGATTTGACTTAAATGCATATTTTGTGCTAACTATTGTGGGCCCATGTGCAGGAGGTAGGGCAGGTATTGCCAAGTGCGTCGCCACCCAAACCCAAGTTCTCGCTCAGACGAACAATTTCAGCTCCTGTCTAGCGAGATTTCTGAACCCGTGTCAAGAACTATGTTATGTAGATGCGTTTTGTCTTCTTTTTCTTTTGTAGTTTTCCTTAGGATACGCGGTACCTATGTATGGTGTTTGGCTGTTTGCTAGTGTTGTTTCTTAGTTTTCTTTAAACAGTGTATGAGGTCAAGATCTTGGGCAATGTATTTAGCATTCCCCATGATTATAATGGCTATAATCACCAACACTTTTCCTTGTATGTATATTGTTAAGACAACTATGAAACTATCTAATGCCAGTTTTAAGTTTCTTGCTCATTTGGTCCTGAGTTGTTTGTGTTGTTGCCCTTTACTAAACAATGTTGCCACTGTGGCTTCTATTTTCTGCAGTGAAATCTCTACATTGTATATCACAATAATTGGCAATATTGTTGTGTAAGGTAACTTTTCATTTGTAACTTCTTTAATTTTTTTTGAACGGTGAACTTCATGTAACAAAGGTTACCACACTCTTCAAATCGGAGAGCCCTGTATTGCCCCACTTTGGCCAAACTATGTTGTTTTAACTGGGCCCACGCTGGCTTCAAAGTTTGGCTTTTTTGGGCGTTCCCCCGGGAAGCCATACTGCCGGCTGCCACTTGACAATCGTTGTGCCATCACAAGAGCAGAACTCTCTGGCATAACACACGGTGGGATGAAAACCCGGTTGGGCTCGGGAATATAACTGACAATCTCACACAAGGCCTAGTCCAAATCCTTCGATGCCCATAACCACCCAATGTGACACAAGTGGGAATTGAACTTGAGTCTCCATTGGAAAACCCAAGCCTATTAACATTATATTATTATACTTACATTTGAGCATATTTTGTTATTCTCATACCACTTATATGATACGATGTTTTATAAATGCTTGAGTATGTCGTTGCAACATGCTTATTTGTATAATAGGACACCGTTTATTGTTTTTGTCATTCAAATAATATAATATAACGCGCTATAAAATTCCAAACATACCATTGCGACGTGTTTTTATCCACACTTAAATAAAAGTTTTGTTCAAAATTGAACGGGAAAAATATAAGTGGTTTCTTTTCTTTACCATGATGAACCGAAACAACATCGTCCTAACAACATTAGAATACAATATTCTTTTTGTATAATAAGCTATATCATCGAGGGTTATATCATGACAAACTGAATCAATACTATTTAAACAACATTGGTACCGGAATTAGTATTTGTTTTTATGGTTTTTTAATGATGTAAAACACATGTCAATTGCTATATCGAGTGTCGGTATCGTACCAGTACTGTAACGAACCAATACTGATCGAAAACACGCTGCACATCTCAGAGAATTCCACTAGTTTCTTATAAAACTAGACATTTATTTTCCAGTATTGTAGACAAACAAGCCAATTTAATCATACTCTAAATCCGCATCATTGTTTATCATGAGATTCGAATCCTCAATCTCATAGGAAGAGACACCGCCATGCAATGAGTTACCATTGGGCTAACGCATAAAAGCTAACCAAAAGTAAACTTACCGTCGATAATTCGTAGCATCGAACGGGAGAAACTCCTAATAGTTTTTTTTTTAAATAAAACATTAACAAAATATTAGGGGATGTTTGGCATTGCTTATCAAACCTCCTTACCGATTTATTAACTTTTCTAACAAGTCAATAAGTTGAAAAGGTGTTTGGTTAAACCAAAAAGAGGTTTTAAAATGACTTTTCAAACGGGCTAAAAAATTGTTTTTTTGAAAAATCATATATGAGTGACTTTTTAAACTTCTTATAACTTGTAGAGGTTAAATTTACAAATGTGCCCGTATATAAACAAGAGCTAATCCAAACACTTTGTTTTTAAAACTCATTTTAGAAAAGTCAAAAAAAAAAAAAAAAAGTCTAAGTAATTTCAAACACACCCTAAATTTGAATTTTTAGTTATTCCTTCCACATGTTTCTACACGATTTAATATTTTACCATTTTTTATATAGAGGCCGGTTATTGTACAATATCCCTTAACATATGACGCGTACGCGATTTATGTATAACATGCGATTTTGTAATTTGGTTGTTCGAGTTTATGATCATGCAATTTTAAGATATAACATGCGAACAACCATTTTTTGGGGAGTCCGAGTTTGTGAGCCATGCGAGTTTATACATGTTCGGGTTTGCATAACATGCGATTATGACATGAGTGAGTTTGTGAAACATGTGATTATGATATGTCCGGGTTTATGTATAACATGGGATTTCTAATCGCGTACGCATCATACGTTAAGTATAATCACGTACGCGTCATACGATACACATTTTCTTTTTATATAGAGTAAACTGCCATTTTGGTCCCTGTGATTTGAGCACTTTTGCCATTTTAGTCCAAATCTCAAACTTTTTAAATATGGGTCCCTGTGGTTTCACTTTTATTGTCATTTTAGTCCAAAATTCAAAAAGTCCCTTTTTTTTTTACTGTTGAAACCTGCCTTTTTGTCTTTTAGTGCAGAGGTATATTTGTCCAACTGATTTTCATTTAACATATTTTTAATTTAAAAATACATTTAATTTCTTTAAATACCCTTATTAATATACATTTTCCCATCTTCTTCCTCCTAAAGATCTTGAGGGGCATTAGTGAAAAAGCTTTTTGAAGTCATCTATATTTGCAAGTTACAATCTACAATCTACAATCTCTGTTGCCATCTTGATCTAAATTAGGTATTCTCCATCTTGATTTAATCTTTATCAAATAAATTGGTACAAGATTTTGGAAGTCGTGTTGCGCCTTTCTTTTTTGGATCTTTTACAGTCGGCATTCTTTTGGATGATGGCAATAGATCGAGTTTCCGCTGCTGCTCAATAACAAGAACAATAATCGATCAATCATTCTCTCAGTATTATTCTGGTCAGAACTCTAGCTGTTCTCTGTTTTATCTTTATTAATAAAATCATTCAAGTTGAAATTTATTTCTTAACTGATTGTTCTTGTTCAAGTTAATCGGAAATTAATATTCTTGAAGGATTGTTGATTCATATAAATGAACTACTGACTTTAAAATGGGATATAATAGTTTATGTGTTATTTAGATTGTTTACAAGAGTTGATTTGACAGGATTCAAGAAATTATTAAAAGATAAAGATGAAAACAGGTTGAATATGAATATGATGGATACAATTGCTCATCACTTAAAGCTACTCTTTAAAAAAATTTGATACTGATGATAAAGATAAAGAAGTTATGGCTTTGGTTGACTTTGATCTCAAAAAAAGGGAATGGGTTTCAGAGAACTTTAACACAACGATTATGAAAGTAAGATCGAAATTGAAAGGGGATGGGGAAATGTATTTGGGAGGAAGAAGATGGGGAAATGTATATTAATAAGGGTATTTAAAGAAAATAGAGTAAATTACAAGTAGTTTTGTTCTTGTATCAAATTGCAGGCGGTGTCCTTTATCTTTAAATTTGACGAGTGTTGTCCTTAACGTTTCAAAATCTTGCACGTTATGTCCTTTAACCTTAACTCAGTCAGATTTTTTTGTTAAATATGATCATGTGCTTTGCACATGGGGGTATTTTTGTCATTTTACCCCTTCAGGGACTATTGAGTAAATATCTTATATTAAGGGACAAAATATATAAAAAGATTAAAGAATAAAATATTAATTAGAGTTAATTACTGTTTTCGTCCCTGTGGTTTGTCAAAAATCACTATTTCAGTCTATTAGTTTAAAACTTGCGATTTCAGTCCCTGTGGTTTCACTTTCGTAACCATTTCAGTCTATCTCGTAACCATTTCAGTCCCTGTACTAACAGAATAAATTGATTGAAATGGTTACGGAAGTGAAACCCCAGGGACTGAAAAGGTTACGAAAGTGAAACCACAGGGACTGAAATCGCAATTTTTAAACCAATGGACTGAAATAGTGATTTTTGAGAAACCATAGGTACGAAAACAGTAATTAACTCTATTAATTAAAATCCCACCTGTCTTCTCTAGTTCTCTCTCTCTCCTTCATCTCTACACTCTCTTCTTCGTCTCTCTTCCATACCACTGTAACTTTTTCCAAAACCCTCGAAAAAACAGAACCATCAAATCTTTCTCCACGAAGCATGTAGAACTCTAATTTCATCTCGTTTTCTCCCAAAACCTAGCGTTTCATCGGACGATGCACAACCTACAGTTTCGGTTAACGAAGATGAAGCATCGGAGCCGATTTTTCTGGAGTTTATTACATCAGAGAGAGTTAAAGTTGTTGCGATGGTGGCGTTGGCGTTGGCGCTGTGTAATGCGGATCATGTTGTGATGTCGGTTACGATTGTTCCGTTGTCGCAGTCTCGTGTCTGGAGTCAGGCTTTTGCTGGTGTTGTTCAGGTAGATTTTTAAGCTTTGTGGTGTGTTATGTGAGTTTGATTTGTGGTTATGTACTTATGTTGCTGTTCTAGGGCTTAGGTTGAATGTAAACTTTGTGATGCATGATTAGTTAATTGTATATTTGGTAGGCATGATAAGATGAACGTTGAATCATTGGATTAGAGATTTAATAGATCGTGTTTATAATTGATGCATCTGTTCGGGTGCAAGTGTGCTTGTTGACTCATCAGAAATATCAGAAAAAAAGGGAGATTGACTCATCCCTGCAGTTGATAGCAAAAAAAATTGTCATCTTCTCTGTCAACATAAGGGGAAAAAGATAGAGATGAAGAAGAGAGAGATAGTAGAGATGAAGAAGTGAGACACTTTTGGGTTTTTAATTAATATATTATTCTTTAATCTTTTACACATTTAGTCCCTTGATATAAGTTATTTACTTAATAGTATTTGGAGAGGTAAAATGACAAGAATACCCTCATGTGTAAGGCACATGACCATATTTAACAAAAAAATTTGACTGAGTTAAGGCTAAAGGACATAACGTGATTTTTAAACGTTAAGGACAAAACTCGTCAAATTTAAAGGTAAAGGACACCGCCTGCAATTTGGTACAAACATAAAGGACAAAACTTGTAATTTACTCAAGAAATTAAATGTATTTTTAAATTAAAAATATGTTAAATGAAAATCAGTTGGACAAATATACCCTTGCACTAAAAGACAAAAAAGACAGGTTGTAACTGTAAAAAAAAAAAAAGACTTTTTGAATTTTGGACTAAAATGACAATAAAAGTGAAACCACATGGACACAGATTTAAAAAGTTTGAGACTTGGACTAAAATGACAAAAGTGCCCAAATCACAGGACCAAAATGGCAGTTTACTCTTTTATATATTTTAGTTAGTTTCACCAACCCCCTATCCATATCATCTCCCTCGCTCACTGCCTCCCTACCCACTCCTCTTCATCCCTTCCAATGGCTGCCACTGCTGCTTCTTCAACCACCTTCCATCTCAATCCACCACCAAACCGCCATAACTCCATCTCAAAGCTCCCGTTTCTATCTCTGCAACGCAGCCGGCAGCCATGGCCAACACAGTTCCCCCTCATATCATGTTCCTCTTCAATCAATTTCCCAAACAAGCTATCTCGTCTTCCATTTGGTTTCACTTTGTGCTCCGCTTCTTCACAGGACGAAACCCTAGTTACCGAAGATGAAAACGATGTCCTTGTTGATGATTCTCTGCCTCCTCAGGTACTTTGTGTTAGAAATTAGGGTTTGAACAAAACTTGAACTAGCATAATAGTTTCCTATGATTTTGTTAAATTCACAGGAATATGTAATTGTATTGATTTTGTTACTTACTTTGCTGTGTTTTCGACGAAAGAAAAGAGAATTAAGGAGACCAGATAGGGCTGTAAATGAATGGAGCCTTGTTCATGTTCGTTCGTTTAGCGATGAGTTGTTAACGGACACATATCGAACAAAAATCCTTGTTTGTGGAATTGAACTTGTTCGCTAACACAAACGAGTGTGGGGGGGGGGGGGGGTTGAGAGTGCACTAATTTTAACGTTATTTTACTAATTTCGTTAAAATAACGTTAAAAAGCGAGGGACGGTTAATCATGAATCATGTGGTGGCATTGATAGCCGAAAGGCAAAGGGGTACATGCACTAATCGGCTTTTGTCCCAATTGTTGAGTGTTATGTGTCTTATGTCCAAGGCTTGATGCAAAACTACTATCGAGGCGGGGTTCTCACTGGAAGCAGCCTCTCTGTTCCTTCGGAGTAGAGATAAGGCTGTCTAAATCTTACCTTTCTCAGACCCTACCTTAGCTTTGCTATTGGTGAGATTTACTGAGTATGATGATGATGACCTTGTTAAGAAATTGATATAATAGTTATAAACCCAATTATCCCAAAACAAAAGCACAAGTTAGATAAAATAAGCATAGACATAGTTATCCCAAAATAATGTTTCAAAGATTTTAAGTTTCTAATGATTGATTGGGAACTAAACAAAACAAACGACCATGAACAGACGTAAACAAACATATCACCGAACGTTCATGAACGCAACTGAAAGAACGTGGCCTTTGTCCGTGTTTGTTCATTTAGTTAATCGAACGAAATTCCTTGTTCATGCTCGTTCGTTTATTAAACGAACGGACGTAAACAAACATCCCGTTGAACGGTTCGCCAAACTTTCGGTTTGTTTACGGATAGTTCCAGAGTCAAAAGAAACGATTCCAATTCTTTCTTTCCGTTTTCTTCCATTAAAAAAATCAACAACACAAATCTATTCAAGTTTCTTTCCATTTCCTTTCACTTCTCTTTTTAAAAAGGCCTCGGGAACACAACGTTATTGGTTCTTATGAACATTTTGTGTCTTGTTCACTAATGTGTTTATTGCAGGAAGATGCAGAAGGTACAACTACAGAGGATGACGGTGATGAATCAACGGAGAGTGACTGTGCAGCATCAGAAGAATCACCCGTAACCATTTTATCATCACTGCAGTCATACAAAGAGGCCTTAGCGGATAACAACGAGTCGAAAATATCCGAAATAGAAACTTATTTAAAATCAATTGAAGATGAAAAACTGGTCTTGGAAAGGAAACTGGCAACGCTGTCGGATGAACTTTCAACTGCGAAAGATCGAGTGCTTCGAATAAGTGCGGATTTCGACAATTTCAGAAAAAGGACAGAACGGGAACGGATTTCGTTGGTGGCAAATGCGCAAGGTGAAGTTGTGGAAAATCTTTTGCCTGTTTTGGATAACTTTGAGCGCGCTAAAGTTGCGATTAAAGTGGAAAATGAGAAAGAGGAGAAGATTAACAATAGTTACCAAAGTATATACAAGCAGTTTGTGGAGATTTTGGGTTCTCTTGGTGTTGTTCCTGTGGAGACAACTGGACAGCCTTTTGATCCATTGGTAATTCCCGTTTTTAATTTTGCGTAACTGTTTTTACAACGTGTGTCGTATAATGGTAATTGATGGTTGACTGCAGGCAAAACCGAGAGTTGGCTCGAAATTCAGTCGAGTACTTGGTGATCTTTTTGAAAGGCTGTCAGGTTTTATCAAGACTTAAATTCATTTTTGTACGTAAAAACCAAGTCTTGATTGATTCGAGCTAACTCACACGAAAGTTTGTGTAAGGTTTCATTGATGATGGAACAAACTGTTCATCGTTTTCTTCAATTCATTGTATGAAACATATTTTAGGTTTATTAAAAACCTGAACACTTTGTGAGATTTTTTTTTGTTTCTAGTGAAATTATAATGGTTATTGTATTCAAAGTAGTTTGACATTTGACTTTTTCATGGTAAAAGCTGCATGAAGCGATTATGCGTGAAGAGTCAACTGAATTTGGGGAAGGTGTGGTAATTCAAGAATTTCGCAAGGGGTTCAGAATCGGTGAAAGACTTCTACGCCCGTCAATGGTTAAGGTTTCGGCTGGTCCAGGACCTGAAAACACTGAACCAGTGAGCCCTTCAGGACCGGAGGCTCAAGCTCCAGGTGCAGACTCAGTTGAGGAACCAGAGGAAGTTGACCAGTCAGAACCGTCTCCAGCTCAGGACGAATGATACGGTTATGTGTTGATTAATTGATTTACAGTTAGTGAACTCATTAATTACTTGGCAGGAGGGGTGTGTCATGCCTTTGCCTCCTATAGTTAAGAGATTGAAACCGGTTTTCCAAAAAACTATCGCTTTAATGCTTGGCAAACATTTGTTCTTATTTTGTATTTTTGTCTGTTCACAACTTCACATATATATTTTTTTAGCTAAAACTAATGTTTTCATGGGGTTTCACCTCACCGCTAGCTTTGCTATTTATGAGATTTACTGGGTTTGGTTGTTGCTATTGTTGTAATGTTTTCATGCATTTTATAAAAGATCCTTGGAGCAAGAATCTTCATCTCCAGAAATCTTAGTTTCAAGATCATGATCCCAAACATGTGGGCCCGGCTTCGTCTTATCCGAAGCTTCTTTTATAATGTTGAGCCAGAATCTTCCATCTCCAGAACTTAGTTTCATTATCATGCTCTTAACAATGTGTGTCCTGCGTAATCTCATTGAGGGCCCACTATCTCTACCTCTCCTGTACTCTCATGCGTTGATTGATACTCTCAAACCACTACCCTCTGTGGGTGCCACCGTTGCCGCCGCTGTTGTACCCGGCGGGGTGCCCCTACCTGCTTTCCACTCCATCCGAACACTCCTATCACCATTAAATATTTTCCAAAGTTAGTTATGACGTTGTGTTTGAGTCTGTTCCGACCAATGAGCTAGTAACCAATGAGCTAGTAAGGCAGTCAATTGATGATCGGTTTGGATATGAAAAAATTAAGGTGGTTAA
This sequence comes from Helianthus tuberosus, assembly GCA_030545235.1. Lineage (NCBI taxonomy): Eukaryota > Viridiplantae > Streptophyta > Magnoliopsida > Asterales > Asteraceae > Helianthus > Helianthus tuberosus. The sequence continues at coordinate 11,043,323 of CM060423.1, forward strand.
TTCGATGATCGGTTTGGATATGTATGAAAAAAAAAAAAAAAAAGTATAAGGCTATCGCTGTTTGAGTCTGTTCCGACCAATGAGCTAGGAAGGCAGTCAATTGATGATCGGTTTGGATATGAAAAAATTAAGGTGGTCAATTCGATGATCGGTTTGGATATGAAAAAAGAAATAAGTTTAAGACTATGAAAACATTAAGTATAAGACTGAGATTATCAAAATTATGGAAAAAATCAAGTATAAGGCTATGAAAACATTAAGTATAAGACTGAGATTATCAAAACTCGTCTGATGCCCAACCTGTTGACGTTTTCAACTTTTAAGCATACATCTTTTAGTGAACTTGATGATTTGCTGGTTTAGAGTCAAAACAAAATATAAACAATAAAGTTGTAAAAAATCAAGAAGAAAATAAATTTAAATTATGTCTGTCAACTCTGGAATTTTTCTAAGGCTTCCAACCACACTACAATTCGATTAGATATAAGTTAATTATTTTTATTAAGAGTTTATTGTTACATATTATATTTTATAAAGAAACATATTTTGTACGCTTATTATAGTCTTATAATTTACACAATTTATTAAACATGAAAGATAAGAAATATACGTTATTTGTAACAGTTAATCTATTAACCATATTAGTGCATTGTCAACATAGCCCCACGGAGAAGCTCGGCCCCCTCCCCCTTTCACGAAATTTGTTTAAGGTGTTCGTCCCACAAATGTCTCATCTCACTATCTCCTTCACATCGGTTGCCATCTCTTCCTTCTCTCTGGCTCTTAATACGAAAGAACAATTAGAATATCTTAATTCACGTTATTCTAATTAATCTTTTACATTTACTACAGAAAAAAGTGTGAAAAGATTATTAAACTTTGGAGAAAATTTCATATATAGCCTTACAAGCTTGTGGATATCATATATATATATATATATATATATATATATATAGGTAAAGAGTAAAATACAAATGCGCTTATCGTACGATACGTACGCGATCTTCCCAGCCGTTCGATCAGGTGCAGATCTGGTGCGAATTCAATACATATCGCATGTGAAAAATGGTTAGCATGGGGTAGTGTGAAAAATGGCATGGGGTGTGTAGATGGACAAAATCGCATGTGGAAGATTTGAATATCGCATGTGAAAAAATGGCATGGGGTAATGTGAAAAATGGCATGGGGTGTGTAGAATCGCATGTGGAAGATTGAATATCGCATGTGAAAAAATGGCTATCATGGGGTAATGTGAAAAATGGCATGGGGTGTGTAGAAGCGCATGTGGAAAATTGAATATCGCATGTGAAAAAATGGCTAGCATGGGGTAATGTGAAAAATGGCATGGGGTGTGTAGAATCGCATGTGGAAAATTGAATATCGCATGTGAAAAAATGGCTAGCATGGGTAATGTGAAAAATGGCATGGGGTGTGTAGAATCGCATGTTGAAAATTGAATATCGCATGTGAAAAAATGGTTAGCATGGGGTAATGTGAAAAATGGCATGGGGTGTGTAATTTTCCACATGCTAACCATTTTTCACATGCGATATGTATTGAATTCGCACCAGATCTGCACCTTATCGAACGGCTAGGGTTATCGCGTACGTAATGTACGATAAGCCCTATTGTACGTTAACCGGCCTCTATATATATATATATATATATATATATATATATATATATATATATATATATATATATAGTGGAAGGTTCAAATGAGAAGAAAAAATTTGTAAGAATAAAAAGAATAAGTTTTAAACCAATAGAAATGTTCCATTTTAGTTCATTTAATATGTGTATTTAATGTTATTAATAAAGGCATATGTGTAAATTTATAATTGTAATTAATTTGCTAACTTATTAAACTTGTAACTCCCATTTTAAATATAGTCTTTAAAGATAAGGGGAAATGGACTGTATCACCCTCAACTATGCAAAATTGGCCGATATCACGCTCAACTTTTAAGTTGGCTCCCACCACCACCTACTCGACAACTTGGTGTCACTGTCACCCCTTCGTTAAATAATCACTAACTCAGTTAGGTTTCTAATCCTACGTGGCAAGAAACTTGTGAGGTGGACAACCTACATGGCAAGAGACTTGTGAGGTGGACAACCTTTATCATCTCTGTAAATCACCCAACCCATCTCAGATTGCATTCAATCTTTATCAAGAACACAACTCTCAAAACCCTAACAACAACAACATCTATCCAAACCTTCCTCAAATGGCTCTAGCTTATCTCGGATCAAACAAAACCAACCCCACCTCACCGAATCGAATACTCTGATCACCGGCGACACCTTCTCCACCACATCCTCCGTCACAATAATCGCCTCAGTTACCGTTTCTTCCGCAACAAGCAACGGTTCCGTCACTTCCGTAAACGGTTCTCGCGATTGCTTCAACGTCTAGGGTTTTCAGATCTGTCCGCAACAAGCAACGGTTCCGTCACTTCATAAACCCTAGAAAGAAAGGTCACTTCTGTAACGGTTCTCGCGATTGATTCAGGTTTTTGTTGTTAATCAAAGTTTTTGTTGTTAATCAAAGTTTGTTTCAAGATTGTTTGTAAAGTTGTGTTCTTGATAAAGATTGAATGCAATCTGAGATGGGTTGTTGGTATTGTTTGTAACCCACTAATGATTTGAGCATTTGTTGTTGTTTCTTGATCTGGGTGTTCACAATTCTCAACTTTTATGTTTAAAGTTTGGTTCTTGATGAAGATTTGAGGTTCTGATCTTGTTTCTTGATATGGGTGTTCTGTTTCTTGAAGAAATTGATCATCATACTCTGTTTTTGGATTGATTTAGCTTTTGTTTTGATCTGATCTGGATTTTGACCTTCAAACATTATTCCAACCGGAATAAAATGAGAATCCACATAGAGCGGTGCCGGTTACATCCAGCGGCAGTTAACGACACGCAAATGAAGGTTCTCAGGTGGCTGAGAGGTTGAATCGAAAAATATTGAATCGGACCACCACTGATTTAGGGTTTTTATTTAGTTAAAGGGATGATGGTAAAGGGTGAGTCCACATAACCATGCCATGTCAGTAAAAATTGGCCAGGTCAGCAAAAATTGGCCAGGTCAGCAAAAAAAACTAACCTCGTTAGTGTCTGGTTAACGACGGGGTGGCACAGCAACCTAAGTGTCGAGTAGGGGGTGGTGGGAGCCAACTTAAAAGTTGAGCGTGATATCGGCCAATTTTGCATAGTTGAGGGTGATACAGTCCATTTCCCCTAAAGATAAAATAATTTAGGTTGAAGGACAATTTTCGACATGTGCAAGATAAATTTTAGTATGTGTAGGATAAATTTTAGTACGTGTAGGATGAATTCTTAAGTGTGTATGATAAATTTAGATACGCGTAGGGTAAATTTCGGTAAGTGTAAGATATATGTAGAATAAATTTTGAAATGTGTAGGATAAAATGTTTTTTTGCTTTATTAATGAGAGATAACATAATTAATGGGGGAAGTTATAAACTATTTAATGTTTTACCATTATGCCCTTTCTTCTTTTTCTTCTCACATTAAATTTCTTCTCAAATGAACCTTCCTATATATATATATATATAGGGGATCGCTAAAATGAGAACCACCTCCAGTTATGAGAACCATGAGAACCACTTTATAGCCTTTAAATCAACTTGATGGATGGATGAGATTAAAATTAACAAAAACTAATATTAAATAAAATTTGTCTTATTATGTCTTTTATATTTTAATCAAAAAGGGTAGATTGGTAAAATAACACTTTTTTGTCTTTTTCACTTTATAATTTTTTAATTACTTTTTGTTTTATAATATTACTTTTTAGTTTTATTATATTACTTTTTATTCTTTAAAAAGATTTCTTTATTAAACAAAAATTTTGAAAATCAGATTTTTTATACAAAAAAAAATTATGGGCGTTTTTTTACCACCCGTTTTTTACGCGCGTTTTTTTTTTACGACCCGTTTTACGCTCCGTTTTTTCACGCCGATTTTGCGACCGTAGTTTTTAAGTGCCGTTTTTAGGCGCCGTTTTTTGCCGCGCCGTTTTTTACGTCACGTTTTTTACAAGCCGTCCCGTTTTAGCGCGTCGTTTTAGCGTCACGTTTTTTTACAAGCCGTCCCGTTTTTTGTCGTCCCGTTTTAGCCGTCCCATTTTTGCCGTCCCGTTTTAGCCGTCCCGTTTTTTTACAAGCCGTCCCGTTTTTTGCCGCGCCGTTTTTTACGTCCCGTTTTTTGCCGTCCCGTTTTAGCCGTCCCGTTTTAGCCGTCCCGTTTTTTTACAAGCCGTCCCGTTTTACGCCCCGTTTTTTTACGTTTTACTCGTCGGGTTTTTACGTTTTACGTGTCGGTTTTTTACGTTTTACGCGTCGGTTTTTTACGTCTTACGCGTCGGTTTTTTACGTTTTACGCCCCGTTTTTTGACGTTTTACGCGCCGGTTTTTTACGTTTTACGCGTCGGTTTTTTACGTTTACGCGTCGGTTTTTTACGTTTTACGCCCCGGTTTTTTACGTTAACGTTTTTTACGTCCCGTTTTAACGCGCCGTTTTTTACGTCCCGTTTTAACGCGGCGTTTTTTAAGTCCCGTTTTATTTACGTTTTACGTTTTACGAAAAACTTTTTACGTTTTACGTTTTACGAAAAACTTTTTACGTTTTACGAAAAACTTTTTACGTTTTATGTTTTACGTAAAACTTTTTACGTTTTACGTTTTACGAAAAACCTTTTACCTTTTACGTTTTTACGCGTCGTTTTTTAACACGCCGCTTTTACGGCCGACTTTTTACGTTAAAAAGTTTACGTTTTTTGTTAAAAAAATTACGTTTTACGTTAAAAAGGTTTACGTTTTACGTTAAAAAATTTACGTTTTACGTTAAAAAGTTTACGCTTTATGTTTTTACGTTTTACGTTAAAATATTTACGTTTTACTTTAAAAACTTTACATTTTTACATTAAAAAGTTTAAGTTTTACGTTAAAAGTTTACGTTTAAAAATGTATGTTTTACGTATTACGTTAATTTTTTTAATCTTTTTACGTTTTACATTAAACTTTATTACGTTTTACGTTTTAAACTTTTTACGTAAAAGTTTTTACGTTTTACGTTTTACGTTTTTACGTAAAATTTTTACGTTTTACTTTAAAACTTTTTTACGTTTTACGTTAATTTTTTTAATCTTTTTACGTTTAACCCAGAAAATTTTTTACGTTTTACGTTAAACTTTTTTACGTTTTACGTTTTAAACTTTTTACGTTTTACGTTAAACTTTTTACGTTTGACGTAAAAGTTTACGGTTGAACTTTTTTTGACAAAGTCGGTAGGTGTCTCGGATATATTTTTATCGTCATCGACTGGGGAAAAGAATATAAAAAACCAACAACAAAACAAAAGAGTATCTCGAAAAAAAACGGGGTTTGGCTCAGATTTTTTCCGATAATTAAAAAGGCTGCAAAGTGGGGTTGCAGGTTCAAAAACCTACCCTCCGCCGTCCTTGCCGCGCCATCGCCATCAAAATCTTTTTTTTTTTTTTTTTTGCATCATCGCCATCCAATCCAAAACATATCAACCCCACAGTCACTGATCAAACAAGAACAAACCAGTTCATCAAAAAAGCACCCAGTTCATCAACAAAGCACCCAGATTCAAACCCAACAAAAACCCAGTAACAATAACAACCAAACATGATGTAGATACCCAAAAATCAAATCAAAAGGAAACCCCATCAACAATAACAAAATGATGTACATACCCAAAATCAAAAACCCAGATTCAACATGAACAAACATTCAAGCCCAGATTCAACGGAATCAAACCCAGAAAGTCAAACCCCCAAGAACACCCATCAGATTCAAAAAAACCCAGAAAAATCAAGAACACCCATCAGATTCGAGAACACCATCAACAAAAACACTTACCCACCGACGCACCATCGCCCCTGAAACCACCACCACCACTGACGCCGTTCTCCGCCACCGCCTATCGCCGCCGTCCCCTCGCTACGGTCAACACCACCACCACAACATCAAATCGGGCTTCATCTTCATCCCAGATGAAGAACAGTGGTTGGGGTTTTGTAACAATCGGTCTTCATCTTCATCCCGCGAATAACTTCATCTTTGTGATGATTGCGGAGGGGCAGCTGTGGGGTGGCGGCTCCGCCGTGAAACGGAGCTTCCGTTTCTGTTCTCCGGCCTTGCCGTCGATGTGTGCCGCCACCACCACAGTGGTGGCCGGTCGTTTATTTGAGCAGGGGTGGGGGGAGGGTTGAGTGGTCGCCTGATGTATAAATCGAGTGGGAGAGATGATGGTTCTGGTTGCCTGTGATTTTCTTCAAGAGAGAGAGAATCAAAAACAAAAATGAAGACAAATGAAAGAAGAACCTGAGATTTAAAGAGAGAGGAGAGAGAAGGTGCTTTAAATGAAGAGAGATAATGAGATTTGATGTTTTGGGTAAATGACTAATATACCCTTTCTGTTGGCATGTTCTGATTGGTTGAAAGTGGTTCTCATGGTTCTCATAACTGGGGGTGGTTCTCATTCTAGCGGCTCCCTATATATATATATATATATATGTATATACTTAACTCAAACTAAAAATATCATACATATAAACCCTTAAAAATTAGTTAAATGCCATATTTACTAGTTTCACTTATTTTAGTAAAATATTAAACTTTGATATTTACCTATTAAATCTTATAACCTTGAAATGATACTTTCTTAGAGCACACACAATAAGAAATATTTAGAGGGTCTATTTATGGTGTCGCATGTCATTTGCCCAAAACTCTCTCTATCTCTTGCCCTCTCACAAACAAAACACCTACCAAAAATTTATCTTCTCTTTTCTTTCTCTTCTCTCCTATATCAAATTCACATACTTTTCTTCCCTTCATTTTCTTATTTCCTCACGTACATCACTACACTCTCTCTCCTCCACCTCACACCCTCTCTCCTTAAAAACACCAAAGAATGCCTCTATTATAGTATTATGGATGCTCTTAAGGCTATATGGTGTGGTCGTTACCCTCATTACCACCATGACCCTTCACATAGGCGTCATGTCATCCATCTTTAATCCACCATTCAAAATCACTACCCTAAGTGCGCTGTCATGACCAAAACCACTATCCCCTTTATTTTATTTTATTTTATTTTTGTCTTAAAATTATCAAATGGGAGGGTCGTGATAATCATTGTTTAATCCATGGGAACCACCATCAATCAATCAAGGAGGGGGTGGTGTACCATTTAATTAATGATCCTATGTGAAAATAATGTTCTAATTCATGCCCCCCAGAACCCACAACCTAATTAGCCCTTAATTAAATCACGGGCAACTTTGTAAAAAAAATATAAAATGGGTGATTTAACTAGTTTTGTTCAATCATTTATCATCTTTGTAAAACCCCTACACATTTTTTCACCTACTAGTTTTGGTCAATCATTTATCATCTTACATAAAGTATAATCAATACCATAATAACGATTGAATATATTCATAGTTAATCCAAAACCATAACAAGAATTGAAGTTTAACTATGCTTGTCAAACTAGAAATAAATATGGGATATTGGATTTAAATAACCATAATTTTCACCAATTGGCTGATAACACTATTAACTTTCGATTTGTACTACATCACTCCCAACTTATTTTCCCCTGACACTCCCTAACTAACTGAACCCTAACCCGGTTAGCTGATGTCAGATGCTACATCATAAAAAATGTCACGTCAACTGCTACATCATCAAAAATGTCACGTCAGTTGTCACATCATCAGAAAATGCCATATCAACTGCCATGTCATATGCCAAGTCAGCACAAAGGGCCACATCAACAAAAACTAACTGGGTTAAGTTTGAGTTAGTTAGAGAGTGCTAGAGGAAAATAAGTTGAAAGTTGGGAGTACTGATGTACAAATCAAAAGTTGAGAGTGTTATTGACCAATTTGTGAAAATTTAGATTATTTAAATCTAATATCACAATAAATATAAAGGGTGATTTAATGTTTTAGGATGAACTACTTCACACTAAAACTTTCATCAACTTATTGTCATGAGAAGTGTGGTGCATGCATTGTGCTGCTTGCTTCCTCGATTACTAATACGACCAAGTGTTACGGGCTCACGCCCCTTGCCATGTAGGAATCGTTTTTTTTTTTTAAATATGAACTTCATTAACACAGCCGAACCCGAAAACTGGGACGGACAAAACAACACAAAACTTACATAATTACAAATTTACACCAATCCCTCCACTTAAAAACTCCTTTCTTCGCTCTATGTTTGAACCAAAAGAAACTAACTACCTTGATTTCGCTGAAAATCTCATCAACGCTGCTCTTTATACCGTTGAATCTCAGCTTGTTTCTCGCCTTCCATAACAGCCAGCAAGCCGTAAGCACTATACCATGGACAGCACTACGATGAGACTGACCGATGGTACCCACATTGTGTAATTCAATTAAATCTCTAAACGAGAAGATGAAAAATCTCGGAATGCGGCACCACAAGCTAATTTTTTCCCACACACCCAAAGCGATCGGACACGCAGTGAATAAATGACTTACCGAATCAACATCGTTAAGGCAGGACTTGCACAGGTCATCGATCACCGCCATACCTCTTTTACCGAGAGCTTCAACCGTTGGAATTCTATCCAGATCCGCTCGCCACGCAAAAATGTTGCACTTTTTAGGAACCCATTTACACCACTTCATGACATATCGGTTGCTGAAATCACGCATTGACACGATGTGGTGCTTAACTGCAGCCACCGAGAACCCCTTCGATCCCCATCCCAACCAAGCCCATTTATCCGCTCCTGTGGTAATGCTGACCGAGTCCAAGGCCGGCCCCAGCAGCTGCCACTCAGCTAACTCCTCGCTGGACGCTGGATCATGCTTCCACAGCCACAAACCCTCACTTTCCAGGCGATCCCGAACACAACACGTTTTCACCACTTCTAATCTGAACAGGGCAGGGAACTTAATCTTCAACGGGACATCGAACAACCATGGGTCCAGCCAAAAGAGAATCCTGTCACCACTCTTAACTACTCCTCTGAAAAAATTCCGAAGCGGCAGGTTGCCACACAACGGACGATTAATTGTGGACACGATGTTGCTCCAAACCCCACTAAAAGCTTTTTTCAAAGGAAGAAAGTCCCAAGCCGAACCTCCGGCATGAATAGCATCGACCACTTTCACCCACAAACTGTCTTGCTCGTTTTTATACCTCCAACCCCATTTAGTTAATAACGAAAAGTTCACCTCTTTGAGATGTTGCAGCCCAAGGCCACCCATGTTAACCGGCGAGGCCACCCTATCCCATGCAACCCAATGAACCTTCTTAATCTCGGACGATCCTCCCCATAAAAATTTCCTGATCATAACTTCCAAGTCTTGCCAAACCTTAACCGGGGCGCGGTACAATGAAAAATAGTAGTTTGGAAGGCTTTCAAGGACAGAGCGGATCAATGTAACCCTACCACCGATTGAGAGCAACGAGGCTTTCCAGAGCGAAAGGCGCTTTTCAAACACTTCAAAAACCGGTCTCCAGTTGGCGTCCCGGTTCATGTTGGCACCCACGAATAAACCGAGGAACTTGAACGGGAAAGAATCCACCCAACAGCCTCCGCCATTTCTACAACCTCACCAGACTGCAACCCAACCCCCATCAGATTCGATTTGGATAAATTGATCCTGAGCCCGGAACAGAGGCGAAAGCATCTCAAAATTCTAACCACCTGAAGGATGTTTTCCGAAGACCACTCTCCTAGAATCACCGCGTCGTCCGCATAAAGCAGATGAGAGACAATAGGGCCCCCGTTCGGAAGAGAAACGCCCTTGATCAACTCCAAGTTACAAGCTTTCCTTAACATACACGAGAGAGCTTCCATGGCGACAACAAAAAGGAAAGGGGACAGAGGATCACCTTGACGCATACCTTTAAAGCACTGAAATTCGAAAGTAGGGGAACCGTTGACCAAGACCGAGGCCCTAGCCGAAGACAAAATCCCCTTAACCCAAGAGCACCACCTATCCGAAAAGCCCATCTGACTAAGAACATCAAGCACGAAATTTGTCACAACCCCCGGTCCCTGTTCCCCGGGAACGGGCGGACGTGATCACAGAGTTTGGTGGTATCAGTTTTAATTAGTCTCGCAGCGGAATTTACATCAGGACCGTAGTTAGGAAATGTTTATCAGAGTAAAAACCACCATATTTCATATTAATAAATAACAAGGGCAGAACCCAAGTTTCTTATTACAATACATTTATAGGGACAAACCCTATTTTATTTAATTTAAAACACCGTTTATTTGGTAACTTTTATAGCCACATTATCCCTAAGCCTTCAATGCTCTCCAGCTGACTTTTAATAATTGGCTGTCACATTGGGTTACCTGAAACGTGTTTTAAAAATATTTGTCAGTCGGAAATACTGGTGAGTGAATCCCAATTTAATCAAGAAACATTTAATTAAAACAGTATCGAGGAGGATTACAATGTTTATGTCTACACAATTACTCCAATTGGTACTATCAATCCACTGACTTGTGGGTCATATTACACATTGGCTAACTCATTGTCCCAATGGTAACGTACTGTCATACTCGACTTACTACTCGCAGGTAGTACAAATTTTATATACAAAACCCCAACATACCGGACAGTAATTGAAGACTACAAAGACTCAATCACTGCTTAATTACTTTGTAAAACATTTAAGGTTTTGTAAAAACTGTTAATAAAAAGGAGATTACTCACATTGCTGTCTTAAGCTTTTCGTAAGGGTTTCCTGGCTATAATCTATAATTTATACAAATGTACATTGGTTAGTATCATAACCCTTTGAAAATATTAATAATACCCTCCCCGAGACGGCATTCCAACAACTACGTCGGGCAGAACCACGACAGTTGTTACGGAACCCTAAATCAATCGGGTAGCGTAACTATTATGAAACTGGGGTTATAATACTTACAACGGAGCAGAACTTCGCTAATTAGGGGTATAATACCCAAAATATTATGCCTATACTTTCAGAATTCGAGATTGAGAATAAGAAATGAGCGACGGAAACTGAAAACTGATGCCTGCTATTTATAGTTGTGTAATTTGCCTTCCACGCGGCCCGCGTAAGATACAGGGAACATGTACGCGGCCCGCGTCAACATGAGTCAACGCAGTAGCTTAGCTGGGTCAGCTACTAGACTTGACACGATGTTGACACGTGTCATCCTCTGGTGCGATCGCGTGTTATGAGTCCGCGCGGCCCGCGTTGATGTAAGCTTAAGTTTAAGCGGCCCGCATGAACTAAAGAAGTCAGCGGAGTCCAATCTGGTCTTAATACGGCCCGCTTAAGCTTGAGGTGAGGTCTTATGCGGTCCGCCTCAGCTTATAATTCAGATTTTTATTTTATTTTTATAAACTATAACATAACTAGGGCTCGGTTTTCACATACGGGGTGTAATACAAAACATATTGAGATATTTTATAATATATTTAGAGTATCAGAAATATTATGAGGGTGTTGGTTTTACCGAGGGTTGTTACATTCTCCCCACCTTGTTTTAGAGCTCGTCCTCGAGATCTACTGAAACAAGTGCGGATATTTCCTCTTCATTTCTGATTCGAGTTCCCATGTGTATTCAGGTCCTCTTTTGGAGTCCCATTTTACTTTGACCAGAACTAACCTTTTATGCTTGAGTTTCTTGATTTTCCTGTCTTCAATTTGTAGAGGTCTTTCTACAAACTTGAGTTGTTCATTTACCTCTATATCTTTAAGAGGTACTATCAATGATTCATCAGCTAAACACTTTTTAAGATTAGATACATGAAACACATCATGTATTCCTGCCATTTCCTCTGGCAATTGTAGCTGATAGGCTACAGGTCCTATTCTTCTAATAATTTTAAAAGGTCCAACATACCTGAGACTTAGCTTTCCTCTTTTGATGAATCTTACCACTCCTTTCCAAGGAGAGACTTTTAACAATACTCTATCTCCTACTTGAAATTCCAAGGGTTTGCATCAGTTATCAGCATAACTCTTTTGTCGATCACGTGCTGCTTTTAGTCGTTCCTTGACTTGAATAATCTTGTCAGTTGTTTCCTGCACTATCTCAGGTCCAGATAATTGTTGTTCCCCAATTTCTGCCCAACAGACTGGGGTTCGACACTTTCGTCCATAAAGTGCTTCGAATGGTGCAGCATTGATACTTGTGTGATAACTATTATTATAAGAAAATTCTATTAAAGGTAAGTGATCGTCCCAATTACCTCCAAATTCAATTACACAAGCTCTAAGCATGTCTTCCATTGTCTGGATTGTCCTTTCGCTTTGTCCATCCATTTGAGGATGATAAGCTGTGCTTATATTTAACTTGGTTCCCATTGCCTTTTGGAAACTTGACCAAAAATGAGATGTAAAGTGGCTATCCCTATCAGAAACAATTGATAAAGGAATGCCATGTAAAGAAATAATTTCATTTACATACAATTTAGCTAATTGTTCCATACTAATTGTTTCCTTCATTGGTAGAAAATGAGCTGACTTGGTTAGTCTATCTACAATCACCCAGATTGTATCATTTCCTTTCCTAGTTTTGGGTAATTTAGTAACAAAATCCATTGTTATTAATTCCCATTTCCACACCGGCATTTCTAATTGCTGTAACAAACCTGAGGGTTTTTGATGTTCAGCTTTAACTTGTGAGCAAGTTAAACATTTAGAAACATAGACTGCTATGTCCTTTTTCATTCCTATCCACCAGAAATTTTTCCTTAAATCCTGGTACATTTTATCACTTCCTGGATGCATCATATATTTAGACTTATGAGCTTCTTCTAATATACGATTACGCATGTTTCCTAATTTAGGTATCCACATTCTCTTTTTATGGAATCTCCATATTCCATCTGTTCCTTGTTTTAATTCCTTTAACATACCTTTTAATTTTTCAGAATCATCCTTGATTACTGATTATTGTGCTTCTCTTATCTGATCATTTAAATCTACTTGCAGATTTAATTTAAGAGAACGTACCCTTTTTGGCTTTTCATAATACTTTCTACTTAAAGCATCTGCCACTACATTTGCTTTTCCTTCATGATACTGGATATTACAATCATAGTCACTAAGAAATTCCATCCAGCGTCTTTGCCTCATATTCAACTCCTTCTGTCCGAAAACATACCTTAAACTCTTATGATCAGTGAATATGGTAAACTTACTACCATAAAGGTAATGTCTCCAAATCTTAAGAGCAAAAATTATAGCTCCTAACTCTAAATCATGTGTTGAATAGTTCTCTTCATGATTCTTAAGTTGTCTTGATGCGTAAGCTATAACCTTTTGACGTTGCATCAATACACATCCATAACCTAATCTAGAAGCATCACAATAGACTACGAAGTCTTCAGTTCCTTCTGGTAATGCTAGTATAGGTGTATGGGTTAATCTTTGCTTAAGAATTCTAAAAACTTCTTCTTGTTTTATTCCCCATTCAAACTTAACAGATTTACAAGTTAACTTAGTTAAGGGAATGACTATTCTAGAAAAATCTTTAATAAATCTTCTATAATAACCAGCCAATCCTAAGAAACTTCTAACCTCAGTTGGTGATTCAGGGGTTTTCCATTTCGTAATTCCTTCGATCTTTGTTGGATCTACATGAATTCCTTCATGATTGGCTAGGTGTCCAAGAAATTGTACCTGTTCTAACCAAAATTCACACTTAGAAAATTTAGCATAAAGTTTTTCCTATCTTAACAAACTTAAAAGTGCATGCAAATGTCTTGCATGATCCTCTTTATTCTTAGAATAAATTAGAATATCATCTATGAATACAATTATAAATTTATCCAAATATGGCTTACATATTCGGTTCATCATGTCCATAAATGCAGCTGGGGCATTGGTTAAACCAAATGGCATGACAGTAAATTCATAATGACCATACCTGGTTCTAAATGCGGTCTTAGGAATGTCCTCTTCCTGTACCTTTAATTGATGATATCCTGACCTTAAATCGATCTTAGAGAAAAATCGAGCTCCTTGCAGTTGATCAAACAGATCATCGATTATCGGTAATGGGTACCGATTCTTAATTGTGACCTTGTTTAATTCACGATAATCAATGCACATACGCATTGATCCGTCCTTCTTTTTAACAAACAGTATCGGCGCTCCCCATGGCGACGAGCTTGGTTGTATAAATCCTTTTTCCAACAATTCATCTAATTGTTTCTTTAATTCTTGCATTTCGACAGGTGCCAAACGGTAAGGTTCTTTGGCAATTGGTGACGTTCCTGGTATTAAATGGATTCTGAATTCAACTTCTCTGTCAGGAGGTTGCCCTGGCAATTCTTCTGGAAATACATCTGAAAACTGAGATACTACTGGAATATCTTTTAAATCCTTTCCTTTAGTGTTAGTGATTATAGAAATCAGATACACTATAGAACCTTTTCTTATACAGCTTGCAGTTTTCATCACAGAGATGAATTTATTGGATTTAGAAGACTTATCTCCTTTAATTGTGATCGTTTTACCTTTTGGTGAATTTACTTGGATTAACTTTTGATCACATAAAATACTGGCTTTATTGGCTATTAACCAATCCATTCCTAAAACAACATCAAATCCTACCAGATTCATAGGATAAAGATTTGCAATAAATTTCTGATTTAAAATTTCTATGCTTGCTCCTTGCAAAATTTCAGAAATCCTAATAGTTTCTCCATTAGCTGTTTCCACTAGACATTCTTGTGGTAGTTTAGTTAATGACTGATTTAAAATTTTGCAAAACGAAGTATTAATAAAACTTTGGTTCGCACCAGAGTCAAATAATACTTTAGCAAATATATCATTAACTAAAAACGTACCAGCTATAACGTCTGGAATCATCTTGGCTTCTTCTGCAGTAAGAACAAATGCTCTAGCATTTCTAGTATTCTTGTTATCTGTGGCTAGAGCTAATTTTGGACAATTTGGCCTGATATGACCTTTTTCTCAACAGTTGTAGCAATATCCATTACTGGATTTCTTCTTGCAATTTTCTTCCTTGTGTCCTGGCATCTTGCAATAATTGCAGAGAGTGGAGCATTTTCCCGAATGTTTTTTCTTACAATTCCTGCAGTATGGTGCAGAGGTAGAACCTGTATTCCTACGATTGTAATTCCCCGAACGGAATTCTTGAGTAAGCCTTTGAGTTAGGTTTCTCCTCTGATCTTCTTCTCTAGTACGGACTAACTCATCAGTCAAGGTACTTGTTAATTCTACAGCTTCTTCTATGGTTTGAGGTCTAGCTGCCTTGACTATGTGTCTAATCTCCCCAATTAATCCCTAAATATAACGAGAGATTAACACTGGTTCTGGTGAAGCAAGAGTTGGCACTATTCTGGTATATTCAAAGAATATCTTAGTGTACCCCTTACTATCTACACCAGTCATCCTAAGATTTAGGAATTTGTTTGCTATCTGTTCTTTCTCATTGGGTGGGCATAATTTCCTTTCTACCTTATTCTTAAATTCCTCCCATTCCATATTATAGGTTTGATCACTTCCTCTTGTTTGGAGGATAGTGTTCCACCATTCTAGTGCTGCATTCTTAAACAGATTAAAAGCAAACAGTATTTTATCTTCTTCAGCACACTTGCTTATTCTTAAGACTGCCTCAGTCTTCTCTATCCAGCGTAAGGTTGCAATGGCCCCTTCATTGCCCGAGAATTCTATTGGTTTACAGGACCAGAATTCTTTATAAGAACAACCATAAGGCATGGGTCTTCTTCTTTTGGGAATAGGCATTTGAAGTACCGGTCCATTGTTCACACTGTTTTCTGGTTCACTTGGTCGCTTACTGCTATGCTTACTTTTATTATCAGCATCCTTAACAGTTTGTAATATAAATGGCATAGCATCTATAATTCCCTGTGCTACTATGTGTTGGATAGCACTATTGTCCATTTGGTTTTCGTTGTTATGGATGCTTGGATTATCATTAACCACGTTAATGTTACTCTGGTTATCGTTATTCAGATTTCCTTGATTTCCTTCATCGGCCATCTGAATTTTAAACATTTATCCCATACTAATATCACAAGATAATAAATAATATCACAATTCACATGACACACAATCTAGTCAAAAACGTAGATCATTGCTACTTACTCTTTTCATATACTTATGCGTCTATTACACACTAGTACATAAATAAAGATTACAATACCAACATAAATAAAATAGTAATATGCATCCGTACACACATATTTTTTTTATATATATAATATTATTACTACCATCGTTTCACTATCTCATTCACGGATATGGATTTATCCAAAAATCCATATTGCGCTCATCGTATTTCCATACGAGATGCTCTCCCACCTGACGCATTCTCTCACCACTTTCCAAAATTTCCTCCCCAAAAGTCCTAAGTTCTTGAACATTTTCTGCACTCATTGGGGGTGCAGGTTCTCGGACTGGGTTTGGAATCTGGGGTGCATTTTCCTGATATGGGGGTGACAATTCCTGAAATTGGTAAGGATCCTCTAATATCTCCCTAATATAATCATCTTGATAATAGGGGTCTAAAGGGTCCATACCTGGGTAAAATTCTATGTTTTGTATGGGTGGATAATCCTGGATAGGGTAACGTTGCACAAAGTCTCTATCGTCATCCCACCAGGGGTCATAATTCGGGTCTATGGGGTTTGGTGCAGGCACTCTAGGAATTTCTTCTGGGTTAAAATCGTGCATCTCTACTTGGTTTTCCTGATTTTCTATTTCCATGGGATGTTCTGGGTTTTGTGGTTGTAGGGCTACTAGTTGTTCCAGACCTGGGTCAGTAGCAGTTGTAGCTAAGATATGAAAATTAGCTAAGCTTCTATTTAACATATCTTGAGTATGAGCATCTGTCTCTCTCTTAATAGCTGCTAAAGCCCTTTGCTGTTGCAATTTTCGCATTCTCTTCCTACGAGCAAAAGCTTCTTTACTGAACCATCCTCGTTTCTTACTAGGAAATGGTTCTTCAGATTGAGCTCTAAAGGTAAATATTCCCTCCTCCTGATCAGCAGAATACCCTGAAAAGGCAGGCTGTGATGATGTACCTTCACTCCTAGGTGAATCAGATAACTGACGATTCACATCTGATGGACCTTGATCACTCATACTGAAAACTAACAGATAGTCAAATAACACATAACAAATAATTACAGTTATGCACATAATTCCGTAATTTATTTCCTAACACAAAATTTTATAATTTCAAGTGTCAGCAGAACACTTCTTTGGCTCAGACCAGTGGCTAGGCTCTGATACCACCTTCTGTCACAACCCCCGGTCCCTGTTCCCCGGGAACGGGCGGACGTGATCACAGAGTTTGGAGGTATCAGTTTTAATTAGTCTCGCAGCGGAATTTACATCAGGACCGTAGTTAGGAAATGTTTATCAGAGTAAAAACCACCATATTTCATATTAATAAATAACAAGGGCAGAACCCAAGTTTCTTATTACAATACATTTATAGGGACAAACCCTATTTTATTTAATTTAAAACACCGTTTATTTGGTAACTTTTATAGCCACATTATCCCTAAGCCTTCAATGCTCTCCAGCTGACTTTTAATAATTGGCTGTCACATTGGGTTACCTGAAACGTGTTTTAAAAACATTTGTCAGTCGGAAATACTGGTGAGTGAATCCCAGTTTAATCAAGAAACATTTAATTAAAACAGTATCGAGGAG
This sequence comes from Helianthus tuberosus, assembly GCA_030545235.1. Lineage (NCBI taxonomy): Eukaryota > Viridiplantae > Streptophyta > Magnoliopsida > Asterales > Asteraceae > Helianthus > Helianthus tuberosus. The sequence continues at coordinate 11,061,076 of CM060423.1, forward strand.
GATTACAATGTTTATGTCTACACAATTACTCCAATTGGTACTATCAATCCACTGACTTGTGGGTCATATTACACATTGGCTAACTCATTGTCCCAATGGTAACGTACTGTCATACTCGACTTACTACTCGCAGGTAGTACAAATTTTGTATACAAAACCCCAACATACCGGACAGTAATTGAAGACTACAAAGACTCAATCACTGCTTAATTACTTTGTAAAACATTTAAGGTTTTGTAAAAACTGTTAATAAAAAGGAGATTACTCACATTGCTGTCTTAAGCTTTTCGTAAGGGTTTCCTGGCTATAATCTATAATTTATACAAATGTACATTGGTTAGTATCATAACCCTTTGAAAATATTAATAATACCCTCCCCGAGACGGCATTCCAACAACTACGTCGGGCAGAACCACGACAGTTGTTACGGAACCCTAAATCAATCGGGTAGCGTAACTATTATGAAACTGGGGTTATAATACTAACAATGGATCAGAACTTCGCTAATTAGGGGTATAATACACAAAATATTATGCCTATACTTTCAGAATTCGAGATTGAGAATAAGAAATGAGCGACGGAAACTGAAAACTGATGCCTGCTATTTATAGTTGTGTAATTTGCCTTCCACGCGGCCCGCGTAAGATACAGGGAACATGTACGCGGCCCGCGTCAACATGAGTCAACGCAGTAGCTTAGCTGGGTCAGCTACTAGAATTGACACGATGTTGACACGTGTCGTCCTCTGGTGCGATCGCGTGTTATGAGTCCGCGCGGCCCGCGTTGATGTAAGCTTAAGTTTAAGCGGCCCGCATGAACTAAAGAAGTCAGCGGAGTCCAATCTGGTCTTAATACGGCCCGCTTAAGCTTGAGGTGAGGTCTTATGCGGCCCGCCTCAGCTTATAATTCAGATTTTTATTTTATTTTTATAAACTATAACATAACTAGGGCTCGGTTTTCACATACGGGGTGTAATACAAAACATATTGAGATATTTTATAATATATTTAGAGTATCGGAAATATTATGAGGGTGTTGGTTTTACCGAGGGTTGTTACAAAATTCCAATTAGTATTGTCATACGCCTTCTCGAAATCCAACTTTAGAATAAAGATCCTTTTCTTGACTTTTTTGGATCAATTTAGAATTTCATTAATTATGAGAGGCCCATCCAAAATAAGCCGACCACTAATAAAGGCGGATTGGGTGGGCGAGATGATCGAGTCCAAGACGCTTTTAAGTCTATTTGCCAGAACTTTCGAGATCACTTTGTTGATAATACCCACCAGGCTAATGGGCCGAAAGTCTCCTAATCCTGTCGGGTCGGTCACCTTAGGGATCAACGCAATAAATGAGGAACCACAGCCCATTCTAATCGTCCCACTTGAATAGAAGTCTTCCACAATGTTGATAAAATCGGACTCTAAAAGGTTCCAGAAACGCTTCACAAAACGAAAGTTCACCCCGTCCGGGCCCGGGGTCCGGTCGTCACCGCACTCGAAAACAGCGGCCTTTATTTCCTCTTTGCTGAAACGGGAGTCTAGCATCGAGGCATCGACGTCCGATATTTTTTTAATGTCAGCACAAACCAGCCTTGGACGGTTCCCACATTCTTCGACAAATCTCGATCTGAAAAACCTAACAACCTCCTTTTTGACGAGCGAAGGCTTAGACACCCAAGCTCCATTTATCTCCAGGCCATGTAAAGTGTTGGAAGCTTTCCTGCAATTTACTGAAGCATGAAAAAATTTCGAATTTTCGTCTCCATCCTTGGCCCACTTTATCCTTGATCTTTGTCTAAGGTCACTGCTTTTCCGCTCCTCTTCCTCTCTTAGAATTTTCTTGCATTCCAAAAGGGACCAATCCTCTTCGTCCGTGAGCTCCCTTGTCTCCATGGCTGCCTGAAAAAACTCCAGCTCCGATTGGGCCAAAGACACCTCTTCCGAACTTTTTTTAATCATCTCGTCCCTCCAAACTTTAAGGTCAGCTCTAAGACCATTCAGCTTACGCATAAGACAAATATCCGTGGGGTCGTGAGTCCCAAGATCCTTTCCCAAAGCCGAGATGACCGTCTCATTAAAACCCGGTCGATCAAACCATGAGTCGAAAATCCTGAAAGGCCTGGGCCCAAAGTTCACTTGAGCAGTCTTTAAGATGATCGGATAATGTAGGAATCGTTAACTTTCCTTCACGTCTCAATACCGTGTTGACCCTACCTTTAACGACCGTACGACTGCTATGGCGTAAGCCCCTTCACGCTTCCCACAACTTTTCCACCACTCTACCCCTTGTGAATTAATTGTGATACCCAATAAAAAATTTCCAAAGTGTCTCACCTTTTTTACTCATCCAATTAATCATACACACTATTTAAATTCCAAAGTGTCCTACCTTTTTGAATCAACAAAAAAAAAATCCAAATTTGTGTTTGACCACTACTAATTTTAGCTAAGTACGCGGCACATTTTTTTAAATGTGTGCTAAGATTCGACGTACCTTGAGTTTTTGATGCACACTTGTACGTATTGTTACAATAAATACATCTTGCTCTTTTAACACCGTTTTGATCTTTGTACTTTTGAAAATTATTCCACACTTTGGATCTTTCTTTGTAGATTTTAGGTTTCATTGTAACTAATTCGGTTGTTGGTGTAAATCAGAAGCATAATCTGTAATGACCATAATTTTAAAATCATTATTCTAGAAATAAAAGAATAATAATAATTTAGAATAAACTAAACATTTATCTTATGATCCATCCTTCTGTATATCAACCAAAACTATTATTATTATTTATAAATTATCCAAAAGGAAACCCTAATTAAGACACCCAAGTGATTCTGCATAAATCCCTAAAATTTTCAGAACATTTGGAATCAGGATTAGGGCCCCTAAAACTTAAGGGGGGTAAACCCTAACTAATGATTATTTCTAAAATGCGTTGTCTAAATTGAGAATTCACGAAACGTCGACTCAGCAGGCCTATACTAGTGACAAGCCTACCCTACTCTACGTTGGTACCCCAGGCGAGTCGCGACAGACCCAGGGACATCTTCCGCGACACGCGGGAGATGTCAATTTCAGGTATAAATACAGGGGCCTGGGACTTGATTCCTGGCTTCAGTTCGACGTAAAAATTCACAAAATACACCGAGTTATGCTCTGTTTACCACAATCAACACACACGGATCACTAATCGATGCCACAATCAGGGTATTAACTCGATCGCTGTTACGATTCATTGTCCGATTGATCAATATACCCAATGGATGTTTAAGTGCTGCTCAAATTTGGGTTATGCTTTGTCATTAGTCGTGATTCCGATGGATGTTTAAGTAATTTCACTTTGTCATTAGTTGTGATTCCGATGGATGTTTAAGTGTTTGCACTTTGTCATTCGTTGTGAATCCGATGGATGTTTAAGTGATTTCACTTTGTCATTAGTTGTGAATCCGATGGATGTTTAAGTATCGCACTTTGTCATTCGTTGTGAGGATTTGAATCTCGTGAGTTATCATAAATGCTGTATTAAGTTACTAACCTAGTTTGTGTGCATATTATTTAAATTAGGTTAAAAGACTAATCAGTAGTCTAAACTCTGCCCGTATAAATCTGAAATATTATCACAAGGTAGCAACTTTGGAATTATTAAGGTACAGATCCTTACCCTCACTCCTTATTGCTTCATGTTCAAATTGTTATAAACCCATTAAATTCATATATCTTTTAAAACTCCTCACGTCTTTGATTATCGATTCATTTGACAGTCCGTTGAATTCCTATTTTAATCATAACTTTGGATTTAGCTTTCATGTCATGCGATAGTATTATGTTAGTTGTACTCATTATCGCATGTTCCAATATATGTTACGTCTTGTTATGAAAAATATTTTGATAAGTTATGTAAATAAGATCATTTGTACTCTGATACCCTGAGTATCGCTTCTCGTGGAGTGTCCCACGAGCATGTTGTTGCGGCATCAACATCATGTGCTCCATCCGTGACGGAGAGATCAGTTCACGGCGTCCCTAGGTACAAGTGAGGTACAAAGCTACTAGGAGGCGTATGGATCGATCCTAGGATTTAAGTTAAGGAGGTGGATAGCGGGTATGCCAACTCGCCATCTCATGTGATAATTATGCAGGAGTAGCTACCTGTGTATTGTCACGTTTTAAGTTTGGCTCATGGGTACATCCGTATGATTTATATTATGAAATTACGTTATTTGCATTGTATCATTTTCGCATAAAGTTCCATCCGGATAAAATTTCATATAAAGTATTATTTGTTATTTGAGCCTATTATTCCGTACTGAGCATTTGGCTCATTCCGTAAAATTTTTGTATATACAGGTTCACAGGTTACTTCGGGCGGGGTAAAGAGAGAAGAATAAAGCCTAGGAATAAATCTGAAGATGTTAGTTAATCAAGTCGAATGTCTCCGTTTGTATATTAACCTTAAGTTTAGTGTCGTGTGGTTGTATCCTTATCAAATAAATAAATGGAATTATGACTTTTGTTTATGATACCACTGTTATTGTGACACGTCAGCCCTTCTGGGTTGGGGTGTTACAGCTATGGTATCAGAGCAAAGGCTCTTTCCTGTAGAAAACTTGAAGATAGTAATTAAAACCTGTGAGGAATGGGTAGATATCTATGATAGGATCCAACTTGGTCTCTTATTTTGTTTAACTCCTATGTCTATTCTTATAGATGCCTCCTCGTCGTCCGCTACGTAGGAGTACTCGTACTAACCATGAACGTAACAACACTTCTTCGAATGAGACTCCAGTTGATCCAAACATAATTAATGCTATCAACCAGGCTGTTGCCGGGTTGCTTCCAAACCTTGTTGCTCAAACAACTGAGGCCGTTATTCAACAAACTCGTCATCCAGAACGTAATAATACGAATCCAATCTCTGGTGAAGAAATTCGTGAGAATACCACGAACCATACTACCTATAGTATAGATATATGGATCGCTAAATTCCAAAAACAAAAGCCGAAATCCTTTAGTCACGCTAATAATCCAGTCGAAGCAAGGAACTGGATAGCTCATGTTGAAAAGATCTTCGGAGTTCTTGGAGTTCCGGAGCAATACAAAGTTAGATTGGCTACCTACAAATTTGAAGATGACGCACAAACTTGGTGGGAAGGATATAAGCAAGTCAAAGAAGGGGATGATTTTGACGCTAATCTTTCATGGGTCGACTTTCGTACCATCTTTTACGACAAGTATTTTTCTACCGCTGATAAAGAAGCTTATATCAGGGAGTATGCAGTGATTCGACAGGGGAGTGATGAACCAGCCTCTGAGTTCATTACTCGATTTTCAAGGTTGGCTAGTATTGTAGGAGACGTTGCAGGATCAGCAGAAGTCCAGGCAGAAAAATGCAAGTGGGCAGTCAATGATCGAATTCGGAAGTCGATCATGTACATGAAATTTAAGGATATTACCGAAGTTGCTGATGCAATCAAAACTTTTGAGTTCGAGAGAAAAGAATTTTTATCTCGAATTGGGGATAATAAGAAGAGAAATAGGGAAGGACAATTTAAGCAGGAAATCGGCCAATCATCCACTACGCCACAGCATCAAGACCGCAAAGTGCAAGGAAATCAAAACTCTGGAAATCTGGCACGTCCATGGCAACCTAGACTGCAAAACCCGAGGCCTGCTCAAAACTAGATTCAGTTGCATGCAGAACCTATTAGAGCTCAACCACTGAATCAACATGTAAACCCGAATCAGATTACATATCCTCTATGTAATACTTGTGGTAAACGACATCAGGGCATATGTCACCGAGGTACAGGAGCATGCTTTAGATGTGGCCAAACTGGACACATGATCAAGGAGTGTACAAATAAAGACACTAAGAAGAATAACCGACCAAACGTTGCACCACCCAATGTTGGAGGAAGAGTTTTCGCACTTTCTGCTACTGATGCTGCTAATGCCCCAGGTACTGTGTCGGGAACCCTTCAGCTTGGTAAACATAGTATCTATGTGTTATTCGATACAGGAGCGACCCATTCTTTAGTATCTCACTCGTTTACTAAGTACCTTCCGATAAGACCAACTCTCTTAAATCATACTTTAACCATTTCCACTCCCATGGAAAATTCATCCGTAATCACTTACGTATATAAAGATTGTCCGATCCGTATTGAATCTATTGTGTGTAAGGCCGACCTATTTCCAATACATATGTGTGACTTTGATGTTATTCTAGGAATAGATTGGTTGTCTCGACATCGCGTAACTATAGATTGTCATTTCCGCCGTGTCATTTTCGGTGATCTTCATCATCCTGATATTATATATCAGGGAACTCAAGCTCATAAATCTCTTAAAATTATCTCCGCATTCAAAGCTCGAAAATTCTTATCAAACGGTTGTGCTGGATTCCTAGCATCGATTAAGGATACTTCTGCTAGTGTTAAGAGTATCGATAACCACTCCGTTGTTCGTGAATATCCTGATGTATTTCCGGATGAACTACCAGGATTACCACCCGACCGTCAGGTAGAATTCACCATCGACTTGATCCCTGGTGCCGAACCTATTTCTAAAGCCCCATACCGTATGGCTCCCATGGAACTGAAGGAGTTGAAGGAACAATTGCAAGAATTGTTAGATCTGGGATTCATAAGACCCAGTGTTTCACCTTGGGGTGCTCCGGTCTTATTTGTGAAAAAGAAAGACGGTAGTATGCGTTTATGTATTGACTACCAAGAGCTGAACAAGATTACTATTCGTAATCAGTATCCTCTGCCTCGCATTGATGATCTCTTTGATCAACTTCAGGGGGCTCAGTTCTTCTCAAAAATCGACCTAAGGTCCGGGTACCATCAGCTAAAGATAAAAAATGATGATGTTCCCAAGACTGCCTTTCGTACTCGTTATGGTCATTACGAATTCTTGGCTATGCCCTTTGGGCTAACTAATGCACCCGCAGTCTTCATGGATTTGATGAATCGCGTATTTCACAAATTCCTAGATAAATTCGTTATTGTTTTTATCGATGACATTCTGGTATATTCCAAGAGTCGTGAAGAGCATGAAGCACATCTACATGCAGTACTTGGAACCTTGTGGCATGAGAAGTTGTACGCTAAGTTTTCCAAATGTGACTTTTGGCTTAGCCAAGTAGCATTTCTAGGTCATGTCATATCAGCAGAGGGAATTATGGTAGACCCAACAAAGGTTGAAGCTATTACAAAATGGCCAAGACCCACTTCTGTTACCGAAATACGAAGTTTCTTGGGTCTTGCTGGCTATTACCGAAGATTTGTTGAAAGATTCTCGGTAATTGCTTTACCACTCACAAAACTCCTAAGGAAAGGGGTGAAGTACTCATGGAATGAGGAACAAGAGAAAAGCTTTGAAGAATTGAAGAAACGACTCGTATCCTCCCCGATACTCGCTCTCCCTTCTGGATCAGGAGGTTACCAAGTCTATAGTGATGCCTCAAAGAAAGGATTAGGTTGTGTGCTAATGCAACATGGGAAGGTTATCTCTTATGCCTCCCGTCAGTTAAAGCCTTATGAAGTTAACTACCCTACACATGATTTAGAACTAGCCGCAGTCGTCTTTGCACTTAAGATTTGGCGACACTATCTGTATGGTGAAAGTTGTGACATTTTTACCGACCATAAGAGCCTCAAGTACATATTCACCCAGAAAGAGCTAACTATGAGGCAAAGAAGGTGGTTAGAACTTTTAAAAGATTACGACACAAATATTCAATACCATCCAGGCAAAGCCAATGTTGTAGCTGACGCGTTGAGCCGAAAGAATTCCGGGACTATATCTTGCTTACAAATTCAGCCTCGTATTAGGAGGGATCTCGAAGGAATGAACATTTGGCTTCAGGTTAGTAAATCTGATGGATATCTAGCTAGAATGCAGATTGAACCCGACCTCATATCACGGATCAAAGATGCACAGAAGCAAGATGGAGAACTTTGGGCAATTGTGCAAAATCTTGAGGTGGGTAAGCAATCTGAATTTCGTATAGACCATCATGGGGTGATTTGGTACGGTAAAAGACTTTGTGTACCCGATGACTCCACCCTTCGTGAGTCATTGTTAGCCGAAGCTCACGGCTCACCATTTTCAATTCACCCAGGATCTACTAAGATGTATCGAGACTTAAGACAGAACTTCTGGTGGAATGGCATGAAGGAAGACGTTGCTCGATACGTAAGTAAATGCCTCACTTGCCAACAAGTGAAAATTGAACACAAACGAGCAAGCGGTCTGTTGCAGCCATTGGATATTCCCATATGGAGGTGGGATGAGATCACAATGGATTTTGTTACCGGTTTGCCTAAGACTTTCAAAAAGAATGATGTTGTATGGGTTGTTGTCGATAGATTGTCGAAGTCAGCACATTTTCTACCAATTCAGCAAGGATTTTCGGTTAATAAGTTATCCGAAATATTTCTTCAAGAAATTATTCGACTCCATGGCACACCATCTTCCATTGTTTCCGATAGAGACCCACGTTTCACCTCACGATTTTGGAAAGGTTTTCAGGCAGCTTGGGGTACACGACTGAAGTTTAGTACGGCTTTCCATCCACAAACAGATGGACAGTCGGAACGCACGATTCAGACCTTGGAAGACATGCTCCGAGCATGTGCACTTGAATGGTCTGGAAATTGGGATGAATATCTATGCCTTGTTGAGTTCGCTTACAACAATAGTTGGCAAGCAAGTATTGGCATGGCACCTTTTGAGCTTTTGTATGGTCGGAAATGTCGAGCACCGATATGCTGGGATGAAGTTGGAGAAAAGATTATTGAAGGGCCAGAACTAGTTCAGATTACAAATGAAAAAGTCACTATGGCACGAGAAAAACTGAAAGAAGCTCAGAGCAGACAAAAGAGCTATGCAGATCAAGATAGACGACCACTCGAATTTAAAATTGGCGACCACGTATTCTTAAAGGTATCACCTTGGCGTGGCGTTCGTAGATTTGGAATTAAAGGGAAGCTTAGTCCCCGCTTCATCGGTCCGTTTGAAATCCTTGAAAGAATTGGAGAAGTGTCATATCGACTGGCTTTACCGCCTCAACTCTCTCACGTTCATAACGTTTTTCATGTCTCCTCGTTAAGAGGATATAATTATCATCCACTCCATGTCATTAGTTATCCGTTAATTGCAATTCACGAAGATTTGTCCTACGAAGAGGAACCAGAAGCCATCTTAGATCGACAAGAAAGGGTTTTGCGTAGGAAAGTAATTCCGTTTGTTAAAGTCCTCTGGAAAAATCACTCTGAACGCGAAGCAACATGGGAATCTGAAGAATCAATTCGCTCTCTATACCCTAATCTAGTCTAGAATTTTAGTCGAGGTAACGGTAAATCTTGCTCTTTGATATATGTTCATTTGTTTCTATTTACGGTCATTCGTGCTTTATCTTATGTGAATATATCTTAGTTATGATTAAGCATGTTTATGTAGGAGATATCAGTACCAATAGTCACTCTTGTTATCTATAAGTCTATGTTGATTTTCTGCATGATTAAATATGTTATTAAGACACGTAGTGGAAGAACCATTAGGACATGGTAGTAAGGTAATTGACAATTATGGTCATGAACGAATTTCAGATACACATATGTGTTTAGGAGATTCTTGTTGTATAAGTTAGTAACTCTGCTATGAAAATTCTGTTTCCGTTACTTATGCGATATGTTATATTCTTATTTGAAAAATTTCGAGGACGAAATTTCTTTTAAGGGGGTAATAGTTGTAATGACCATAATTTTAAAATCATTATTCTAGAAATAAAAGAATAATAATAATTTAGAATAAACTAAACATTTATCTTATGATCAATCCTTCTGTATATCAACCAAAACTATTATTATTATTTATAAATTATCCAAAAGGAAACCCTAATTAAGACACCCAAGTGATTCTGCATAAATCCCTAAAATTTTCAGAACATTTGGAATCAGGATTAGGGCCCCTAAAACTTAAGGGGGGGTAAACCCTAACTAATGATTATTTCTAAAATGCGTTGTCTAAATTGAGAATTCACGAAACGTCGACTCAGCAGGCCTATACTAGTGACAAGCCTACCCTACTCTACGTTGGTACCCCAGGCGAGTCGCGACAGACCCAGGGACATCTTCCGCGACACGCGGGAGATGTCAATTTCAGGTATAAATACAGGGGCCTGGGACTTGATTCCTGGCTTCAGTTCGACGTAAAAATTCACAAAATACACCGAGTTATGCTCTGTTTACCACAATCAACACACACGGATCACTAATCGACGCCACAATCAGAGTATTAACTCAATCGCTATTACGATTCATTGTCCGATTGATCAATATACCCAATGGATGTTTAAGTGTTGCTCAAATTTGGGTTATGCTTTGTCATTAGTCGTGATTCCGATGGATGTTTAAGTAATTTCACTTTGTCATTAGTTGTGATTCCGATGGATGTTTAAGTGTTTGCACTTTGTCATTCGTTGTGAATCCGATGGATGTTTAAGTGATTTCACTTTGTCATTAGTTGTGAATCCGATGGATGTTTAAGTATCGCACTTTGTCATTCGTTGTGAGGATTTGAATCTCGTGAGTTATCGTAAATGCTGTATTAAGTTACTAACCTAGTTTGTGTGCATATTATTTAAATTAGGTTAAAAGACTAATCAGTAGTCTAAACTCTGCCCGTATAAATCTGAAATATTATCACAAGGTAGCAACTTTGGAATTATTAAGGTACGGATCCTTACTCTCACTCCTTATTGCTTCATGTTCAAATTGTTATAAACCCATTAAATTCATATATCTTTTAAAACTCCTCACGTCTTTGATTATCGATTCATTTGACAGTCCGTTGAATTCCTATTTTAATCACAAATTTGGATTTAGCTTTCATGTCATGCGATAGTATTATGTTAGTTGTACTCATTATCGCATGTTCCAATATATGTTACGTCTTGTTATGAAAAATATTTTGATAAGTTATGTAAATAAGATCATTTGTACTCTGATACCCTGAGTATCGCTTCTCGTGGAGTGTCCCACGAGCATGTTGTTGCGGCATCGACATCATGTGCTCCATCCGTGACGGAGAGATCAGTTCACGGCGTCCCTAGGTACAAGTGAGGTACAAAGCTACTAGGATGCGTATGGATCGATCCTAGGATTTAAGTTAAGGAGGTGGATAGCGGGTATGCCAACTCGCCATCTCTTGTGATAATTATGCAGGAGTAACTACCTGTGTATTGTCACGTTTTAAGTTTGGCTCATGGGTACATCCGTATGATTTATATTATGAAATTACGTTATTTGCATTGTATCATTTTCGCATAAAGTTCCATCCGGATAAAATTTCATATAAAGTATTATTTGTTATTTGAGCCTATTATTCCGTACTGAGCATTTGGCTCATTCCGTAAAATTTTTGTATATACAGGTTCACAGGTTACTTCGGGCGGGGTAAAGAGAGAAGAATAAAGCCTAGGAATAAATCTGAAGATGTTAGTTAATCAAGTCGAATGTCTCCGTTTGTATATTAACCTTAAGTTTAGTGTCGTGTGGTTGTATTCTTATCAAATAAATAAATGGAATTATGACTTTTGTTTATGATACCACTGTTATTTTGACACGTCAGCCCTTCTGGGTTGGGGTGTTACATAATCAATCAAATATAATCATTATAAACTAAATATGTTAATATTTAATGAATTTAACATAAGCTTATGTTATCTGTGAGTGTTCTTAGAAAACTTTTTTTTTAGAAAAATCCATGTTTACCTAATGAAAAATGTTTCTTATTTTTATTTTTTTCTATTATAATGTTTCATAATACAATTTCGAATATAGTAACAAACTCTAGATAACTATATACAATAAAGTTATTGGATAATCTAAAATAAAAAAAATATATATATCCATATCTTCCTATACTAAGGCTGGAGGGTGTGGGGCGCCACCCTTCCGCCACATCGACCACCATAGCGCCCCCCTCCACTTTCACCCACACCGCCGGCACCATAGCCGGGGCGCCATCAAGCTTCCGCCAACATGATGGCGAGAGATCAGCTGGGGCCCACTTGTTTGCACCAATCAAATTTGGCGCCATAGCCGGGGCGCCATCAAGCTTCCGCCAACATGATGGCGAGAGATCAGCTGGGGCCCACTTGTTTGCACCAATCAAATTTGTTTTTTTTCTCTATAACACCCCTATAGCGCCCCTCACCACACCCTCCATGTTAAAGAGGGGCTCCATCGCACACGTGGATCCTATGTGACACCTATAAAGCCCCATGGGGCTTCATCCACACCCCATAGCCTAATAAACGGAAATCTTTTTTGTAAACGTGTCACTCTCTGGTGCCTCCTCCCTTTTAATAATAATATTACATATTAATTTTTATACACAAAATATAATATAATATTAATTAATATAGTTAGAGATAAACGTATAAATTTAAATTTAATTAATAATTATCTATAACAAATATAAATGTATCAAATAATATAATAAGTATAATATTATTTAATATAGTTAGAGATCAAACGTATAATCTCAAATTTAATTAATAGTAAATTACTTTTTGAGTCCCTATGTTTTAGTGGTTTTAACCACTTTAATCCAAAATCAAAAAGTTTAACGCCATGAGTCTCTAAACGCTAATTCACACCCCTGTAAAAAAATCAAAAAACCTTTTGTAAGGCCGAGTTCTCTAAGTTCTCACAACTAGTTGAAAATTTTATTTTACCCTAACCATATATATTTGTTAAGACAAAATATATTATTTGGATATAAACAATAATTACTAATAAAGTACCAAATCATATGTACAAGTACTTATAGTATATAACTTAGAAGACTAAAATTACAAGCGGATTATCTAAATAAAGTATCAAATTATCTTTAAAGCGAACACTAAATGGTTTTCAAAAGACATTTTTTTTTTTGCTATTAAGTATATAACATTATATTTACTTAAGTCGTATAATACACGTGTTCAATATTTTCTTCCAATTTTAAATTTATGTTAATATCAATATGTTTTCATCTTAAAAAAATGGTCCAACTTTATAATTTCAATCATATTACGCAACTAAAGTCATTATCATCATGCTAAATAAAGACATTATATAATATTATAAAAATTTTAATTTGAATATTTAAATATCGACTACTAATTAAAAAAGTTGTTGTAGACGCTCAAATTTATAGTTTAAAAACTTTAGTCCTATTTTTTAAACGTATACTTTATTTTTAGTATGATTTTTTAATATGTAATAATTTCTATACAATGATGATATTCGTATCTTGTCTCATGGTCCATATATTTAAAAATAGTATTTATTAGGGGTGTTCATCGAATCGAATATCGAATTTTCGAATTATTCGAATCGAATTTTTCGAATAATTTTTATTTTCCCTTGAATTCGTATTCGATTCGAATTCGATTAAAATCTACCAAATTCGATTCGAATTCGTATTCGAATAAAAAACCCAATTCGTATTCGATTAAATTTTCGAATTCGAATCGAATTCGAATAAATTCGATTTGATTTAAATTATTTAAAAACATGTAAAAACTATCAAAATGAAACATAAATTTTAAAGCAACCATAAAGCACGGTATCATATTAAACAAGTCCAAATAAAGTATCATAAATCTAAAATTTAAAACGAGAAGTCAGGACACTCCACATTACAAGTTAATATTTTTAGGATTAGAAATCTATTGATAGATGTGTTACTTAGGTTTTAGTTATGGGCCATGTAGTTAGTTTGGTAATGGGTAATTGTAGGACCGAGTTTCGTGACCGAAACCGTGATTCGTGTGAGATCGGTTCAAGACGGGAGAGATTAGAGATGATAAACAAACAACTTTGTATTAATCCGGTAGTAAAACATTACAAATCGGCCCGATTAACAAGCTAACCGAACCATACCAAAGGAGTACACATCCGGGGAGAGACCAAGTGGTGATCTCTCCCGGTGAGGTCTCAAACCTCCTAAAATCTCCAAGTGTTGCAAATGGCAAGGGTTTTCTATTTATAGTCACACCCCTTGTCTTGCAAACACACACGGTCAACCGAATAACCCTCTCGTTTGACCACTTCAAACGAGCGGGTCTATACACGTTCGATAGACCGTTTCACTAACTATTACAAATTCAGCGTAAAATAAAACTAATCTATTCGACAAGCATCGGACACAAAATCTGCATCAACAAATTCCCCCTTGTCCGTTGCTGTCGAATGCTGAAAATGCAACTGCAATCGATCTTCAGTCAAGTATTCATCTTCTCTGTGTTAACAAATTCCCCCTTGACCGATGATCCAGGTAAGTAGTATCTTGATGCTCCTTGTATAATATTTCCCCCTTAAAGTACGCGTATCCGTGTTGGGTGTTGTGCAATTTCCTCAATTGACCGATCTTCCGCTGATCTTCCAATACTCCAACCGGCATTTGATAAGGGTTCCAATCTTTAAGAACTGCATCAAGTCTTGATCTTGTCATAAGAACTCTATTTCATACAAGCATACTACATTGATAGAGATTTCTGGTGAACTGTCTTCTGTAAACCGTCTTTGTGGAATCGACCAAGTAATGCACTTTAATCTTCAGCATCAACACTCAGGAAAGTCAGCTAGACCAAGTGTATCCCTTGCAAGCTCAACCAGCATGCTTAGTTGAACTACATCCAGATCTCATTGTCTCGCCTTTGTTAAGTTGACCACGTAATGCACTACGGATCTTCAGCATCAGTACTCAGGAAGTCAGCTAGACCAAGTACATCGTTTGCAAACTCAACGAATTGAGTTACCCCCAGATCCCTGTAAAATCCCAAAGAAACATCAAACCCAAAACCGAATCCTGCAGGTCTTCAGTCTTGAACTATCAGCTTTCATAAAGATTCCCCAGGTCTTCAGTGAACAGCGCTTTTGTAACTACTGTAGACTTTAGAAACCTGTATTTTTCCGTGCAAAACCCTTCACGCTGGCTGGAGAATTAATTAAAATCCTCAAATATGTGTATGTGCAAAACATTCCACGCCGAACCGTTTGTATCACCAGAAAATCACAAACTCTACCACCTGTGATTGCGTTTAGAAATTTACCGAAGAAATTCAACATTTGAAAATTTTTTATCCCCCCATTTCTTTGGTAAAATCTCTAAACCTTAACAGATTCTCTCCACTTCAAAGAAACTGTCGTCAAATGTTCACCAATTCCCTCCACTAAGCTGAACTGTCGTCAATCTTCATTGAATGTTCTCGGTTCCGAAAAATCACGAAAACGACTTTCTTCTTTGCATATTCTAGTTGAATAAGAACGTCCCCTAGTACCCCGTAGGATCCGACTTGTATCCCTCCAAAGACTTTGTGAACTCGTTAGGACCGGTATTGACATTCTAGGTTCATTCATTCGTTACCAAATGCGAGAATATGACAATAAACAAAAAAGATTTCTTCGTTGCATATTCTAGTTGATAAAGAAATTTCGCCTAGTACCCCGTAGGATCCGACTTGTATCCCTCCAAAGACTTTGTGAACTCGTTAGGACCGGTATTGACATTCCAGGTTCATACGTTCGTTTTCAAATGCGAGAATATGACAATAAACAAAATGCTTTCGAACATTTACGAATAACCGATAACAATCATAAACATTGACGTGCGGAAGTGAACATACCGTTTTGTTTTTGGCCCATAGTAGTCAAGTCACCAAAATTTGACGTTCGCATCAGTAACCGTGACTACCCCACATTTTTCAAAATATCATCATCATCTTTTGTTTTCATCATGCTGCATCATTCCGCGCGCTCCCAAAATCCGTACGAATTTTAACGTTTACATGTAGAAGCGCGATTCAATTCAACTCCGCAAATACCCGACCTCACTTTGCAAATCATGTAAATTCCTTGGCCCCCTTGGAAATTTATAAGACCAAAAAAAATAATATAAAGATCTGGATTCCATGTGTAGCCCAACACTTCGTGAGATAAATTTATTAGCCCAACAGTTATAAATTTCAATCCCAAATAAAAATTGTCATCTTTTATTCACGGCCCACCTAAATTTTGTGCATTTAATAAATCCAAATCAAAGTCCATCATACACACCAAAGTGGGCCCAAAAGAAAGAAACTTAGCTGCCAAACATCAATTTTGTCGACATCTTGTTCAGCCACTACTTTCAACTTTCCCAAACCTTTTCTCTCTCTTCAATATACCACCACTAAACAACCAAAAGTCAAAATTGCAGACCATTCTTTAGTTCCTTTCACCTCTTCTTCGATACACAAACAACCAATTCCACCTTCAAAGAAAATTTTGCATCTGACATCATCAAACATTCTGAGTTCGCTGAAGACTTGATTAATTGTGCATCTGCCACCCGAACCACTGAAATCAAACATTCAGTTGTCTGATTGATCCCTCAAAACCTAGATCCACAACTACACCCCTTTATTTCAGATCTATTCACATCACACTTTAACCAGAAATTCGATCGTCGTCCTCCATCAACACCTTCTTCACCTTCGATACAACCGTAACCCCTGTTTTAAAATAGATCGACGAAACAGGATTCTGATTTAGATGTCGACGAAACTGACTGGTGTATAAGGTCCGACGAAACAGAGATGAGATTGACGAAACAGAACTTGGTGGTTGACCAGTTCTGATTCGTTGACCATTCTGTTTCGCCAAAAGTCTGATTCGTCGGGAGTGGGTATGAAGAAACCCTAGTTTCTTTAAGCAGCCGCCAAGAACATCAAGAACAGAGTGTACTGTTACTTCCCAGATTTGTATAAAAACATTTTGTATACAATTTTTGATGATGATAACTTGAATATTTAGGTGAAAAACATAAAACCCAACACTCGTTTCAGCACAGATCTGAATATTCGGGTCCAGATCTGAGTTTTTCTCATTTTTACCCAACTTTTCTTCTTGAACAAAAATCACTAAAATCACAGATCTAGAGCACATGTGATTTAGTAAACGGTTAGATTTACTAAATCGGGCACCATGGCTCTGATACCAATTGTAGGACCGGGTTTTGTGACCGAAACCGTGATTCGTGTGATTATGTTCATACACGGGAAGATTAGAGATGATAAACAAACAACTTTGTATTAATCCGGTAGTAAAACATTACAAATCGGCCCGATTACATGATAACCGAACTAATACCAAAGGAGTATACATCCGGGGAGAGACCAAGTGGTGATCTCTCCCGGTGAGGTCTCAAACCTCCTCCAACTTCCTTGTGTTGCAAATGGCAAGGGTTTTCTATTTATAGTCACACCCCTTGTCTTGCAAACACACACGGTCAACCGAATAACCCTCTCGTTTGACCACTTCAAACGAGCGGGTCTATACACGTTCGATAGACCGTTTCACTAACTATTACAAATTCAGCGTAAAATAAAACTAATCTATTCGACAAGCATCGGACACAAAATCTGCATCAACAGTAATTTTAATACTTGGAATAAATTTTGAAAATACTTTGTAATATAGCCTAATAAAAGTTATATATGTATTACATATAAATATAATAAATAAAAATGTATAATTTTTATTCGAATTTCGAATCGAATCGAATTTGAAATTGTAAATTCGTATTCGATTCGTATTCGATTTACTTGACTCGAATTGAATCGAATTCGAATTCTTATAATCGAATCGAATTCTTGATAATCGAATCGAATTTAAACGAATTTCGAATTTTTCGAATTCGAAACGAATTCTGAACACCCCTAGTATTTATATCAAAGTAATTATTATATCATTAATATACATAGTAGAATTTAATTACAATTCATTTACCAGAACCTCATAACTTATAATTATTTTTAAAAATACTTACAAATTTATGATAATTATTTTTTTTAATTTTTTAGTGTTACTTCTTTTTAAGACATATAATAAAATAGATTGTAGTATCTCAAAAGAAAACTGAAAACTTAGAAAATTATTTTGAATAGCGAAAATATAACTGTTCTTTTGTTTTACTATTTTATCTAAACAAGTCATTTCATTAATAAGGATTATATACAAGTTTATAATTTACTTTTTTTCGTCATTTAACCCGTGTAATCACGGGGTTGTAAACTAGTTCATATAATACAATAATACATGCAAACTAAAATTGAACAAAACAAATTAACAAAAGTCCTCTAAATAATTACTCTAAAAATAATGTTTAGCTAGTAGGCTAGCTGTGGCTATGACAGAGGACCATAAATAATAATAAAAAACTACAAAATAATATACTAGATTTCAAAAAGACTTTCTAATTCTTACAAAGCTCAGAGGTAAAATTAGAAAAGTGCTTCTTCCTTCTCTCCATATGCAACAATATCGTCACAAAAGCTTCGGAGAAGGTAATAATCCTCACCCTTCTCTCGTTTTTTAATATTCTACAATAATCAAATTATATGAATGTAAAGCAAGTTCTAAAGGACTGAACCTTACATCAGGTTTTTTCGGGTTGACCCGTAACCAATAAATCCAATCCGAAAACCAAACCGACAAAAGGTAAACGGTTCGGGTGTTACGGTAGATCAGGTTCGGGTTAAACGGGTCTAATTGTTTATCGGGTCGGATCTATTCAGGTCAATTACGGTGTTTGGGTACGGGTTATTTTGGACTGCCCTGTTAACTATAATCAGCGACCCGACCCAAATTCCCGGTTCGCTTCCGACTCTTTCCTTGTGTCTACTTCCGTTTCCAGCTTTATCATTTATCAACAACAGACACCAACACAACACTCTGTAGATGCTCAAACATGGTGGTCCGAACGGTGAATTCAATTTCACTTTTCCGCTCCACCACGCCACCGTCACAACTGCCGTTAACCGCCTTCCGCCGGTACCACCAAATTCGAGCTTTCAACTACCTCCACTTCTCTCGTTTTCCGGTTTCTAAACCGACGCTGTTCAGTTATCGTAACCTAAAAACCGGTGGCTGTCGGAGCTATTCCGTTCAAAGTTTCGTCGATTCCGTTATTGAAGAGTTTGAAGCGTTACGCCGCCGGAGAATTCGCGCCAGTAACAAGTTCGTCTTCTCTCTTTCATTATTACTGTTATGGAATTTGAGTTTTGTTCAATCGATAGTAGCTAAATGTGTTGGAAATTGCTGAACATATGCTTTAGTTAGTGCTTGTATAGTCCTTATTTTGCCTAATTAATGAGCCTGTGTGTGTTCAAAAACCTAGTGGTTAAGTAGTTTCCTG
Organism: Helianthus tuberosus; assembly: GCA_030545235.1. NCBI lineage: Eukaryota > Viridiplantae > Streptophyta > Magnoliopsida > Asterales > Asteraceae > Helianthus > Helianthus tuberosus. The sequence continues at coordinate 11,080,321 of CM060423.1, forward strand.
ATTGCTTTGATGCATAGCTGTTATTTGCTTTGATGCATAGCTGTTATGCAGTGGTGATAATCGAGTTTGTTTTGTGGTGGATAATATCGAGTGGCTACATGTGTAGGAAATTGTTGAACATGTGCCTTAGTTAGTGCTTGTGTAGTCTTTTTTTTTGCCAGATTATTGAGACTGTGATGAAAAACCTAGTGGTTTAGTAGTTTCCTGATTGCTTTGATGCATAGCTGTTGTGCAGTGATGATAATCGAGTTTGTTTTGTGGTGGATAATATCGAGTGGCTACATGTGTAGGAAATTGTTGAACATGTGCCTTAGTTAGTGCTTGTGTAGTCTTTTTTTTGCCTGATTATTGAGGCTGTGATGAAAAACCTAGTGGTTTAGTAGTTTTTTGATAGCTTTGACGCATAGCAGTTATGGTGTACTGATAATGAGCTTTTTAAATTGGTGAAAAAGAAAATTTAAGGAGGAAATAATAGTTTTAGAAGGAGATGATAAGTTAATGGACAATAGATAGTATTTTAACACTATAGTTACCCCTAACAGTCTAACACTTCAAATAATATGTGAAAAGTTAACAGTATCATTCAGCGTTACAATCCTAGTTTTTTAACACTACAGTTGGTAAGGTTAACGCTATCTGACAACCATTCATCATGTCAAACCAACAATGACTAATGACATAGCTATTAATGGATTGATTAGCCATCCATTCATTGTAGTTACCTATGTTATCCAAAATAAGCTGGTCAGGTATATGATCAAGCTTTTTCAGCAAGAGTTTGATGGCTTTTTGCAAGATTAATGCCAATTGTGCTGTTCATATAGTATAGAATCACATGAGAGTGAAACAAAAGAACTTCTTCTATATTAGCCATCTGCTGAACTGAAGAACCAGATAACAACAATGTAACATGCCCACTATTAGAATAATCGATTGTTAGTTATATAATTTGTGCTTGTTTGATAGTCATAAACCAGTCTTTATGGTGCATGCCTATACATCACAAGTCAAAAAGAAAAAAACATCTTTCCTACCTACCAACTTCACTTGGTGTGAAGATCATTTCTATCTTGTGATTGCAAAGTTCTGAATAAAGTAATCATCTGGCAGTTCATGTTACTCGGTTTACCTATATACACTTCGGTCTATCATAAGATTTATTATCTCATTTTTCAGATCAGTTCTAACAAGCAACAAGGAGCTTGTTGATGATAAATTGAGGAATCAAGTACTGCAGAAAGGATTGCTGCTAGAGTTTAAAAAAGATTCCGAGAGAATATTGCTTGCTGTAGCTCAGAAACCTGATGGAAGAAGGAATTGGATAGTCTCAGATCAGGTTTTTGTAGAAACAGTTACACTGCATGTTGCATCGATTGCTAGGTGTCAGGATCTGTTCTTTCATCCCTAAAAATGGTATTAGGAAGTTTTTGATTGTTATCTGGTTTTAAAAAATGCAGAATGGTGTTACAACTTCCGTTAAACCTCAGCAAATCACTTATATAGTTCCAGGGGTTGATAATTTCAACACCACAGAGATATCAGACTTCAATCAGAGAGCTCAGAATAACTTGGTTAGTTCTCACTGGCTTAAATAGGGGCAATTGAATATGTCTTATGGAGATATTAACTACTTAAGTAAATTGTTGCAGGATCCCACGCTTCTAGAATTTGCGTGGCTTGAGCTTCTTGAAGGGAACAAGTCGGTAACTGTTGAAGAATTGGCTGAGGCATGTGTGCTTGAATGTAATATCTGTTGTTTCATACTTTCATTCTCCATTGACCTTTTTACATTCTTACAGATGATCTTTGGCAGTGCGGATCCTCTCGAATGCTATTGTGCACATCTATTACTATCAAGAGATGAAGTTTACTTCACAAGGCTTGATAGCAAAGGCTCTTCTTCTGTTTATGGTCCTCGGCCAACTGTTCAGGTATGGCTTTCAATTGATTCCCATTGTATGTAGTTTTCTTGTTGTGCTTGAGTAACGAAGTAAATCAAACAGAAAAGCTTCCATTCTAGTATCCTCTAGGCATATTAATGCATGGTGATTACGACAAACTAAATATATATATCAACAACAGAAAATCCTTTAGAGATTGACAAGGGCATGACAGGTTAGCTTACTACCTTTGTCTTTGTGTTTAGCTGGTGATTATGAAGAACCGAAGAAGATTTCAACAACAGAATAAGTAAAAAAACCAGAGAAAGGAGGATAAAAAATTAATATACTGTGATTTTAGGCCCAACCTTGTTGGATTATGCAAAAACCTTCAATCAACATGATTTTCTATTCACCACATGAATCTAAAATACTTTGGCAGCTAATTGTTCATGGTTTATTGTTTTCACCGCCCCAAATTAGTCAAAGTTGACCAATTTTTTTTTTTTAAAACAGACATGTAAATTTAGCTGTCCCCACAAGCGGGCTAAGCCTTAGCCGGCCATAAGCATGTTCACAGTGAGTAGGATGAAGGGCAAGTTTAGGTATTTAATGAATTCATATATTTTGTTAAAATCGGAGCAAAAGTGGTGGACATTCACATTAAACTGAGCTAGTAACTAAAATTCTTGTGCTATGAGATTGTGACAGTGAGCTCTAATTTTCAAACCATGATTCATAGCAATAGTTCTATATACTTAGCAATTACCTCAGATCTCATGTAGTTCTGATTTGTGTTGCGATTATTATACTTATTTAGACAAATGATATTTCTAGTATTCTCAATTTTTTTTTTTTGTCTCAGTCTATCTGTCGCTCCTTTTATTAATCTTGGTTTACATAAGTTGTTGTGCCATATGGATGGCCATGGATTATGGTCAACAATAATTCTTCTAAAGTTTTTCTTACTAATTATTGCTTTAGATATTTGATCAATAGTTAAAACAATTTAATTGACTTGGTGTTGTCTAACAGTGCATACTTTTTTGAGACAGATCCTAGCCCTCTATCTTACACTTTTCTCTGTTCTTATACTTCGATTTTGATCAAATGATGTTTTGTTGGTTGTTATCGTTAAATCACGTTGTGGATGTAGTTTGATGCTATCTTTTGTTATGCAATTAAAATCATTTTTGTTGTCTCTTCGATCATTTAAAGTGATTAAAAGCTATAGTCTTTACCAACAATAATCTAGGTAGAAGAAATTAAGCGAAGAGTGATTGCCAAGGAGGCAGCTGATAAGGAATTGGAAGAGTTTGTACAGTTGTTAAGATCTGCAAAAGCAATGCCTCCACGTGGCAAACCGTCTAAATGTTCCTGGAAAGCTGAAGATAAAATTTGGCACAAAATTGAATCTCTTGAGGCTTTTGCTATAGATGCTTGTAAAGATGATGTGCAAAAGAATACTGCTGGAGTGGTAATTTTCATCATACACACACATACGCATATATTTTGTATGTCTTTTTTTAGTATTGGAGCTGATGTGTTAATTCTTACTATTTTATCATGTATGTGGCTTTAGTAAACTTATTAACTCTTAGGTTGCATATAATTACTTGAACATAAAAAACTCAATGCCTTCTATGATGGAGATAAACTAGTACTACATATAACACTAAGAACACTGAGGGGAAAATAGTATATGTAGCCAAGTAATTACATGTTATACGTATGATGACCACATCATGTTGAAGAAGATGCAAAATTGTTCCACCAATAGCTGTCACTCTTTAAGAGTTTTTTGTATATTTGAATAAACATTGTTATTATCATTGACTTGTCATCCATTATACTGCAGCTCATATCCAGATTGAACATGTAAACTGAAAATAACTAAATTGAGCAGAATGCTGTCTTTTCATGCACTCTTATATAAGATATATTACTTACACAAATCTCTCTTTGCTACTTTACTCATGCTGGCTTAGATTTTTTATTCTGTTAAGAAAAGTAGATGTTAACTTTTACAATATCTTTTACTTGTAGCTATGAAAAAACTTACGACTTCAGCATGTATTGTGATTGCAATTATTTGAAAAACTTACGACTACAAGTGTTTAATTGCAATTAATTGAAAAACTTACAATATCTGTTACTTGGAGGAATGGAAAAACTTATGTCTAATTTCTGAAATTTCCATGAAGGACAAAAGGTAACAATGACTCTTGTGTTTTTGTTTACTTTTATCAGATTCTAAAGGCGATGGGTTTATCAAAGACAGCTGGTTCAGCAGTTAATCTTCTCACAGATATTGGGTATTTCCCAGTACATGTCAATCTTGATCTCCTGAAGTTCAACATACGTACCAGTTATCCAGATCATATTTTGTCAGCTGCTGAAAATATTCTGCAAGAATCGCATGATCCAGACAAGGTACTTTGACTTCTATTTCTGGAATTATTATGATCTTTATCTCTTTTTGTTAATTACTATTTGATTGGTCTCCATCAAATAAGGTCTTAAAGTTGCAGTTTCAGTTCTTTTTTAAACTAATAAAGTTGTATTGGACTGTAGGACGATAGGATAGATCTCACACATCTGAAGGTATATGCAATTGATGTGGATGAAGCAGATGAGGTAAAGATGTTTTATTATCTTAATTTGATGCTGTGTTCAGTTTTTCTCCTTTTGTATCCATATGAACATGATACATTTGTACATACATCTAAGGGGAATTTGTAAATCATTGTATAGCTTGATGATGCATTAAGTGCAACAAAGCTGCATGATGGGCGTATTAAAGTTTGGATTCATGTTGCTGATCCAGCTAGCTTTGTTAAGCCAGGCAGCCTGATAGACAGGTACATTTGGTTTCATACAACTCATAATTACAACCTTAATGTTTGCTTAGCTTGTTAAGACTTGGTTGCACTGTAGAGAAGCATTGCAAAGAGGAACATCTGTTTTCTTACCAACTGCCACTTATCCGATGTTCCCTGAGAAACTTGCCATGCAAGGCATGAGCTTGAAGCAAGGAACAATTTGCAGGGCGGTTACAGTTTCAGTTGTATTGCATTCTGATGGCAGGTAAACAATTACTGCTTCATATAATATAAATCCCAATTCCCGATAGCTTGATTATAGTTGTTTTATTGCTGTTGCGATCTTACTACATTACTTGTTAACAGCATTGCGGAATATTCAGTGAATAATTCAATTATTAAACCAACTTATATGTTAACATACGAGAGTGCATCTGAGCTTCTTAATCTGAATTTGGAAGAAGAGTTGGAACTGAGGATTCTTGCCGAGGCCGCACGTCTTCGGCTTCAGTGGCGACGTGGACAGGTTTCTCAACTCTTAAAATCTGTATATATTTAAAAAAAGGAGAAATTAATTAGTACGTTATTTTACTGTTTTATGAATATTATACATGGTTTAGGGTGCGATTGAGACCGGATCATTAGAACCTAGAATAAAGGTGGAAAATCCAGACGATCCAGAACCATCAATTAGGTTATACGTTGAAGACCAAACAGATCCCGCTATGCGACTTGTATCTGAGATGATGATACTATGTGGGGAAGCTGTAGCCACATTTGGTTCAGCTAACAAGATTCCTTTACCATACAGAGGACAACCCCAGTCCAAAATTGACACGTCAGCATTTAATCATCTTCCGGAAGGTCCAGTCCGAAGCTCTGCTATTGTAAAACTTATGCGTGCTGCTGAAATGGATTACAGAAAAGCTATACGCCATGGTATTCTTGGGATTCCTGGTTATGTTCAGTTTACATCTCCCATTCGCAGATATATGGACCTCCTTGCTCATTACCAGGTATGGATTATATGTTTATGAGTAAAATGCCATTTTCGTCCCTGAGGTTTAGCTGGTTTTGCGACTTTCGTCCAAAGGTTTTTTTTTCGCATTTGGATCCAAAAGGTTTGAAATCTTGCCATTTTCATCCAGCTCGTTAACTCCATCTATTTTTCTCCGTTAAGTCAGGGGTATTTTCGTCTTTTTTGTTAACTTAAAGGGCAATTCGGTCTTTTTCGCTTAAAGGCCAATACTTGTACATTATGCTAAATGCTTGTACATAAAGTGAAAAAGACCGAATTGCCCTCCAAGTTAAGAAAAAAGACGAAATACCCCTGACTTAACGGAGAAAAATAGATGGAGTTAACGAGCCGAATGAAAATGGCAAGATTTCAAACCTTTTGGATCCAGATGCGAAAAAACAAAGCTTTAGACGAAAGTCACAAAACTGGCAAACCTCAGGGACGAAAATGGCATTTTACTCTATGTTTATTTATCATTATATGATTTTCTTCGTTCATATTTCAAATAGTTAAATGGTGGCAACTCGGTTTGAAAAAAAATCCTGTGTGTATTCAGGTGAAGGCTTTTCTTAAAGGTGATGTTCTTCCGTTTACATCTGGGCAAATGGAAGGAATGGCTGCATCTGTGAACATGAATGCTAGGATAGCAAAGAAGCTATTTAGTAGCAGCTTACGGTATTGGATATTAGAATATTTGAGAAGGCAACCGAAACAGAGAAAATTCCGAGCGTTGATCCTTAAATTCCTCAAAGACCGCAATGCGTCGTTACTACTTTTGGAGGTAAACAGTAAACACATTGATTGTAAAGATGCTCTTAATGCTTTCTGTTCAGTCGGACTTCATGAATTCTTGTGTTAATAGGTTGGATTTCAAGCAACTGCATGGGTGTCAGTCGGATCACATGTCGGTGATGAAGTGGAGGTTCGGGTTGAAGAAGCTTACCCGCGCGATGACATCATATCATTCAAAGAAGTTGTACAAGTTACATGAATCTATTGGGGATACTATTGCAATATATAGTAGCTACTCAATCAATTGCATGTTTAAAAACCACATTTTGGAGTAAAAAACAACCTAAAGCAGTTGTTTTTGCAGTTTTGACCTGTAAACAATTAAGAGGTGGTTCTACTGGCCTGGGGCCCAAGTCCGACACCGAAGATTAGTGGTTGAATCACAGGTAAAACATTCTAGAAATTTCGTTGACGAAGATACGATTCAACTTATCGATTTGTATATGGCAAAATGTAGATCCTGAAATAGATTTCTATCAATATATTGATATGAACAAGTAATGGTATTCCAATTTCCAGATTCCTTTTGTAACAGAGAACTTTCATGGAAGGAGTTTCTGTAGAACTTATTTACAGTATGGTTAAGATGAAGGTATATTTTTGGTTATCATGACAACCTATAAACCTCCTGGAATCCTACCAGTGTTCGGCTTTCACAAGAAACTTCTGCTAAAGAGACGAAACTGCTCATTTTATATTTCTCACAGTAAATTTATTAGTACTAAAGTTAGATAAAGTAACTTAAAACAATATAAATTGATTTTTATAGCATTTTATATTTATAACAGTAAATTTATTAGTACTAAAGTTGGATAAAGCAACTTAAAACAATACAAATTGATTTTTATAGATAAGTTTAGATGTGAGCTAAATTACAACGGTACATAAAAGGGGGTTGAGTTATCTTACATGGTCTCCTAAATCTAGGAAGGGTACAAAGATTCAAGAGTAAACTTCCGTTTTGCTCCATGTGGTTTGGTCACTTTAACGGTTTTGTCCCAAACCAACCGTTAAATCCCTGATCTATGAAGCTTATCTCTATTTCACCCCCCCGTCCCTAACGCCGTCCAATTCAACCCGTTAAATCCTGGTCACATGCCCCTCACATGAGGGGCATTTTAGTCTTTTTCCCATATTTGAGATATTTTGTTATTATATAAAAGACTGATTTGCGGAGGAGTCAGGAGAGAGAGCATGTAGAGAGAGAAGAGAGTTTATATCAGTCTCACCTTCAACAACCTCCCTACCAACATCCACCATCCTGCACCACCACCACCATCTACCGACCACCGCTAACCACCACCTGCCGACACCACCCACCACCCCACTAACCACCACCTGCCGAGACCACCCACTAACCACCACCTGCCGACACCACCCCACAAACCACCACCTGCTGACACCACCCAAAACCACCATCACCTTCCGACCACCATCACGACCGTCTCCGTTCGGTATTGTGTCACACCACCATTGCAGATCTGATCCCCACACCACCACCTTCAACCTTCACTTCCAACACCCCCCCCCCCCCACACACACAACCCCGACCTCTGTACGACTCTCATCTCTCCTCTCTCTCTAACAACCATATCACAAGTTCGTCATCAGAACCACCACCTCACTGGAACCTAAATCCCCATCGTCATTATCAACGTGGTTTGCGTTGAAACCCTAGCTGCCCCTTACCCCTTTTAGATCTGAACCGATTTATGTTCCAGTTTGAAGATTGAAGATGAAGCTTACCTAGTTTGGTGATATTAGCGGCGGATGGCGATGGTCCAATAGGCAGTTTTGAATCGACGACAAGATTAGCCGGAGTTTACGGTGGCAGCAGGTGGATACCACCAACACTTCTTCGATCTGCTCTGGTTTAGCCTTCAACAACTGTCATCGTCAATTCCAGTAGGCTGGTGGGATGGGCGGTGGTGGTGTCTCATGGCGGTGGTGGTGAATATTACAGAAGTTATTAGAGAGAGAGAAAGACAACGATAGGGGTGATAAATTTGGGTTGAATGCTTTTCTATAAATATATACATTTAAATTACTAAATAATTAATTATGGGAAAAGACTAAAATGCCCCTCATGTGAGGGGCATGTGACCAGGATTTAACGGTTGAATTGGATGGCGTTAGGGGTGAAATAGAGATAAGCTTCATAGATCAGGGAGTAAAATGGCTATTTTTAAAGGTTCGGGGCAAAACCGTTAAAGTGGCCAAACCACAGGGAGCAAAACGGAAGTTTACTCAAGATACAATGGATCAGAAAATATAAAACGATGTCTAGCAAAATATAACAAAATCTGAGGAGAAAAGACAAAAAAATGATGTTAAAGAACAATTCTAAAATCTATAAGCTAAAAATCCAACCATCCTCCTCCTTCTCCACACCACCATCACCATAAAAATCTGATTTATTATTTAAAAGAAAGATATATAAATTAAATGATTTAAGTGGGGCCACTTCCACCACTACCCAACCATCCTCCTCCTCCACACCACCACCACCACCCACTTAGCCTCATCCTCCACCCAACCCACACCTACAAACACGTTGCCGGATCAAAACTCAACACTATCTCGCCGGAAAAACGAACAAGGAACAATTGCAATTTCATAATATAACCAAAGCTACTAAGGGACCGGTTGAAGCAATCGTATCGGAAGGAACTTCTTGAGGTGTTGGCATGGCCGATCTAAACTCTACAATTATCCTCCGGCTGGCCAAGATCCGCTCGCCGGAAACACGAGATTCAAGCTTTGAGCTGGACCGACAGCTGCACGACAACCCTGCCCGTCACCAGAAACTTGTGCCCGACAGCCACTCATATCGGGTACACCATTGAACCGCATTACGTAGCTCCCTATCCAATTTGCGGTTTCCATTTTAGTTTGAACATTGATTTGTCCTGTTAATGAGCTTTGAATAGATTTTGAGGGATAATTAGCAATTAGCATCCACAAGAACATGAATTTCTACAGCAATAATTGTTTTAAGAGCTATAACTTAATCTGAACAAAAAATAGCATCCACAAGAACATGAATTTCTACATTCATTAGTATAACCATGATCACATACACAACAGATAGCGGTTTAACATTTAAAAACACAATTTAATGAAGATATAACTTAATCTGAACCCAAAAGAAGCTCCGGAGATTGCTGGTGGCTCGAGCTTTCGTTCGACTTCGACGCTGATGTCACGGTTCAAGGAACGTCCGATTCGTTCATGGAGGCGAATAAGTCCGGGCGTGTGGCGGGAGTTTTGGGATTCCGTGGTGATCGGTCAAAATTTTATTTATCAAAAACCCGGTTCAATAAATAATAGTTAATTAATTAAGCAAGTTAATTAATAAAACGCAGCGGAAATATAAACAAATGATCAACAAAGTGAAACCCGACAGGATCCGGTTACATGCAAATACGAGCACAGTAAAAAATATTTAACTACCGATGAGAAAGATATACCTCGGTTAATGACTAACCGGTCGAGACACCGAGGTTCAACGAACAAGTGCTAGTAAACGAACCAATGAAACGCGACGAAGGGGGGCGGCCAAGCGGCGGCCAACCGCGGTAAACAGCGGCGGCAGTGGCCGACGGCAGCAGGGCGACGGCGGCGGCGGCCCGCGGCTGGCTTGGTGGCCGGTTGTTTTGTATGTGTGGTTAAGAGCATTTCATCTTGTTTTCTACATCTCCAAAAAAATGCAATTCCCAACATTTAAAAGAATGGACCCTCATGCATGATTGCCAAGTGGCACACATGCATGGTGCATGTGTTGCCATTGGCCAATATGTTAGGTGCGCGACAAGTGGCGTAGGGTGAGAATACCCGTGTCACCCGGTCCATGTACCCGTCTCTCAGTTAATACCCGCTTATGATCATAAATATAATTATGATCTGTCTCGTATGTCGTTCGTAATTACCAGTTAAACAGGTTAAGTGGATTTTAGTTCGTTGCCCAAGGTGTAACTCTTACGGGTCAAGACCCGGTCGGCAGCGTTGATTTATCGAACCAGACATAATATCCAACAGCTCCCACTTGGACGGTCTCTGATAAGATCTCAACGCAGACAGCCAGCGGTGTTCTAGCTACACATAGCTGCCCCCAACAGGTCATGACATTTTAAAGTCATTAGCCAAGGTATCTTCTCCTTAGCAACGACTTGCTACATGAAGAAAGTAGACTTATGGCAATTCTCGTCATCTATCATTTCTGTAAAAAACATCAATTGAACAATGAGACATGGATCAGATTCAATCTCACATGGCGTTCAATCATTATCGTTCTCGTTCATAGAATCAAAGTGGTCCAATCAAACACACAGTAAGTTTGGGTAAGGCCTTACACTTCACCAGTTTAAATCAACGAGGGCGCCCCGATGTCTAACTGTTACATTATAATGTAAGAGTACAGAATCCCATATTGACTACATACAACTCCCACTGAACTTCAGAACCACTCCCAACCAATGCCTTTATGACTGGTAGTTACGCGACAACGTTGGACACTGATCAAAGAATAATCTTTAGTAAACGAAAGTTCTAGTATGTATCTCAGGTCAGAGGATACTAAATGAGTATACCTAAATCAAATACATCTTATGACCATGATCCATGAAGATGATTTGATGCGAGTTACATCCAACGTCATTCACAATGAGGTTTGTGAGTTTGGAAGTCAACCCCTTGAGTCCAAAGTCAGAATAGTCTTAATTCAGAGTCGTTCCCATGAGTCTGACCGACTACGGATAATTTAGAATACAAGATTCATGGATTAAACGTATCAAAATCGAACACAGTTGTAAGATTCAAACTTTGCATTTAGCCAGTAAATCAAAGGTGAATTCAAAAGGTACAACTGTTTGAATGTTCGTACATCCAAATACTAAATCAAAACAAATGGTTATCCAATCTAAGACCGATAACTTGTCCTGAATCATCGGTTTAGTGAACGGGTCTGCTAAGTTTTGATCTGTGTCTATTTTGCTTGTTAAGATGTCTCCTCGTTCCAGTATTTCCCGTATATAGTGGAACTTTCTTAGAATGTGCTTAACCCTGTGATTCGGGCTCCTTGGTTTGAGCAATGATTCCTGTGTTATCACAGAATACCTAGATCGGTTTCCGAATACTTGAAACCACATCGAGGTCGTTGATGAACTACTTCATCCAAGCAGATTCTTTCGCAGCATCTGATGCAACTATACATTCGGATTCGGTGGCTGAATCCGCCACTATACTCTGTTTGGAGCTTTTCCAATAGACAGCTCCTCCACAGAGAGTGAATACGAATCCTAATTGTGAGCGAGAATCATCTCGGTCACTTTGGAAGCCAGCATCAGTGTAGCACCTTACAGTGAGTTCCTCTTCCACTCCTCCAAACACCAAGAACATATGTTTGGTTCTTCTCAAGTACCTCAGAATGTTCTTTATTGCAGTCCAATGGGCGATGCCAGGACTATGCCGAAAACGACTGGTTATGCTTAAAGCATACGAGACGTTAAGTCTAGTACATAGCATACATGATTGAACCAATCGCTGAAGCATATGGAACTACTTCCATTTGCTTAATTTCAATGTCCGTTGAAAGAGATTGCGATTTGTTCAACATGGTTCCTTTAGTCATAGGAACATCTCCTTTCTTGGAGTTTTCCATCTTGAAGCGTGTCATCGTTTTGTCTATGTACGTTCTTTGACTTAGCCCTATAAGCCGCTTAGATCTATCCTTATAAATCTTCATTCCTAGAATGTAAGCAGTTTCTCCAATATCTTTCATTGCGAAACAAGATCCCAAAAAGTGTTTAACTTCGTTAAGCATAGGGATGTTATTTCCAATGATCAGTATATCATCCACATACAGGATGAGGAATGATATGGTGCTCCCACTAACCTTTCTGTAAACACAAGCCTCATCTTCATTCTTGACAAAACCAAACTCTTTGATCTTCTGGTCAAAATGAAACCTTTCTGTAAACACAAGCCTCATCTTCATTCTTGACAAAACCAAACTCTTTGATCTTCTGGTCAAAATGAAGATTCCAGCTATGAGATGCTTGCTTGAGTCCATAAATGGACTTATTGGGTTTGCACACCTTAGTTGGATATTTAGGATCGACGAAACCTTCAGGCCGAACCTTATAGACATCTTCTGAGGGATGTCTATTAAGAAAGGCGGTTTTGACATCCATTTGCCATATTTCGTAATCATACTATGCAACTATGGCAAGCAATATCCTGATTAATTTAATCATAGCAACGGGCGAGAAGGTCTCATCATAGTCAATACTTTGAGTTTGAGTGAAACATTTCGCAACTAGCCGTGCTTTATAGGTGTGCACATTTCCATGCATATTGGTTTTTCTCTTGCAAATCCATTTGCTTCCTCCTGCCCGAGATTCAGGGTGTAGTTCAACCAAGTCCCATACTTGATTGTCATGCATAGATTGCATTTCGACGTTCATGGCTTCTTGCCATTTCTCAGATTTCGGATCTAAGATTGCAGATTTATAATTAGCAGGTTCGTCATTAGACTCAGCTACTAATAAGACTTCGGTACCTTTTAGACGCCATAGACATCTATCAGATTCTTGCGAGTTCTACTACTTCTGCAAAAGCTTGTGTTTTATGTCTGATTCATTGGCAACAACTACTTGTTGATCAGACAGTCCGACTACATTAGCGGTTGTTTGTGGTTCTTGAATTTCATCTAGATCAACCACATTATTTCCAGTTTCTCGATTAAGAAGTTCTTCCTCGAGAAAGTGTCATTTCCGTTTGATGGAAATCACGTTTGCATCAGGATGGTAGAAATAATATCCGTTTCTTTTATAGTATCCGACGAAAACAACCTTTTCGCCTTGAGGATCGAGCTTATCATCAGAATCATTTGTGATGTATGCATCATATCCCCATACTCTAAGGTATTCCAAATCGGGTTTACGCCCATCCCATATCTCATATGGCGGTTTTGTTTACCTTTTAGTCGGAGTCAAATTGACAATGCGGGAAGCGATCATAAGAGCTTGTCCCAAAAAGGAGTGAGGCAAGTTAGTTCTACACATAATCGATCGAACCATATCAAGTAGAGTTCGATTTCACCTTTCACTCACGTCATTAAGTTGGGGTGTGCTAGGTGGAGAGGGTTGTGAAACTATTCCACAATCTTTTAGATGATTGAGAAATTCAAAGCTGAGATATTCACCACCTCGATCTAATCGAAGTACTTTTATCTTTCTATCAAGCTGGTTTTTAGTCATGGTTCTGAAAGGGCCATATACATCATGTGAATGAGTTCTAGAAAACCATTGATTCGTTCACCAACATCGGTGAAGGGGTGCTTTGTGAGTTTGCTAGCTAAGCAAGATTCGTAATTATCAAAGGAGTCATGTCTAGTGGATTCAAGAATCCCCTTGGACTGGAGCCATTTTATGCGTGCCTTACTTATGTGGCTAAGTCTGCAATGCCATAAATATGTTTTATTTATGCCAGCTTTGTTGCGCTTAGAAAGATGATATATGTTACTACTTGTTTGAACATCGATCTCATAAATAACATTTCGAAGTTTAGCCTCAAAATAAAAGACATCATTCAAGTAGGCTATAATAGAAGAACCATTTAAAACGTACTTGAATTGAATCCTTGTTCAAACAGTGAAGAAACTGAAATAATGTTTCTGGTCAAACCAGATGCATATAAACAGTTATTTAAAGTAACTACAAGGCAAGGGGAACATGAAAAACAAAAATGTTCCAGTTGCAAGAACTGGAACTCTCTTTCTATTACCAACTATGAGTTTCCAGGTGGCCTTGTTTCAGCTTCTTTCACTTTTAGGGTCTTGCAAGACATTAACGATGTGGTAACCACATCCGGTATCAAATACCCATGTGTTGCTAGAAATAGTGAAAAGTTCGATGAATGAGAATATCAGAAGAAGTGCCAATGTTATTGGCCTTGTTTATCCTCAGCTTGGCTAGATACTGTGGGCAGTTTCCTTTCCAGTGCCCATTTGGTTGCATTCAAAGCACTAACGCTCCTAGGAGGGAGTGGTTTTGCAACATGCTTGTTGTTCGTGGCATTTCTGGCAGTAACAACAACTTTTCTCTTGCCTTTGCTCTTATGTTTCCTTTCTCTTGTTATTGGGCTTCTTAACACCACCAGACTTGACCATTAGAACTTGGTTGGTTTTGTGGAATAACCAAGTTTGTTCATTTGGTCAATGTATCCTTCCGTCTTTAGCACATAGGTACTGATACATGATCCTTCCAGCATTTTACAGCTTATGAGCTGTTTCATGGTGTTATATCGCTCCTGTCGGGCTTGTTTCTGGAACATGCCTTTCAGTTGCTGGATCATGTCATAAGCATCCTTATCTTCCATGTTCTTCTGAAGTCCAGGAGACATGGTGGCTTTCATAAGGCAGGCTACCTCAACGGCATCCTCGTTATGTTTCTCCAGTGCCTTGCGAGCAGTAGTAGAATTACTTTCAGGCTCGGTAGGGACTGGGCC
Organism: Helianthus tuberosus; assembly: GCA_030545235.1. NCBI lineage: Eukaryota > Viridiplantae > Streptophyta > Magnoliopsida > Asterales > Asteraceae > Helianthus > Helianthus tuberosus. The sequence continues at coordinate 11,095,341 of CM060423.1, forward strand.
ATCTAAGATATACAGCTTTTCCTCCAACTTGAGAACTATTCTCAGATTGTAGTGTCATTCGATAAGGTTGGTGTTATTCAAATTTTTATTTCTTTTCCTTTTCAAGTATCGACTTGAATATGAAGGAGTTGTTTTTATTAAACATCTGTTATATAAGCAAGGTGATTTTAATTAGTATTTTCGATGTATATCTCCTTATGTCGTGAGGTGAGACGATAAGGAATGAGAATCCGGTTAGAAGCTCTTTCCAAAGGCAGCTGGGGCACGCAACATTAGCAAGAGGTTCAAGCGGACTGACAACGATTGTCAATTGTGAGAAAAGCACAACTCCCGAGGTTTATGAGGCTGCGAGGATAACCTGTTGTCCTTGCATTGATACGTTTGGCCTCATCTATTCCACTTTTGTTCTCGAGACAGCTGGGGCACGTAACACGAGAAGAAAAGTAATAGTCATCCTAAAACGGTCACATGTGGAAGGGTCGGATGTGTCGACGAAGCCCTTGCACCTTGGAAGGATAAACTAGACACCAAGTGTCGTGCTGTGGCTCCAACACTGATGGTTCGCATTATGCCCCAAGTGTTACTAGTAGTAGGATGACATAGACTATTGATTTTAATTTTTTCAAAATAGGGTCGTTATAGTCGGTTTTTATTTAGATATTAAATTTGTGACATAACCAAAAAACCCTTTCACCTCTCGGGACAATTAGTTTTAGATAACCTATAAAACTAAGTTTGTCGCGACTTGTAATAACCAATTTTAAGTTAATAGAAACTATTAAGTTAATAGTTTTGGAAAATAAAAACTAGTTTAATTTGCAAAACTTAATTGGTTATTATTTGTTTCAAAAACAACCTTTGTTTTATAACAAAAACTTTAACAAGTTGTAAAAACAATTTAGAACTTGTTTTAATGTGATTGTTTTTAATATTTTAAAACTCCTTTTAAAATCATGTTGGTATTTAGGTTGGTTACGTTATAACAATTTATAAGATAAAAGCAACCACAATAGCAAGACAAATATGTAAATTCATATGGCCAAAATTGTTCGATCTTGCTAGAGCCTAATAGCAAGATCAGACGGGTCACGGGGTCACAACACACAAACAACCACAAGGATGGACTTGAGTGCATCTTGTTGTCTTGAGCAACTCCCACTAACTCCAAGACTCATCTTGGCATTCGGTTTTGCTTCGGGTCTTCGTATCAACAATATTTAACAAGTAAATACAACAAAGACAAAAAGGCATATCTATTACAACTTTGAACCACAAGACGGGCCAAAACCATAAACTAATCTATTACAACTTTGAACCATCTCGGTGGCCAAAAAATAATAATTACAAAACCGAATAAAATATACAACTACACAAAAAAGGGTCGGGCCGGATTTACACATCGCACAACAATCACAAAATAAACCGGGCAATGTTTTGGTCAAGCAAAACAAATAAAATATTGACCAAAATAAAAGTGCCCATAAAAATACTTAGATCAAAAACTTTAAATAAATAAAGTTTGTGTTCTAATTCCGGTTAAAAGGACCGGTACTGACTCGTATGTTGTAACCAAGGCTCTGATACCACTGTTGGGATTTCGTGGTGATCGGTCAAAATTTTATTTATCAAAGACCCGGTTCAATAAATAATAGTTAATTAATTAAGCAAGTTAATTAATAAAACGCAGCGGAAATATAAACAAATTATCAACAAAGCGAAACCCGACAGGATCCGGTTACATGCAAATACGAGCACAGTAAAAAATATTTAACTACCGATGAGAAAGATATACCTCGGTTAATGACTAACTGGTCGAGACACCGAGGTTCAACGAACAAGTGCTAGTAAACGAACCAACACGCGACGAAGGGGGGCGGTCAAGCGGCGGCCAACCGCGGTAAACAGCGGCGGCAGTGGCCGACGACAGCAGGCTGCGGCCGTAGCCGGCAGCAGGGCGATGGCGGAGACGGGGCGGCGACGGCGGAGGCGGGGCGGCGATGGCGGACCGCGGCTGGCTTGGTGGCCGGTTGTTTTGTATGTGTGGTTGAGAGCATTCATCTTGTTTTCTACATCTCCAAAAAAATGCAAGTCCCAACATTTAAAAGAATGGACCCTCATGCATGATTGCCAAGTGGCACACATGCATGGTGCATGTGTTGCCATTGGCCAATATGTTAGGTGCGCGACAAGTGGCGTAGAGTGAGAATACCCGTGTCACCCGGTCCATGTACCCGTCTCTCAGTTAATACCCGCTTATGCTCATAAATATAATTATGATCTGTCTCGTATGTCGTTCGTAATTACCAGTTAAACAGGTTAAGTGGATTTTAGTTCGTTGCCCAAGGTGTAACTCTTACGGGTCAAGACCTGGTCGGCAGCGTTGACTTATCGAACCAGACATAATATCCAACATTGATCTGGTGAGACTGAGGCAGATAGTTGTGGTTGGTACGAAGTGGATCCGGCGCCGACGGCGAAGGTTTAAGAGGGGTGGTGGTGGACCGGTAGTGTAAGTCTGATGAATGATGAAGGGGACGATGGCTCGGTGAGGGTTGGTTTACTGGAGATTGAGATGTGTTTGGTGGGGTCCACTTGAGTATTTTATTATTTAGTTTTTGTTTTTATTAGTAAGGGCATGGTTGTAAAAGTCCCGTCTAGGCTCCGAGTACTCCCCGAGTACTCGCTATAAGGTAGGCTGCCGGACCCGAGTACTGTTCTCCCAGGCCAATTACTCCTCGAGTAATCTCTGCCTAGGCCGAGTACCTCCCGAGTTCTCCCGAATTCGACTAGGGAGCGTCTAGCGACTTTTGCAACCATGAGTAAGGGTATATTTGTAATTTTATATGGACTTGACTGAATAATTTAACACCCATCCAATACAGTAACTATCTGAGTAACAAGTGAGCGAACCACACAGAAAACATACCTGCTATTTTCAAAAAGTAGGACTAAACATGAAAAAACGTGAAACCATAGGGACCATCCGAACAATTAACTCCAATCTTAATTAGTTGAAGAAACATTAACTAGATTCAGAAGATCTGCAACACAAAAGCAGCACCTAACTCTGAGAGTGACTTCCAGCATCTCCCCCTTTCATCTCAAGCAAACCACAAAACCCATCTACACTCCGTTCCTTATACCCCCCCCCCCCCCCCCCCCCCAACCCACCCCACCACCACCACCACCACCACCACATACACACACATCTTCTTTAGCTGAAGATCTACCTCTTGATCCAACCATTTCCCCCCAAACTCAACAATGGCTTTGAAGCTATTCTTAATCTCCTTCATTCTAACATCACTCATCTTCACAATGCTATACATATCCACCTACTTAACTTCATACAACAACAACATCCCAATACTCCTAAACCAATCACCAGTTTCAACTCTAGTAATCCCCAAATCTATCAACAACACCAGACCATACCCAGTCTCATTCGCCTACTTGATCTCCGCATCAAAAGGCGACACTTCTAAACTCAAAAGAACCATCCACGCTCTCTACCATCCAGCCAACTTTTACTTAATCCACCTGGAACTTGACGCAACACATGATGAACATCAAGATATTGCAACATTTGTTTCAGACAATAAGATTTTTCAGGTTGTTAGGAATGTTTTTGTTGTAGGTAAGCCTAATAGAGTCACGTACAGAGGGCCCACAATGCTTGCAACCACTTTGCACGCTATGTCTATGCTGTTAAGGATTGATGATGCCAGCTGGGATTGGTTTATTAATCTTAGTGCTTCTGATTATCCTTTGGTTACTCAAGATGGTACGGTGAGTGAGTGCTCAACTGTTGTTATGTTGTTTAGGATCATGTTTTGAACAACAGATTCATGAATTGTTGGTTGTTTATTGGTGGATTTGTGATTACCCTTTTCAGATCTGATATCTGCATTCTCGGTGATGCCGAAACATTTGAATTTTGTGCAGCACACGAGTCGGTTGGGTTGGAAATTGTAAGACTGACTGACTGAGTTTGATAGTTTCTGTTTGACTTTTAAGAGTGTTTATTGAGTTATTTGATCTTTTGCATTGGCTTATGCAGGAACAAGAGGGGGAAGCCGGTTATGATTGATCCGGGTCTTTATAGTTCGAATAAATCGGAGATATGGTGGGCGATCAAGCAAAGGACTCTGCCTACTGCTTTCAAGTTGTATACAGGTTTACTTTTCTTTCATTTCTAGTTCGGTTTGGATCTCGGATCTTTATTTGATCTTTAATCGCTTTTTTGGGTTGAGTTATACTTATAAGCAAGAATTGAATAATAATCGAAGTGACTTTATAATAATAAACATGTAAATTTAACAAATCAAAGATTTACGAGTTGTTACAATATAAAATGAAACAGTTTAAAATTTGGGAAACAGTCGATATGCCAAAATTGGGGCTCCGCTAGCTGACTAGCATATAATGGAAATTGGATTTGATAGTCGGGCAAACCGTCTATCACATGATCCAGCTTGCTGAGACTTTTCCATCCATTACTAGGGGTGTAAACAAGCCCAAAAGCTCGGGAGCTACTTGTCAACGGCTCGGTTAAAAGCTCGAACGAGTTGAGCTTTAACGAGCCAGAGCCCAAGCTCGAGAGCTCGTTTAGTTTTTGAGACCGAGCTCGAGCCTGAAATACAAAGCTCTCTAGGCTCGCGAGCCTAAATGAGCCCAAACAAAATTTTAATTTTTATATATAATATAATAATAATGATGATAACATTGGCGAGCCGAGCTCGAGTCGAGCTTTGGATTGTTTAAGCGACATTGAAGCGAGCTTGAGCCGAGCTTTTAGCTCGTTTAAGATTGTTCTCAAAATAGCTCAAGCTGAGTCGAGTAGAGCTCAAGCTTTGGGTTTTACTCACGAGCTGAGCTCGAGCTCAAATAATTAGGCTCGAACCGAGCCGAGCTCGAGCTTCATAAAAACATGACGAGCCCAGCTCGAGCCAAGTCGAGCTTGGGCTCGGCCCGGCTCGTTTACACCCCTATCCATTACTTATGGGCCTCATAACTCCAAACATAGCAAAAGTTATACTCCTTATAAGTTTGGGCCTTTTCTAGCCTCTATGCTTATGTCCAGTTGCTTCAAGTATGAATCTGTTGTCATCTCTGGATCAGCCAATAGTTATACTTATTGAATTATGAATTCATGCAATAAAAAAGTTGGAAGTTATTTTGAATTCCACTATGTTACTTTTGGAATATGGATATTGTTATTTTCAGCAACTATAATTATCAAGATCCTATTCATGTATCATTAACACTCACCTGTATATAAACACAGGTTCAGCATGGACTATATTATCAAGATCATTTGCAGAATATTGCATAGTCGGTTGGGAAAACTTACCGCGAACGCTCCTACTTTACTATACAAATTTCGTTTCATCGCCTGAAGGATACTTTCAGACCGTTATATGCAACTCAAAAGACTACAAAAACACCACGGTCAACCATGATCTTCATTACATTACATTACATGGGACACACCACCAAAACAACACCCGAGGTTGCTTGGACCCCGAGACTATAGAAAAATGGTTCTTAGCAGTCGCCCATTTGCAAGAAAATTCAAGCACAACAATGTGGTTCTTGATAGAATTGACCGTGAGCTACTCAAGAGACGTCCTAACCATTTCACCCATGGAGGGTGGTGTTCTGCAGGTGCTGGTAAGCATCAAACGTGCTCGAGTTTGAATAATGACGGGTTTGGCGTTTTGAAGCCTGGGGCGGGTGCCCGAAGGTTGAGAACATTGCTAACAAAGTTGACATCTAATCCGAATTTTAGGAAACGTCAATGTAAATGATTTTATGTATGATGATAAATAAGTCGCGGCTGGCCGCTCACGATTTATAAGAACATTCAGCTTGTAGTATTAGAATTTCTTGGGGGGGATATTTGTTAATTTTTGGTGGTTGATGGTTTAGTACTATACTATTCATGAATAATGTAACGGTTTAGATTGAATTCAAAGTACGCTTTATATTTGGTTTTAACTTAAAAACATATCCGATGACAAATATTTCCTGTCAAGTAGTTTATGTGCACTTGAAACTAGTAAGCTGTGTTTGGATTTAAATAAGCAAACGTTCATCGATTGGCCGATAACACTCTCAACTTTCGATTTGTACACTAGCACTCCCAACTTTCAACTTATTGGCTGATAAAACTCTTTAACTAACAGAACCCTAACACAGTTAGCTGATATTAACTGCCACGTCATCAAAATCCACGTCAGCTGCCACATCATCAAAAATGGCACATTAGCAAAAAAACTAACTGGGTTAAGGTTCTATTAGTTAGGGAGTGTTATTGGCCAATAAGTTGAAAGTTGGGAGTGCTGGTGTATAAATTGAAAGTTGGGAGTTATCGGCTAATTGATGAAAGTTGAGGTTATTTAAATCCAATATCCATTTTTTTAAAGGGTATCAACTTGATTATGGTCAAAACCGGTCCTAATAAAATGAGTTCGCCTGTAAATATGTCGTTTCGAAAAGAACACGTATCAAGGTTCACCCACTATGTTTGCTTTAATTGCCACAGATGGTGACATCGACGATTGTGGTAATGTGGCAGCGGGGGTGGGCAACGACAACAGTTGTGAAAGAGGGAACAACATCAACTAATAATGGTTACGGGTGGTACTCACCATGTGTACGTATTTTAAGGTATGGTATAAATTGACATGTCATATAATTTGAGTAAATAAAAACTGATGTGTACTATAATTTGAGTACAGAAAAACTGAAGTATTACATAATTTAAAAAAAATTGTTTACCCAAATTAATCAGTTTATTTTATTGATGAATGATTGAATGTTTTGGGTGCATATATATATATATATAATACAACACGTATCTTTATTTACTTGTCTAGTAGGGCGTCGCTGTTATATATTGTTGTTAGTCGTAATTAAAAACTAAAAAGTGGTTGGTTAATTAAAAACTATAAAGTATTTGGTTAAGCTATATCCACCTGCCAATGATATGACAAAAAACCGGTGGATTTGGTGACCCGGTTTATTTGACTATACTGGACACTCGGTATTATTTTTAACATTTTTGTCTTTCTTTCCTATTTCATTTTTACCCCTCACTATTTCCATACATCAAGTTAATATCCCCCCTATCATATACCTCCTAACTAGGCACCCTTTTAAAAGAAGTCAAATTGGATTTAAATAATCTCAACTTTCTCAATTTTGCCGATAATAATCTCAACTCAGTTATTTGTAGATAATAATCCGAACTGGTCCACTTTCGGCTGATAATAGTCTGCGCTAAAAATAGCTTAACGGTGTTAAGTTTTTTTTTTTCCGAATTATAAACCGATGTTTTAGGGATTTTGATTAGAACGAGGATACGAGTTGATTGATGTAAAATTTACCTCGAAATACTGCTCCAAACGATGAAAACGGTGCTTCAATTGGGTGTTTAAACTTTCAATTAATAAAAAGCAAGTCGTTTGGAGCACCGTTTCGAGGTAAGTTTTACATAAATCGACTCGTATTCTCGTTCTGATCAAAATCCCTAAAACATCGGTTTGTAATTCGAAAAAAAAACTTAACTCCGTTAAGTTATTTTTAACGGCGGACTATTATCTGCTAAAAGTGAACCAGTTTGGATTATTATCGGTAAATAACTGAGTTGAGATTATTATCGGTCAAATTGAGAAAGTTGGGATTATTTAAATCCAATTTTCCTTAAAACAATAAAAGGTTTAAGCTTAAAAAAAAACTAAAAACATATAAAAGATTGGTGTTCGGCAACCACTTAAGGCTTTTTAATACCAAAATCAATTTACAAATATTTATAAAACATTGGTTTGGTTGTAAATTATAAACTTACTAAAAATCTGTATATGCTTTTAAGATTTTGATAATTAATAGAACAAAGTACTATTTTGATTTATCATTCTTTTGAAAATCACCATAAATTTGAGTTTATACATTATATGAAAAGGTAACCCATGTATCAATTTATCTAAGCCCGTATCATCAAGCCTGGATTGATGGGTCGTCTAGATTAGAATTTAGTGTGTCCCATCTTTAAACTTTCGACCAACATGTACGAAATCATGAGGCTTAAGCGTATAGACTTATACTATGGCAACCATATACTCGAATGGTGATTCCGTGTGAAAGCTACAATAGCTTTTAATTTGACACAACCTTACCTATGACACATTAAATACGAAATCTTACCAATGACAGAAAGGATCTCGTAAGCAAAGGAATCAACGACTTAGGCAGAAAAGGGTGTTTGGACATCTAGTATGGTGTTCCATTTGTTCCTTGTGGATACGGATGAGCCTAATGGCTAATGGATATTGCTTGTGTGGCACACATAACAAAAACATCCCCACTCATCATTCTACAAACACCACCCCTACAACACTCCATGGAGTCATCAATGCAACAACTGTTGTTTAACAACTTCTGAATGGTTAAGTGCCGAATCAGTAAGATATATGAATCATTAAGTGCTGAATCAGTAAGAGGTCTGAACTATTAAAAGACAGTATAATACTTAACCGTCCAGAGACAAATTTCTGACCAATTCAGATTACATGTCTTAACTATTCAGACTCAGTATAATGCTGAACCATTCAGACATCTATTAGCGAAACAAACAGTCTGAACCATTAAGTGATGAACCAGTAAGAGATCTGAACCATTAAGAGCTAAACAAACAACTCCTTACTTGAACCCGAATAACACTACAAAATCTTGGCAACATTTCTTTACATAAACTCTAAGCCATGTGAACACCTTGCTAACTTGCAACCAAAGCAAATAAACGAATCCTAGGGGTCACAACAAAACCCAACCCATACATTAGGGACCTTAACAAAAATTAAAAAATAAATAAAAATCAAACCCTTTCCCCATCCTCTTTATTTATTTTCACAAATTTCGCCGGAGATTCTTCAATCACCGACGAAACCCTCCGATCACTTTTCCGGCGAAATGGCGGAAGCCAACCGGTCGGAGATTCAACTCAAAATCAACTCCAGACGCGGTATCGGAACCGGAAACATCATCCACCCGGTCGAACTGGAGTCATCACCGACACCTTTTCTGGCGGCAACAACCGCCGGAAATCAAACGCAAACACCGTCACCGTTTCGAGAAATTAAGCATTTTAAGAAGTGGTTCCCGTGGTTGATTCCTAGCTTCGTTGTAGCAGATACTGTGCTGGTTATTATTACTATGTATGTTAATGATTGCCCTAAAAATACGGTTTCTTGCATTGCTACCTTTTTGGGGAGGTTATCGTTTCAGCCGTTCAAAGAAAATCCGCTTCTCGGACCTTCTTCTTCCACGTAATTCTCTTCATTTTTCTTTTTGTATGTTACTTGTTTATTGATTGATTATGCAATTGATGTTAGTTTAAACCTAGATTGTTAATTTACTTGAGAATTTAGGGTTTATTTATTATAAGAGCAAAAAGACAATAATTGACATACATTGGTAATTTGTTTCCTGTTATTAACTTATTATATTTGTTATTAGGCCCCACTTGTGTTGTGCACATATGTATATATGTGGGACCCTCGGGCAAAAGTGAAATTGCACTAATTTTAGCGTTATTTTACTAATTTCGTGAAAATAACATTAAAAGCAACGGGTGGTTAATCATGCATCATGTGGTGGTGTTGACAACCGAAAGACAAAAGGGTACATGCATTAATCGGCGTTTGTCCCGATTGTTGAGTGTTATGTGCCTAATGTCCAAGGCTTGATGCAAAACTATTGTCGAGCTGGGGGTCTCACTAGAAGCAACCTCTCTATTCCTACGGGGCAGAGGTAAGGCTGTCTACATCTTGCCCTCCTCAGACTCTACATTAGCTTTGCTATTGGTGCGATTTACTGAGTATGACGATGATGATGACGATGATGAACTTATTATTTGTTACGGAGGTTTACTTTCATAGGTGCCTTTTGCTATGGATAATTTTTTTATTACCAGAGGGGTGTCCGCGCGGTGCAGTAGGGAACACATGTACTTTTAATCACATAACATGTTAATTTTTTTTTAAATTTAAAAACATATATCAATATCATAGTCAAATGAAAGCGAATAGAAAACTCGTTACTATGGTGTATTTTTTTTAAAAGATATTTATGTATGAAAAAGTCACGACCAGTTAAAACTCGCAGGGGAAGTTTGTTTAAAAGTCAACAATATGTTCTAAATGATTGTAACATATATGTTTTAAAAGCTGTAATAACATAAACAGTTAAATTATATAAAATTATCTTTTTGTCCTCTTTATATTTTTTTTATAATATAGTATAGATATAGATAAACAACCATTTGTTAACACAATAACACAAATGCAAAGTAGGCACAGTCGAAACAAGTTTTAAGTAGATTTATGATATAGTTTATTGCACTTGTGGTGGAAAACTAAAAGTTGGCATTTATGTTTGTTTCTTAGGCTAGAGAAGATGGGGGCTTTGGATGTGAGTAAAGTGGTTGATGATCACCAGGGGTGGCGCCTGATTACGTGCATTTGGTTGCATGGTGGGCTTTTCCATTTGTTGGCAAACATGTTGAGTCTCTTGGTTATTGGCATTCGACTCGAGCGAGAATTTGGGTTTAGTAAGTACATTGGCTACGATGTTCAAGTTTTATTTCGTTATCCCTGCAGGCATTGGTACTTGAATATTTTATGTAACTTCGTGAGTCTCTTATGTCATTATATAATAAGTGGTGTTGATTTAGAATAGGATAATAGTATACATCTGAATGATGATATTTGTAAAATAAAAGGGTAAACCGAAACCTCCTTTGTCATTATAGTTACCTTATGGGGGTTGATTTGCTGTTTTGATCTTGCATATTAGTGTTACGTATTAACTTAACTTTCTTGCTTCGTAATTTGTTTGCAGTATGCATTGGATTGCTTTATGTAATCTCAGGGTTTGGTGGCAGTTTGTTATCTGCACTATTCCTCCAGTCAAACATATCAGTTGGTGCTTCTGGTGCAGTTTTCGGGTTGTTGGGTGGAATGCTTTCGGAACTCATAACAAATTGGACTATATATGCTAATAAGGTATTTATCAAATGTAATCATTTCTCAACAAGTATGGTTGAAGATATGTTTTCTAACAGGTTGTTGCTAACTTTATGTTCAGATGGCAGCACTATTGACCCTTGTGATCATTATTGTTCTTAATCTAGCGGTTGGTATTCTGCCACATGTCGATAACTTTGCTCATCTTGGTGGGTTTTCTTCGGGCTTTCTTCTCGGGTTTGTGTTTTTAATGCGCCCCCAGTTTGGTTGGGTTAGCCAAAGATACACATCTTCTTATTCTAGGGTTGGGCCTAGGCCCAAATACAAGACATATCAACTTGTCCTTTGGCTCATTTCACTCATCCTTGTGGTGGCTGGGTAAGAAAATATGTAATTAAAATACATATTTTACCTGTTTTCTTATTATTTAAGCTAATTTCTTTTTTTTTTAATAGGATGATTGCGGGGCTTGTTTCACTTCTGCGCGGGGTGAACTTAAACGATTATTGTTCTTGGTGTCATTACATGAGCTGTGTACCTACTTCAAGGTGGAGCTGTGACACAAACCCTGTTTCCTGCATGGTGAGTCATCAAACTCGTCTTTCTACATTTGTTTTTATTAACGTAAGCGGATTTGGAACTAACGAATGATATTATGACATGACAGTCTGAGCAAACGGGTAATCAGTATACCTTAACATGCTCCAATAGTGGTAAAAATGGGACGTACTGGCTAAACAACCCAAACTCATCTCAGATACGAGGTCTTTGTAGTCAGCTTTGTCGATAATTGGTAGCAGCAGCCAGCAGTACAACCCCCTCGTATGTTTACAAACTCTACATCTGTTATCTGTATGATATGATTCCCACCCTCCCTTTTTGTATTAGTTATAACGCTCAACATTTTAGTTGGTTTGGTTTATATTTTTACAAGTTATTTCTTTGATTTGTTTAGGTAAATCCATATCATAGCAACTGTTTGATTTTTTTTAGTTGTTTGGCGATGTAGATTTTAGTGTTTACAAGTTATTTCTTATGTTCCTGAAGCATTGAAAGATATCATGGTGTTCCTCCAATTGTGAAACCAAAAAATGGTTTTCAGATTCAAATAAAATGATAAATAGGGTAGATACTGCATAGTCGGTTGGGAAAACTTACCACGAACGCTCCTACGTTACTACACAAATTTTGTTTCATCGCCTGAAGGATACTATCAAACCGTTATATGATGGGTTTGGTGATAAGCATCAAACATGCTTGAGTTTGAATAATAACGGGTTTGGTGTTCTGAAGCCTGGGGCGGGTGCCCGAAGGTTGAGAGCATTGCTAACAAATTAAGTTGACATCTAATCCGAATTTTAGTAAACGTCAATGTAAATGACTTGTCGTCTACATTTGCTGAATCGATATGATCGATTTGATGATTCATTTTTTTATTTATGGGTTTGTTATTCGACACCGAATCATCCGATTCTATTGATCGATTCAGTTGTTAATTGTTGTTACTTGTTTGTATGTATCAGATCTGTTTAAATTTACTTAAATTTTGGTTTGGGTTTGTGTGTTGTTTAATGGTTATCCATATGTTCTCGAAGACTACGATTTGTTGTAGGGGTGAGCATTTGTTATTACCCGATCCGAGAACCGACTCGACCGTAATATCATTACCCAATTTACATACCCTAAATATAGGGTCGGTTCCAGTTATTTATCATATCGGGTATCTCGGTCCTAAGTATAATAACCGACCCTATATGTGTCTCATGTTCAAAACCCATGAGTTGAAGCTGTTGAAGCCACTGTACAAAGAAATCACATGAACGACCAATAATGAATCATTGAACTAGGGTGTATCGTGTATGGCATTTAGGAATCAAGCAATGAGGTCCTAAATTTCGATCCATTCAACCATATTTGACAAAAACATGTTACCAAATGTTGATGTGTGTAATATATTTCCTATTTTCATTGGCAAACGCAGAAAAACATCAAAAGATGTAAACAAAAACTTTATAATTCAAATATCCAAACATCCAAAAAATATCAAGAAATTCAAACATAAGGGTGTTAGGAGTGGTTAAACACTTGAGAGTGGCAAACTAAAAAATCAACCAATGAGAGTGTGCCACGTCAATCAGTGAAAAGTGTTTAAACTTTGGTGAAAAGTGTTGACAATAGTTTAGACATTTGGTGAAGTGGTAAACTTTTTAAAAAAAAAAAGGAAAAATGTGTGATTGGTTGAGAGATGGAATGGACCCCACCCACACACCCCCTCTCTCTCTCCTTCCTCCCCTCCTCCCCTCACCGAGTCGGCATGCCCTCCCCGCTTCACATGCTTCGCCGCGTCGGCAAAACCTCGGCGGTGGTGTTTGCCGCTCGGCAAAAAGGTTTGCCGACCTTTGCCGCATCCCGCTCCGAACACCCTAATACCTAACAACAATAAGACGACACTGAATTAAATTTGTTGAAAGCATGATAAATTTGTGAGATATTGCAAACTATATTATACAATCGATTTGTTTTCTTTGTATGTTGTATATTGAATTAGTATAAGAGCATGTGATGTACCTCGTCTACGTAGGCTTGGGATGATGAATTCAACACACTACCAGCATGAAAGAATTAAGCACGGTAAGTTAATGATCAAAAAAGCCAATGATGAATGATGGTTTGTTTTTGCCGTGAATTAGTTATGTAGGTTATAAAAATCATATCTCAAATGGGTGACTTATACCAGCCCATAACCTAGAGCCAAAAGTCCGAAACAAAAAAACCTATCTGTTACATCTTTAATAAATCGGCCCAGCTGTTTGATCTCGGTTTTTACCCTGTTTTTGGACCGACCCGACCCGATTATAGTATAAATATTGGAACCGATTTTCGACCCTACCAATTCGGTTCGGTCCAGTTTAGATGTCATTTCGGGTCGGTTATCGGTTAATATCGGTTCGGACCTATTTATGCTCACCCCTAATTTGTTCAATTCGTTCCTCATCGCTATATATAATTATTTGCATGGGCGTAGCTTAGTGTAAAGTGGGGGGTGCAACCCCCCCCCCCCCCCCCCCAATTATTTTGCCTAAATATTTATACAATATATAAATTGGGTCCCATGACTTTCCGCCCCCTCCGAACTTTTGGTCAAGCTCCGCCGCTGATTATTTGTGTTTTGATTTCATTTGGTATGTTGTGAGATGCCTGGAAATGTTCACATATTAAATCATAGAGTGAATTGTAAGTTTTGTCCATTATCTTTATACCTTTTTTTCAGGCGGTGTCCTTTGTGTTTAAAATTAACGAGTTTTATACTTTATGTTTTAAAATCATACACGTTAACTAAGTTAATTTTTTTAGTTAAATCATACCACACAAGGCTAGTTTAGTCTTTTTACCCATAAATTTAAAATTATTTTAATTAACAAGTAAAACAAGATGAATATAATATATAATATATATGTATAGTCCTTGACTCCTTTCTCTATCTCTCTCTCACTCTTTCCCCTTTCTCTTCACCCCTCTTTCTACCTATGTCGTCCACCACCAACAACCGCTACCAACCACCACCACCGTCCACCACTCTCAGCAACACCACTGTTCTCCACCAAGCACCACCGCCCCACGTGCCACCACCCACCAGCTCTTCAGATTCACGGACACATTCAAATCGCTAGGTTGCCAGAATTTTTTTTAGAAGTGGTGTATTTTGAAAAGATTTTTAGGATAATGGGGAAGTCAAACAAAAAAAAAGGTTTTTGGTGTATCCGCTGTTGCTAATAGCGGATTAGGAAGGGAAGTAAATTGTGTTGCAGCCTTGCTCAGGTAGGTGTCAGGTAGGTGTCATATGTTTTCCTAATCCTCTATTGAGAGTAGAGGATTAGGAGGAAACACTTAACCATGGTTCCAGCCTCACCCGAGACCAAACATAACCCACTTAAAAACCTAAACCCAGTTACAAAACTTAACCTAGTTAAGTTTTTAAGTTATACTTCTAGCTAACAACCTTGGATTCCTCCTCTATTATTAAAGAGATTCTGGCACATCACATGCAACCTGAGTAGTCTGCCTTCTTCTGGCCATGAACATGCACCATTCACATCCATTGCAGAACATCACATGCATATGTTGAATGGTTTTAATTGAGTGTTTTAACTTTACAGCTTTTGCAGGTTGTTTGATGGTTGCTAGATGATGTTGGTGGGTTTGTTGTTGAACATGGTTATGGAGGGTTGAATATGATACAGGGGGTTCTCATGTTGAACATGGTTATGGAGGGTTTAAGTGGGTTCTGATGTTGAACATGGTTATGGAGGGTTTAAGTGGAGGAGGGGGTTCTGATGTTGAACATGGTCATGGAGGGTTTAAGTGGAGGATGAAGATGACGATGTTAATTTATAAAAAAATATATATGGCCTAAGCCGTTATTCAGAATAGCGGATTAGGAAAAAAACACAATATCTCCTAATCCTCTATTACAAATAACGGATCACCTTATAAAAAATTAAAACCCATTTAATAATATTTTGTTAAATAATATTATATTGTTGAAACCCTAACTCTAATTAATTTATTTTAATGTTTCAAACCCTAACTAATTATGATTAGAATATTATCATTAACAATAATAAAATAAAATGATAAATAATAATAAGATGAAAAACGTGAAACATGAAACAAGATACAACGAAAATCACTACTAATATTAAAAACATGAAATGAAACAAACAGAAACTCAAATACATAATAAAAAACCCACAACAATTAATGTTGTCGGTTTGGACAAGCGTTGATCCTGTGACCCGTTCTTTTACAACCAGAACACCTACGACCCGTCCTTTCCTCAGCATAGCTGGCGTCCATCTCGTTATGCATCCTCCTCGCACGCCGTCTTTCCTTTACAATAGTTATCTTTGATGGGTCCCCATGAATTTGCCAACCGGCGTATATCCAATCTTCCATATGGGGCACTGGAAAATACTGGTTGCTGTATTGTGCACGATATGTTTCTGTATAAAACCTTGCATCTGCAGTTTTTCTTGGACTTTCACGTAAGTGGTGGCAAACTGCAATTGCATGGCTACACGGGAACCGGTAAATTTGCCACTTACCATAGGAGCAGGTTTTTTACTGGAATTCTACCGTATAAGGACTATGGCCAGATTCGTCCGATGTTTGTAGGCGTGTCTCCACCATGAACCTTTGATGGTGTGCTGAATATGGGTATACCCTGTGTTGTCGAGCCCTAATTTCACGATCATGGAAGATCTCCCACATGCGGTGAGGAAAGTCCGTTGAGCAATCATAGGCGGTTCTGTAGTGTATGGCGTATTGGTCAACTTCTCTCTTAAAGGTATATTCAATTAATGCCTTTATTGGGAGCATCCTGGCACCACGTAACAGATTGTTCATGCTTTCCGATATGTTCGTGGTGAGGTTACCCCATCGCCTATTCCCACGGTCATACAAGAGTGTCCATTTTGTTTTATCAATTCCTCGCAGGTACTGCCACGCTTGTTTATTTGTTGCCTTAAGCTCAGCCATCAAGCGTTCATACTTTCTTTCTTGTGTTGTGTTTTCGATGATACTTTATTTGTTGCCTCGCAGGTACTGCCACGCTTCGCCATGAAGTTGCTTGTTACATGCCTTAGATAAAACCGATGATAAGCGTGGGGTTCTTTCCAGGATTCTAAATTATCCATCGCGTTTTTTATACCTGCATGCCTGTCAGAAATGACACACAACGTTCGCCTTGCGGGGTCTACAACGTTCTCAGCAAATTTTTGAAGAAACCATCCCTAGCTGGCGTTTGTTTCTTCATCCACCAATGCGTACGCAATCGGCAAGATCATGTTGTTTGCGTTTTTCGAAACCGCAATCAATATTTTTCCCTTGTAAGTTCCCCTTAGATGTGTGGCATCTATAGAGACTACAGGATTGCAAAAATTAAACGCTTCAATACTTGGGCGGAATGCCCAAAACACATACTTGAATACTGAGCAGTGACTTGGACTATTGGGATGATGTAACCATTGGACAACGGTACCGGGGTTTGCTTGTTGTAGTGCCATTATGTAGCTAGGTAATTCGTGGAAGTTTTGATCCCAAGTACCGTATATGTTTTCGAAGGCTTTTTTCCTGGCAGCCCAAGCTTTGCCGTAAGTGATATCAACATTCAGTTTCTCTTTGATAAGAGACCGAATTTGTTTCACGGGTAAGGATAAATCTTCATGAACATGTTCTTGGATGTGGGCTGCTACAACTTTTGATCTTAGGGCGCGGTTGTTGTTGCGAGGAACGGTGGTGAAACATGAGTGAGCTGGTATCCATGTTGTCATTTTGAAACAATTGGAATCTTTTAATTTTCTTGTCGTGCGAGGAACGGTGGTGAAACATGAGTGAGCTGGTGTCCATAACCATGTTCAACATGAGAACCCCTGTATCATATTCAACCCTCCATAACCATGTTCAACATCAAACCCACCAACATCATCTAGCAACCATCAAACAACCTGCAAAAGCTGTAAAGTTAAAGCACTCAATTAAAACCATTCAACACATGCATGTGATGTTCTGTAATGGATGTGAATGATGCATGTTCATGGCCAGAAGAAGGCAGACTACTCAGGTTGCATGTGATCTGCCAGAATCTCTTTAATAATAGAGGAGGAATCCAAGGTTATTAGGTAGAAGTATAACTTTGGTTTGAAAAAAGTTAACTGGGTTAAGTTTTGTAACTGGGTTTAGGTTTTTAACCGGGTTATGTTTGGTCTCGGGTGAGTTTGGAACCATGGTTAGGGGTTTCCTCCTAATCCTCTATTGAGAATAGAGGATTAGTAAAAACCTCCTGAGAAAGCTGACACCTCCTGAGCATGGCTGCAGAACGGGCTACTTTTCCTTCCTAACCCGCTATTAGCAACAGCGAATACACCAAAAACTTTTCTTTTTGTTTGACTTCCCCATTATCCTAAAAATCTATTCAAAATACACCATTTCTAAAAAAAATTCTAGGTTGCCACTAATGTTGTGATGTTGATAGGTTTAAAATATGGGAAATAGGGATACAGTTTCAGGTAAAAGCACCTCAGGTTAATGTACGGGTAATGTTCTTGATACGGTATAAATTTCAGGCTGTTTATAATCTGGGAAATAGGGATTCTTTTGTGTTGTTGATGCCCCTGCAGTGAGTGCAATGTTTAGTGGATCTCCTGAAGGGGCTGGGTATCGTGTACCATATGCTTGAAATCGGTATATGCGGAATGGTGTTGGTAGGAATAATATGTCGGAAATCGTTATACGATTGTGTTCTTGATGCCCCTGCAGTGAGTTGCTATGGAAGAACAGAGAAAATTGGAATAAGAACAGGTCAAAACACTTCGTTACACTATCTCTTGCCATTGTTTCAAAATTTCAACCAGTGGTGCGGTGGTGGATGTTGGTGATAAAAGGGTGGTTGGTGCTGGTTGAGTGGTGCGGTGGTGGTTGCTGGTGGTAAAGGCGTGGGTGGTGGTGGAGAGTTATTTACATAAAATGGTTAGGCATTATTAAGTTATTTACATAATTAGTCTCTAAATTGTGAATAACAAAATTGCCCTCATGTGCAGAGCAAATGATCATATCTAACTGGAAAAACTAACTGGGTTAGGCCTACAGGGTAGAACGTGTATGATTTTAAAACATAAAGTATAAAATTCGTCAATTTTAGATATAAAGGACACCGCCTGAAAAAGTGTATAAAGATAAAGGACAAAACTTGCAATTCACTCTAAATCATAGTTATCAAAGGCGCTAGGCGCACTAAAGACGCATTGGCCTCGCCTAAGGCCTAGCGCAAAAAAAAAGCGAGGGTCTGAAAAAAACGTAGGTGAATGAAAAATTAAAATATATTATGTATTAAAAATAATAAATATATCTTGTAGGTATATAAAACTGATATTACTCTCTAAATATATTTATATATAATTAGAGGTAGAGGATCCTGTAAAAAAGTGCTCAAAGTGTGAGAAGTGTATTATAACACTATATATAATACTATATAACACCATATAAACACTGTATAACAATATGTAACACCATATAACACTATGTAACACTATATATCATTATATAACAAATATAACACTATAGGTTGTCTGATAGCATGTCTATGATAGATGTATAGTGTTATATTTGTTATATAATGTTATATAGTGTTACATAGTGTTATATGGTATTATATGGTGTTACATATTGTTATACTGTGTTTATATGGTGTTATATAGTATTATATATAGTGTTATAATACACTTCTTACACTTCTCACACTTTAGGCCCTTTTTACACCATCCTTACCCATTAATTAGATATTAAAATTATCTAACTAGTTTGAAAAAAATTAAACCTTTTAAGATAATCTACGTAAAAAATATAAACATATATAATTGTGTGCTTGCCATATAGTAATTTAAATTGAAAGAAAAAATAAATTTTGTTAACATGTGTTGTCACTATTGAAACTAGTGTTCTCTGTAAAAGTCAAAAACTCAAACTTTTCTCTACAAAACAACTTTAAGAGTAACTTTTAACAAGTTTTTTTTTTCAATTTCTCATCTTGTTCTTTTCTTCTCCTCAAACTTCTGCTCTCCGGTGATTCAACTACAAGTACAGATCTGTTCCAGATGGAATTTGCAACAATTTGCAGAAGTTTGTCAGAAATGGCAGAAATTTGGCCGGAAAAATCACCGGAAAGTCGCTTTTTGGCCAGAACCTTTCCGGAAGAACGCCTTTAACTGGGCAAGGCGACATAGCTGCGCCTCGCTTGAAAATTGTGACTAGGCTCACTAGGCGAGCACTTTTGTTAACTATGTATTAAATTCATCATACCTTTATCAACACTTCACTATGTATGTCAATGAAATACTTTTGGGATATTGGTTAAAGAATATTATGTAATTTGCTTTAGTGTAAGTTAGGGTAGTTATGATGTGATATTGGTAGTTGAATAACCGTCAATCACACCTATAAGAAATATTGGTAGTTGATTACATATTATGCATGTATGATTAAACAAGGTTGATATAAAAATTTCCATTATGATCAAAGTCTCGAGATTACAAATTTCTAAATATGGAAAGTACAGAAAATACGGAGCGTTACAAAAGTATGCACGTAAGATAATACTGAACAAAAAGAGATAATGTTCATGACAAGGCAACAGATGAGACTGAAATAATGCAACGGATGTCGGAGCATCCGAATGTGGTGACCTTCAAGGAGAAGTTTGAAGATGAAAAAATGTATTCAAGTGGTGATGACTTTATGTGCCGGTGGGGTGTTGTTCAGTCATAAGGATCGTTCACCGAACGAGAGGCGGCAATAGCCATAAGTTCTACCCATTTTGATCCGGTTACTACTGTCACCAAAGGTCCAAAACTGTGTCTTGTATGGAGATATAAAGCCTGATAAAATAATGTGGAAGGATAATATGATCGTGGACTTTGGAGTCTCTGTGAAGTTCACACCAGGTACGTATAATGCAATTTTAGGTGAAAAGCTCTGAGGTAAACATGCAACCCTTACACCATACACTGCTCCAGAAGTGATAAAAAAATAATATGGGAAGGAGTCTGACATATGGAGTGTAAGAGTTATTTTATAGCAAATAATTTTTGGCAGTCTTCCCTTTAGCTTTTATACAAAGGGTGAGTTATTTAATTAACTTCCAAAACTAGTTCTAGTTGTGTATAATATATAACGTACGTGTTTATAGGGTTATTTTTATTAATCAAACATATAATCAGCCTGTCTCAGCCCTAGTTAAATCCAATAACCTGTGTTTATGAACCAATAACTTCCATAATGGTGATATTTGCAATGCATCATCTCTTATCGAGTTGCTTGACCAGACTAAAAAACTCAGTTTTGAAGATCCAAACTTTAGTGATGATCACATTATGGGATCCCATATCAGAAGAAGGCGTGTATTGCATCAAAAGATGCTTAATCGAGAGCCTGATTCTCGATTCTGAGGATGTTTTAGGTATCTCTAGCAACTTGAAATCCGATATGCAAATAGAATGTGCAATACCACAAGATGCAAATAAATGGACCTCTATTGCAAAAAAGTCGGTTGCACCAGTCGAGTTGCGCCATATCTTGAAGACGTTATAAAGAATACTCAAAAAGAGGTAAACTTTCATTCAAACATATTGTATCCAACAAAAAAAAAATACAAATACTACATGGAGATTTACGACCCGAGAGAACCACCATCAACCAAGCAATTTTTAAATTTTTTTTCTTACTTTTATTTTTATGTTACTAGTTTTTACCTAAATAAAATGAAATTTGAAAAAGTATATGTAGATCGACGGGTTACATACACATATATCGTAAACTGTACATACACACACATATCGGTGAGTTAACGTACAATATTCCTTAACGTAACGACGCGTACGGGATGAAATTACGCACGTTATAAAACTTAAAACAATAATCACGCATGTAGAAAATCAGAAATCACGCATGGGGTAAAAACCTAATTACGCATTGTATAATTTCATCTCGTACGTATAATACGTTAAGGGATATTGTATTTTAAACTTTCATTATATATATATATATATCTACATATGTGTACATTTTCATGCTAAAAATATGTATCACAGAGTAAACTTATGACTCTATTGTGACGACTTAGACACATTCTAAGTTAAGCCTTTCTAAGTTAAGCCTTTGACCCATGATTAATGATGATTCTTGTTGGTTATGTTGGAAGTTGAAGCGATGTATATAGAGAAAGTTTTGTATTACTACAAAGAGAAGTTACAAGTACAAGACAAGACAATTACTTGTATGTGAGTTTGGGCGATTACAAATGATACCTGCAACACCTATTTATACTACTCTGAAGCTAATCTAGATAGTTCTTTATCTAGAGATTTCAATACTTTGATTTTATATGTTGAATTCTAGAAGCATCCATGCAAATATCTAGCAATCCAAGCCATTTCAACACTATCATAGATTCTAGATCGTTCTAGGCTACTGAGTTTGTACCAGAAATAGAAATAGGGATGGACAAATGGTACTGGGTACAGGTACCGAATTTATCGAACCAAATACATTTTCGGTACCGATTCGGTACATACTTTTGACATTTTTGGTACCGGTACGATATCGGTTCGGTACCGGTGCCCACTTTTGGGGATTTTCGGTACCGGTATCTGTTCGGTACCCAACGGGTACCATACTGAAGGGGTAAGGTCCCAAAAACCTCGTGATAAGAACATGGGACCATACCACAACTGTATCTTTTAGCCCTCTTTAGACCTTGCGCGGCAACGCACTGGTCTTACAAAGAGTTCAGAAGAAAGACAGCAAGTAACACCCGCGCGCCAAAAGGAAGTTAATAAACCCTTGCGCCTTCCTCCATAACAAACAAAGGATAAGAATCCTAGTTTAAACACTTCCGCTTAGATAATACTCAGACTTCGATATTATTTACTGCACTGATACCACTTGATAAGGAGTCACACCGAATTATGACAATTACATTCTAAAAGACTCAATCGTGCACCACCAGAC
Source organism: Helianthus tuberosus (assembly GCA_030545235.1). Taxonomy (NCBI): domain Eukaryota; kingdom Viridiplantae; phylum Streptophyta; class Magnoliopsida; order Asterales; family Asteraceae; genus Helianthus; species Helianthus tuberosus. The sequence goes on from CM060423.1 coordinate 11,117,930, forward strand.
TGTTATAACCGTCTGGGACACGTGTCATCATCCCAGGCTACCCTGAAATCACGATGATGGCATGGAATTGGAGAGAAACCTCTACTTTCCCACTTTCCACGTGACAATTCCCCAGCCGTTGATCTAAACAGTGATCCATGTGCTCCCACATCAGATCAAGAAGATTAACGGAAGGAGAAATAACCGCTTACGGAGTTAGCATCTTCCGTCAACATTTCAATAACGAGTTTTCCCGCCCAAATTCCCGGCTATAAATATGAGAATAAATCAGGTATGAACTTCAAGTTGCACTCACTTCGTCTATACTTCTTCTTCTTCATAAACACATACTTATTCTCACGTCGGAGTCGGGTTACGGAGAGAACCTCCCTTCTCCCCGTAACGAGGCTAACGGTGTTCTGTTTTGCAGTGTTCACCGGAGAAGAAGACCAGTCCCTTCGAATCGAACGAGAGAGAACCACCCTTTTATGCAGAACCTAACCCCCTGGATAATTTGATTCCGGTCATCTATCCAGTGTTTCTTCATTGGCGCCCACCGATTTCTTTGTTTCATCCGTTTTCTCTTGTTTTTTGATTTACTCCGTTGATTCCATTTGCACATGGAAGAAACTTCAACTCATCGGCAAAACGGCCCTCGACCGAATTTCGCTAACAATACCCAGATTGAGGGAGTTGCAGAAGAAGCCTCAGACGACAACGAGGTGCAACTCAATCATCTAAACGAACCTATCACCCCAGGGGTACAGCCAGAAATCCCTGTAAACTTAATTCTGCCCCCAGGAGAAACCCCAATCTCTTGGTACGTCAGGTCTCAGGGGCACTAAATGTAGTATACACACAGTTGTGTGCACAAACTGCTCCCCAAACTCAATCACAAAGGCCAGAATCCCGTGCTCATGCTTCTCAATGTGACGGCCCATCCCAAGTCCAGATCGAAGACACATAGGTTTACTCTAGATCTCCATCGAGATACGAGTATACTCAATCAGAAAATCGTCGAAGAGAGCATCAGGATGAGTCACACTCTAACAGAAGACCATCAGTTCACACCAGGTTGGGTTCTCAGCGGCACACCCACACCAGTGAATATGATCCAACTTACCGTGAAGGATAAAGTGCCAGCGTGTTTAGTCGGTTACAACCGAATTACAACAAGTGTAGACCCCGAGCGATTTACAATCCTGAGGCTGAGCACAATTATGATCTGATTTATCGTCCTGCTGAGGAGGCGGAGAATTCAAAATTTACAAGCGAAATAGCTCTGGCTCCGCTAGAGAAAGCAAAGCTCCCGGCTAACGTGGGCAAGTTCAACGGAATGACAGACCCTGACGATCATCTGCGAGTTTTCACAAGCGCAGGGCTGGTAGGAGGCTGGACCCTACCAATGTGGTGCCACCTTTTCGTACAAACCCTTACAGGCGCTGCAAGAATCTGGTTTGACAACTTGCCCATTGGAAAAATCACGTCATGGAAAGATTTGCGCGAGAATTTTTTGGTTCATTTAAGCCAGCAAAGGCGATCAACCTGTGACGCATCGGATGTGATGAACATTTGGCGTCACGATGATGAAAGTCTGGAAGACTTCATCACCCGTTATAACAAGGAGGTACTTGAGATCGGGGACGTCCATGAGCAGCTGATTCGCGCCCAATTTAAATATGCAGTCAGGTGCGACGATATGATAAAAGTCCTGTCTGGGACAGAAGGACTCCCGAAGAGCTGGGAAAAAGTGATGGCAGCGGCTAAGGTCTACGCTCAAACAGAAAAGAATCTCACCACAAACAGGCCGCCACCACCACACCATCGACCCTCAGATTTAGGCTTAAGTGGCGGAAAAAGATTAAGAAAAGTTGGCGCTATTCTAGCTCAGGGAACTATTCATCCGAGGATGCTCGAGCCACAATCAATAAGCTTGCCGCGCAGAGAGAAGCCAAACAAGAGAACAGGGAGAGACAATGGACTCCCTTAACCAAAACTCCTGCGGAAGTTTTAAGCACGGAGGATTATTAGTTTAAGCCTCCACCACCCATGAAGAACAAACGTGGACAAGACCCAGCTCAGTATTGTGATTACCACAAGGACAGTGGTCATACCACCAACAATTGCATCTCCTTGCACACCGAGATAGAAAAGACACTTAAAAGTGGTGAGCTCACTCACCTACTACAAAACATGCGCAAAGACATAAAACAAATAACTTGAGGCGATCAAGGCCCGAGTAAAAAACCGAAAAATTAAGAAGTAACTCTATGATCTCCTCGCAGAATGGAATAGACTATCAAGTTTAAGCAGGAAATAGAGTGTAAGTTAAGTCTCGTGTATTTATTTTAATAGACTTTGTAACGGCCTCTGCGCCTTATCCCGAAATAAACAACAAAGTTTATATTATTCTTGTGTTTTTCTTACAAAGTGCATGCAATTTCTTTTGGTAAGCGCAAAAACATTATGGTAAATATAATACAAGTCTCATGAACGGTCAGTGATTACATCACACAAGACCATACGTTCACACATGAGCTTTATACCACCTTCATTTTCCTTACCTGATCAAAGTAATTGTACCCATGCAAAATATTGTAAACTAAAACACACACATCATACTACTATTGGCGCACAAATACGCCTTAAAAAACTATCAAACACGGCAGTGTTTCAGTATAAGTTACTTGCGCAGCAGCGCATTAACAAAAGAAGGGATACACAACCCAAAAAAACTACAAAAAAATTGTTCAATGCAATTACAAAAGGTAACCTACGCTAGATCTTCGCCTTCATCTGGGAAGATTTCCTTTAGTTGCGCCACGTGATCTTTGGATTGCAAAGCAACATTTATAAGGTCCATGACAGGAAGCTGCAAATTGTTGAATTCTGTTTTTAAAGCTGCAAGCGCAGTGCCAGTATTAACGCCATAAGTAGCTGATCTGCTAGTATCCCAATTAACCTTCAGAGCGTTATTCACATGTTGCGAACACTCAACATAGCCTTGGGTATACCCATCATTGCGCGCAGCAACCACCAAGCGCGCGACAATTTTATCTAGCTCTTCAAAATTCAACACTGATTCAGCAACCTACAAGAAAAAGAAAGATAAATAACAGAAGGGCGCGAAGCATTCCCGCAAAGAAAACAAACAAGAAGCAACTTACACAGGCAATCCCACGCTCTTTCAACCATAACATATCGCCTTTCAAAGGTCCCAACTCGCTCTCTATTGTTGCCCGCGCCGTTTCGAAATTCTCTAGTTTTTCTTCAGTATAAGCCAGGCGGAGGGAGGTTTCGGTTTTCTCGGTACGCGCAAGTTCCAAATCTTTCTTGAGTTGTTCCTGATCAGAAAGCAAAGCAGTAAGTTCTTCTATTTCTTTATCTCTAAGAGCAAGGGAGGCGCAAGCTTATACCTCTCGTTGTTCACTTCGCTCCCTGTGCGAACGCGCCTCATCCCGCGCAGCTTCAGCATCAGCTTTCTCTTTCCTCAACTTTTCGATCTCCGCATCCTGTTTTTTCAATTTCTCAACCTCGGCCTTGAGATTATTGATAACATTGCGGGGACTCATCTTTTCGGCGTTATCTTTTTCACATATCTTCTTCCAGTTTCTTGCGCTCCTCGGTAAGAAGGGCAACTTCAGCTTCCGCTTTCCTCTTCCAACCCGCAACGGACCATTCTTCAGTTTTCCGATCAGCTTCAAACTTCGCCTGATCAGTTTCCAGCTTAGCCTTTAACTGGGCAATTCGGTTTTCATCATCAGCAACTTTCTTCTTGGAAACCTTGAAAGCATCCCACTCCTTGTGCATGCTATGCCATTCACGCACTATGCGATGAGTGGTAGATGCATAAGAAACGACCTCCTCAAGGTAGGCATGATAAGTCTGCTCATGAAGCCGACTATCCCGAAACTTAATCTCCCCTGGCGGAAATATCTCCTGCAACCAGTCCCGACACACGCGCCAATCCGAGAAAGTATCACCTTTCTTCAGATTCCAAACAGGGGCATGAATTTCGGAAGCATCCTTCTCCGAATAAGTCCTATAATAATAATCCCCCAGAGTTTCATCTGGGCGGATTGGAGAATTCTTGCCAGCATCAGAGAATGAGCCCTGATCTTCAACGGTAACCTTCTCAATATTCTTAGGCATAACGCCAGAAGCTTTGGAAGGAGGAGGTGTAACATGGATTTCTTCGGCAGTTTTCTCTTTTTCCGAATCATGGGCAGCAAGTTCAGGGGCTTGTGGGTCACCAGCACCATCCACAACCTCTGGGTTAATAACCTTTTCTGCATCCACATAAACATCAACAGGCTTATCAGCTCCGAGATCCTCAACCCCAACAGCTTTCTCCACACCACCCTCAGGAACCTCAGTATTCTTTAACTGATCAGCAACAGAAGCACGCGAAGGAGAGGGTGGGAGTTCTTCATTAACCACAGGCAGCGGTTCTGTGGGAACAGGGGAAGTTGGTTTTTCTGAAAAAACAAAGTCTATAAATATTCAATAGGCATAAGAAGAAGAAAGCAAAAGATGACACTTACTAGAAGCAGACTCTTAAATAAAGGCGTCCAAATTGTCTTTCCTGGTAATCTTCTTCCTCTGAATCTTCTTTGCAGGCTGACCTTCAGCCTCAACAACGGACTGTTTTCTTTTCCCTGCCTTATTCCTCACTAAGTGCTCAGGGCTTGATTCCAAATCAATGGGATCATCAGGGTTGGACGGAGGGATATCAGCAGTATCTTTTGGTTCTGGTTTCGGTCTCCTAATAATAACTTCCGGCGTAAGACCCTCCAATGAATCAGAAACCACCACATAATCACACCAGGAGTCAGAGGAACGGCGCATACCTTTCTTCTCTCCTCCAACATTTTTGACCTTAGAAGATTGAGCTTTCTCAGTGTCATTCTTCTTCGGCGCAGCAGTAGTGGTTGTCGCACGTCTTTTCTTCTCATGGCCTATGCCCAAATTAGATAAGTCGCCTACTAACAAAGCGCAGAATAAAACTTATTCAAACGCGCAAAAGAATCAAACAGAAAATAATATGATAAAAGCTTACCAGCACCAGCAGCAGGTTGTGCAGACAGATCAGCATCCCGCGGAAGAACAAAGTTCTTCACAATACGATGATACCACAACTCTTCATCAGATTTCTTCGGAAGGGTAGCCATTTTCCCACCTTCCCTCTTGAAAGCAACAACGTACAACGAAACAACTGCACAAAGGGAAAAGCAAAGGCAAATTCAAAAAAAAAAAGAGGGAGAAGAAAGATAAGATAAGACAAGGAAAAGGGCAAAAATCTTACTCTTGCCATCTTCCATGTATACCGGCTTCTCCTCTCGTTCCATCCTCCAGTTCAGACTCATACCGGCACCAACAAGGGCTTTCTCCGGCAAGGCAATAGACGGAACGTCTTTTAGGTCCTGGTACCAATTTTCGTCAACAGGAGTTGGAAGGGTCTCAATAGGAACATCCTCCTTTCCCCTAAAAATCATCCTCATCGGAACAACTCCGGCCTTGATAAAGAAGAATTTTTGTTTCCAGTCATGGAAGGATTTTGGGGGTTGCAGCAAAATTTTCTTCGCCGATGCTCTTTGAATGAAAGAATAAAACCCTTGGGTGCAGTGCATTTGATGAAAAACTCGGAATCGAGAAATCGTCGGTTCGATATGCATCGTCCGACACACAAACTGTAACGCCCAAATTTCACATTCCGAAATGTGATATTATCATACTTTTATTTAACAAAATTTGGGCATGACCCGTTCGTATAATGAACGATTCCCTGTATGACCAACTTGTAAGAACTTAAATACGACACAGCGGAAAATACGAGCCCAAAAATTTCGTTCTTGAAAAGTCATATTAACTACATGAAGACCCATTTACAACTTGTAATACATTCACAATGTTAATTATATCATGACTTCATGACCTATTTAAAACAAACTACGTGACCGTTCTACCCCGTACAATCCTTGCACCAACTCGAACTAAGTCCGCTTCACTTCGATGATGGTAGAGGCACCTGAGCGATACCTGTGGACACCACGTACAACCCAACCATTAGTCAATAACACACCATGCAACATTAAACTATATACTAGAAATTCGTAAAGCATTCTATAAAATAAACGTGGAACTGTCCAAACGCCTTCTTAATACTCTTATCCAAATCCGGTTTCGTTCCTTCATGAAGCCGACACATTCATACCTGCATTACATTCCAACTCATGGCACATCATTAGTAATCGTAAGTACCCAAATACCGAGATAACTTTCATACATATGTCTCTAGGATTGAACATTCATTCACACATACATTCACATTTAAACACTTATTATCACATATACGTGTATACATACGTACCTTCACACATGTCTACACTCTTCCTACGCTCAATCAATTATTCACAAAAATAAGCACTAGCTATTGTTTACCACCTCTTACACATGGAGTTATGCAGAAATGACATTATCACAACTTTACATAGTATAGACGATATACAAATCGAACTACGTGCTTTCTAGATTCCTATACATATATATATATATATATATACTTCTAAACTTTCCTACACTAGCACGAAACAAACCGTTCGTTCACCAACCGACGACCTTTAACATCATTTATATTCAAAACCATTCTTAACATAATGTACAAGGCCTTGGAAAACCATTTTTAGTCAAGTCTCATGTTCAAAATATCAAAAATTTAGCAAAAAAAAAGGCAGCACGGTCCCTCGCGGGCCACGTAAGCCATGCTTACTATTTCACGGGGTGCGACAGCCCCACCGTAAGCTACGGTGTCTACCATAGCTTACGGTGGCCTAAAAATGCTTACGGTGAGATGCTACTGCCGTACGGTTGCCCAAAAGACTTCAGAACCTACCGTAGCTTACGGTGGCTACCGTAAGCTATAGTAGCGACCAGTTCAACCCCCATTTTAACCACTAAACTCCCATATCTTGACCCATACACATCCGAAACACATAGAACTTATTCCTAATGGTCCGTAAAAATATTCCCCTTACATCTTTGACTAAGAGTCCTTGCCCCGGGTCCTTAATCTTCACAAAATTCATTATCGCTATCTTACTTATTCAACCCGTTTAATCCCATCAAATTACCTTCGACTTAGATAACTACCCTCGTCTAAACTGGATCAATACTTATCTTAAAACTTTCATCATTACATAACCTTACATAATTTCCCCACATTCATGAACATAAAAATTCTATATGTATACTAAGAAGTGAGTCGGAAGTCACTTACCTTGAGCGTCCGTTTTAGTATTGGCTTCCTTGTCCTCTCTTGATCCGTTAGTCTTTCTTGCTTGAGTCCATTTCCACATGATCCCTAATGATTTCGTGTCACCGCAATCACATCCTTGTTAGTGTACACGATTTTACATATAAATGATCATATCGAAAGCATAGCTCACATTTTACTTTCATAGTCAAATCTAATAAACATAAAGCATATATCCAAAATCACATCTTTTCAAACTCATACAATCTATCATGTTAATGCATAAAACGCAAATTAATTTAGTACATACCATATAACACTATATACATTTTGTACTCATGATACAAATGTACTTTCAACCGCATGATCACATAATCATATTCGCATACACATTTGCTTACATATACTTTCACGTGTAAATGTTTTGTGATTCTATATTTGGCAATATAATCCATGGTAATAATATGAGATAACTTCCAACATTATTACTGACCAATTAACTATTCGTTTCACATATCATACACATTCACTCTTAATTACCATGATTCAAGCGCATCAAATACAAGGCGAGCATTACACCATTCAAGCACAAGATACAAGTTCCTAAAGCATAATCTTTATCGAAACATACATTTTTCCGAATACTCATACGAATTGTATCTAAAGCACACTATTCAAGTTAGTTTGCTACTAACCTCATCTTTCCACAATTCATTCATAATCTCGAGCCGTTTCATATGATTCTCACATCAAAACATCACTTAGACATTTCATCGAACACTTGGCGGGTTTCGTATTATTAGAGTATATTGTACAAGTATCTTGTGTTCATCTTCATATTCTTGCCTTTAAAAAAATCAAATACTATTAAAATCGACCTAAAACCACACCATACACAAACTATCAAACAAATATTCATCACATACAACATGTTACATCAATTTTTTGAACAAGAATTCGACATGGGTGTTATACCCATGTCGCCATTTTCATTAGCCCAAGTGGGTTTCATCTTCAAACATCAACTAACATCAAAATCTTGTAAAATTCACATTCCATATGATAATTCTAACATATATTCGTGCTCAATTTCATAAAATTTCATGAATTGATCATAACCCAATTCATACAAAAATCATCAAATTCAAAATAACAACTTACCATGTGTTTGTTAGGGCTAGATGATCATGTAATTAGGTCCATGCATCAAGTTAGAGCCAATTTCCTCTTTCGATTTGAAGATTTATGCTGAATTAGGGTTTGTGCCCCTTTCTGCCTCTTCTCCTGTGCGATCGTACGCACCCCCACACACACTCAGTGTGTGTTTTTGAGTTTTTATTTTTATTTTATATTTCATCTTTCCATCTTTTCCAAATTAACCCCTCAAGTTTGTCATTTGTTCATAATTAACTTAATTTTCTATCCTTATTTTTTTTAACTAAGCATATAACTAGGTTTAATAACCTAGTTATTTCATTTCCTTCTTTTAAACGCGGTACATACTAGTAACTGAATAATTCGAGTTTTTGGGGTGTTACACAAACTAAAAATGCCGAATCCTAACCATACCAATTGGGTGCATCTGGGAGATATGAAACTTATAATACTCAAGAATTTCAAGGAAAAATTTTGTCACAGGCAGACGAAAGTTGCCTTCACAAAAGAAATCCCAAAAGAGGGTTATATACCCAGCCGGAGCATCCGCCGCCGTCTGACCCTCTTCAGGGTATCGGGCACCCCAGTTCTCCGGAAATTTGAGGTTCCGAACCAATCCATCAAAGGTTGCCCTGGACCACTTCAACGGTGCAAGTTCGACAGACATTTCTTCCGTTGAATCTTCGTGACGATCTCCGGTTGACATAGGAGGAAGAGATTGCAATTCTTTCTAAAAGAACGGATAAAAAAGACGAAGAAGGGGAAGGGTTTCAACGAAGTAATGATTACTCGAAATAGGAAATCTAAGACACTTATATACCCACCGCCATATATAGCTTCGGTAACTGCAACAACACCTTTTTCGGGATAGCACAATTACCCAAACGACAGGGGCGAGTGGGAAGCAACACAAATGCGAGTTCACGCGCGCGTGTAAAACACGGTCAGTAATGTGCATCTGACAGTGACAGCCTGTCATACAGTCCTTACTGTACCTCCCTCACCCAAAGTCAAAGATTTTCAAAATCACTATAATAAGCTAAGTAAATCTTCTCATAGAAGATTCCCTACTTTCGCGCCCAAAAGCATTTCTCTCATATAGTCCAGTGTTCCACTTATTTGCACAAGAGCAACACTAGACTGGGGGGACTTGAAGGGGTAAGGTCCCAAAAACCTCGTGATAAGAACATGGGACAATACCACAACTGTATCTTTTAGCCCTCTTTAGACCTTGCGCGGCAGCGCACTGGTCTTACAAAGAGTTCAGAAGAAAGACAGCAAGTAACACCCGCGCGCCAAAAGGAAGTTAATAAACCCTTGCGCCTTCCTCCATAACAAACAAAGGATAAGAATCCTAGTTTAAACACTTCCGCTTAGATAATACTCAGACTTGGATATTATTTACTGCATTGATAGATACCACACGATAAGGAGTCACACCGGATTATGGCAATTACCTTCTAGAAGACTCAATCGTGCACTACCAGACGGTTATAACTGTCTGGGACACGTGTCATCATCCCAGGCTACCCTGAAATCACGATGATGGCATGGAATTGGAGAGAAACCTCCACTTGCCCACTTTCCACGTGACAATTCCCCAGCCGTTGATCTAAACAGTGATCCGTGTGCTCCCACATCAGATCAAGAAGATTAACGGAAGGAGAAATAACCGCTTACGGAGTTAGCATCTTCCGTCAACATTTCAATAACGAGTTTTCCCGCCCAAATTCCCGGCTATAAATATGAGAATAAATCAGGTATGAACTTCAAGTTACACTCACTTCGTCTATACTTCTTCTTCTTCATAAACACATACTTATTCTCACCCCGGAGTCGGGTTACGGAGAGAACCTCCCTTCTCCCCGTAACGAGGCTAACGGTGTTCTGTTTTGCAGTGTTCACCGGAGAAGAAGACCAGTCCCTTCAAATCGAACGAGAGAGAACCACCCTTTTATGCAGAACCTAACCCCCTGGATAATTTGATTCCGGTCATCTATCCAGTGTTTCTTCACATACTCATCCCTAACCAGAAAATTCCAGCCCAATGCCAACCATTTTCTGGTGATCTCTTGATGGTTCTATTTCATCCGGATGCTACTAAATTGTTCCGGCATATGTTAACTTTCTCTTGGGTATTTTAGCAGCCCCGAAAAGCATGGAAACGTCTAGAATTGTGTTTTGTGACCTGATTTTGGGTGGGGCATGACAATTACCATTACTAAACTAAACGACGATGAATTTGAATCCTTACTTCGTAAGAAATGTGATGAGTGCATTTTTGTACTTGAGCGCATTTTTGTACTGAACTATCACATATACAATATGAAACAAAGAAGTTACATAGTTTGTTTCTAACGTAAAATATTTTATTTCAAATACAATGTTATGGACTAATACAATTGCAAGGTATGGGACTTGTACCACATCGGTTGTATGGGCAACTAATTTGGGGTTTATATACCAAATGGGCTCTCTCACCCACTAGGCTAGTCTTTTGGGCTGAGTTCTCTCGTTTGGTATGTAACATTGGTATCAGAGCCAGAACTCGGAGTGGTGGCCCACGGAGTGGTGGCCTGGAGAGAGCCAGCCGTGACCAACGAGGTTCGGAGTGGTGGCCTGGAAAGAGCCAGCCGTGACCAACGAGGACGTTGGCCCTTAACGAGGGTCGATTGTTATGGACTAATACCATTGCAAGGTATGGGACTTGTCCCACATCGGCTGTATGGCCAACTAATGTGGGGTTTATATACCAAATGAGCTCTCTCACCCACTATGCTAGTCTTTTGGGTTGAGTTCTCTCGTTTGGTATGTAAAATTGATATGAACCAATCGGGTTTGGGATAAATAATCTGTTGAGTGGATTAAACTCAAAAGAAAATAGTAGGAAACAAGATTTGAGATAACTCTCTTTAATATTTTTCATTCATAATAATCTCAAAACACCTAAAGCCATTATATAGGCTGTACATAAGTTGATGAAACTAGTAAATAATCTAACCGCTCACTAACCCATTATCTACTACTAAACTAACAAATAAAAGAAATACATGTAGATATAATTAAACTAAAATAATGTAAATGCATGATGGACTTCGTGGGTTTCATGGCACACATCATTCAACCCCACTCGAATTCGACTTGTCCGCAAGGCGAAAATCCGGTTACAACTTGGTGGAAACCACGGCGGACGCCACTCGGTCCGTCCCAAAGCGTTTGGAGAAGTCATAGTGAAACGCCACTGTGTGGTCTCAACGTAGCGCCAAGGTGGTCGCCAATCACGTCTCCTCATGCCACCGGGGACCTTCGACATAGTTGCAAGTTCCTTTTTTGTGTGAAAATTATTTGCCAAAGTTCTTTCTTCCAAAGCTTTGTTAGGCAGAATAGATCTTGAGGAGTTCCGTGTAGTCATTGCCAGAATCGTAGTCTTCATTAAATCTTGGTTGTAACGGCAATTGTTGTTGATGGTGTGGTGAGGATTTGTGGTGGTGTTGCTAATGGTGTGGCAGGTTTTGGTGGCGGTGTGGTAACAGTTGATGGAAGGTGGGTTGATGACTGCGGTTGGTGGTGGTGAGGTGGCAATGGTCGGTGGTGTTGTGGATAGGTAATTGGTGATAGTGAGGTAGGGGTGTGGCTGGCTTCGAACACGGTTCGACTCGATCGGAACTCGTTGAGAAGGGTTTGCAACTGAGACTCGAGCTTTGCAAGGGATTCGTTCATCCATTGGTAGAACTCGGTTTTGGATCAAGTGTGAGCAACCATGGTCGGGGGGATCACGACGGCTCTGATACCAATTGATATGAACCAATCGGATTTGGGATAAATAATTCGTTGAGTGGATTAACCTCAAAAGAAAATAGTAGGAAGCAAGATTTGAGATAACTCTCTTTAATATTTTTCATTCATAATAATCTCAAAACACCTAAAGCCATTATATAGGCCATACATGAGTTGATGAAACTAGTAAATAATCTAACCACCCACTAACCCATTATCTACTACTAAACTAACAAATAAAAGAAATACATGTAGATATAATTAAACTAAAATAATGTAAATGCATGATGGACTTCGTGGGTTTCATGGCACACATCATACAATTACGTTTTTAATAAAAATTTAGAGTAAAGTGCAATTCGGAATTTTTTTATTACTACCGGGGTGCCTGCAGAGTGCGGCAATGAACACATGCACGTTTAATCACGTAAAATGTTAATTTTTTAAGAGTAAAACATAAAGTATAGCAATACCATACTATTATTAAAGAAAATAGGATACTCGTTATTATAGTGTAATTTAAAAAAAAAAGATATTTATATATGAAAAAGTTATAGCCGTTTAAAAATCGTGGGGAAATGATCAATATGTGTTTTAAAAGTTGTAAGGCTACACGGTATGGTGATGGTCCTCCTTTGGAGGATGGTCCGCCACGTAAGCGCCACGTAGGATGGGCATGAGGATGGGGCAAAGAGCATGGAGGTACGGAAATGGGAGGATGGACCTAAAATGTATATGTATATATTGTATCTATAGGTGTGTGTGAGAGGGAGAGGGAAGAATTTTGTCATCTAGTGGATCATCCCCAACGTCCCAGACTCGACGCCAAGGACGAAGCCGGAGGGGGGCGGCACGGTGTTTGGGTCGGCGTCGTTCCGGAACTATCCGGGGACGGTCCCCATACCCAGTAGCCTAATTACCTGGAGCATTCACATCCTATCCACCATCTACATCTCTATAATTACACTAAAAATCACCACATTTTCTCTCACTTTCAAACAAATAATACTTTTTTAATACCTTAATAAACGTGAAGTAATTTTTTTTTTGAACGGTAAGGAACAACGTGCCAACCACCGTGTTGTGGTTAAGGTCGACTACTCGACCTCCGCCAGCCCTTTGGCTCTCCCAGATGCGCGTAAATTGGAAATGTATGATATTGTCTGAAATCTTATTAGTAGGCATATCCGGGATCAGTAACATTGATGTTGAACGACTATACAGCGGCTTTTTCAGAGTTGAACACTTTTAAAAAAAAGTTTGAAAAAGTCAAAAATCAATCCTGTATAAACATGCACGAAATAGGATCTTAAAAATTCCATCTTTAAACTTCGATTTTTACACGTATTATCCTTATATTAATTTTTGAGTACCCTTATATTAATTTTTGAGTACTTTGAACAGTAACTTTGTTTATTTCTATTTTAGTGTAAACTACGTTTTTGACCCCTGTGGTTATATCGCTTTTTACTATATTAGCTCAAAATAAGAATTTTTAACATATCTGTCCCCATGGTCTCTATAACTAACTATTTTGGCCCCTAAGTCTAACCATTTTGGCCCCCATGGTCTCTATAACTAACCATTTTGACCCATTTTTTGTTTTAATTGGTTGACTCGATGTAACTTTTATTGAGATCGTGTTATGAGTAGCATGTACAAGTAAGCAAAATACAGGCGTACATGTTAGGAAAGTGAGAAATATTCGGTTTAGTGCCCCGCAACGCGGGCGGGGCAAAAACTAGTTCTATCAAATTTTATTTATCTACAAAATGGTTCCAAACAATCACAACTACTTTACCATAGACTATGATCGAGGAAGTAGCTTTAGCACGTGCTAGGATCGCTATTTAGAGGGCGTTGATACCATTAACGTTTATTATACGATGTGTTATAACCATTCTTGTATTAGTTTTTAACGTTATTATATAATCGTTTGCCTATATTGTGGCATGAAGAATAGTTAAAGATTATTATTTTTTTTTAGAGATTAATTTGCACAAATAATGACTTGTACTTTAATAATTTATTTAGTTAATAAAATAATTAAAAGAATCAGTTTATGGATTTTTAGGGATGTTTAAAGATGTATACCATGTCCTTTATCGTAAAGTTTTAGATATTTTTATAAAACATTATAAATAATTGTACTGGAAGTCTAGATACAAAATTGTAGCCGTTAGATCAAGATGATCCTAACCGTACTTTGAGGAGATTGAGGTGTATAAATAAGTGAGGCCAAATCATTCAAGCATTTGTAAATGTCTCTCAAAGTGTCTCTTAGTTTTCTTCCTCTCACACCAGTTGTTATCTTACCTGGGAATCCCGTTGTGGTACCCACGTCAAAATGAACAGGTGTTGGGGCGCACATTTTAAAACCGGACTTTGCCTCAAATGCCTCACAAACCCGCTCTCCATTTTCTATATTTCCCAGCTTAGCTTTCCTTCGACATATGGGTTTTCTAAGATAATATGTTTTGTCGCACTCATAAGACCTTTAGTCACCCCTTTACCCTACACCGAATTAAAAAAACATCTCCTCGAGGAATTTCTACCCGTCTAAACCTCACTATTTTACATTCAAAAAATAGTTAAATCCCTCTTTTTGTGCTACTCCTATTTCTAGGACAGGAAGAAGATAAGAAAAGGCCAAGCGTTCTCTTGGTTTCCCAACTTGTTGTTTCTAAAAACTGCCCTCTCTTTGTTGGATGTTGGTCCAACCACTACAAGGATCCCGTATCCAAAAGCCCATCTTAGATCATTCACATTGGAACCTCTATATTAGTAAATTCTATATAATGTAGAGGAATTGCCAATAAATAATAACTATGATCTTTATTAAACTAAGAAACCACAACAAATCTCAAAAACACTCACAAACCATCAACAAGACGATCTGAATACCGTACCCTCACTAAATCTAACGAATGAATGATTCAATAACATGTAGAACCAAGTTTAATCCTAGATCTAGAACATGAGAGAAAAGAATGGATAATGTATAACTGATTTGAGCCCAATAGTATCCGCAAACTCGACCCATCAGCTACTTCCATCCCCAAGTCTTTTTAACTCTCGTCCATACCTCATTTAAACAAATGAACACTTATTAATAAAAATATAACAAAATATTATGAAAAATATAGCAAAATATGTTACAAAGATTATTGAATTGTATAAGAAATGTTGTACATTTTAACACCCCCTACAATTCAATAAGCAAACACATTCAACATTTTGATTTTTCACAACACCAAACTATTACCAAGAAAAAAAAATACAGAACCCAATAACATATTTTCTAGACTATAAAATATAGGATATTCAAGTAAAATCCCAGTGTATTGTTGAACACATATCTACTTGAACACTTGATGTTTTACTCAAACTAGGCTATACAGGAAAACAATCTAGACAACAATAAAACGAGCTAGACATCAAAGTTTACCTTAAAGCAAAAAAAATTCCTTGTTTAAAATTTTAATCACAAAAAACCGTTGTGCAATTTCAAAACAAGCATCCACAAGTAAAACTTATTCACGAGATTGATTATCATGCAAATAATTTCACAAACAAGACACAAGACAACAAACTGAATTACACCTTTTAGTGCTTCAACCCGAAGCGATAACTTCTAGCTAGTTCAGTGGATAAGATGGTTGCGCTCCAGCTCACTCAAGAATGGGACAACAGTGGGCGGCCGACAAGCTCGTTCCGATCTTGGACGTAGTACATTGGACTCTTGAAGCACCCGCATGAACGCTACCACGTGTCCGCCTGTGGTGCGGTAAGGCAACACAAACACCCATCCCCCATCCTTAGTACCAACTTTGGCAGATAAGTATACATTGCCTATAAAGGGTTTTTAAATATTTTGAATCATCAACTGAAAAGGCTACCAACAAAATCTTTGTTGTGAAACAAGTATTAAAAGAAGGGAATAATGAGATAGACTTGGTGAAGAGAGAAATACATGTCATGAATTAGTTACTTGTTAATCCAAATTTTGTGAGCCTAAAGGACACTTTTGAAGATTCTGAAGCATTTGTTTTAGTAACCGACTGTGTGCGGATGGGACGCTCTATGAGCGCCTCTAGCAAAATGGTCTCTTTACTAACCGCAAGGATGCAAGGGTCATCATGGGTTACCTTCTTCCAGCTATTAAGGTACACAATTTCAATGCTTATAAATGATCATAACTTCCTATTTGTTGGTTCTTGTTTCTAAATAAATTTGGTATGTTAATCAATATTTGTTTATTTCTGCTGTTATTTAAATAATTGTTGTTGAAGTAACCATCTGATTATTAAACTACTTGAATTAACCGTACATATGTTTATTTCATTATCATTATATCATTAGTTTAATTTTACACCTTTTTTTGTTAAGTTGTGAAACTTATTGTTGTAGCAATCATCTAGCTTTTAGTTTTCTGGATGTAACAAATTGATTACGTTTTTTTTTTTCTTTACATGCATCACATGACCTGCAGACCTGCCACAAGCACGATGTGATGTTCAAGGATCTGAAACCCAAAAACATGGCATTCGTGGATGATAAAGACATGCCAAAGTTAAAGATCATCAACGGTGTAACTTTTATGATGTTCACACTAGGTAATTAAGATATCAAAGATAACCATGCCACTTTAATTAACAATTATCATATATATGGTTCAATGAGCCCGCGGGTGCTTTAATGTACGGTGCTCTAGAAGTCCTAACAAAAAACTATGGTGTAGAACAGTGGCGGATCTAGGATTCCGACCAAGCGGGAACGTTTTATAAATAAGCGGTAACGAAATCGAAAAAACGTCAAATTTTTCCAAAATTTACACTAAAAACGTCAAAAATTTTCCGACCAAGCGGTAGCGGGCGCTCCCCCTTGCAATGAAGTAGATCCGCCCCTGGTGTAGAATCTGATACTTGAAGTGTTGGTGCTTCAAAATTCAAAAGAGTGATCTGTGAAGGCCATGTAAACTTTTATAGCGACTCGTGGCCTCATGTTGTATATTCAATGTAGATATAGATCTTATTGAGAGGATCCTTCGTCGAGACCCTAGTTCTCGCATTACCACTGAAGTGGTTTAGGTAACTATTTATTTTCAAAACATGATTTCCCAATGCTTGTAAATAATTAGACATTACATACATAATGTTGAATATTGATGTTTCCAAATTTGCTATATGGAGCATACTTTTACTACTATATAGTCATATAAACTTCTACATTTAGTTTTGTTCGATAACTAGCTACCTAGATGCAGGTGATCATGTTGTAATTATTTTTTTGCTTGTAACCTGGTACTTTCGTAATTGAATTCTAGTAAGTAAGTTCCTATTGTTAATAATTAGTCATGTCTTGTTTAGACCTATGCCATGTTGATTAAAGCAGTACTATATATTTTTAGAATATTAATACTTGATCCATATTATAATTATTATATAAGTATGAATTATAGAGTTGATGGGAGTGCGACATATATTACAACAAAACGTCGTCGTTTTTTCCAAGTCAGCATCACAATCCATGAGAGAAGAAACCGGAAAACAAAGTGGACTTAAAACAAAAGGTTGAAGGTTTCTTCTTCTTCTTCATCTTATTACTATTACTATTACTATTACTATTACTAGCGGTGAAAGGGATTTATGTTAATCAAAAGGGACACAACTAGCAAGTAACTACAGCGTGCCCTAACACCAAATACAGTTAACAAAACTTCAGAAATTCAAATTACACCAATCCTTTCATCGGAGAGATATTAACTTCCCCTATAGTTATCAAATTATTATGTAACAAAATTTAATATATTTAAAGGTGTATCTTGCGTGCATAAATGAAGGGAGGATGAATATAGACGGTTGGATTAAAATCAGACGTATTAAATACTTCTGACAAAAAAAGAGTGCGAGATACCTTTTTCGCTATGTTGCCGAGTTTCATTTAAGCAGAGAAGAGAAACGATCTGGAACGAAGTAAGGGAAAATTGTGTTCATTTTTCTTAATGGAGAGAAAGGAAGAGGAGAGAAAGAGAAAGAGAGGAGCTTCTGGGCTAAAATCCATCATTTCAAATTGGAAAGAAATAGAGAGAAAAGAAAAGAAAGAGAAGAGAAGAAAAGGGAAAGGAAGAGAAAGGGAGAGATTCCCTTAAATGAAAATTGAGAACACATAAAGTTATTACAAGATTTTGAAAGGTCCCTTTTCACTAGTTCTTTTTATTTTTATTTTTATTTTTATTTTTAACAACAATTGGATTAAAAAGGACATGGACAAAAAGCCCTCCAGCAATAGCAATAGGCTGGATTATAATGTAAAAAAAAAACATAATACAAACACAGCAAAGAGGGTCATAAATCCAAACTGACCAACTTCGTTCTATATGATTAGACTTGTTCTTAATCCAGTTAAACAGAGTCGAGATAGTATCTTCCAAGACTTTTTCAGCTAAATTCTTCATGCTTCTAAAGATCCTGCAGTTCTGCTCTTTCCATAAGCACCATCGAGTTGTGTAAATGATCCCCATCAAAGTTTTTCTTTTGGTTTTAGAGTCCATAGATACGTGCGAAGTTAGTTGATCAAAATGGGAAAACCTCGTAAAATCACAACCGCGCCAAATGGAGGTTTTCCTCCACACTGCCTTGGCCAAGGGACATTCTAGAATAGTGTGAGCCACAAATTCAAGCACCCAAGAACACTCGAAGCAGCAAATGACAGGAACATGTTTATTTCAGAACAAAATTTTTATTAAGAACCACACAACACATTTCTACATAGCTCATTAATGATTTGATGAGATAGCGTGGTATGCGGTTATGTAACTGCCATATATTACGTGGTTCTCACAGTTCTAAACGTATTCTTGGTTATGAAATGAACATCCCTCTATATGGACATTTTACATATAAGCATACCCCAAACGACTATTCGTGACTTTTTCTTTCAACTATAGTACCAATTAAAAACACAATCGCAATCAATCCTTCGATGTGTTGTGTCTATACAAAGGTGGGTATACTCTTTTAACTCGATAACAAATTACAGTTCTGCATATTAAGAGAAAAAAAGCTAAAATGATATAACAAATTTTCAAATAAAACATCAGTTGCATATCTAAGTTCTAGATTTCCAATCATAACTTATAGTGGGGGAGGTCGTCTGAAGAGCTCAGACTTAGTCCTTCACCGTCTTATGGCTTAACTAATATTTCTGTAAACTTTTACAAAACCATAACAATATCATGTTCAAAGCTTGTCCCATTCGAGCCAAAGACCCATCGGTATTAGATATCCATGAGTTCACGAACCCTCTAGTTCCTCCCATAGGCTAACAACTTTTAGGGAACCATGAACATACTTTATCATAATTTATAGTTCCAGCGAGGCCACTAACGTACCTAAAACTTCAAGCCACAGAATTCTTGGGATACCAAATACGATTAAATGCAAACAGAGCTTATTTTACAAGGAATACAGACACTAATAATTTAACAAAGTCATGTTAGACGGTATCCACAAACGAATTACCGGTCCTATCCAAACGGATTACCACCAACTGAAGCCACAGGACCCTGAGGTTGAATATTCCTATAAAATGAACCAAAATATAAGGCAATATGAAATACAACGATAGCGTTAAACGATATGTGTGTGTAGAATAAAGTACTATATGAGAGGGACTTACGGAATCTGCATGCTTGGTGCTTGCCCTGTCATGAATACTAAGGCCTCTGCGTAATCATATTATAGTATCGTTAATTAAACAAGTTCATTTATTTGTATGTTCTTTGAGATCTTACCTTGTGAATTACCAGGAGTAAATGGTATTGCTGCACTATCAGGAAACCAAGGTGTCGGCAAAGCAGATTGCATAGAGCTCATGTCAAAGAACTGCAGTTCAAAATACAACAGATCAATTTATGACATTTATACCCTTACTTTAAAACTTGCATTAGAATATGAAAATTTGGAGTGCGAGGAGAAAGAGAAGGGTATAATGGTCATATTATAAATTGTATATAATCAAATGAGCAAATATGAAATTCAAGTATTTTGAATGGTTATATTTGATACTAAATTTTTTGGTTGGGTGTATACGAAATTGCCTCAAAATTTTACACAGAATTTACCATGTTGCTAGATTCATAATCCGTATCACTAGGAAAATCGAACGGATTGTGAGATTTTGTATTAGGCCCATGTGATTGTGCTCCGTCCTGAAATTATACATAATAAAACTAACATTAATAAGAGTACATCAAATTAGACGGCTATAAGCCTGAACAAATCAAAATAAAAGGTAAATAAGTAAAAAAAGTTGTCCTATACCAGGACCGGGATTTCAGTTGAAGAGTCTAACGCTCCAATCGCATGCGGTGTTGTGCTAACAAAAGGAGTAGATCTAGCATCCAAATCAGCTTCTTTCACCTTATAATTCTGTAAATCATACAACAAATTCAAAAAATAGTTGTTTGTATTTGTATTTTAAACAATGTAACCGTTATCTGTAACTAATACCTCTGATATTCCCCATGCCAAAAATGGATCAGCAGCTAAGGGATCTTGTACAGGAACTTGTTCACCACTCTTTGTATAAACGCTCTCGAAGGGTGTCGTAGATTCTTCAAACGAACTCCATGACTGCTAAGAAATTTAGGGTTAAACAAACATCGTACACAAATGTATTGCAAAGACGAAGATATAACATACCTGATTATGATTACGATTATTATTCTGTACATTTACTGGAGCCCCAATGTCATGAACACTAATATCTTGCTGACTAGGCTGTGCATGCCAAGGCATGTCAAAGGTAGCCCATGCATCGTTTTTCTGAGAGATCATATCCATGGATTTATCGTTTAATGTCTCAGTTGGCTGCTTATCGGGTATAACGGTAAATAAATCCATATTAGGTTCAAAAGCTTTGAACTCCTGATTCACGCTCAAAGTTGGTGCAACAGAAGATGTAGCCAATAACTCAAATAGATCCAAACCACTAAACTTTTCGGGTTTGGCAGAAGGTGCTGATGTGGCTGGTTCAGGTGGATTCGGTGCACCAAAAAGGTCCAGACCACCAAACTTTTCGGGTTCTGCAGAAGGTGCTGATGTGGCGGATTGAGGTGGATCTGGTGCAGTAAAAAGGTCCAGACCACCAAACTTTTCGGGTTCGGCAGACGGTGCTGATGTGGCGGATTGAGGTGCATTCGGTGCACTAAAAAGGTCGAGACCGCCGTACTTTTCAGGTTCGGCAGACGGAGCTGATGTGGCGGATTGAGGTGCATTCGGTGCACTAAAAAGGTCGAGACCGCCGTACTTTTCGGGTTCGGCAGAAGGTGCTGATGTGGCAGATTGAGGTGCATTCGATGCACTAAAAAGGTCCAAACCATCAAACTTTTCAGATCCTGACGAGGGTGACAATGCAAAAGAGGGAGGTGGTTGTGAATTAGATCTCGATAAATCACCCCCGCTAGTCACTGAATAATCTGAAACTCTAGCGTTAACCACCTCCTTTGCAAACCGGTCTTCCTGCACATGATCACTTAATCGACTTGTACTAGGAAACCGGAACATTCCTCTGTCGGATCCAGGTTTTTTCGTGAGTACAGGTGCTTGTTTTCCATAACGACGCTCTTCGTATTGATAATCATATGGCGGACTTTGAGAGTAAGAATGATACGAACTAGCCCGTCTTGTTTCATCCTCAAAATTTCTATGATTCTGAAAAAACGATTACCAAATTTAACATGTTAAATATTAATATTAATAAAATATTTTGTAGAGTTTGAGAGTAAGAATGATACGAACTAACCCTTTTAAAAAAATGTTAAATATTAATAAACAGATACACTACCAGCATATCTCTAGGAGGTTTTCCAGACGTCTTTGAAGCGAAAAAATTCTTATCCACATATACACTCTTTATGAAATCTCGAACTTTGTCTACATTGCTGTAATGGAGAACATGCATAAGAAAATCTATTTATAGTACTTTCAATTCAAACAATGAATGCAACGATTTGATAGTGTATCACCTGTTATCTGGAAGTCTCTGTTCGCGTGGATCCCAATCTCTAAGAAATGTTTCTCTTGCACGCTGTAGAAGTAGACATCTTGTGAGATAATAAACAAATTCCGACTCGTAAAAGAAAATTAGGTGGTATCTGTACCTGATTACCGCCTTCTTGAAGGGCTTCAACTTCTTGTGAAGTAAACTTAGACATTGATACGGATTTAACACGGTGAGTAAACTCACGGCTGCAAATTGCATTAAGAAAACTTAAATATGATGTTATATGATGACTAAAGAGAAACATAAAGTTTCTAAGGTTTGGGTAGGGGCCCACATGTATGTGTTAACCAAATCAAATATGGAGAGATCAGAATTTGTAGTCCTTAATATAACTTCAGAAACTAAATAAGTTACAAATGACAACATTAAAAGAACATAACAAAGATTAGAAAAAAAGGAAGATGAAAATTTTGTAACAATTGAGGATTCTAAAACCGATAAAAAGTTTAGAAGTTAAGAGAGAGCTATAACCAATGAGTAGTGATTAGTGATTAGTTTAGAGATTCTTCATACTTTCTCTATGTCTAGTTATAATTGTTTTTTTACTCAATTATTCTCATTCATATGTGCCCTAAGTCGATAATGACAGTTACAAAAACGGAGAGATGCTAGAAAAAGTAGAACTTAACTGATCAATTGTTGGAACTTAGAATGTAACTCGTAAGTTGCAAACATTCATGGGCAAATAGCCAAATATAACATTGAATAAAGAACTTCAACTGAGTAGAAAAACTCACTGTATCCCACTACACGTCATGCAGACAAACGTCCAGAAATTCGTGCACACGTATTGAGGTCCCTGGAAATCGATGTACAAAAGCAAAATATAAGGAACAGTGCAAATCAAGAAACAATAATATAGCCAAAACAAACAAATCAACAATTATCATTGACTATGATTTACATATAGCATGGTGTTAGATATATGTGTGGGTCCTCGGAGGGCAAAAGTGAAAGTGCACTAATTTTAACGTGATTTTACTAATTTCGTGAAAATAACGTTAAAAAGCAAGGGACGGTTAATCATGCATCATGTGGTGGCGTTGATAGCCGAAAGACAAGGGGGTACATGCACTAATCGGCATTTGTCTCAATTGTTGAGTGTTATGTGCCTTATTTCCAAAGCTCGACGCAAAACTACTATGGACCCGGGGGTCTCACTGGAAGCAACCTCTCTATTCCTACGCAGTAGAGGTAAGGCTGTCTACATCTTACCCTCCTCATCCTCAGACCGTACCTTAGCTTTGCTATTAGTGGGATTTGCCGAGTATGATGAAGAACAATTATCATTGTTAAAGCTTAAGAACTTCCTATGACATCAAGCCACTATGATTTACATATAGCATGGTAATCAGTATAGGATGCTAGATTCATACATTAAACTCTTGAAACACAATAGTGTTAGTTACTGTAACATTGATAAATGACATGAGTGAAAACCTAAAAGTGGAATAATAATAATAAGAATAATAAAAGGATGCATACCAAAGAGTTGCAATTGATGCATCTTCGATTGGGGGGAAGCTTCATTAAACCCCTAATAATCTTTTCATTTCGCTCCTCTTCCCTCCTGCTGCTCATCCTTAAATATAAATAAATTCACCTCAAAATACACAACTGAATCTAGGGTTTAGGGTTCTCAAACAGCGAACAAGAAGAGATTGATTGATTAATGGATGGAGTGAGCCCTAACTCTGTTCCACAAGCTCAGCTCAACGACAACAAATGGTGCTTCAATTTTTGCTTTTTAGATCAATTATTATTATTATATGATATAATATATGTGCATTATTATTAGTATACATCCACTTCCACCTATCCAAATTTGGCCCCTTATACAACTCCCTGTCCACTCAATGTACACTTCATTTCCAAAACTATTGACTTAAGAACACTCTAACCTCTCAAGTTATGAAGCATTGTGATTTAAGTTTTTTAACTCTTAGACTATGAGCCGGGGGTCTAAGAGTTATATGGCTTAAGTTCCAATTGCTGAGTGTTATGTGCGTTATGTCCAAGGTTTGATGCAAAAGTACAATCGAGCCGGAGATGTTACTGGATGTAGCCTCTCTATTTCGACGAGGTAGAGGTAAGACTGTCTACATCTTACCCTCCTCAGACCATATCTTAGCTTTGTTATTGGTGGGATTTACTGAGGTCGATGATGATGATAATGATGATGAACTCGAGGTAGGGGATTGGGAGCCAGGTGGCTTCGTGGGATGGTGTGACCCCCCCCCCCCCCCCCCCCCCCCCCTTGAATCTTCCATACACCTTGGAAGCCTTAGGGCCATGCTCCCGATCATTCCACCATTATTCCTCTCTATCTCTCTCTGTATTCTTTTATTTAATTTTTATTGTTTTAATTGTTTAAAATAATATGTAAAAATATAATTTGGGAGTTGGAACCAGTTAAGAGTAACATGTGTTTTGGGATGGAAGCCTGGGATTAGAAGAGATGCTGATATGGCACTAAGCTAGCAGTTTGACAGCTAGAAGCTAGAAAAAGTATAATGGATGGCCTTATAGGTACTTTGATAGCTCCAAGTTACAACTAAGTGAGATTTAATGTGCTTGTGCGAAAAAAAAAAAAAAAAAAAAACCTTGACTATACTTGAGTTTGGTTCATCAAAAAATCGAGTTTGATTCACGAACTAAACTAGCTTGAGTATGTTCATTAGACCTTACTTTACAAGCTTGATGACTTAAAAGTATGTGTTAGAAGCGGTGTTCTATAAATAGCTTGAGTATAGTCATTAGACCTTACTTTACAACCTTAGGTTTTTTTTCGTTTGACTTCAAGTTAATAGTTGGCGCAATGGATCAGATGGTCTTAAGCAAACCTTACAAAATGGTGAAAACTAGAGCAAAAATGGTGAAAATCGGGATACATTCTTCGATGCTTACCTCTTGTCTTTGTTGGTGAACCGAACGACTGTCACTTTGGTTAGACCTGTGAGAGTGATAAAAACGAGTTTGATAACATAATGTGTTTGATAAAACAAGTTCAATTAGAACTCTACTCATAAGATAGGTAGTAAAGGTGTAAAACACTAAACAAATAAATTCCGCCATGTAAATACAGCAGGCGGGTTGCTTCCTCTGTCGTCACCGGGGAGCTCTTGGCGAGGAGACCTTAGGAAAAGTTGCTAAAACAAACGGGGACTTAAAACTTAAGATTATATAATATAAAGTAATTAAATAATAATCCAATTTTCAGTTTGTTCCAATAGATCACTCATAAGTCATAATTTTTTAACTATGAAAACCACTCAGCCATTGTTGTGAATTGTTTTTTTATATATGTGAACTTTTTAAAATTGACTTTAATGAAAATATATATATATATAATGTAAGTATCTATAGAAAACCCACTTTAATTTAGAAAACCCGGGAAACTCTAACCTCCCGATGTTTTTAAAAAAAAATATACACATGTTATATACATGTTTTTAAGGTATTTGGGCAAAAAAAATCAAAAAAACGCCGAGTAGATATTTTTAAAAAAAATAAACAAGTTTTGGTGTAACACGTGTTACAAATATGTCAGATGAATGTAACACGTGTTACACCAAAACTTGTTTATTTTTTTTTTAAATATCTACTCGGCGCTTTTTTGATTTTTTTGGCCCAAATACCTTAAAAACATGTATATAACATGTGTATATCCTTCCCCTATATATATATATATGATCTTTTTACTATTTAGTGATTATTTTCCTCAAGTTGACTTAAATGAAACAACTATGAAACTTAGTTATTATTAGTAAAATATTTCTTCACAATACGTCCTACTTTAAGCAAAACTAAAAATAAATAATCACTAAATAAGCAAATAATAACCAAGTTTCATATATATTCCATTAAGTTCGCTTATTTAAAAATATATATAACTTTTATAACAAATATCACAACAATGAAACAATATAAAACTTAGAGTGTTTTTTTTAGGATTTATGCATGTTACGGTTAATTATGTCGAAAATTGATATTTGTCAAAGGAATGGAAACTAAAATCCCAAAGAATTAAAATGTCATGCATTTGGTTCATATGATCAAGACATGGCAATGGGTAGGTCCAACATCAAGCCTAAGAGATATACAAGATTATTGAAAGGATTCAACTTTGTTGTTAAATCCCATAAAAGTCATAATTCTACTTGATCCTACTTGCTATGTTACCCTGGGGGCACATCTAAGTACCCACCAAAGAGATTCACATGCAATCACATGTAGAAATATTGTTTCCAAATCCCCGTGCTTTGAGTGGCTTCGCTGTTTATCGATCATGGATCCGAGTCTGTGTGCTTAGAGTCAACACATTTGTGTTTCCGGTGTCGAAAATAGATAAATTGAGTTAGAATCTAGGAAAATGTTGTTAAGGATCAAAAGTCTTGTGAAAATACAAGGTTTCATGTATGTAAATAGAGCATGATGAGCATTGTTGAAATGCATTATCAAACAGGAAGGAGTAAATTACGAAAATCGTCCTTTATGTTGAACCAGATTGCACAGTACATCCTTTATCTTCAAAAAGTACAAAAAACGTACTCGATGTTTGCAAACCTCGGCACGTTATGCCCTTGGTCAGATTTAACCATGAAAGTTAACTGAGTTAGAGCTAAAGGACATAGTGTGCAAGGGTTTGTAAACATCAAGTACGTTTTTTGTACTTTTTGAAGGTAAAGGCTATAGTTTGCAATCTGGTATCAACATAAAGGACGATTTTTGTAATTTACTCAACAGGAAATAAAAAATAATATGTTTCAAGGATACAAAAGTATCAAGCATTATGCATCCACTTGCTTCCACCACCCATGGAAGGTTTGGTTGTATTTTTGACCACTCCATGCTACTCACAAGTATGCTACAAAAATGCACAATCATAAAACATTATAATCAACAAGTAAATACAAATATAATCCAAAATGCACTGCAGGGTTATTTCAGACATGTGATGTGGTTCCTAAACCCTATATTGTAAAACTGCATACTACTCACAAGAAAATCAAAATTACTGTTTTTTGATAAAAACTTACCTTGCTACATAAGTAGCATTTCCAACAAGAGCAAAGACGAACATTAGCGGATTCAAACCCTGCAAACGTTTGAGAAAAGAACACAATTGAAACGTTAATTCCAATATGTACATATGCAATCGTTCTATGCATGTTTAAATTGTACTCAAAGGTGCAGGTTTCAATAATAAAAAGATGTTCTTTCCCATATAACAAACATGAAGATGGCGGATTTGTGCTTACCTGAACATGTCCCCTTCTGAACTGCAAAAAATGAGAAGATCCAAAAACAAACATGTTAACAATGTACTTTTTTTCCAAATTACTCATGCTGAGTACTTTTTATATAATTATACGACGTAGATTCTTACGTTTAACAAAATTTGTGGAAGACGTCCACCCATGTAAATGGCTGCCATTCCCCAACCGAGGACGGTTCCGATCCCAATACTATCTATTCCCTCACTACCTTCCACTAAACTTCCACTTGCCTGCAATTGATGCATATGGTCAAATAGTCAAATAAATTATAACTAGTCAAATAGTTAGCAGAATTTATAATTGGTCAAATAATTAGAAGAAATTATTGTTGGTCAAATAGTCATATTTCTATCGACTGAAGTCAATAAATACTGTTCATGCTATAAATGAGAGAAATGATGACATGACAATGCCTGTTATATACAAACAATTTAACTCGATTAAAATTGGTATAAAGTTTTAAATAACAAAAGGTCTCTACAATAGATAGCAATTTAATTAAAAATGTATGTGAAAATCATCATAATACTCATTCACCATATGTCCATACAAAGGAGCTATAGGAGGATATAACATTAGTCTAATAAATTAGTTTAAATTCAAGTAAATGAAATCCACATACCCTTTTAAAATTTAAAAAAAAAAATTGTTGAAGAATGTTCATTTTTGAAATTTGACACATAAAATCAAAGAACAATATACCATTATATTTATAAACTACACCAGGCAACATAAGAGTACACAACTAGTAACTAGCATAAAACAATCTAATAAATAACAAGATTGATATAACTAACTATAAATGAATCATGGAGATTACTCAAGCTACATATTTTATTATTTGACAGCATAATTAACTTGAAGTGACCAAAAGTTGGCAAAACGCTACAATAAAGTGAATACAATCGCTGTTTCTTTACCTGTAAAAGCTTTCTTCCTACTTGCAAGACAATTCCGTTATTTATTTTTACTGAATCTGTATTGAGGTAACTGTTTCTTTCAAGTTTGAGATTGTGTGCGCAGAGAAAAAATGTCAAAGTAAAAACCTGAATCACAGAAGAGTATCAATGCTTCAGTAATGGTTTAAAGTTTTACATCTAGAAAGTCTGCATACTGTTATATATGACTCACCACACATAGCATATTTTTAGTCTCTGAAGCAGGAGATGATTGTCTCGACGTGTGTCCACCAAGCAATGGTTCTTGAATAATATCCTGATCACATTTATTGGTATTTGTTCTTTGTGAATGGAGGAAACTCCCTGTACGATTGTGACTTCTAGATAGAGATCGAGCAGAACTGCACCATAAAACACAAGATAAAAAAATAAGATATATCACATATGTACGTGTGTGTGTGTGTGTAACTTAACAACATTCTTAAATAAAAATGGTAATACCTGTAGTATAATGTTTCAGAAGAAATATTATCATCAACTGATGGAATTGGCAAACTAGGAGTGATTTTCGATAGCATAGGAACCGTTGATTCTTCTACGCTAACACCATTTGCCAGCTGTTTCTTGTCTGCTGACTCAGTCTAGATAGCACAAATTGAGAGTAAAATATTAGCAGAATATCATGTGATCGTAGGATTTGATGATAACATTTTAAAAGATGTTTATAAGTTTGAAGTGCAAAAATATAAACTGATATAAATGTACCTTACAAATTTGTTTTTTAGATGTACCATGAGAGAAGTAACCATAGTAAATTGCTTGGACGGCAAGAGCTAAGGTAGTCAACAGGTACAGCTGCATGCCCGCCAAAATTCAACAAATTGAGCAAATATTTTTATCTAACTCAAACTTAAAATAGCATAAAAACTGGAGGATATCTTATGGGTCAGTGTTGCTTACCACGGCCATATAATATTGTGTTGGAAGCTGCAGAGTAAGAGGATAAGATAAATTAAATTACACAACAAACTCGAAAATAGACATTATTAAACAAAAACACAGCAGATTCAGTTTCATACATTAATTGAAAGAAATACATGATATTATGAATATTCATTATCCATAATATAAAATCAGACTTTCAAAGAGCAAAGTAATAGTATGGCCTTCGAGAACTGAGAAGAATTAGCAGGGCTTAAATGGGAGAGAGACTCACCGTAGCTGGTTCTAACAAGCAACCAAACACGTTGAAAAGATCTCTGTCGAATAGAAAAGAAGGAAATAAGAAAGAGCAGAAAATATAAAACATGAAGATATACAATGTTCGGGTGGCTATCCGTACCCATAGTTGTTAATGGCGAATAGCGACAAAAAGAGATAGGGTCCCTATATGCTACATGGCGAATAGCGATAAATAACGGGCGGCTATTTTATAAATAGCCACACACTAGAAAAAGAAGTTTTAAAAATTTATATGTATATATGCTATTTTACATGTATATTTAACAAAAACCTAAAATCCAGCTATTTTATAGCTATATTTAATTGCTATTTATATTAAAAACAAAAAAAATGTCGTTGTTCTCGCTATCCATCGCTACAACCCTAATAGCGACACTGGACCTAAACGCTAGGTAGCGCGCTATAGCGATCGCTACAATCGCTATTGACAACTATGTCCATACCAAATTCTAACATCATGATATTATAAAACATCTACTGCAAGTTTTACATATCTTTAAGGATAAAGATATAAGTATTACCCGAGTATCCATGTGAAAAGAAAGCCCATAGCAAGCCCTTCCGAAGACTTCTCTTTGTAATTCGAAATGATCTGAGGTACCTCGGCCACACCCCAACTTAAGACACTAATTACCCCCAACAACAGTGAAATCCAATCCTTTCTAGTGCAAAGACAATAGCTCATGTAATTTCGAGCCCATTGCGAGCAATTTTGATTCGCAGGGCATATTGGCAGATTACTTCTGAAAAGCCCCATGGCATCCAACAAGAAGCTGTACCTATGCAATATATACCATCACATTATGTTATTATAAGAAGGCATATTCACACATTATCCCTTTCACAACATCTTATATAGATACATCAAACTTCACTCAAAAGTTACTTTGAATATACAAGGGCTAAGGCATAGATGTCAATAGCGAGCGTAGCGCTATAGCGCGCTACGTAGCATATAGGGGTTGTAGTGATAGATAGTGATAACAGCGACAGTTTATTTTTTGTTTTTTTAATATAAATAGCAATAAAATATAGCTATAAATATACATGTAAGATAGCATATATATACTAGGGTATTTTGATATAATATACATATAAAACTTAAGAAAAGGGTTGTAGTGATAGATAGTGATAACAGCGACAGTTTATTTTTTGTTTTTTTAATATAAATAGCAATAAAATATAGCTATAAATATACATGTAAGATAGCATATATATATCAGGGTATTTTGATATAATATACATATAAAATTTAAGAAAAGGGTTGTAGTGATGGATAGTGATAACAGCGACAGTTTATTTTTAGATATAATATACATATAAAACTTAAGAAAAAAAATTCTAGTGTATCGCTATTTATAAAATAGGCCATAGTTATTAAAGGCGTTAGGCGCACTCAAGGCGCATAGGTCTCGCCTGTGGCCTAGGCGCAAGGCGCAAAAAAAGCGCGGGCCTGAGAAAAAAAAAGCGCACAACAAAAAAAACTTAAAATATTTTTATATAATAGAAAGTTAATACTATTCTTCAAATAAAATAAAACTAAAGCTATTATATAACATTTTATATCGTCTATTTAGTACCAAAAGTTATAAATGCTTGTTTATAAGTGTAGAAAAATAGTTTTCGTTAGATAAAAGTAGGAAATCTAGCTGGAATCTTGCCAGAATTTAAAGAATTTGGCCGAAAACTCTCCAGAATCTAGGAATCTTACTGGAATATGCGCATGAACCATCACCTGGAGAATTAAAGCGCAATTGCCTTGACTTAAGGCGCAATTGCCTCGCCTTGCTAGGAAATTGGGCCTAGGTGCAAGAGGCGATGGCTTTTAACAACTATGAAATAGGCGGCCGCTATTTAGCATATAGGTAACTTATCGCTATTTGTCGCTATTCGCCATTAACAACTGTGGGCCAAGGATAATGACACACCCCTGATGAATCTTTTGACACCCTGACAAGTATATGAGTCGTATCATAAAAGTATATACGACTCGCATATCCTTTTTTTTACATGAACTATACAGACACCTCACCCAACAAGCATATACTAGTCATATATTGGGTGTCAATATAGAAATAATGGATTTTCATAATCCTAACTATTAGCCGTTTGCCGGCAACGGTCCCAACTTTAAAAATAACCAATGGTGGTCCCACTTTTTTCATATATTGTAAACCAATGACCTTTACTAAACCGAAAAGGACAAGGGTACGAAAAGAAATTAAACCTCTACTAATAAAAGTCTGGTTTACAATATATATGAAAAGGTGGACCATCACAGGTTATTTTTTAAGTTGGGACCGTTGTCGGCCAACGGCTAATAGTTGGGATTATTAAAATCAATTATTCCGTCAATATATCCAATTATAGGACCCTAAATAAGTGAAAGAGTACATACATCCCCATCATGTAGTACTAGCATTGTTCAAAACTGTAAACATCTGTTTACTTTGTTGATTGAATAAAAAAACTTTTGGCAATAGTTTTGAGAAATATAATAATATTTTAAAAATTGCTATGCTTTCAAAATACGTACATAGATAATAATATATTTAGGTTTTGTTAGTACAACCAAAACAGGACCACAGAATCTCTGTAAAAGTAGAACACCGATAACTAACATGAATATACATACAATAATGTAAGTAGAAGAAGAAAAAGAAGAATGCGTTAAGAAATTAAGAAGAAGAGTAAAAGCATACGTTGTTAATGGTGATTGCTCTAGAGGATTGGATTTGCGAGAATGAGGGAGATGATGAAGTACAACTTCCAAAGGAAGGATTTTACAGCTTTATTATGCCGCACCGTAGCGGGCTTTATATAAAGTAAGCGGCCACATGAGGTGCTAGCCATTAGGGCGGCCCTACTACACCTAATACCAGTCCACATCAAAAATCCAAAATTTTAACATTTAAAATAAATTGATTGATGATGATTTTTCTGCCTTTTTTTTAGTTAAATTTCATTTTAGTCCATGTGGTTTGGGTTATTGTATCAGTTTAGTCTAAGGCTTAAACAATCTACACACTTGGTGTGTAGATAGTCACCTCATAAAGTGTTTTTTTGTCTTATATGCACACCTTGCAGTATCGAGCTGTGGTCAAAGTGCGGCGTTTTGGTCCGGTCAACCAGCCAAAGACTGACGGGTGTCTGACGGGTCTGTTGGTCGGACCAAAACGCCGAGCTTTGGCCGCGTTTTGGTCCTGTCAACCAGACACCCGGTCAGTCTTTTGTCTGGTTGACAGGACCAAAACGTGGCCAAAGCTCGGCGTTTTGGTCCGGTCAACAGACCCGTCAGACACCTTTCAGTCTTTGTCTGGTTGACCGGACCAAAACGCCGCGCGTTAGCCACAGCTCGACACTGCAGGGTGTGCATATAAAACAAAAAATCACTTTTTGGTGTGCACATAAACACATTGGTGTGCCAATAGGTACACCCTAGTCTAAAGATTTGAAACATTGTCATTTTAGGGGGTGTTTGTTTTTTTAGAAAAGTACTTCAGAACCTCTTTTGTCTTCCCCACGCAGACCACGCGCAGACATAGGGGCTTGCAGATTGTTTGTTTTTTAGAAGGGTTTTCATTAAAAAACCACTTCCTGACCTCTTTTTCGCGCAGATGTTACCTTATGTCTTCTAACCTCTTCACAAAAACTTCTCCATCACAAAAAAGAAAACCCTATCTTCTATCCTTCCTCTCCAGCCGACCCACTCCTCTCCCACGACATCTCCGGTCACCACAGCCCTGTTCGCTGCTACATCTTCGGTCACAACAGCCCCTATTCGCTGCTACATCTTCGGCGCTACATCTCCGGCTACAACAACATCGACCACAGGTTCAGTCGCCGGCAAGATCTCACGCCGTCGACCCTGCTCCTCCACCTCACGCCGAGCACCACCTCACGCCGCCGACTTCCTCCCCCTTCTTCTCCACCGGATTCATCGATTTCCTTTGCTTTGCAAGATCAAAGACTCCGGTAATTTTATGTTAGCTTTAATTTACTTTGCTTACAAGGTTGATTATTTGTTAGAACTAGATTTCAATTGGTTAATTGTTTGTTTATCTGTGGTTAAATGAACAAGGCCCCATAATTGGGTTGAAGTTTTGTTGAGGAATTTCCTTGTCTGCATAATTGGGTTGAACTAGCTTTAATTTAATTGTTTATTTATTTGTGGTTTTTTTTTTCTTAATTTATTTGCTGAAGGGTGGTGGTGTAGTGGTGACGACGGTGGTTGTGTAAGGCGGTGGTGCTTGGTGGTGGTGAGGAAGGCAGAGAGAGAAAGAGAGCAGAGGTGTCTGTGTGTGTTTGTGTGTGTTATGTGTGTGAAGATCTTTTTATATAAAAAAACAAACCCTCTTCTCCTTGCAGACTGCAGACATTTGGTCCACCTCTTCTCCTGCAGATGTGGTCCGCAGACTGCAGACCTTTTCCCGCAGAAAAAACAAACAGCACCTTAGTCTACTGAGTTAACTCCGTCCATTTTTTATGTTAGCTAGAAGAGTAATTTGATCATTTTATATGGTCGAGTTTCCCTTCTAGTTAACAAAATTACATATAAAATGATTGAAATGCCCTTTTAGTTAAAAAAAATAAATGGATGAAGTTAACCCAGTGAACTAAAATGGCAACGTTTAAAACTATTTGGACTAAAATGACAACATTTCAAACGTTTGGACTAAACTAGTAAAATTACTCAAACCACAGGGACTAAAATGACATTTAACTCTTTTTTTTATTTTCTATGATATCTACCATTTGGTACAACTTACGTAGCAACAAAAATAAATATTTTTACATCGATTAGAACTGATTCCCTGCGTTGTCGGGGCGGTTTTTTTAATATGATTTGAGAGTGCGAAAAATTTTTTAGTTGCTTGCTGAAAACGTCCATAAAAATAAGTACGGACATGTTATTTTCATCATTACTAATTAAATGTAAAGTAACTCGAATTTATACCCTCAAATGAAAACGTATTATATTGGACTTGTTTCTATTCCAAAAAAAAAATCAATCGAAACGTATACCAACTGAAAACGTCCAAAAAATAAGCATGAAAACGAATTATATTTGACATTACCCATGAAACGTAAAGTAACTCGAAGTTATATTGTCTGATGAAAGCGTATTATATTCGACCTTACTTGTTTTCGGAAAAAATTTACGTCGAAATGTAAACAAACTTGAATTTATCAACACGTACATAAAAACAAGCTCGTAAATTCTCTACAGGGTCAAAATAACATTTTACAAAGCTTTTAGAAAAGCTTAGGGATGCAAGTGTTAATGTTAAAAGTTGAAGAGTGAGGTTCACAAAAAGACAAAAAAGAAATCAAGTTACAAACCCAATAGAAAAAATAAACTAAAAATATCAAATTGTTGTTGTGGGTAACATGTTGTACATTTAGGGTGTAAGGGTGCATGCTCATTGAGATTAGGCAAATTTCCCCCATCTAATCATATCTAATCATGTTGTGCCATGTAATTCCCCCCTCATTCTTGACTAATGCTCAAAAAAATATAAGGGGTACATGCCTAAATGAGATTAGACAAACTAATTTAAAAAAAATATGTAATTGGTTGATTTGGGTATGAGCCCCACCACTTACCCTCTCCCTCTTTTTGCCGCATGCGGCAACATCTTGCCAAAATCTCTTCTCCATCATAGTTGCCGATCGGCAATTCTCCTTTGGCGGTGGACATGCCGCACGGCATGTGGGTTGTCGAAGGCACCCCGCACACCCTTATATATGTAATAATAATATGTTAGCTTTTATTATTAAATATTTTAAAAAAGACACTTTTAGTTCTTTCCAAATTTGTTACAAATGGTGCGGATGTATCTAGGGGTGTTCATCGAATCGAATATCGAATTATTCGAATTGAATTGTTCGAATAATTTTTATTTTTCCTTGAATTTGTATTCGATTCGAATTCGATTAAAACCTACCGAATTCGATTCGAATTCGAATAAAAAACCCAATTCGTATTCGATTAAAAATTTGAATTCGAATCGAATTCGAATAAATTCGATTTAATTCAGATTCTTTAAAAACATGTAAAAAAACTTTTAAAATGAAACATAAATTTTAAAGCAGCCATAAAGCACGATATCACATTAAAAAAGTTCCAAATAAAGTACCACAAGTCTAAAATTAAAAACGAGAAGTCGGGAATAACCACTCCACGTTACAAGTTAATATTTTTACGCTTAGAATTCTATTGATAGATTTGTTACTTAGGTTTTAGTTATGGGCCATGTATGGGTTTGGTAATGGGTAATTTTAATACTTGGAAAAAAATTTGAAAATAATTTATAGTATAGCCTAACAAGAGTTATATATGTATTATATATAAAAATAATAAATAAATATGTATAATGTTTTTCGAATCGAATTTAAAATTATAAATTTGTATTCGATTCGTATTCGATTTAATTGACTCGAATTGAATCGAATTCGAATTCGAATTCTTGTAATCGAAACAAATTCTTGATAATCGAATCGAAATTAAACGAATTTCGAATTTTTCGAATTCGAAACGAATTCTGCACACCCCTAGATGTATCTCCATGTATAAAATGATTTTTGCTACACATTAGCATCCACAATAAGACCCACTAAAAACACCTAAAAACATGTCCAGTCAGCTGCCACATCAGAAAAACACTCACCCTTTAAAAACATCAAAAACCCACCCAATAAGAAAACACATAAAAACATTGCCACATCATCACCACCTTTTACATTTAATTTTAATTTATCACCCAACCCCCACCCTTTGGCCCCACCACCTCCTGACAACATGCTCGTTTATACCCATTCTTCAACAAATATGCCACCCAAATATGCCACCTAAATATGCATCCCACAATAATAAAGAATGGGTGAGGTGGACAAATGGCAAAAAAACAACCCAAAAAATGACCTATTGGGGATGGTCTTATTACCTTAACAAATTCATTTATACCATTTTACATTTTGTAATTATGTGCGTCATAAGTTGCATACATGAATGAATGTAGACCATTATATACTAATAGAAAACAAACTGAATGAATAGTGATTTCAATATATATTAATTAAATAAATAGTGATTTCAACATATATATTAATTAAATGAATAGTGATTTCATCATATATTAATTAAAACCAATGAATAGTGATTTGAACCTATATTAATTCAAACAAACTAAATCAATAGTGATCTAGGAAATATAAGAATATGGGGTATGGGGCGGGGGTTGTGACGTGCGTTGGGTACAAACGCCCAAGTCACCACCCCGGGTGGGCTTGGGTTTCGGCATGGCCCCTTGGGCGGGGGTTTCAGCCAGGGCGTTGGGCGGGGCTATCAAGATGACATGGCGGGATCTCATTGGCCAAGACAAGTAGCCGTTTGGGCTAGCCGTTGGCCAACGGTTATGTGTTTAAAAAAAAGATATAGGAAATATTAGAATATGGGGTATGGGGTATGGGGTATGGGGCGGGGGTTGTGGCGTGGGTTGGGTACAAACGCCCAAGTCACCACCCCGGGTGGGCTTGGGTTTCGGCGGGGGTTTCAGCCCGGGCGTTGGGCGGGGCTATCAAGATGACATGGCGGGATCTCATTGGCCAAGACAAGTAGCCGTTTGGGCTAGCCGTTTGCCAACGGCTATGTGTTAAAAAAAAATAGATCTAGGAAATATTAGAATATGGGGTATGGGGCGGGGGTTGTGGCGTGGGTTGGGTACAAACGCCCAAGTCACCACCCCGGGTGGGCTTGGGTTTCGGCGTGGCCTCTTGGGCGGGGGTTTCAGCCCGGGCGTTGGGCGGGGCTATCAAGATGACATGGCGGGATCTCATTGGCCAAGACAAGTAGCCATTTGGGCTAGCCGTTGGCCAACGGCTATGTATTTAAAAAAAGATATATGAAATATTAGAATATGGGGTATGGGGCGGGGGTTGTGGCGTGGGTTCGGTACAAACGCCCAAGTCACCACCCCGGGTGGGCTTGGGTTTCAGCGTGGCCCCTTGGGCGGGGGTTTCCGCCCGGGCGTTGAGTGGGGCTATCAAGATGACATGGCGGGATCTCATTGGCCAAGACAAGTAGCCGTTTGGGCTAGCCGTTGGCCAACGGCTATGTGTTTAAAAAAAATTATCTATTCACTATAAATACTCACACTTCTATTCATTTTTTACCACAACTACTCCACCTCTTCTATAATGATCTCTATCTTATTTAAAAAAAAATCCTCATCCAACCACAATACGAAAAATGAATCCTCATAATCGTGGTTTTGACCCGAACAATCCGTGGGCATTCCAAGAAACACCTAGCCCAGTATCCAATCGTCCAATTGCTCCCTTTTTAATGCACTTCACGGTGCCGGATATGACTGGTTACGCATCGTTTATCTCGAATCGTTTGAAGAATAATGTCGGTCAGTTTACTTACTGTGTGTATAAAAGGTAATCTAAACTGTGCAATTACTTGCATTGCTACGTTGCTACAGGATTTTATGAGCTCGGTACCAATCGGTACCGAAAATACCGTTACCGAAATCCCCAAAAGTATGTACCGGTACCGAATATACCTGGTACGGTACGGTTCGGTACCGGTTGGTACTGGTACAACACCGGTATTTGAGGGTAAAAATCGGTGAATACCGGTGCCGAACCGGTACCGAAAATACGTTACGTTTTAGTTCGAGCTACTTTTTGTTATTTGACATGTTTTGTCATTTTTATAGAACGATTTGGTTTAGCGCGCCGCAACGCGCGCGCATGGTAAACAACTAGTTGCTCATAAAACTCACATGCATACATATGTCACATTTTTATTGCAAACTGCATTACAATAAAAACACTTTGTATGCTAACGGCCTCGTATCTGTGTGAGAAAGACACTTTTTTTTACGTTTAGTTAAATAAAGGCTTCCATTATTCTTATATTTCTAAATCTTATTCTTACATTCTTTTTTACTCTATCTTTCTCTATGTATATCTATGTATGTATAGAGAGAGATAGAGAGAAGAGGTGTGTGAATATTAAGTCAGTTAATAAAAGCTTGACGATCGAGTGAACGGTACACATGATATGCGTAATTTCTCAAAGTTAAAAAAATAGAAGATTCAATTTTTAGATAGCAAATATCAAAATGTCAATATTTGTAATTTGCTGAAAATAAATAACTAACTTTATTTTTGATAATCGCAGTTTCTCTTTAAACAAAGAAAAGATGATGTTTTCCTTTGCTTCTCTTTAAACAAAGAAAAGATTATGTTTTCCTTTGCTGAATTAAAATATCATCCTCTAAAAGAATTTTTATTTCTCCACCTTTCTAATGGGTTAGTAATCAATAATCATCAATCATTTCTTAGGCCATCCGTAGTCATAACGCCCCTTTGTGGGCGTTATGCGACACGTGGCGCGCCACGTCAGCGTGTGGGCGTTATGGGGCCTTATGCATTTAAGCCCGTAGTCATAACGCCCCTACCTCATCATTACCCAATTAATTAATAAACCCTTAAATTATAGATATATATGTATATATATATATGTCTGTGTGAGTGGAGGGAAAACAAACAACAAGCATGGCGCCGCGAAATATATAACGGGAGGAGAA
Organism: Helianthus tuberosus; assembly: GCA_030545235.1. Taxonomy (NCBI): domain Eukaryota; kingdom Viridiplantae; phylum Streptophyta; class Magnoliopsida; order Asterales; family Asteraceae; genus Helianthus; species Helianthus tuberosus. The sequence goes on from CM060423.1 coordinate 11,157,183, forward strand.
AATTTTTACCCCATAACGCCCCCCGTCGCGGTGTGCGGGGCGCTATCTTTGAATTGGGCGCCATATAAGGCCCCATTACACAAGGTCTTAAAAAGGTCTTTTTTCATGTTTTCCCTAAACTTTGTTCAATTATGATAATTCAGACTAAATTTTAAATTTGTATCATTTTCGCCCCTGACGTTATTGAAACATGCCAATTCCGTCCAAAAAACCATGAGTTAACTGTCATTTTCGTCCATGTGGTTTGTCCAATTATTCGATTCAACCTTAGTTTTTTGGATGAAATTGACATGTTTCAAGAATGTCAGGGACGAAAATGGTACAATTTTGAAATTTGGTCTAAACTGGCATAATTGGACAAATCACGGGAACGAAAATGACAGTTAACTTTTTTTTTATAAAAGTTTTTGTTATTATAAACTCTTATATGTAATTATATTTTAAAATGTACTATTAACACGAGTAAATTAAAGGTTTTTTGTTATTATAAACTCTTATATTTTACTATTCATGGTTTATGATTCATTGCATGTAATTTATGTAATAAAAAGGTAAATAAAAGGCATACAAACACATCTTTCAAAACTTCAGATACATGAACTAGTTTTTGGGGCTGTTTGTTTAGATTTTAATAGGGTTTTTAGTGGTTCAGACATCTTACTGGTTAAACACTTAATGGTTTAGACTGTTTGTTTTGTGAGCATATGAAGAGGTATGGTCCCAATTCCTTGCCCACATGGCAAGGACCACACCACTTTTCCATCCTATGTGGCGCTGACATCAACGAGATCATCCAGAAGCTTCTAGAAGCTTCTGGAAAATATCAAGGTGGCACCAAATATGCTCCATCCGACATAAAGGACAACACGTGCCACCAGTCACCAGGCGCCAGGTAGGCCTGTAACAAATCAAAGAGCAGCCCGACAACACCAGTACGACGTCTCCAAGATGAGCAAATGTAAGCACGCCACGTGTACCACTACACTGACCGCAGCAGAGGAGACCAAGAGGATATTCCCCTTGGTCGGACAGCTGGCGCGCAACCACAACTGGCATCGCTGCTCTTCCCTCTCTCACCCTCCGGCTATAAATAGGACCCTTCATCATCCAGGTCGAGACACCTTGCGCTCTATATTCTCACACATAACACACACTGTTTACCCTCCATCAGGACAGTACTTATTCTCACATCGGAGCCTGGTTAAGAGGGAAACCCCCATATTCCCCTCTTAACGAGACTAACGGTGTTGCTGTTTTGCAGGACCCAAGTCATTTCCACGAGTAAGAAAGGAGATTGAACCCACAGACGAAATAATATAGATTAACCCTGGTGTTAACCTGTGTTTCATCATTGGCGCCATCCGCTTTTAGCAAAAAACCACTCTCATCTCTTTTCTTTTCAAAAAACACTCGTCAAAATGGCTGAACAAAACCCTTCTCACCCGGTAGATGGAGACGTTTCTTCCTTTGAACTCGTTTCGGGCAACGTACACGTCCAACGGGGTCAAAGGAACGAAATTATCCAAGAAGGGCCGATGAACAACGAGTTTCCTAGTATCTTTGGAAGTACATCCAGGGTTGTTACTCAAAACACAACTGGTGCTACTTTCCAAACTCCACCTAGGATCATCACTCAGACCACAAACGGAGCTACTTTCCAGCCTCCGTCAGAGGTAGTCCAACAAACACCTCCACCAGTGCAAACACAGAGCCATGGAGCTGGTCCCTCAGCTCCATCGGACCAAGCACAACTGAACTTCTCTGCACTACTAGGGCTACCCGAAGGAAAAACTCTGGCTTCCTGGTATGCCGAACAAGTGGCGTCTATAAACCTTGTTTACACACAACTCAGTGCGCAGCAAGCTCTGCTTCAGGCACAAGCCAACCAGTCCGCATTTGCCACTCCACTGCAAAGGCCTTTGAGCGCTCCCATGCCTCAACAGACCAATGCATTCAATTTACGCCCTGAATCAGTACCTCCACCACATATTAGAAGGCCAAGTGCGCACGACACGCGCGATACGTACGGTGAAACAGAAAGCAATTATGTGCAGTATTCTCACCAACCAAAGAAGCCAATACAAAGTCGTTTAGGTCCGCGCAACATAAACGACGAATTTGAAGATGACGATGAGACATACAAAGAAAGCACAGTGTTCAGCAGGTTGCCACCAGAGCACGAAGCATACAAACCTCGCAAGCGCGCAGGTTACGACCCAAAAGCAGAGCATGATTACACTTTAAGCTATCGTCCAGACGACATGGCTGAGAATTCAAAATTCATTAGAGAGATCGCCACGGCTGCCATCGACAAAACGAAATTGCCACACAACGTGGGCAAATACAACGGGTTGATGGACCCAGACGATCACCTTCAAGTTTTTAACGGTGCTGGAGAAACAGGCGGATGGAATTTACCAACCTGGTGTCATCTCTTCGCTCAAACCTTCGTCAGCGCAGCGCGCGTCTGGTTTGATAGCCTGCCAGCAGGAAAAATCAAGTCATGGGTCGATTTCCGAGAGAAGTTCCTTGCACACTTCTCTCAGCAACGTAGACACATCAGAGACGCAGCTGATTGTTTAAACATATGGAGCAGAGACCACGAGAGCGTGGAAGATTTCATTACGAGATATAACAAAGAATGTTTGGAGATTGGCGATGTGGGCGAGAAGATGATGCGCGCACACTTCATGAGGGCAGTCAAGTGCGATGATCTAATCAAACGTGTGAAAGGAAGAGACGGAGGACCCAAAGATTGGGAAACCTTCATCGAAGCGGCCAAAACCATTGCGCAGTCTGACAGACAGCTGACCGGTGACGATCATCGTCAGCGCGGATACAATCATACCGACCGGCATAACAAGAAAGGCAGAAGCCAACCATGGAAAGCATCCGGTCACAGAGAAAGAAGTCCAGTAAGAGAGGATGCGCGCCACACGATCAATCAGATAGCTCACCGGAAAGAGGTGAAAAGAGAAAACAGGGAGAAACAGTGGACACCACTAACAAAGACCCCCTCTGAGGTCTTGGCCACTGAAAATCACCAGTTCAAGCCACCTCTACAAATGCGAAACAAGAGGGGTCAAGATCCCAACCTTTTCTGCGAGTTCCACAAAGACACGGGGCACTTAACTGACGACTGTTTCAGTTTAAAGCAAGAAATAGAAAGGTCCTTAAGGGACGGAAAACTCACTCATCTGATAAAAGGCGGAAAGCGCGACTACCGTCAAATACAAAGAAGAGACGAAGGGCCGGATAACAAAAAACTCCGGAAGTTAGAAACCCACATGGTTCAAGGGGGCCCACGAAAGCCAAGGAAAAACTACAACAAGCGCACACAGGACGATTCGTGGCGCGAGAGGCAGGTTGTTTTTCCAGTTGTAAGAGGAGGCCCAAGGGAAAGGCGACCCATAGTCATCTCGGGCGTGATCGGGCATTACCAAACCGATTACATTTTCATCGATCCAGGGAGCACTGCGGATATCATATATGAACAATGTTTCAACCAATTCGATCAGGAGGATAAGGCGCGCTTAGAACCAGTTGATTACCCACTCACTGGTTTCTGCAATGAAGCCGTTTTTCCCCTTGGACAAATATCGTTCCCAGTGTTACTCTCAGACGGAAGGAACTCAAGAACAGAAGAGGTTACATTCATGGTGCTACCCGCGCACTCGCGACACGACATACTCTTGGGAAGAGAATCCCAAGGAGACTTCAGCATGATCTGCTCCGGTCCACATTCAGCTGTGGGATTCCCAACAGAGACGGGGGTAGCAATAATATATGCGAGCAAAGAAGTATTAGCAACAGACGAACTCCGACCTGCAAAAGCAAGCAAACCAGCACCACGCGCGGAAGCAGAAAAATAGGTATTGAACAGCGCATACCCAGAACAGACAGTTACCTTAGGACCTGCAATGTCCGACCTAACGCGCGCGGCGCTAAAAAAACTGTTGTTCCAAAACATGGATGTGGTCGCTTGGACACCAGCAGACATGGTGGGTGTTCCACGGCACATAGCTGAACATCGATTAAACGTCTCAGAAGATGCAAAGCCGGTGGTGCATGCCAAACGCCACTTAGGAGACATAAAGCATGACGCCATGAAAGAGCAGGTGATGGAATTGTTAAATGCGGGAATCATCAGAGAAGTCAGATACCAAACATGGGTAGCAAGCCCAGTGATGGTCCAAAAGAACAACGGTAGCTGGAGAATGTGCGTAGATTACAAAGATCTGAATAAGGCATGTCCACGCGACTGTTACGCCTTACCAGACATTGATGAGAAGATTGATTCATTAGCAACATTCCAATGGAAATGTTTCCTTGATTGTTACAAGGGGTACCACCAGGTACAGATGGCTGTGCAAGACGAAGACAAAACTGCGTTCCGCACACCGACAGGGCTATACTGCTACACCAAGATGCCTTTCGGTTTAAAGAACGCGGGCGCGACTTATCAAAGGCTCATGAACGAAACTTTTCACGATGCTATCGGCAAGTATATCGAAGTATATATGGACGATCTAGTCATTATGAGCAAAGAAGAGAGTACAATGCTGATGAACATCCAAAAAACATTCGACACCTTGCGCGGTGTAAGTATCAAGCTAAACCCAGCGAAATGCTCTTTTGGCATGGAAGAGGGGAAATTCCTGGGTTTCATTGTCACAAAAGACGGCTTCAAAGTGAATCCTGACAAAATCCAAGCAATCGAACGCATGACTTCACCTTCGACGATCAAGGAGATGCAAAAATTGGCAGGACGGTTGGCAGCACTTAACCGTTTCCTGGCCAATCACGCAGCCAAATCTTTCCCGTTCATCAAAACTCTCCGAAATTGCATGAAGAAAAGCCAATTTCAGTGGACTCCGGAAGCCGAGAACGCATTCCGCGAGATGAAAGATTGCCTCATCAAGTTGCCAACATTAACCGCACCGGTCAAGGGAGAGCCCCTGGTGCTATATTTATCAGCCTCCGACAGAGCAGTAGGAGCAGTATTACTCGTTGATCGTCAAGGTGTCCAAACACCAGTTTACTACGTGTCACGAACTTTAACTGACCCAGAAACCCGGTATGCAATCATGGAGAAACTAGTACTCGCACTGATCCATGCATCAAGACGGCTGCGCAGGTATTTTGCCAACCACGTCATTCACGTGCTAACAAACTACAATATTGGCAACATCCTCGCAAGGCCAGAGATCTCAGGGAGACTAGAAAAGTGGGCAATAGAGCTTGGGGGTCATAATGTAGTTTTCAGGCCAAGACCGGCAATCAAGGGCCAAGTACTGGCAGACTTCATGACAGAGGTACCGGACGACAAGGATCGGGAATGTAAGGCGATGGAAAAAGCCGAAAACAGCAAGTAGAAGAACCATGGTTGTTATACACAGACGGCGCGTCTAACGAAGATGGCGCAGGCGCTGGGATCCGGCTGGTGAGCCCTGAAAAACATGAGTTCACCTACGCCATACGCTTGGATTTCAAAAGCACAAACAATGAAGCTGAATATGAAGCTTTCCTTGCTGGTTTAAGATTGGCGATCAAAATGAGAGTTAGACACATCGAAGCGCATGTGGACTCCATGCTAGTGGCCGGACAAATCAACGGACAGTATGAAGCCAAGGGAGATACAATGGCACTCTATCTAAACCAAGCAAATACGTTGCTACAAACCTTCTATTCCTACAAGGTGCACCACATTAATAGAAGCGATAATAAACCAGCAGACGCGCTGAGTAAACTCGCCTCTACAAGCTTCCAACACCTAGCAAAGGATGTGCGCATAGAGGTTTTAAGCAACCCGTCAGTGCCACTGAGGGAAGTAAGCGTTGTTCAATTAGGAACAACGTCTTGGATGACTCCGATAATCGCGTACCTTCAATCTGGAATACTCCCCGAGAACAAAGCTGAGGCGAGGAAAATCCAGTACAAGGCAGAACATTATCAGATGGCTGATGGAATCTTGTACCGAAAATCATACCTTGGGCCTTTGTTAAGATGTGTCGATCCCGAAGACGCAAGCTATCTGATCAGAGAAGTGCACGAGGGAATCTGTGGTATACATGCCGGACCAAGAATGGTGGTGGCAAAGGTCATGAATGCGGGGTATTATTGGCCCGGGATGCATTTAGATGCGGTTAAAGAATTGAGGAAATGCAGTGGGTGCCAAAGACACGCCCCCAAAACGATGCGCCCCAAGAACGACTTGGTACCAGTCACAACGGCGTGGCCCTTTCAACAGTGGGGAATAGACATGGTCGGACCTTTTCCCGAAGCCCCAGGAGCTGTCAAATTCATAATAGTCGCAGTCGACTATTTCACCAAATGGGTAGAGGCAAAGGCCCTCGCATCGACCACAGCCACCGTTGTCAAAAAATTCATCTGGGAACAAATCATATGCCGTTTTGGATTACCACTCAAGATCATCACGGACAACGGAACCAACTTTGCCGAAGACAATCTTCAACAATGGTTTAAAGAATTACACATTGAACACACCTTCTCGTCGGTCGCGCACCCGCAGGGGAATGGTCAAGTTGAAGCCGTCAACAAGAGTATTGTCGATGGAATCAAGGCAAGGTTGGGAGAAAAAAGAAGAGGTTGGGTAGACGAACTGCCCAGCATCTTGTGGGCCCACAGGACGATGCCCAAGACAAGCAACGGAGAAACACCGTTTAGTTTGGTTTACGGGTCAGAAGCAGTAATACCAGCGGAGATAGGATTGCCGTCACCACGAATGCTCTCAATGAACCTGATTAACAATGAAGAAGAAAGGAGGATCGACCTCGACCTCCTAGAAGAAAGGAGAGAAATGGCGGCAATAAATGAAGCAAAGTACAAAACGAAGCTGGAAAAGTATTACAACTCTAAAGTCCGGGTCTGCACCTTCAACCCGGGAGAATACGTCCCCAGAGATAACGAGGCCTCAAATGCTGAAAAATCCGGAAAATTGGCTCCCAAGTGGGAAGGTCCATATGTCATCGACACAGTACTCGGAAAAGGAGCCTACAAGCTACGCACCATTGACAACAAGGAGGTTCCAAGAACTTGGAACGCTCAACAGCTGAGAAAGTGTTACCTGTAAAAAGATTATGTAATGGCAACGGCCGAATCGCCAACACATTTAAAGTAATACAAGAAGTGTTTGGCTATCTTTTTATCATGCAAATTTCCTGTCACAACTGCATATATTACTTTGGGCATACACGAAAACATCAATGGCTCGACCATTAGGAAACGTTGTAGACCTCCAAGGCTTGTCACAAACAAGTGTACAGCCGGGTCAGATACACAACTAAAGCCTAACAAACGCCAAATAAATACTTCGTGCCCACATAAACACGAAAACATCGAACACAGGATAAACAAACATTGTAAGCACCCCCAAGGCTGAACACAGCTGGGTCCACACAATAACCTGTAATTCGATCACTTCGTACTCACGACCCAACCTGCGCACATAAACGACAGAATAAAACGTTGTAATAAACACAACACAACCTATCAGCGCCATTATTCATTCGTGATACCTGAATCAAATTAATTATACATGCACATATTATGACGTTAACAAAATTTGCTGTCACAACCCCCGATCCCTGTTCCCCGGGAACGGGCAGACGTGATCACAGAGTTTGGTGGTATCAGGTTGTTTAGTCTCGCAGCGGAATTTACATCAGGACCGTAGTTAGGAAATGTTTATCAGAGTAAAACCACCTTCTTTTATATTAATAATAACATGAGCAAAAACCCAAGTTTCTTATTACAATACATTATAGGGATAAACCCTATTTTATTGAATTTAAAACATCGTTTATTAGGTAACTTTTATAGCCACATTTTTCCCAAGCCTTCAGTGCTCTCCAGCTGGCTTTTCACTAATTGGCTGTTCACATTGTGTTACCTGTAACGCGTTTTAAAAACATTTGTCAGTCGGAAATACTGGTGAGTGAATCCCAGTTTAATCAAGAAACATTTTATCAATTAAAACAGTATTGAGAGCGATCACATTGTTTATTTCTACACAATTACTCATTCAGTATTTGCCACTCGACCGGATCTATGGTTGTGGTCAAATTACCCATTGGCTAACTCGTCGTCCAATGGTAATGTACTGTCATTCAGACTTACTACTACTCGTAGTAAATTTTGTATACAAAACCCCATAATACCGGCAGTAATTGAAGAACTACAAAGACTCAATCACCGCTTAATTTCATAGTAAAACATTTAAGGTTTGGTAAAACATTACCAAAAACATTAACAAAAAGAGGATAAACTCACATTGCTGTCTTAGGCTTTTCGTAAGGGTTTCCTGGCTATAATCTATAATTTACACAAATGTACATTGATTAGTACCATAACACTTTGAAATTATTAATGATACCCTCCCCGAGACGGCATTCCAACAACTACGTCGGGCAGAACCACGACAGTTGTTACGGAACCCTAAATCAATCGGGCAGCGTAACTATTATGAAACCGGGGTTATAATACTTACAATGGAGCAGAACCTCGCTAATTAAGGGTATAGTACCCGACTATAATTCCTCTACTACAGAAAGTGAGATTTAGAATTCGAGAAGTGAGCGACGGAAAACGAAAACTGATGTCTGCTATTTATAGTTGTGAAATCTGACATTCAGGCGGCCCGCGTAAGGTAAGGCGAAGCCTTACGCGGACCGCGTCAACATGCGGTCAACTTATAGCTTTGCCTGATCACCAAGTAGGCTCGACACGATGTCGACACGTGTCGGCTCAGGGATGTGCCACCATTTGGAACACGCGCGGCCCGCGTGAACTTAGGAAGAGTCTTACGCGGCCCGCTTTAACTTAAGAATTCAGCGGAGTCCGGTCAACACTCTCATACGGCCCGCGTGAATGGTTAAGGTGGGTCTACGCGGCCCGCCTCAGCCCTATATTTCATGTTTTTGATTTGTTTTATAATTATAACATATTTTGGGCTCGGTTTTCACATACGGGGTGTATTATAAGACATATTAGAATATTTTAAGATATAATAAGGTGTCGAAAATATTATAAGGGTGTTGGTTTTACCGAGGGTTGTTACATTCTCCCTACCTTGTTTTAGAGCTCGTCCTCGAGATCTACTGAAATAAATGCGGATATTTCTTTTGCATTTCTGACTCAAGCTCCCATGTGTACTCAGGTCCTCTTTTGGAGTCCTATTTCACTTTGACCAGAACTAATCTTTTATGTTTGAGATTCTTGACTTTCCTGTCTTCAATTTGTAGAGGTCTTTCTACAAACTTGAGTTGTTCATTTACCTCTATATCCTTAAGAGGTACTATCAATGATTCATCAGCTAAACACTTTTTAAGATTTGATACATGAAACACATCATGTATTCCTGCCATTTCCTCTGGCAGTTGTAGCTGATAGGCTACAGGTCCTATTCTTCTAATAATCTTAAAAGGTCCAACATACCTGGGACTTAGCTTTCCCCGTTTGATGAATCTTACCACTCCTTTCCAAGGAGAGACTTTTAACAACACTTTATCTCCTACTTGAAATTCCAACGGCTTGCATCGGTTATCAGCATAACTCTTTTGTCGATCACGTGCTGCTTTCAGTCGTTCCTTGACTTGAATAATTTTGTCGGTTGTTTCCTGTACTATTTCAGGTCCAGATAGTTGCTTTTCCCCAATTTCTGCCCAACAGACTGGGGTTCAACACTTTCGTCCATAAAGTGCTTCGAATGGTGCAGCATTGATACTTGTGTGATAACTATTATTATAAGAAAATTCTATTAAAGGTAAGTGATCGTCCCAATTACATCCAAAATCAATTACACAAGCTCTAAGCATATCTTCCATTGTCTGGATTGTTCTTTCACTTTGTCCATCTGTTTGTGGGTGATAAGTTGTGCTTAACCTTAACTTGGTTCCCATTGCCTTTTGGAAACTTGACCAAAAACGAGAGGTAAATCGACTATCCCTATCAGAAACAATTGATAAAGGAATGCCATGTAAAGAAACAATTTCATTTACATACAATTTAGATAATTGTTCCATACTAATTGTTTCCTTCATTGGTAGAAAATGAGCTGACTTGGTTAGTCTGTCTACAATCACCCAGATTGTATCATTTCCTTTCCTAGTTTTGGGTAATTTAGTAACAAAATCCATTGTTATTAATTCCCATTTTCATATCGGCATTTCTAATTGCTGTAACAAACCTGAGGGTTTCTGATGTTCAGCTTTAACTTGTGAGCAAGTTAAACATTTAGAAACATAGGTTGCTATGTCCTTTTTCATTCCTATCCACCAGAAATTTTTCCTTAAATCCTGGTACATTTTATCACTTCCTGGATGCATTGTATATTTAGACTTATGGGCTTCTTCTAATATACGATAGCTTAAATTTCCTAATTTAGGTATCCACATTCTCTTTTTATGAAATCTTTAAATTCCATCTGTTCCTTGTTCCAATTCTTTTAACATACCTTTTAACTTTTCAGTATCTTCCTTAATTACTGATTCTTGTGCTTCTCTTATTTGATCATTTAAATCTACTTGCAGATTTAATTTAAGAGAACGTACCCTTTTTGGCTTTTCATGATACTTTTGACTTAACGCATCTACCACTACATTTGCTTTTCCTTCATGATACTGGATATTACAATCATAATCACTAAGAAATTCCATCCAGCGTCTTTGTCTCATATTCAACTCTTTCTGTCCGAAAACATACCTTAAACTCTTATGATCAGTGAATATGGTAAACTTACTACCATAAAGGTAATGTCTCCAAATTTTAAGAGCAAAAATTATAGCTCCTAATTCTAAATCATGGGTTGAATAATTCTCTTCATGATTCTTAAGTTGTCTAGATGCGTACGCTATAACCTTTTGACGTTGCATCAATACACATCCATAACCTAATCTAGAAGCATCACAATAGACTACAAAGTCTTTAGTTCCTTCTGGTAATGCTAGTATAGGTGTATGTGTTAATCTTTGCTTAAGAATTTTAAAGGCTTCTTCTTGTTTTATTCCCCATTCAAACTTAACAGATTTACAAGTTATCTTAGTTAAGGGAATGGCTATTCTAGAAAAATCTTGAATAAATCTTCTATAATAACCGGCCAATCCTAAGAAACTTCTAATCTCGGTTGGTGATTCAGGGGTTTTCCATTTTGTAATTGCTTCAATCTTTGTTGGATCTACAAGAATTCCTTCATGATTGACTAGGTGTCCAAGGAATTGTACCTGTTCTAACCAAAATTCACACTTTGAAAACTTAGCATAAAGCTTTTCTTTTCTTAACAAACTTAAAAGTGCGTGCAAATGTCTTGCATGATCCTCTTTATTCTTAGAATAAATTAGAATATCATCTATAAAAACAATTATGAATTTATCCAAATATGGCTTACATATTCGGTTCATCATGTCCATAAATGCAGCTGGGGCATTGGTTAAACCAAATGGCATGACAGTAAATTCATAATGACCATACCTTGTTCTAAATGCGGTCTTAGGAATGTCCTCTTCCTGTACCTTTAATTGATGATATCCTGACCTTAAATCGATTTTAGAGAAAAATCGCGCTCCTTGCAATTGATCAAACAGATCATCAATTCTTGGTAATGGGTACCGATTCTTAATTGTGACTTTGTTTAATTCACGATAATCAATGCACATACGCATCGATCCGTCCTTCTTTTTAACAAACAGTATCGGCGCTCCCCATGGAGACGAACTTGGCTGAATAAATCCTTTTTCCAACAATTCATCTAATTGTTTCTTCAATTCTTACATTTCTGCAGGTGCCAAACGGTAAGGTGCTTTGGCAATTGGTGATGTTCCTGGTATTAAGTGAATTCTAAATTCCACTTCTCTATCTGGAGGTTGCCCTGGCAATTCTTCTGGAAATACGTCTGAAAACTGAGATACTACTGGAATATCTTTTAAATTCTTTCCTTTAGTGTTAGTGATTATAGAAATCAAATACACTATAGAACCTTTTCTTATACAACTTGCAGTTTTCATCACAGATATGAATTTTGTGGATCTAGAGGGCTTATCTCCTTTAATTGTGATCATTTTACCTTTTGGTGAATTTACTTGAATTAACTTTTGATCACATAAAATATTGGCTTTATTGACTATTAACCAATCCATCCCTAAAACAACATCGAATCCTGCCAAATTCATAGGATATAGGTTTGCTATAAATTTCTAATTTGATATTTCTATTCTTGCTCCCTGCAAGATCTCAGAAATTCTAACGGTTTCTCCATTAGCGGTTTCTACTAGACATTCTAGTGGTAGTTTAGTTAATGACTGATTTAGAAATTTGCAAAATGATGTATTAATAAAACTTTGGTTTGCACCAGAGTCAAATAATACTTTAGCAAAGACATCATTAACTAAAAACGTACCAGCTATGACATCTGGAACCATTTTGGCTTCTTCTGCAGCCAGAACAAATGCTCTAGCATTTTTAGTAATCTTGTTATCTGGAGCTGGAGCTAATTTTGGACAATTCAGCTTGATATGACCTGGTTCTCCGCAATTGTAACATACCCTGCTGTTAGCTTTCTTCCTGCAGTTTTCTTCCTTGTGTCCCGACATTTTGCAAAAGTTACAGTATATGGAGCATCTCCCAGAATGTTTTCTTTTGCAGTACCTACAGTAAGGTGCAGAGGTAGAACCTAGATTTTTCCCACGGTTAGAATTTCCAGAACGAAATTCTTGAGTCAACTTCTGGGTTAGGTTCCTCCTTTGATCCTCTTCTCTGGTACGGACTAACTCATCAGTCAAGGTATTGGCTAATTCTACAGCTTCTTCTATGGTTTGAGGTCTAGCTGCCTTGACTACGTGTCTTATCTCCCCAATTAATCCCCAAATATAACGGGAAATTAACACTGGTTCTGGTGAAGCAAGAGTTGGCACTATCCTAGCATATTCGAAAAATAGCTTTGTGTACCCTTTGCTATCTACACCAGTCATCCTAAGGTTTAAGAATTTGTTTGCTATCTGTTCCTTCTCATTGGGTGGGCAGAACTTCCTTTCTACCTTGTTTTTAAATTCTTCCCATTCCATATTATAGGTTCGATCACTTCCTCTTGTTTGGAGGATAGTGTTCCATAATTCTAGTGCTGCATTCTTAAACAAATTAGAAGCAAACATTATCTTATCTTCTTCAGCACGCTTGCTTATCCTTAAGACTGCTTCAGTTTTCTCTATCCAGCGTAATGTTGCAATGGCCCCTTCGTTGCCCGAGAATTCCATTGGTTTACAAGACCAGAATTCTTTATAAGAACAACCGTTAGGTACGGTTCTTCTTCTTTTGGGAATAGGCATTTGAAGTACCGGCCCATTGTTCACGCTGTTTTCTGGTTCAAGTGGTCGCTTACTGCTATGTTTACTTTTATTATCAGCTTCTTTAACAGTTTGAAGTATAAATGGCATAGCATCTATAATTCCCTGTGCTACAATGTGTTGGATAGCACTATTATCCACTTGGTTTCCGTTGTTGTTATTCAGATTCTCATTATCATTCTGAATTTCCGGGTTATTATCCAAATTTACTTGATTTCCTTGATCGGCCATCTGAATTTTAAACATTTATCCCATATTAATATCACAATTAATATCTAGTATAATTAATCACACGACACATAATTTTGCCAAAAGTGTAGATCATTGCTACTTACTCTTTTCATATACTTATGCGTCTATTACACACTAGTACAGAAATAAAGATTACAATACCAACAGAAATAAAATAGTAATATGCATTCGTACACACATATTTTTATTTTATTTTTATTTTTATTATATTATTATTACTACTGCTTCTTCCATTCTAACATTCATGGATATGGATTCATCCAGAAATCCATATTGCGCTCATCGTATTTCCATACGAGACGCTCTCCCACCTGACGCATCTTTTCACTACTTTCTAAGATCTCCTCCCCAAAAGTCCTAAGTTCTTGGACGTTTTCTGCACTCATTGGGGGTGCAGGTTCTAAGACTGGGTTTGGAATCTGGGGTTCTGGTTCCTGATATGGGGGTAAAAGTGCCTGTAAACGGTAAGGATCTTCTAATATTTCCCTGATGTAGTTATCATGATAATAGGGATCTAAAGGGTCCATACCTGAATAGGCTCCCATAGGTGTGTCTTCTGGAATAGAGTAACGTTGCACATAATCCCTATTTTCATCCCACCAGGGGTCGTAATTCGGGTCTAGGGGGTTTGGTGCAGGTACCCTTGGGATTTCTTCTGGGTTAAAATCGTACATCTCTTCTTGGTTTTCCTGATTTTCTATTTCCATGGGTTGTTCTGGGTTTTGTGGTTGTGGAGCTACTAATTGTTCCAGACCTGGGTCAGCAGCAGTTGTAGCTAAGATATGAAAATTAGCTAGGCTTCTATTTAACATATCTTGAGTATGAGCATCTGTTTCTTTCTTAATGGCTGCTAAAGCCCTTTGCTGTTGCAGTTTTCTCATTCTCTTCCTACGAGCAAAAGCTTCTTTACTGAACCATCCTCGTTTCTTAGTAGGAAATGGCTCTTCGGATTTAGCTCTAAAAGCAAATATTCCGTCTTCCTGATCAGCAACATACCCCGAGAGGGCAGGCTGTGATGATGTACCTTCACTCTTAGGGGAATCAGATAACTGACGGTTCAGATCTGATGGTCCTTGATCACTCATACTGAAAACTAACAAATAGTCAAATAACACATAACACATAATTACAGTTATGCATGTATTTCCATAATTTATTTCCTAACACAAAATTTTAAAATTTTAAGTGTCAGCAGAACACTTCTTTGGCTCAGACCAGTGGCTAGGCTCTGATACCACCTTCTGTCACAACCCCCGATCCCTGTTCCCCGGGAACGGGCGGACGTGATCACAGAGTTTGGTGGTATCAGGTTGTTTAGTCTTGCAACGGAATTTACATCAGGACCGTAGTTAGGAAATGTTTATCAGAGTAAAACCACCTTCTTTTATATTAATAATAACATGAGCAAAAACCCAAGTTTCTTATTACAATACATTATAGGGATAAACCCTATTTTATTGAATTTAAAACATCGTTTATTAGGTAACTTTTATAGCCACATTTTTCCCAAGCCTTCAGTGCTCTCCAGCTGGCTTTTCACTAATTGGCTGTTCACATTGTGTTACCTGTAACGCGTTTTAAAAACATTTGTCAGTCGGAAATACTGGTGAGTGAATCCCAGTTTAATCAAGAAACATTTTATCAATTAAAACAGTATTGAGAGCGATCACATTGTTTATTTCTACACAATTACTCATTCAGTATTTGCCACTCGACCGGATCTATGGCTATGGTCAAATTACCCATTGGCTAACTCGTCGTCCAATGGTAATGCACTGTCATTCAGACTTACTACTACTCGTAGTAAATTTTGTATACAAAACCCCATAATACCGGCAGTAATTGAAAACTACAAAGACTCAATCACCGCTTAATTTCATAGTAAAACATTTAAAGTTTGGTAAAACATTACCAAAAACATTAACAAAAAGAGGATAAACTCACATTGCTGTCTTAGGCTTTTAGTAAGGGTTTCCTGGCTATAATCTATAATTTACACAAATGTACATTGATTAGTACCATAACACTTTGAAATTATTAATGATACCCTCCCCGAGACAGCATTCCAACAACTACGTCGGGCAGAACCACGACAGTTGTTACGGAACCCTAAATCAATCGGGCAGCGTAACTATTATGAAACCGGGGTTATAATACTTACAATGGAGCAGAACCTCGCTAATTAAGGGTATAGTACCCGACTATAATTCCTCTACTACAGAAAGTGA
Source organism: Helianthus tuberosus (assembly GCA_030545235.1). Classification (NCBI taxonomy): domain Eukaryota; kingdom Viridiplantae; phylum Streptophyta; class Magnoliopsida; order Asterales; family Asteraceae; genus Helianthus; species Helianthus tuberosus. The sequence continues at coordinate 11,173,018 of CM060423.1, forward strand.
GATTTAGAATTCGAGAAGTGAGCGACGGAAAACGAAAACTGATGTCTGCTATTTATACTTGTGAAATCTGACATTCAGGCGGCCCGCAAAAGGTAAGGCGAAGCCTTACGCGGCCCGCGTCAACATGCGGTCAACTTATAGCTTTGCCTGATCACCAAGTAGGCTCGACACGATGTCGACACGTGTCGGCTCAGGGATGTGCCACCATTTGGAACACGCGCGGCCCGCGTGAACTTAGGAAGAGTCTTACGCGGCCCGCTTTAACTTAAGAATTCAGCGGAGTCCGGTCAACACTCTCATACGGCCCACGTGAATGGTTAAGGTGGGTCTACGCGGCCCGCCTCAGCCCTATATTTCATGTTTTTGATTTATTTTATAATTATAACATATTTTGGGCTCGGTTTTCACATACGGGGTGTATTATAAGACATATTAGAATATTTTAAGATATAATAAGGTGTCGGAAATATTATAAGGGTGTTGGTTTTACCGAGGGTTGTTACATTTGCAATAAAACAAAGCCAAATATTGACAGAACAAAACGTCAGGCATCACCAATTGTTCAGAAGCACGACAAATAAACAAAAATTAAAACTGTTCACGAAATTGTCAAATACAGGACCACCTAAGGTCATACGCGGCACGCAGGCCGGAACCCCTCATTCAGGATGACTGGTCCCAGCACCCCCAGCCGCGTCACCTTCATCGCCAAGAGCCATTCTCAACAAAGCGACACCATCAGACCTTCGAGCCAATTTTTTAGCAGCCTTAACAATAGCGAATTCTAAAGACGAGAACTCTTGCCTTTTCGCGGTATAAGCAGCACCGCAATCCTCTTTCCATAACTAGAAGTGATGCTCCTTCTCTTTACTGAGAGCCGCAGCTCTGCCCTCATTATAACCATCCTTTCGCCCGCTATTATAACCAGCTTGCCCCAACTCAAACATATAGTTGGCAAGTTCGTGGGAGTTCACTACGCGATCAGCAATCTGCGAGAAACACACAAATAAGAGAAACAACCAACGAAAATCACAAAAATAAAATAAAGTAAGTTACCAGGGGCACCGCGCGCGAAAGCAACCACTTGCAATCGGCCGATGTTTCCTCAGCAAGGACTTCAGAGGCCTTGCATTCAACAGTTTTCTCCTGAAGAAGACGTTCAGCAACCTCATACTGTCTCGCAAGGTCTTCCAGTTTAGCAATGCGATCAATATACTCTTTTTCTTTCTTCTCAAACGCGACACGCGCCTGTTGAGCTTCCTCAGCAAGCTCTGCCTTCTCACCAGACAAACGTACAACAGTGTCACGTTGAGATTTCAGCTCCGCATTGGTACGCTCGCACGCAGCTTCCCAATTTTTCTGCTTATCAGCATTGCTTTGTTTCTCTTGGGCGAGTTTCTCCTCTGCATCAGCTAACCTCCACACCAACCCTTTCTTCTCAGCATTGAATTTCTCTCTCTCTTTCGCAAATAATCTCTTCTCATTTTCAAACTCAAGAGTGTCCTCCCTCATCAGCTTCCACTCACGGACGATCTCCTGAGAAGTGGACCAGAAGTTAACCCCGGCTTGAACATGATCATCTAACAGTTCTAACCGGCGGCGCCTCTTCTGAAATAACCTTTCAGCTGGGGGATAGACAGAGAGAAAAAGTCATGACAATTTTCAAGATCATTCATCCGAGAACCCCGCGTCAAACGCCAGCGAGGAGCATGGGGCAAATCATCACAGGCTGAGTTGTGGGTATCCCAGGACCCAGCCCGAGCATGCTCAAAATCAGGACTCCGAACCGCCCCGGAAGTTGCACCACCACCACCACCTGGTGGGCGTTTGGTATATATCGTTTGACGCGGATTAGTCTCGCTTGTCTCCACCTCAACTTCAATATTCTTACCACGATCACCACCACCAGCACCACCTGCATCACCGCCACCTTCCCCAACCTGCTCAACATTCACGGCATCTTCTTTCCTCTCCTCACCAGAGGTTTTATGAGGGGGAGACAACCCAAATGTCCTCGAAGGCGGAGAGGCAGGGGGAGTAATTTTGGAAATATCCATCTTGTGGGCTGTCTTGGCTGGTTTGGCACCTGCTCCAAAACGAGCAACACATTCAGAGAAAAGAAGGGAGAACAAGTAAAAACAAGAAGACAAACCGGAAATTGATAAAACGAATACCAGAAGCCTCAAAAATCTTCTGCAACAAATCCCCAGCTTTCTCAGTAAATATACCCATATCAACCTCCGACTCAGAAGGGGCGGGAGGATCCTCCTTTTGCAGTTTAATCCTTTTCGACGCAAGCATAGCAGCGGCCTGCTCGCCAAGCTTCCGCTTTCTATCATCAAACATCTTCTTCTGCATTATCTCCGTTAAGGTAGCGCGGTCTTCAGGATCAGATTCTTGATGTTTTTCTCCGGCCCCTAAACCGGACAACGTATCAGAAACTACAACGTAATCTAGGACAGGGAGAGTGTGAGGTCGCTTACGAGGAGTTTCAGTGGCAGTTCCCTCAGCCTTTTTCCCCTTCCCTTCTGGTGTGTCAGTTTTTGTTTTTCTCTTTGTTTCCAACCGCTCAGCAGGCTCGACAGGAATCTCCACGTCGTCATCAATGGGCTCGTTCACGGGCTCATGCACAACCCCCTGCGCCGTACCTGCACGCGGGGAACGAGAAGTTAGGCCTTCAACAGATCTGCCAGACCCATCACTCGAGAGAACAATAACTTCCTCTCGAACAAAATCAAAATCAAAAGCATCATCATCATCCTCACTATCTTCACCTAAGCCAGTGTTGGCATAAGCAGTAAAACTCTCATTGGTCGGATGCAGGAAGCGACCACGAATCTGATCCAACCAGGGTCGTTTCTCAGGATTTTGAATCGCCTCCACCATGGCACCACCGGCCTTCAAATCCAAAACGTTCAACAAAGTGTAACCCACTGTAAAAAACACGAAGATGGAGAACAATGACAAAAGCAACACAACAAATACATACAAAAGAGAGGCAAAAGGTCTTGGAAAAACACATCATTTGCCATCATAACCATAAACTGGGACCCCCAACGGATGTTTAGGAATCCACTTCATACTCATACCGGCGCCCACCAATGCCATCTCTTCAAGCTGAATAATCGGAGTGGCTTTATGAGTCAGCTTTTTATACCAGTCTTGTTCAGAAAAATTTGCAATCACATCAACCTTGGGGATCCCCTCGCTCCCTGCCCGGTAATGCATATCTACCGGGATGACCCCTCGGCGAATATAGAAAAATTTTGATTTCCAGTCATGAAGACTCTTCAAAGGCACAGAACAAACGGGAGCAACGCCGGTCCGAGCATTAAACGAATAAAACCCACTCGTATATGAAACGGTATAAAAGACGTTGAACATCTCAAACGTCGGATCCAAACGGTTAGCCATGCAAACATACTCAAAGTGAGTAACACGGGGAAGCCCGATAGCATTAATTTGAGAAAGATGGAGCCCGTAGTTTCTCAAGACGTCGGCGGTAAATTTGGTGATTGGAAGTCGGAAATTGCCCTCTCGGAAAAATGCAGCATACAAGGTCATATAACCAGGGGGTGCATCCATAGTAGTTGAACCGGCAGTCGGATACTGGTCCCCCCATTCCGGAAAAAAACCCATCTCCCTCACAAGATTGTGGAACTCCTCCTCCTTCCACCCTATGACCGCCTGTTCAGGACCCGGAGGAGCTTTCCCTTTGTTCCTCTTCTTCTTTGATGATGGATTTGCTCCAGACATAGTAAAAAATAATATGATGGAACTTTAGAGGAAGAGTGAAGAATATGAAGGAATGGGAGAGAAATCAGGAATTCAAGTTTTGAAAAGTGAAGGTTTTGGAGGAAACGGCCTTGAATTTATACCCATCGCATTTAATGCGATGGGTAGTAAACCGTCAGAGGTACAGCAGGATATCCAATAAGGTGAGGACACGTCACAGGAGAGAGAAGACGCCACCACCTTTTTTCGGGAGCATGTGAACAGACGCCTGACACCTCGCCGAAAAGTAACTGACAGCGACTGAAAAGGCGCCTGTTCACCTCCGACAAGACAGGGGGATAGGTGACAGTCACATCAGTCACTCCTTCCCAAGACAAACAAAGCTTCCTCCTGAAGACAACAGCAAGTGCCATGCGCCGTACGCCATGCGTCCATTTGGCTCAACTTCTAACAAGCAGTCAAAACCCATGCGCCGTACGCCATGCGTCCATTTGGCTCAACTTTACAAGCAGTCAAACCCATGCGCCGTACGCCATGCGTCCATTTGGCTCAACTTCTAACAAGCAGTCAAAACCCACGCGCCGTACGCCATGCGTCCATTTGGCTCAACTTTACAAGCAGTCAAAACCCATGCGCCGTACGCCATGCGTCCATTTGGCTCAACTTTTATAAAGTGCTAAAACCCACACGCCATGCGTCCATTCGGCTCAACTATACAAGTGCCAAATACTATGCGCCATGCGCCCATCAGGTGCAAATTTCTTAGTTATCCCATAACAACCTCGCGCCATAACAAACACTACATTCATAAGTCCAGAATCCCTCCTAGACGATCAACTCAACTAGAAGGCACACTGGACTGGGGGGACTTGAAGAGGTATGGTCCCAATTCCTTGCCCACATGGCAAGGACCACACCACTTTTCCATCCTATGTGGCGCTGACATCAACGAGATCATCCAGAAGCTTCTAGAAGCTTCTGGAAAATATCAAGGTGGCACCAAAGATGCTCCATCCGACATAAAGGACAACACGTGCCACCAGTCACCAGGCGCCAGGTAGGCCTGTAACAAATCAAAGAGCAGCCCGACAACACCAGTACGACGTCTCCAAGATGAGCAAATGTAAGCACGCCACGTGTACCACTACACTGACCGCAGCAGAGGAGACCAAGAGGATATTCCCCTTGGTCGGACAACTGGCGCGCAACCACAGCTGGCATCGCTGCTCTTCCCTCTCTCACCCTCCGGCTATAAATAGGACCCTTCATCATCCAGGTCGAGACACCTTGCTCTCTATATTCTCACACATAACACACACTGTTTACCCTCCATCGGGACAATACTTATTCTCACGCCGGAGCCTGGTTAAGAGGGAAACCCCCATATTCCCCTCTTAACGAGACTAACGGTGTTGCTGTTTTGCAGGACCCAAGTCATTTACACGAGTAAGAAAGGAGATTGAACCCACAGACGAAATAACCCTATAGATTAACCCTGGTGTTAACCTGTGTTTCATCAGCATATGTCTGAATAGTTCAGACATTTGTTTCTGAACAGCTAAGCATTATACTGAGTCTCAAAGGTTAAGACCTATAATCTGAATTGGTCAGACATTTGTCTCTGAACGGTTAAGCGTTATATTGACCCTTAATGATTCAGACCTCTTACTGATTTAACATTTAACCGTTTAAAAGTTGCCAAAGAGCCCCTTACTTAAATTCAAAGTAAAAGAAAGTTGCTTTTTGAGAGTATGGCACGCATCATATTTCAATCTCGCTGGATGTCACAATTACAATAATCCTTATGTTATCATGTTTGCATAGAGTTTGTCTTATAATGTGACAAAGCGAATATCAATAATTATGCCTAGCTTTTCATAAGTTGATGATTGGAGGCTGGAGCAATCATTCCGTGTTGGAAATTTGGGACGATTAACTCAAATTGATTATGTTATATGCCATTATTGAAGGAGACTTGAGTTATATATATATATATATATATATAGGGTAGGACTATATAGAAAACCCTATCTATATAAAAAACCCTAGAAAACCCAACCTCCCGACATTTTTTTTTTGGAAAAAATAACACATGTAATATACATGTTTTTAAGAGTTTTGGGCCAAAAAAATCAAAAAAGCGCCGAAGGGATGATTTAAAAAAAAAAATTCAACAATTTCTGTCTTTTGTGCCTAACACATGTTAGGCAACCGGACATTGCTGAAATTTGTTTATTTTAAAAAAAAAAATCCCTTCGGCGCTTTTTTGTTTTTTTTGGCCTAAAACACTCTAAAACATGTATATTACATGTGTTATTTTTTTCAAAAAAAAAAAAAAAAAAGTCGGGAGGTTGGGTAAAAATGGGGGGAGATTTGAGTTTCCAGAGTTTTCTAAAAATTTAAGGGTTTTCTGTCTAGCCTTCCCTTATATATATATATATATATATATATATATATATATATATATATATATAGGGTTGAGTTCATTTCAGAACTCTAAATAACTACAGAACTTTCAGAACTCCTAATAAACAATCATTTTATATATAAGTTTTTGTATTTAGGATCTTTTTATCATCTATTATATGTATTTCTTTGATTACATACATGTTAAAAGTAGTTTACATATGTTTAATTGCCAAAATTATATATATATGTGTCATAACTAATTACATATATGTAAAAAAACTAGTTTACATATGTGTAATTATAAAATTACATATAAAAAATGATAAAATTACTTTTAACATGTATGTAATCGTAAAAATACACATAATAAATGATAAAATTATCCTAAACATAAAAATATATAAATAAAAACATTGTTTATTAGGAGTTCTGCGAGTTCTGTAAATATTTATGGTTCTGAAATGATCCTGGCCCTATATATATATATATATATATATATATATATATATATATATATATATACACATGTTAAAAGTAGTTTACATATGTTTAATTGCCAAAATTATATATATGTGTCATAACTAATTACATATATGTAAAAAACTAGTTTACATATGTGTAATTATAAAATTACATATAAAAAATGTAAAATTACTCTTAACATGTATGTAATCGTAAAAATACACATAATAAATGATAAAATTATCCTAAACATATAAATATATAAATAAAAAGATTGTTTATTAGAAGTTCTGCGAGTTCTGTAAATATTTATGGTTCTGAAATGATCCTGATATATAGGGCTGAGTTCATTTCAGAACTCTAAATAACTACAGAACTTTCAGAACTCCTAATAAACAATCATTTTATATATAAGTTTTTGTATTTAGGATCTTTTTATCATCTATTATATGTATTTCTTTGATTATATACATGTTAAAAGTAGTTTATATATGTTTAATTGCCAAAATTATATATATGTGTCATAACTAATTACATATATGTAAAAAAACTAGTTTACATATGTGTAATTATAAAATTACATATAAAAAATGATAAAATTACTCTTAACATGTATGTAATCATAAAAATACACATAATAAATGATAAAATTATCCTAAACATAAAAATATATAAATAAAAAGATTGTTTATTAGAAGTTCTGCGAGTTCTGTAAATATTTATGGTTCTGAAATGATCCTGGCCCTATATATATATATATAGGATCAAGATCATTTCAGAACAAAAAAAAATTACAGAACCTGCAGAACTCTTTACAGCCACTCATTTTATTTCATGTTATTTTTTCATTATTTTATTTATGAGGGGCATTAAAGTAAATTTACACCTAGAAAATTATCACATTTTTAATTTAACCTGGTTTATCTCAATTTCAAAAGATTTCTTTTGAATGAATTCCACTATTTTCTCATATTCATATCTAAACAAAATGAAATACGTATGATTTATATATCCATTACACATATTATCTTATGATTTATATATCCCAGATTATCACTGTTTAAGTTTGAATCAATTCCATTTTTTAGCTATCTCCATTTATAAATCAGCTTTTCGATATTGACTTTAGAATTTTTTATTGGTTTCATCAAATTAATTATGATTAGTTATCCACTTGGAATAACTAGATGATTTCTCGTTTTCAAACATGCATTTATCTCGAAATCGACAGATATTTCATGTATATACATTCGATAACTTGTTTATTGGTACTTTCATGTTTTTGAACCTTCTGTGTTTGAAGATTTGTTGCTCGTACATAGATGTATATATTCTTTAAGTTAAGCATGTGTAAGTCCACATATTTACATATGTAAATATACTTTGTGTAAACTATTTATTTATATATATGTAAAGCATACGATGTGCATATATATGTAATATATGAAATGCATTTTTATATATGTAAATGTAAAAAGTGAATATTTTATATGTTTGGTGAATATATACTTTCTATTGTAAATAATATGCTTTAGATATGTATTTCACATATTTACATACATGTAAAATACTTTATATGTGTAAACTACTTATCATAATTACAGTTTATTTGTTTGATTACATATGTGTAAATCTCATATTTACATATATGTAAATTTTGTTTATATATACCTATTTACATACATGTCAATACTTGATATGCATATATGTAATTAGAAAAAATACATAATATACATATGTAACATGTGTAATTTACATTGAACTTGAAATTGATGATTTTAATAAAATCTCTAAATTTTAGTAATGTGATATTGTTTAAACAGCAAGACCGTATATATAGAAAAACGTTGGACGATTTATTCTTTTCAGCGATTTTAAAAACCAACTCCTTTATTTATGTATTAATAATCATCATCACATACTAGAAGGAGAAATAATAGGATATTTCCTATATATATGGAGGTCGTTTTTACTATTATGCCCTTTTCCAATTAAACTAACCTTCAAATTTTCCATTAATTACAATCATACCCTCGTCTATTTACAATCCTTGATTGATTTAGATCTATGGCTATAAATAGTTCTTAGAGTTCTGCATAAAATGCAAGTTCAGTATAGAACTCAACCCTATATATATATATGTGTGTGTGTGTGTGATATATACAGGGTTAGGTTTATTTGTGAACAACCCCTTGATTGCGAACATAATGAACTAATCCTAGCCCTTGATTATCAATACACAAGTGTAAATCAATGGCCAGAATTTGATGATGAAAATACACTAGTATATTTTACGATTTGATGATGTAAATCAATGGCTAGGATTTATTCACTCAGTTCACAAATAGACTAGTGTTCACTCTAGAACCTCACCCTATATGTATGTAATCACCCCGCTATACACATCACGCCCCATTAGGGCTGTCCAAATTGCTCGACGATCGAAGATCGCTCGACGATCGCTCGAAAAATGATCGAAAAATGCTCGTTCGATTCCCGCTCAGTTTGTAAATGAGCCGATCGGATCGGTTCGATTCAAATTCAATCCGAGCATGAGCAAGGCTCCGCTCGCTCGACGATCGCTCGGTTTCGCTCGAATTATTTTTATTAATAATTAATATATATATATACATATATAATATAGATTTTGTAGATTAAATTTAATAGCCCAACCAAAATATAATAGCCCAACCAAAATATAAAGCCCAACCATATGAAATAACCTAAATCTATTATCTAACCCTAGTCCCTAAACATAACATAACTGATAACTCGCCTGCCTCTCACTCATCACTCTCGACTTCTGCCTCTCCGCTCTCCGGACGATCCAGTCTTCAAAGTTCAATCCAGTCACCGGCGGTGACACTCCGGTCTTCAAAGATCAAACAACTGTCGGACAATCATCAAACAATCACATGTTTAACAAGCTGTTTAATCTTCAAAGATCAACCTAAATCGTTTCTGATTCTGTTTCTGCGCGACTCTCACACTCACACGCAGTCGGACAATCACATGTTTAATAAGCTGTTTAATCTGTTTCTGTTTCTGTTTAACAAGCTGTTTAATCTGTTTCTGTTTAATAAGCTGTGTAATATGTTTCTGTTTCTGTTTATAAGCTGGCAAAGGGGTCGTTTGGAAATAACTAAATCTGTTTATAATCTGTTTCAATATCTGTATGTTTCAAGCTTGTTGAATGATGAAACCTGTTTAATAAGCTGTTTAATTTGTTGTTGATGCACATTTGTTAATTTAGGTGTTGAGATAAACCGAGTGAAACCGATCTCGAGCACCACTTTTATGCTCGGTTTTATAAATTCGAACTGAACCGATCCGATCGGTTGTAATTCGAACCGATCTCGAGCAGACCCTCGCTCGGATCGGATCGGTTCGTGAACACCCCTACGCCCCATAGTGGATGGAGCCCCATAAAGCCGGGGTGGGGGGTTCCGGGCGCTATGGCCCAAGATGGAGCCCCATAACGAGCGACTACACATGGCCTTATTACTAACTGCCTGTCACGTTTCTGTTTAAGAATGTTCGAGACGCAAAACACATGTAAATTACATGTTTTTATGGTTAACCACGACGGGGAAAAACTTTATTCGAATAGAGTACAGTGAAGATTTAACAAGTAGACTGGAAGCACATAGTTTGTGTCAAAATGTTGTCTATAAATTTTCCCAATTGAGCCAATGAAAATGTTGAAGTAGAGCAATATGTAAAGGCCCTCTCAATATGTTTAGAACTGAAACTGCATCTCTGATGAATATCCCAACGCGTCTAGATGACCGGCCATCGCCTTGTTCATCGGTGGTGGCCCACATCTTAGAATCTGCAAGTTCGTAAAATATTATTCGTTTTTGCATAACTTTCCGAGAGGGTTTTTTTTTTTTCTAAAATTGTTTTGGAAAGCTGGAAACATGTTTGAACCATACCTTAATATCGGACGCAGGTGCAGGACAATGGGTTTGGATCATTTCTTTTGATACAAAACCAACACCCCCGGTCCATTCCTCTGGTGGCTGCAAAAGTAAAAAAAATTAATTGCAGCACATCTATCTATATACGATGATCGACAAATAACAATCAATTTGATTATAGCTTCATACCTGATTCAATACGTAGTACACGTGAAAACGACCAGGGTAATTAGTTGCAAGCCCGTCGATTTCTTCCTGAAAATTATACAATAACTCAATATAGACCAATTATACAATTATAATCCAAATGCCAGCTCCTTAGATTAAAATGATTAAACACGTCAAAACATAATTGCTTACCTTAAGAAGGATGTCATCGTATGTGACATTAGCATAGATGAGATGCACTTGAGTTTTATCGTTTGGATTTTCTAGTATAGCTCTAGCAACCTAGATAGAAATCAAAAAAATAAAACGTAACAATTAATAAAATAAATGTGATGTTGCCTCGTATAGTGATTGCAGCCTGTGTAGACTCGATTTAGATCTACAAATAAATAAATACCTGAAACATTGGAGTGATTCCGGAGCCTCCAGCAAGCATTCCAAAAGCTCTCACCTGGCCAGGTTGATACCTGAAACGCCCCTGGAATTATACAAGTTTTTGGGTAAGTTTACTTTTAACAGCAGTAGTGTGCTCATATTAATCAAGTAGCAAATAACATACCCGAAGTATGAATTATTATTATTATTGCTAATGCTTAAAGCTTTTGGGAAAAATGTGTACCTTAGGTCCCCTAACAGACATATAATCACCTTCACGCATCTCTCTGAAGTGATGGGACATCCGACCTTGGGGGTACATCTACATACATATTGTGTATATATACAGCATCATATTAATCATTTATACTAAACGATTATGACAAACATGTCAAATAAATGCAAAAGAAAGGCAACGGAATTTTTTGAAGTATACCTTAATGACCAACTCAAAATACCCCACATCAGTGTCTAAGGTAGTTGGAGTGTATGGTTTAATAACCTCTTCTCCTTGGCTATCTTTACCCCTGACGTACAAAACAAGGTAATTGTTAGGTAAAACAAACATATCAATGTTTCCCTAAGATTGTATGATTTACGGCTATTTTGAAGTTGAATATTAACATGTTAAACATTAGAAGTGAAAGTGTCTCCTTTTACAGGAACAGATTAATACCTGCAACTTATGTGTTGTCCAATGGGAAGACCCAACACTGAAGTAGGTGTAGGAAGTGCAAATCTGAACTTGGCCACATTATGGCTAAGCTGTGTTTTCTTCACAAGCTTGAAGTCCCTAAAATTTTCAGGATCTATGCTCCCCACTGACAACAAAAAAAGTAAATAAATAAATAAATAAAACTACTAATGACCCGTACGGAACCCACTGGAAACTAAAATAGATTCATATAATTCACATGAGCTAAGTTGTTTGAAATGGATAAATCAGAACACAATTATTTAGCAAAAACTAGTTGTAAATATCTTATGTTAAACCTTTTGATTTCTTGGAGGAATAAAAGTAGGCTGCAGTGGCAACAACAACAACGGCTGCAACAGCGAGCCCGACCTGGATCTCCTTTGCTTCCAAGAGATCCATTGCTCCAGTAGGAGTAAAGAAGTCGATGATTTTCTTATACACCGAGACCGATCTTATCTGAAACATAGTTACCAAAGAAAAACAGAAAATTAAATGATATGTTAGCAGTTTTAGGAAAACTAATAGAAGGCTGTGTTTGTTGTCCAGGACCTTTTATAACTTATGTGTAATCTATAGACTATATGTCTCCTAGGGCATTTATGCTAAGCAATCTTGGGGATACCTAACGCAATTTTTTCCAATACATGAACCATAGTTGTCAAAGGCGCACTCCATAGTTGTTAATGGTGAATAGCGACAAATAGCGATAAGGTACCTATATGCTACATAGCGATAAATAGTGGGCGCTATTTTATAAACAGCGATACACTAGAAAAAATATTTTAAAAATTTTTATATGTATATTTAGGGCTGTAAACGAACCGAACGTTCAGCGAACAGTTCGTGAACCATTCGGCGGGAAGTTCGTTTATGTTCGTTCGTTTAATAAACGAACATGAACAAGAAATTTTGTTCGATTAGTTAAATGAACGAACATGAACAGAGGTCTCGTTCGTTCGATTGTGTTCGTGAACGTTCGGTAAGGTGTTCGTGAACGTGTTCGTGAACATTCGTTGATTTGCGTTCGTTTATGTTCGTATGTTTGTGTTTTAATTGAAGATCTTTGTACTTTATTATATTTTATTTGTACTTTTTATATTATTAAACTTTTATTTAATTTATTTCCCTTAACAATTAAAATAGGAAACCCACTTTCACCTTGTTTATGCATCATTTCCCTTTCATTTCTCACTATTTACATCCACGAATACGATCGACATCCGTTCCACAATAAGGGATTCAAGTTCGAGTGCTACTCTCTGGGCCATCTATCTTTATCTTTCGTCGCGTTTGCCAAATTTATTTGTGTTCGTTTGTGTTCGTGAACCGTTCGCGAACATGCTCATTTCCTTAATGAACGAACATGAACATAAAATCTCGTTCGGTAAGTGTTCATGAACCGTTCGTGAACACATTTATTTCCTTAACGAACGAACACGAACAAGGCCTTGTTCGTGTTCGTTCGGTTCGTTTACAGCCCTATGTATATTATATCAAAATACCCTGGTATATATGGTATTTTACACGTATATTTAACAAAAACCTAAAATCTAGCTACTTTATAGCTATATTTAATTGCTATTTATTTTAAAAAAACAAAAGAATAAATAAATTGTCGCTATTATTGCTATCTATCGCTACAACCCTAATAGCGAGCCTAGACCTATACGCTACGTAGCGCGCTATAGCAATCGATACGCTCGCCATCGACAACTATGGCGCACTCAAAGCGTAAAGGGTGAGCCTTGGGCCTATGCGCAGGGCCCGATATAAACAAATCGCATAACATAAACATACATTTTTTTGGGATTTAAAGGCGGATTCCGGCCATTTTTGGCTGTTTCTGACCAGTTTGCCTGGAACTTACAGAATTGGCAAAAGTTTCAGGATTTGGCGAGAATGTAATCTGGTCATAATCTAACCCGAGGGTCGCCTAGACGCGCAAAGGGCTTTTGACAACATAGATATATGAACCTTCATTCCCACCATATATTCATTCCTCAAAAGACAAGAATCCACTTTTAATTTTGGATTTAAACCAATTATTTCAATTTAAATTGATATGAATTGGCCTAATCCACTTAGAAAGTTGTAAACTAGTTATATAGTTTGATTTAACAAATAATTTTAACTGCACAATCCAGTTAACTATCAATTAAAGCTAACGCTAAGAAAGCAAAAGTGTATATTTTGGGGGCCAGATGCACATTTGAAACCAACAGCATATCTAAAATCACGCATACTAAACAAAATTCATAAGAAAAATATCTGCACGGACGGATACAATTTTGTTATAGCAATTGAATTGATAATCAGCAGGTAAATGAACAGAGCTGCAACATAATTGACAGAGTTCAAACGAGACAGAATAAGGTTGCTTTACCTCGAACTTATCGGATGGATTGATAAGTGATACAGAAACAAAATCAGGAAGAAAACGGATGTGGATCTGTGAATAAAATAGGGTTTAAAAAGTATGGAACCTACCAATGCAATGGGGGTTGGTGAGGTGGTAGGTAGGGATAGCATAGCAGGAGGAAGCGCACACACTCGGAAAAAAACCAGCCCTCCACAATTTTTTTTTAGAAAATTACTTTTTGAATCCTTTGTTTTACTGATTTGAACCACTTAAGTCCAAACTCCAAAATCAAAAAATTTAACTTCTGAGTTTCTAACCATTTATTTTATAACGTTTTGAGTTCAATTTTGTTAAAAATACTTGCCTCACCAACGTGAATCAGTTTTCATGAGAGAAAAGAATCCAATTCATACCTGCCTAAAGCGGCTGAAAACTTAAATCATATTTTTTTTTATAAAAACTATAAAAAAATCATTTTTTATAGAAACTATAAAAAAATCATATTTTTATCTTTTATATAAAAACAAAAAGATATTGTCTTTGAGAAATAATTTGGATTAAGAAAACAGTTTTAATTCATTTTAACAACCAAACAAACTTGGTAAAGATCCGTCATGAATCTTTTTCATCAAGAAGGTTGTAGAATGTAGATGCAAAATGGCACAAATTATACAGTGGGTAGAGATTAGAGATTGAATCTATATAATATTTTTAAAAGGATTGAGGAAAAAAAGGCATGCTATGTATTAGCTAAAAAATAAAAGACAGAAGATGGGTTTTGTCATTTGACCTCATGCCTTCTTATTGTAGGGAATGAGACCAATACAACAACATATATTAACAACGGTTTTAGAAAGTGATTGGTAAGAAACTTACATGCAAGATCTTCCAATACTTTCAAGCCCATACGTGCCAATAATGTGGCAACCATCTATATTTATATTTATAATATATGAATTAGCAACATGTATAGGATTTAGCCTGTTGCATATGTTGCTTCTTTTGTGTTTTGTGCATATGGTTCATGTACTTTTTGTTAGATTGTTTGTAAATGTTGTTTAAGATGCCACGTGCCCCTATGTGGTGTGTATTTCTTCACTTTCACAACCATGTATGTATCTTTGCTTTTGCTTTTCTTTAAGGCTGGAGGGTGTGGGGGCTTCATCCCCGCCACATCACCTTGTATAGCGTCCAGATGGGCTCCATCACCACACCCTCCAAGTGAAGAGGGGGGCGCCATTGATGGGGCTCCATCATGGTAACACCCGGTAGTGCCTAAACCTTCAATTTGGACCAATCAAATGTTTTTTTTTAATTTTGTTTAATAGGGGCTCCATCCACACCATGTAAATTAAAGGGGGGGCTCCATAGGTGAGGTGGATCCTAGGTGGACTTGATAAAGCCCCATGGGGCTCCATCCACACCTCATAGCCTAAGGTAGAGAAAGAAACATTGCTTTTTAATCAGTTTCTCTCTCCAGCACATTCGTTCTCTTTAAAATCACTTTCCTACATTGTGTTTTGGGGGGTTTTAGAACCCAAACGCCGGCTGCTTCTTTCTATCGTGACTTAGTCGGTTGTTTTGGGGCTTGAGGAAAGTGGGAGGTATGGTGATCTTTATTGGTTAGTTGATTGTATTGCACAATAGCAATTTGAATATGCAAGTGAGACACATATGTAACCAGAAGTAAGAAACGAGATTGATTTCAAATCTTTACTTGAAGTCCGAAAGTTGATGGAAATAATCTTGGAAAAAGGTATTGCAAAAAGTCTTATCTTTTATTGGATTGAAACATCACATGGACCAAAATGGGAATAAGTTAAAAGATCTGGTTGTGTAACTATGGTCATTGGGATCGATAACTATGGTTAGTGTAGATAGTGGTCCATGTGAGTTTAGACACATAACTGAGTTTCAGACCAGCGGTCATGTAGTGTCATAAGGATCTTTTCTGACCTAAAGTTTAGACAATTTTGTTATTACTAAAAAGAATTAGTGACATAATATGTTAAATGCTTTAGTCTCGAGTTATGTAAAGTTATACTGTACAAATAGGTTTATTTTAAATGTGTTTAAGATTATTTATTAAAATTATCTATGATTAAAAAACTATGTTTTTTACTTTTAAATACGTGATTTCAATTATTATTATTATTATTATTGTTTGATTAAAATGTAACAATTAACTTCAGATGGAGAGGTAACGTGGAGGGATAAATGGGTTGCGCTACACATGAATTGTGAAGTTGGGTTAAAAGTAGGGGTGCAAACGAGCCGAGCTGAGCCCGAGCTCGGGCAGGCTCGAGCTCGAGCTCGAATAACTTATGAGAGCTCGGGCTCGAGCTCGGCTCGTTTGCATTTTATCAAGCTCGAGCTCGGCTCGGGCTCGGCTCGTTTATTATCTATTAATTAGTATATAAAATAAAAATAATATAAATAATAGACTTTTTAGGCTTGCGAGCTCGATAAGTAAAGCTCGGGCCCGTTTACTAAATAAGCTTATTTTTAGGTTCGATGTCGGCTTATAAACAAGTTTAAATAAGCTCGGCTCGACTCGGCTCGTTTACACTAAGGCTCGACGAGCCTAACGAGCTTCACATGTGAGGCTCGAGCTCGGGCTCGATAAACAAACGAGCTTTGTTTTGAGGCTCAGGCTCGGCTCGGGCTCGATAAAGCTCGGCTCGTTTCGAGCTTTTTCTCGAGCCGATCTCGAGTAGCTCGCGAGTCGCTCGGCTCGTTTGCACCCGTAGTTAAAAGCTAAAGGATTGTTTAATTTTTTAAAGGACCACAAAGAAAAAGATAAATGTTTTCTACAGTAAAGAGGGCCTTACAATTAAGAAACTTGCTTATATGTCTTGCAACCAGCTACTAGGTGTTAATATGCTAAGTTGTAATTAACTTTCTCTAGATAACACATTTTGTACGTCCTTAATACATACACTAGGGTGATGTGACTATAGAAGCTAGATTATGTAACTATGGAAGCTAGATGTAACAAACACTTGGGTTCTACTAACTATGATATATATGAAATGAACCTCCGCCGCATCGCGGCGGGTGATAAATCTAGTTAACTTCAAGATGTGCAAGTTCAGAGCAATCGATTGCAAGTGCTTCTAATCCCTAGGGATGGCAAAAATACCCGAGCCCGACGGGTATACCCGATACCCGACGGGTATTGGGCCGGGTATGGGATTGGTTTTAAAAATTTTCACAGGTATGGGATTAGGTGATACCCGACCCGATTACCCGAACTAGAGTAAATTACAAAAATCGTCCTTTATGTATGTCACTTATTGCAAACTATGTCATTTGTCTTCAATAATTACAAAAAAAAACGTACTCAATGTTTGCAAACCATTGCAAGTATATGTCCTTTAGCCCTAACTCAGTTAATTTTTGTGGTTAAATCTGACCAAATGAACCCCACATAAGGATATTTTTGTGGTTAAATCTGACCAAGACCTCACATGAGAGTAAAATGACCAAAATACCCTCATGTGGGGTCCTTCTGGTCAGATTTAACCACAAAAAATTAACTGAGTTAGGGCTAAAGGACATCACTTGCAAGAGTTTGCAAATATCGAGTACATTTTCTGTAATTATTAAAGACAAATGACACAGTTTGCAATAAGTGACATACATAAAGGACGATTTTTGTAATTTACTCCCCGAACTATATACCCGGATTTTTTAATTTATATTTATATTTTTCATTAACCTTTGTCTATTAGTGACTTATTTTAGTATGTTCATAATGTGAAAAAATAAATTTTCTTTTTGTATATGTATTTGATAATAGTATTTATATTTTATATATAAATAGATACCCGACGGGTATTGGGCCGGGTATGGGACACGATTTTACAACCATATATGGGTATGATATTACCAATACCCAACCCGAACCCGACCCATTGCCATCCCTACTAATCCCTAGTCACTCAAGAAATAACAATCACTAAGCTCTCCCTTCCGGATGGCATAAAGACTCCTCAAATGCCAATAATTCATACATATACACAATTATAAAACGTAACATTGTCTTTCATACTTTGAAAATAAACAAGAAAGACACGGGCATAAAAGAACTAACTTATCGGTAAATCTATGGAAACTAAAGAGTTCCAATGACTCTAGACGATATAAATCTTCATCAAGGTACTCGAGCTTATAAGTCCCGACACTCAACTTCAACCGCATCCAAATTTCTTTCTCAAGAGTTACTAAGGTTGCTTGCGAGATAGGGAGCTAGAATTTGATTATATCATCTCCATACTCTACTTCTAGCGCCAACGTAGCTTCAGAAAATATAACACAATATCAAAAAATAAATCTCTAACGTTTCATATATGAAAGTGTAGTAAACGAAACATCTGTTATTAAAGTTTCTAGACAAACTGTGGTCTAAACTAAAAGATTACATTACCATGAAGGTTTCTTGCAGCTTCTTTCATCATTGGTGATGAGCTTTTTCCTTGAAAAATCTTAAACTTTTGAGTTTCACCAACTTCACTGCCTGTAGTGGTTTCGTCACCTAGTTCTGCACCAGAAGTAGACTTGAAACTTGCCAACATTTTTTTAATGAGTATGGCCTTCAAAGAGATAGCAAAGTTTGAATCTTTGGTCCATATGAATTCAAGCACAGAAGTGTATATGATCTTGTACACAAAACTCATATAATATCCAAAAATGCCCGAGCACCAGCCGTAGGTAAAATATATGATCACAGTTCCAAAAAGTATATGAAATTTGATTACTGTTAGTTCTATCTTTAAATCTCATGGCATTATGAAAGCAAGCCTTCAAGACTTTCTCGCCCGCCCATCAACATCCTTTTAAAAATGACTGTGTTCACCAGCTCTAGAACACGATCGTAATCAGTTTTAGGTAGATGAATCATAATCAATTGTTATAAATAGCTGCAACAAGAAGCTTGCGAAAATGGATACTTTAAGCACATATAGTACATGCAACCCCTGCAAGTCTATAACCATAAGATTATTATTACATTACCCTTCCAGCAACAAGGGGTTTGTGTGGATTCAATGACCTAAGTTCAGGGGCAGAACTGAGAAAAAATATATTAAGCTTATACATCAGAACATCACTTCTTCATGGTATTGTTGAACAATAGGCTTCTTATACCATTATATTATGATACAGAGTCGCCAGGTGCCCTTAAAACCACCTTACTCACGTCGAATGGTGACTTGAATGATTACCATTTGTGCAACAATGATCTTTAATGTGGGCCCAGTCACCAACTTAATCCGTCCGTTTTCTGAACCTATGAAGCGTATGAACCACTGCAATTCGGGCTGCACCAACCGATAAGTTCCGCACATCAAGTGACCAAGCAATGTGTTGATCAAAAACATTCGCTTTTGGAAAAACAGTTTGTTTTCATATGAAACTTTCCACACACCGCGGGCCCGATTAATCTGACCCATTAGTGTTATTAGACTCTAATCTTTATCTTCCATATTGCTCTAATAGAGTTTGGTTATTTATAAAGGAGATGCTGAATCACAGCTTTTCGGACGAGAGGGAATCCACAGCAAAACAAACAAGTCTTACATGTTTTCTGCACAAAATGACATAAACATGTCGGTTTTGCTTGTTGGTCTTAAGTCTGTGAGTATATCTTTTAGAGTGTTCTGCAAGCCTTTTTAGGCTCAAATGCTGCTGTAAGTATAGTTTGCATCAAACGTATTTGATGTTTTGGGGTGAAAGTTTTAGTAGATAGATAGCAAGTCCTCGTAATTCCTTTCAACATGAATTTGCGCCTTTGCGGTGATGTGGATCATCGCCCTTTTTTTGCACACCATAAATTTGGCATGTGTACTTAATCAAAATATGTATTACATCAGTACATCACATTTAATACTTGATTGACTTGAAAAAGTCAAAGCTTCTGCAATTTTGTGATAAAGAAATACAGCATGAGTTGAGTATACATCACTTTTGAATACTGAAAAATACTTGTTTGACTTGGAAAAGTCAAAGTATCTCTAATTCGGAGATAAAGAATGCAATTGGTATGGAAGACCAAAAAATCTATAATGTACAATTCTGTAAATGGAATCTTCATTCTATATATGTAGAAGGATCGGTTTTGTGCAACTGTGTGATAGAATCACCTTCAGTTGGTCTTCTGTTTCTCTGGTTTTGGCCGCCGTACCAGCAACCTAAACGTCCATACAGCCAATAAAGTCGCCTCGATGGGGGCAAACCAATAAACAACTATATGCTCCTTTGTTTTATGAACACCAAGAGCATATGCCCAACCAACAACCTACAGTTTGTTTATAAATAAAGTGTCAATATGCAAACTTCAAGAAAAATGCTGCATACAAATATAATCTTAGATAACGTCATAACGCGACCCCTAAAAGCTTTTGTTTTGACTACCTTTTGCTCACTGGTTCTATGGATTTTCAAAAACAAAAATTTCCATAAGAGAACATCAAAATAGGTAAACAAATCAAGTAGCTTTCATGGTCCAGTAACGGGTCAAAATTGGTTTGGATCAAAACAAGTAATGTCTATGTGCAGGTCAATCGGGTCGTGTGGGGTTGACCGTTGACCCACAACCACTTTTCATTCTTCTTTTTTTTTTTTGTAAATTTGTAAGGAGAAGATATGGTCACAAAACTATATCAAAACAATAACCTATTTTTTTTTTTGAAGAAAATGATTGTATGTTGTAGGCTGAGTCCGGAGCCAACTTCCGACCCGTTTGATTTCTTTTAGCTAAATTTCTCTATTTTACCCATCTGACCCGTTATCAACAAACGCAATCCATATTGGCCAATATGATTTTACATGTGTTGACTTTTGAATATACCACCTCGAATTTTGTCATCTGTGTTACAGTCAACCTACGTTAAATAAGTTTTTTTCTTTTTTTTTTTATAATTATATATGCAACCAAAAAGAGAGTAAAACTGAAGATACTTACAGCAGCTGGATTCATGCATCCACCAGTTAAATCTGATCCAAGTATATGAAGAGCAAGTTTTAAGACGCTATTAATCCAAGTTTTCCTAAAGAAACCGCTACGAATGTTTCTATCAAGACCTTGTGCAATCAGCACCTGTGTGAATGTCAATAATCCTTCTGTCAATGCACCTTGATTAAGGTTGATAATCAGCTCAGGCCCACGCCATATTTCAGGAAAAATCTCGAGAACAAGCCTCACTCCCATAATCGATCCAAACACCTAATGATCATCACATATAAACTTGTGCATTGTAAGAGAATTAGAGTAAATTACTTTTTGAGTCCCTGTGTTTTAGTGGTTTTAACCACTTGAGTCCAAAATCAAAAACTTTAACGGCCCTGAGTCCCTAACCGTTCATTTTATAACATTTTGAGTCCCTGTGTTTTAGTGGTTGTAACCACTTGAGTCGAATATCAAAAAGTTTAACGCTTTGAGTCCCTAACCGTTCATTTTATAACGTTTTGAGTCCCTGTGTTTTAGTGGTTAAAAAGTTGGACTCAAAATGTTATAAAATGAGTGGTTAGGGACTCAGAGCGTTAAACTTTTTGATTTTCGACTCAAATGGTTAAAACCACTAAAACACAGGGACTCAAAAAGTAATTTACTCACTACTCAACTCCTAGCATGATCCCGAAGAAATGATCACATAAAGCTTGCTTAGCCGATCACATTCACGCGTGTCTGTATCTATTTCTATATACATGTATGTATCTTAGTTATTATTCTATCTTGAATATTAGGATAGCTATCGTTTTATCATCATCCTTTTCATTGTAAAAAGATTCGGTTTTCGGTTATTCAATACGCAGAAAAGATTGATTATTCACCAAAATCTATCAATGAAGCAAAAAATGAAGAAATAAGTTTTTAATAAAAGCAAGTACGTAACCTGAAAAGGGATTCTGGCAATATTGAAGAGAAAGGTGAGAAAATCTCCATTAATGGCGTTTGTAAAAACAGGAATAGGATTGTAAGCGCCACCATTGGTGAGTTTAACCAAATAAGCAAACAAGAACATGTTAACAAGGGAGAGACAAGACTTGAAGAATTCAGAAACATGATCATTGTAGGGAAAACTTTGCATGATTATTCTTATAATAACGCCTGCCCAAACCCACATGAACGACAAGATCGTGTCTGTTATCATCAGCTGCCCCATTCCCGCCATTTTTATCACGATCGATTTCTTAACCCAGAGTGGTTTGAATTTGATGAATTGGATCGGGTTTCAGTGAATTGTATCCATAAATTGTTGTGGATGGATGTTGGAGGAAAAGGGGTTCTTCAGAATAATAATATTATTATTGTTTAGATCAAAGATCAGCGTTTGATCCAATCTACCATTGTAACTGTTTGTATGAATTTTTACTTTTAACAACGTTTGGAAGATCAATGAACCCAAAAATTCCTAAAAAAGAATAGCAAAATTCACTTTTTGAATGATACATGATTAAATCTCTTACTTTGCCGTAAAAATATTTTGGTTTAGTTTTATATAAGTTAACAGAAAAACTGAAAATTCTTGTATTTTTTTTATATTTTACTACTAAGAAGAATCTTGGACTTGAAGATATTATTTTTAAAACTGTTAATTTTAAAGAAATAATACATATTTTACTACTAAGAAACATTTTGGACTTAGTAATCCTAACTTTCATCTATTGGCTAACATTAGTTTCAATTTAAAAAATTCTCTCTGACAACCCCAATTTGTAAAAATTTGGCTTCTGTCAGTCATTTTCTAATTGGGTTATAACCTTGTTAGTTTTTTTGCTCTGACGTAGCAGCTTACGTGACATAAACCTAGTTATTGGCTGATGCGGTTGCTTATGTGACACAAACCTAGTTATTGGATTTTAATAATCCCAACTTTCACCATCACCACCATGGTAGTGGCAGCTGATGGTGGTGGTGGCTGATGGTGGTGGTGGTGGCGACTGGCGATGGTGGTTGTTGATGGTGGTGGTGGTGGTTGTTGACAGTGGTGGTGAAAGTTAGGATTATTAAAATCCAATAACTAGGTTTGTGCCACGTAAGCCGCCACATCACTTATTACCCAGTTAAAAATATCGATGAAGGCCAAATTCTTACAAGTTGGGATTGTCAAAGGAAATTTTTTAAGTTGGGATCATGCTAATGATCCATTTCATTTCTTTGTCCATTTGATTACCTCGTTCATTCTATTACCTCGTCTATTCCATTACCCAATACCAAACAAAAAATGTTAATACGTTAGTTTTTCTTTTTAGGTTTAACCACTAGCTAGAAAGCGCTTATCATTCATTCGTAATTATTTAAATTTTGGGGGTGTTTGGCTTAGTTTTTTGAAACAACTTATTGACTTATTGGCTTTTTCAAGCCAATAAGTCAAAATAAAGTTTGGACAAGTGAAAAGGACTTTTTGAAACAACTCTTGGCTTTTCAAAATGGTTTTTCCACCTTATACAAAAAGTTTTTTTCATTTGTCCAAACATTATTTTGACTTATTGGCTTGAAAAAGCCAATAAGTCAATAGGTTGTTTCAAAAAGCTAAGCCAAACACCCCCTTAATTACCGAAGGTGATTTGTAACTGACACTCATTCGTAATTATTTCATTACTGAAGGTGATTTATAACTGATAAGTTAACTTCCTATCTTGTTTATCTTATAATGAGGTTTAATGTCATTTATCTCGTAGTTTTTTTTTTTAAGTTTTGAAGGGTGACTTTCTATGTACAGGACCTATTGGTCACCGGGTTCATGTCGATGACAATCCTCCGTCAGCCCCGCTCTTCCGGACGCGATGTTCGATCGGGCCCCGGCCGTTGCGCAAGCTGACCTTCGCCCGGAAACCATACTGCCCCCACACGAGAGACTCGCTGGGGTAACAGCTGGGTAAAACCGGGTTGCCCTCAAGACCGCACCATGCCTTGGTAGGTACGATCCATCATTGGGACGTCCTCCCCCGAATTGACGCAGCCGGGTTTCGAACCTGTGACCTCCCAAAGGAAGACACAAGCCCAACCACCTGGGACCAACTGGGCTGGAGAGAGGATATCTCGTAGTTAGTTTAACATAAATAATTTCCAAAAAATAAAATTCCTTCACTTCTTTTCAACTAAAAAGAAATCATTTAAAACTTGAGATAACGAGCGTAAACAATAATAAGGGGGTGTTTGGCCTAGCTTTTATTTTTTTGGCTTATGCTTATATTTTAAAGTAGCTTATGCTTATTTTCTTTCATTTGATAAGCTATTTTTAAGTGTTTGGATTAGCTTATATTCTACAAGTTGATAAGCTCTTTGAAACCACGAAATTTTCACGAGCTTGTATTATGGGTAGGGGTATAATATCATTGTTGTGTATCATTTGAGGGCAATTGAGTAAAAAACCATCTTCTTCAAATAAGCTAAATAACCATCTTCCCATAAGCTTTTTAGAATTAGCTTATATAAGCTAATAAGCATAAGCTTAAAAAGCTAAACCAAACACCCATTAGTGCTTATTTTATAAAAATAAGCTAAAAAAGCTATAAGCTTAGATAAAAAAGCTAGGCCAAACACCCCCTAAAACACGGGGGTGGTTGAGGGATATTAATGTAACGGTACCCACGTGAATGTCGTTACAAAAATTGGAACATTCGCCGTACCATGTATCCCATTGGCCGGAGCTAGCTAGCTAGCAACAAGACACTGAACCTTTAGCTGTATATGATGTTGCCACACACACCAACATGTTCTAAGTTAATCCGTCCAATTATTAACATAATTCTCGAGGCTTTCATTATTCTTACTAACACATAACATTTTTAATGTTTTTCTCCTCATGGGTTTTGAGTTAGAATCAAAGAGGTTCCAGAACCGTAACCGAAGTTTGAAGTTTTGAGTATTGATGGCAGAAGAGAAGATTAAACCGAAAAGGCAGTATCAGGTCTGGAAAGGAAGCAATGTAAGTTGTTCTAATGTTAACTTCAGTTTTCAGTTGTTATTGTAAATGGTTTTATGGTGTCAGTAACTTTGATCTTAGAATAGTTAGTTGTATATATAAGGATCATGGCTATGTAACTTTAGTTCATTTTCATTGAAATCCTTTTAGAAACCAAGGCGAATTGTTAGTTTATGATATATATAGAATCAAGATCAAGGGAAACCGTTCTGAGTTGTAAGAACTTAGAGAACTCGGCCTTCCTGTGCGAGTTTTGCCTCTATTTTTTTCACACCGCTAGATTAAAATGTTAGAAAAGACTGCCGTTTTCGAAATTTGTATTAAAATGGCATCTTCATTTGTGTTTGATGTTTCAGAGATTCTTATGTGGAGGAAGATTGATATTCGGTCCAGATGTGGCTTCTTTGTGTTTCTCGTTTCTCCTGGTTGCAGGTCCTGCAGTATCTTTCTGTATTAGAGTAAACAGCATCATTAATCATAGAAAGGATCACCACGAAGATGTCGGTTATATGTATGAAGTGTTGATTGTGGCAGCAGCTCTCACTTGTATGGTAAGAAAATAGTTAATAATAATTCTATAAATGGAAGACGTGTGACACGGGTTATATGAATGAATTATGCAGGATGTTACATTTCTGTTCATGACATCTAGTAGAGACCCTGGTATAGTCCCAAGAAACGCATCACCACCCGACCCTGATGAAGTGTATGATATGAACACCCCTTCAATGGAGTGGATTCATGGAACAACTCCTCATTTGAGATTACCACGAACCAAAGACGTTATTGTGAACAATCACACCGTCAAAGTCAAATACTGTGATACGTGCATGCTCTATCGTCCTCCACGAGTTTCACACTGCTCTGTCTGCAACAATTGTGTTCACAGGTTTGACCATCACTGTCCATGGGTTGGTCAATGCATTGGACTAGTAAGTCAACGAAAGGTCAATTCGTTAGCTCTTGTTTAACACTAAAATAGATAACGCTTTTACTTGTTCATGTGGTTGCAGCGTAACTATCGCTTCTTCTACATGTTTATATCCACATCAACCGTCTTGTGCGTTTATGTTTTCACATGTTCATGGGTCATCTTATTTCAACAAAATGTCCGCATTTTGAAGGCTATGTCACAGGATATTTTGTCGGATTTTCTCATCGTTTACTGCTTCATTGCTGTTTGGTTTGTGGGTGGCCTAACAATCTTCCATTTCTATCTTATTTGTTCAAACCAGGTAATCTTTCCCTTTAAAATCTATGTAATTTAAATCTTTTATCACAACATATTTATTATTTTACTCTATTTAGAGTAAAATGCCAAAATGGTCCCTGGGTTTAGGTCACTTTTGCCACTTTAGTCCAAAAATGAAACCTTTTGTATCTGGGTCCCTAAGGTTTCAATTATTTGATGTCATTTTCATCCAAAAGGCAAACTGGACCAGAATTTTCTTTTAACCTCCACCTTTTTTGTCGTCTTCTTCATTTTAATTAAGATATATTAATACATAAAAAGACAATTCTACCCTTCATTAAAATGAGGAAGACGACAAAAAAAGGTGGAGGTTAACAGAAAATTCTGACCCAGTTTGCCTTTTGGATGAAAATGGCATCAAAATTGAAACCTTGGGGACCCAAATACAAAAGGTTTCATTTTTGGACTAAAGTGGCAAAAGTGACCTAAACTCAGGGACCATTTTGGCATTTTACTCTATTTATTATTTTTTTTTTCTTACTTTTTAAAATCAAGAAGACATCTTTTGTTATCATATTAAACCAACTGTTATGTTGTTTAACTTGTTTTGCATTAACAAGTAATGAAGTAATATCCTAGGTTGAGCCGGCTATTGAGGCCAGTCAATTTTCGATATTACTTGGTCAACAACACTACCCTCTTTGGGCTGTTTTAACCGTCCGTTTTTGGTTCCTACTGACTGATCTGAAAACATGCGGTTAATGCAGACGACATACGAAAACTTCAGATATAAATATAGCAAGAAGGAGAATCCATATCATAAGGGGGTAAAAAAGAACCTTATAGAAGTCTTTTTTTCTAAGATCCCTCCTTCGCTAAATGATTTCCGGGCTTATATACATGAAGAAGACAGTATATTGATTGACTCCACAACTCCAAATCTCGTGGAATCGCCAAAGGAAAAAATCGACATCGAAGCAGGAAATTCATTTGCAGAAGCAGCTAGCTTTTCACTTCCTCAACTTTTACAAAACTTGCAGCATGGGGATGAGAACATGAGAAGTAAAGTGGCGAATGGACCGTCCGATTCTCTCCCTTCACCTTTCTTGTTTGAAACAAATGTAGCAGCCCCTGATCTGGCCGTAGAAACAAGAAAGTCCGAAGATGGTGCTAATGCTGACGTGAAACATGATGAAGAAACGATAACATTTGAAACGCGCACTGTTAATCAAATTTAGAGGTACATATGTGTAAGATTAAAAGGCTTTGATGAAGCCAAGTATTATTTTTGGAAATGATGGTGTTTTTCATAGTTTTGCAGGTTTGATGTTCAAATTATTCTTTGGTGCCATAAACCATACGTTTGAAATGGCGTTCGTGGGTGGTTTAACGTCTGCCTTTACAATTTATTCGCAGAAGCATGCCATTTATATGTTGAACACTCATTTTGGTTTTAAACGAGGAACACGACCCTCTTATGAATGAAAATAATTGACAGCCGGTATTGCAGTAGGATCTTTTGTTCTTTCATCGACCCATTTTCTGTTTTTGTTTGTCTGTTATGTAGTGTTCTTTCGGTGTTTCTGTTTATCTGTATCTTAAGCTGTATATGAATATATGTTATATTTTACCATATTGTTCTGTAATATTATGATTGACAAAACTTAAGAGTCGGGTCAGGTTGTGTAACAAATCGTGTACCGCTTTTAAAAACAAGCCAAAGTTGGGGTGTTACATTTTTTTTGAAGCGTCGATTTATCGCACTTTTAAGCGCAAAAAAAAATAAAAAAAAATCTTAGAACATCACACTAATACTTGTAAAGAATCATACTATTTGCTCTGGATTTTAAATGCAATAAACTCTTAACAACTTATCAATGGTTCTGTTTTTTGTGGTGCCATTGATTCACACGATTCTTTGATTTCTCCACCTGAAAATTTAATATTTCGTATTAGTTCGCTTGGTAATAGCTGTATATTGTATCGTTTAGTAGCGTGTGCGGACATAAGAAGTTGCAAATTATAAAGAAATAAAGCAATCGAAAGTATTCACTCGAATTCAAGATTATTAAAACTACCTCTTTGTCCCAATCTGTTCGAAACGTAACCCATAGTAGAATGAGCGTCTGTAATGCAGTACCCGCGATCATGCCACACCATATTCCCTAAGTTTCATGGAAAAAAAAGATGTTAAAAGAATATACGATAACGCCGGTTTAATATATAATCATTTTAAGTAATAACAGTAAAAACCATATAAACACTTGTACATAAAAGATAATCACATATAATGGTAGAAAAGTAAAAAAAAATAACAATTTTGAAATGAAAAATTATAATTAGTTGTACCATAGCACCAAGGTTAAACTTGAAGGCCAACAAAGCACCAAGTGGAACTCCAACAACATAATAACATCCAACATTCACATATGCAACAAATGCTTGCCATCCGCATCCAACCGCAACCCCTGTCCAATTTCATTCGTCACTAACAGGGCCGTCTCCGAAAATTACAAAAAAAATAAATAAATAAATAAATAAATAAACAGTTGGGCTTTAACGTTTATGGTTCATAAATCCAGACCCTTTAAATTTTTTTCTTTAAAAACATACAGATTTTTTTTTAAATATATATATATATATATATAATTTATATATTTTTTCGGGCACTATTTTGATTTGGGCCCAGAGCGGTCGCCCACCCGGCACTTGCTCTGGGCTGGCCCTGGTCACTAATAACCAGAATATAACCAATTTATGACGCTTTTGTTGCAATCTAGCATTCAGCAATAAGATACTGGTGAGAAAGTTGATTTTCACCTGAAAGGACGGGCTGAATGCCGTTGAGGATGATGGAAATTGCGAGGAGAGGAGTAAGTTCCGAGACAGCATTGCGACAGTTTCACCTTCAGTGAAGACGTAGCTTATGGAGTGTCGTGAAAAAAGGAGAATGATGGCGCATATCAAAGAGATTACGAGAGATATCAGAGTCACTATTGCGACAGAAAAGGCTGCGGATTTAGGATGGCCTGCCCCTAGCTCGTTGCTAACTCTCACACTGTCATTATACATTTTTCGGTCACTAAAAACACTAGTAAAGAATCATACATTTTGTCTCAAAAGTGTTTTGGTGAAACAAACCAAAGTTTCGGAAAACCACCCATCCAGAGTGTAAATTTCTAACACGACATGGACCTAACAGGAAATTCATATATTTGAGTTTAGTCTAAACGGATTCGAGCCTGTTTAACTAATTGAGTCATTTTCAAATGTATGTTATAAACGAGTTAAACAGGCCAACTCACGAACCTTCCAGGTCAACTGACTTGATATGTTATAACAACATTTAAAAGACAAAAAAGAAAGGAGCATCATTTGTAATTTAATAACAGTTACTTTATATAAACTGGTATTATTGTTGCTAATTTCAAATCTTAGAGTATTAAATAAAAATAAATAAATAAATAAATTTAGGCCGTGTTGGTGTTAACTTTTTGGATCCAATTGGCAATATGTGAACACGGCCCTTTTAGCACCCTGTCTAGATTAATTTCTATCGTAAGGGTAATTTATCGAAAGCAAACCTGGCGGCCGCTTGAAACCCAAACGAAATCATGATCACCCATCCAAGTAAAGTCGTGCATATAGCAAGCGAATCCAATGCGATTTCTGGGTTTTCTAGCAAACCCGCAATCAAAACCAATACTTGATAGTACCAAATCTCAAGACACAACATTACACCAGACGCGACAGATAGTTTAAAAAAATCCCAAAGTCCCGAAAACGCCTGCATGCTAAACCCCGTCCACGTCTTCTTATTAGTCCGATTACTCGTCACAATGTACACATACTGCGCCACGACAACAACCCACCATGAAAAACTCAACACTAGAGATGCACCTAACAAGCCCCATTCCCACACGAACAACGCAAGCCATGTTAACAGAAGATGAACCACAAGAACCGCGGCTGCAATGTAGGCGCTTGGGTTCACAATGCTTTGAGCTTGTAAGAACTTTTGGATGGGGAAGTTGGCTGCGTAGGCGAAGATTTGGGGGATGAGGCCGAAGATGAATAACGAAGCTTCGGTTGCGATCTCCTTGGATTGGCCTATCAAGATCAAGAGTGATCTAGAGAAGATGTAAACAAACATGAGGGGAATTCCGGTCGCCATTAGAAGGACGGTTGATCTTTGAAGATAAATACCAAGCATTTCAAACTGATGAGCTCCATAGGCTTGCCCACATAATGTCTCCACTGCACTCCCCATTCCAAGCTAAAACAAAATGTAACAATTTGTTAGCGCTTTGTATACACTACTAGAAAACTGACATGTTTCTGATGTCAGATTTGGTCAGAAATTCGTCGGAAAAAAAGACTTTCCGACAAATATTGTTGAGAAAACTTTTCAGACAATTTTTCGACAGTTTTCCAACTAAGTTCCGACGAAAACTGTGGACAATTCTGACCGATACAAAAATTGCTTTTTGCATCTGAAATTTGAGACAGAAAATTTTAAGCTTATTAGTGTTTGTGCTAATTTCATTAGTAAATAGTAAAGATTTTTTTTTAACGGCAAATTTGGATCACTGACGGACCACTGGAGAATCGTTTGTAACACCAGCGAAACCACCCGATCATATCCATCTCCACTAGGCCATAACACCTATACACCAATTCAGGAGAAAACCCAATAAATTTTGGCTCCATATTCAATTCATATTGGCTATTTTTTATTAAAAGTGTATGAGGGCAGTGGCGAAGCTTGAGATTTCCGACTGAGTGGTCGAAAACTTATATACCCAAAAATTTCTATAAGACTGGGGGTCGAAAACGTATATACCCAAAAATTTATATATGAAAACTACACTCTCCACTACTGAGCGAAAAGTTCGGAAGATCGGCCGTCCCCTCCCACCCTATAAAAGTTGCGCCAAAATATGAGGGTCGAGGAAGGGCGTGTTTAAGTGTACTAAAAGTGTCCCGGTATCCGTACACTTTTAGTACACTCTCTAGTTAAATTTGTAATTTCCACATGGGTACATTTACAGAAGATCCCATAATAAATGTGTGGGTAGGTTTCACTAAAAGATAAATATTCGTAAAAAATGTATGAATGTATCCCTGACAACTCGTTTTGATCGACAATGGAATTTTGATTCAATGCATTTATATTAGATAAATATACATTGAAAGTTCCCATGTGGTAGGTGATATATATAACACGAGTTGTTGCGAGAAGAAAAGGAATAAAAATGAAGAGTTAAGTTCCGATGAAAATAAAATAAACGTACGAATTGAAAGAAAAGTAAAAAAAGTGGCGGGTGGCATTATGGTAATTATCACCAACTTCAAAATTACTCTAGTAGAGTAATTTTGAGCTTCTGTAGAGTAATTTTGTAAAAGTTCATGTAAATTAATTTTGGTCGTGTAGGGTAATTATCAAAATTACACTAACCCCCCCCCCCTACACCCCCCAAAAACCTAAAAAAAACCTAAACCACTCCCCCCCAAACTAAAAGCTAAAAACTAAACCCCATAACTAAATGCTAACAAAATTACTCTACAAGACATTTTCCAAAATTACTCTACAGAAGTCAAAATTACTCTACTAGAGTAATTTGATAATTACCCTACATTTCCCAAAATTACTCTACAGATGCTCAAAATTACTCTACTAGAGTAATTTTGAAGTTGCTGATAATTACCAGATTGCCACAGCCACTTTTTGCTTTTTCCCCAGTAATTTTGAAGTTGCTGATAATTACCAAAATGACACCGCCACTTTTTGCTTTTTCCCTCAATTCGTACGTTTCGTACGTTAATTTTGTTTTTATTTGATCCTTTACCTAAAAATGAAACATTTATTTTCCAATCTTCAAGATTCGACAATGAAAAAATATGGTCTAATTGTAATGTTTTTGTTTCTCACTCATAAGACTAAAAAAAATCAACAAATTGTCTTAATTATTTTTTATGTAATATACCTTACTCATGTGTTGGCAGTAGGTACACGATGCAAAATAAAACATATGTACATTTACACATTACTTTTAGTACTTTCTAGAGTTAATTGCCCGAATGGTCCCTATGATTTTACGTTTTTTCACATTTAGTTCCTACCTTTTGGAAATAGCAGGTATGCTCCTTATGGTTTGTCATTTTGTTACTCGGATAGTCCCCTGACATTTACTCAGTGGACTATCCGAGTAACAAAATGACAAACCATAGGGAGCATACCTGCTAGTTTCAAACTAACTGACATCTACTCAGGGGACTATCTGAGTAACAAAATAACAAACCATAGGGAGCATACCTGCTATTTTCAAAAGGTGAGAACTAAATGTGAAAAAACATGAAACCACAGGGACCATCCGGGCAATTAACTCTACTTTCTATGTACATAACTATTTTTTTTTCAAAAATATTAACTACTGATAAGAAGTTAACCAGTTAGATTAACTTTTTTTATCACACTGTTTCAATGTGTGTGTATATTTATATATATATATATATATATATATATATAGGGAGAAGATCATGCGAGAACCACCTCTTATTGCGAGAACCGCGAGAACCAATGTGAACACACAAAAAATGCCTAAAAATAGCTAAAAATCACACAAAATTTTTTTTTTTGATTTTTTTAATATTTTTTAGGTTAAAATCGCTACTTTTCGAACCCAAAAAAAAAAAAAAAAATTTTTTTTTTTTAATTTTTTTTTTTTTTTTTGGATTCGAAAAGTAGCGATTTTAACCTAAAAAATATTAAAAAAATCAAAAAAAAAATTTTGGATTTTTTTTTGATTTTTTTTAGATTTTTTTAGGTTTTTTTGGGGGTTTAGTTTTTATCATTTTAGCTTGGGGGGGGGGGGGGTTTAGGTTTTTGGGGGGTGGGGGAGGGGGGTTTAGGCTTTTTTTTTTTGGGGGGGGGGGGGGGGTGGGGGGTTTAGGTTTTTGGGTGGGGGGGGGGGGGGGGGTGGGGGTTAGGTTTTTTTTAGGGTTTTTTTTAGGTTTTTTAGCTATTTTAGGTTGTGTTCACATTGGTTCTCATGGTTCTCACAATAAGAGTGGTTCTCGCATGAGCCCCTCCCTATATATATAAGTGTTAATTAACGTACAATTTGTCTTAACGTATGATGCGTACGAGATTCGGTTACAATATGCGGGTTTTGTTCATAGCATGCGGATTTTTTTCCAACATGCGGTTTTTGGTATTTTCCAACATGCATGGTTTTCGTTATGGGGGTTATAACTTGCGGAATTCACATCTCGTACGCTCGTACGACAAGGCACATTGTATATTACAGTTTCACTATATATATATATATATAGGGGACCCCTAAAATGAGAACCAACTCGAGTTGTAAGAACCGTGAGAACTACACCGTACGGGGCGAGGTGGACCAAATTTTTTTTTCATAAACGTAGATGCGTGTATTATAAACACATTTGTAAAAAAAAAAATTCAAAAAAAAAATGTCGTGTGTGTAGTTTTGAGCACCACAAGTTTGTGTTTACGGGTACCGTAAATCTTACCGGAAAATTTACGGTACCCGTAAACACAAACTTGTGGTGCTCAAAACTACACACACGACATTTTTTTTTTTTGAATTTTTTTTTTACAAATGTGTTTATAATACACGCATCTACGTTTATGAAAAAAAAATTTGGTCCACCTCGCCCCGGATCAAAAAGTTCTCACGGTTCTTACAACTCGGGGTGGTTCTCATTTTAGCGGCCACTTATATATATATATATATATAGAGAGAGAGAGAAAGTATAATGTACTTCACGGCTTAACCTACATTAACGTACGCGACCAAAAATATAACGTGCGTGATTATTTTTTTGATCAACTTAACGTGCGTGATTATTGATCCCATGCGTGATTATCACAAAAAAACTGATCCCATGCGTTATTATATGTCCCATGCGTGATTATAGCCCTGATCTGACGGTTACCATTGTCGCGTACGTGAAGTATGATAAGGGCTTTTGTATGTTAACCGCTCCCTATATATATATATATATATATATAGGGTGAGGTTCATGCGAGAACCACCTTTATTGCGAGAACCGCGAGAACCAATGTGAACGGATGGCAATTTTGTAAATAATAAAAAAAATTATAAACTCGCGCTCACGGACGTCAGCAGTTAATTCAAATATGATCTATAGTACACTTTCAAGTCCAACAACTATCACAACCAACACAACTCTCCCAAATCGCCGATACTCGATACTCAATCCCTCATACTCACTGACGCTCCAACTTCAATAAGTTTATCAGCAATTTCGCCATACGATCGTCGCCTCCAATCAATATCCGTCCACACATTAATCGCCGGCTGGAAATTAGGGCAAAAAACGGCCATACCGAATCGATTTAGGGCAAATACCAAATCGATTTAGGGCAAAAAACGGTCATACTCGGCATATTCGGCGAGGACAAGGTTTATATATTACGAAGAGCATACGTCGTTGCATTGATTACGAATTTGAAAGTTCATACAGCCGATGTAAGTTCATACAAAGTTATTTGTGCTTGTTCATGTAGATTACATCCGATTATGTGCTTGTTCATATAGATTACAACCGATTACAACCGATGTAGGTCACGATTATGTGTTTGTGATAGAGATTGATTTGGAATGCACATGTGCATACGGTTATGTGTTTCACATGTGCATACGGTTATGTGTTTCACATGTGCATACGGTTATGTGTTTATGTTTGATTTGGAATGCACATGTGCATATTTATATTACATCCGCTCTTTACTGTCTGTATGCACATGTGCATATTTATATTACATCCGCTCTTTACTGTCTGTATGCACATGTGCATATTTATATTACATCCGCTATTTAATGTATGTATGCACATGTGCATAGTTATAATACATCCGATATTTAATGTATGTCCACCTACAATGTCTGTCTTGGTTAAATCTCTCTTAATCACACGAATTTTACATCCTTCCTGTTATAACCAGTTAACATACAGATTCACATTAAATTTGGGATTGAAATTTAATTATACATTTTGGCCATTGACTTCACAATGTCAAATTAGTCTCTATTTAACTTTGAAATTGCAGTGAACTATATTCAGTTATGAAACAATTGCTAACTGCATTCTGTATTAAAACCTAATGTTCCAAATTTTAAAAGGGAAAATGTTAGATCCCGATTATATCTTTCGATAAGTGTATGTTTGGTATCTATGGAAAGTCCAAAATAAGTGAATAATACCATTCATGAACCTTCATAAGGTATAATCTTGCAACTGATGCTAGGCAGGCTATATATATAAGTTATTTAATGTATGTATGCACATGTGCATAGTTATAATACATCCGATATTTACTGTATGTTCGAGGTACATATTTATATTACATCATATCTTACATCCAATATTTAATGTATTGTATGCACATGTGCATAGTTATATTACATCCGATATTTAATGTATTGTATGCACATGTGCATAGTTATATTACATCCGATATTTAATGTATGTCCGAATTTGTATGCACATGTGCATAGTTATATTACATCCGATATTTAATGTCTGTCCGAGGTAATGGCTGTATGTCCGAATCTGTATGCACATGTGCATAGTTATATTACATCCGATATTTACTGTATGTCCGAGGTAATGGCTAATAGTTGTAGTTGTACAGTTATAGTTATTCGTGTGTGTTAATATACATTCTCATTGTATGCAGTAAAATGGAAAAAAAAAACAAAGAAAGTTACGTTTATACTGCAGCCGAGAGATGAAGGGTCGAAAAGAATGCCAGATGCGACAGAAGATGAGCATGCGGTTGTTAAGCAAAAAGGTTAGAAAGTGTTGATAACTTACTGTTAATATTATTATTGTTAATGACGCAATATGCATTTATGCACATGTGCATTAACAGTTTTTTTTTTTCCAAATGTTATAAATCGCGCAAACGCATTAATTTTTTGAATTCAGGTATTTTAAAGGGGAAAAAGAACACACAAAAGGAAAAAAGCATAAAGAAACGAAATGATGCAACTAAATGTGTTGATGTAAAAAGAAGGACTATCAAACGGAAACATGAAGAAACAACCGAAGGTTTGGATGTAACATGTAAGACAAAGAACAAAAGGATTGTAAGATCGCGAAAACAAGTGAAAGACACCAAAGTTGATAACAGTGATAGTGATGGTACGTGTTATTGAAAATAATTAATAAAAATTTGAAATTCAAATGTACATTATATAACATGTGCATGTTATTATGTTGATAAACAGATTCATATGAAGAAGTTGTGTCACCGAAAGTTAAGAAGACGGTGAGTAAAAAGGTTACGAGGGTATATAATTGGCAATCGATACGAACACGGATATCTCCACATCAACTTTTGGTGGGGTTAAACACATTCTCTAAACAACAGTTGGTAGCAATAAAAAATATGGGGTTTGGAAGTATTATGAAGCTTAAAACTGATAGCTTGCCAGCGAAGATGTCACATTTTGTGGTAGACAATTTTAGCGGGAAAGATATGGCAATCAAGTTGACTGTTGGAAACATTGAAATTAACGAAAATGTTATTAGCGAGTTGTTGGGATTGAGAAACAGCGGGGCTGATATAGAGTATAAAAGGAAGGAGAAAAAGAAGGATAAAGAGAATGAAGAGCAGAAAGAACAGAAGGATGAACAACAGGGGAAAAATAATGATAAAAACAGTGGGTCTGATATAGAATCTGATGTGAAAGAATACGAAGACGAAGAAGAAGAAGATGAGGAAGTTGGGATATTGGCTGAGTGGAAGAGTTTATACAAAGGGCGTACAATAACACCGAGTAGAATTGTCGATAGATTAAGAGATAACCCAACGGAGGATGGCATAATGTTTAAATATGATTTTTTGGCATTGTTCATGAACACAATGGTGGAAATAAACAAAGATGGTAGATGCAAAACTGATTTTCTGGAATGCTTAGGTGAAGATGTGGCGGTTGAAGATGTGAACTGGTGCAAATATATTTGTGATAGCATGAAGATGAGCAAAGATGGATGGCAACGGGATAGCACGTCAAAATATTTTAATGGGGCTCTTACAATATTGGTGGTAAGTTAAGTGTTATGTTTGAAATAAGATATATAATTAATTTGTATTTTTTTGTATAAATTATTTTGTTTTTAGTTTGTATATATATATATATAGTTTTCACATATGGTAATAATGCACATGTGCAGATGTTATATGTGGATAGAACATTGTGTGGGGACATCAATACAGTCCGAACATCGAGTCCATTATCATTCTGGACTAAAGAAATGTTGAGCAGAAGGCAGACATGGGAAATAAAGAATGGTGGTTTTGGAAAAGGGGCGTTACGTGAAGGATATGTCGACACTCAAGTTGACGTGGGGCATGAAACGAAAGAGGATAAAATGAAGAAAGTGGAGCAAATGGTAGATAAGAATGAAGGCGAAAAGAAAGATGTGACGTTTGAGGTACGTATAATGTTTTAACGTGATTCATTATTATTATTATTATTATTATTTGTTGTTTTATGAAATTATAAATGTGATACAGTTTTCGTTGATTATATTGTTTAAAATAATTTGTATTTTGTAGATTGTATGTGATTGACATAGATATGTGTTAGGTTAATAGACATGTGGTGGGGTTAGTGGTTATGATACGATGAATATGATACATATAACTCATGCACATGTGCATAATGTTAGGATGCTATGATACATATAACTCATGCACATGTGCATAATGTTAGGATGATATGAACATATAAATTATGCACATGTGCATAACCGTGTTTTATAATGTGATAAAATCTGCTGGATATGCATAATGTTGGGTTGATAGTACTAACTCTGTTTTATTGATCTGTTATTAATTAGGAGCATGTTCGTATGGTTGAAAGTTTAATGGATGAGACATTAAGAAAAAAAGAGTTGTTAAATAAAGAGTTGGATGATATTTGCTACAAATATCCAAATAATGAGAAGGTTGAAGAGTTAGTGAGGGAGTATGATAGAACGTTTAGAGGTGAAAACAAAATGTCGGTTTTGCTAAGCACAAAGGAGATGGTTGACAGAAAAGAAAACAAAGTGATGGAGCGTGAGAAAGACAAAAAGGTTAATGTTAAAATTAAGGGTGGAATGAAGGTGTTTACAAGGTCAAGAAAAAGAAGTTTAAAAGATGAAGGTGATGTGTTGGACGGTGTATCAAAAAATGACGAATGTGGTGCAACGAAGGTGGATGGAGTGACACAAAACGATGGGGATATAAAGTTAGACAAAGTTGTCGGTGAGACTATCAAGTGGGCTGAAACGGAAAAGATTGTTATGAAGAGGCAAACACGTAGGAGGAAAGAGGTAGATAACACCGTACCGAGTTTTGAGTTGTTGTCGCAAAGCTCGCAAAGCTCACAAAGTTCACCAGAAGCAGACATTGTAACAAAAGTGCATGCGAGTGTTAAAGATACAAAGGTAAACGTACATGTGAGTGGTAGAGATACAAGTGTGGTTGACATGAACGAGCCATTAAATGATGATGAAAAAACGTTATGGCAATATTTGTTGACAACAATCGACAACAAACGAAGGTATGGATGTGTATTATAATGTTATGATATTATTTGTTGTGACATAATAATTTAGAATTTCAATCTGATGTACAAATTAATATTGTAGGGCGGAGAGCAAAAAAGGTAATGTGGACGATAAAGAAATAGATGTTGAAAAAGAGAAGAAAGAGATCAGCATGACATTCAAGTAAGATTAAATATGCATTAATTTGTATTTAAAAAATATGTTGCATATTGTAGTATAGGAAGCAATTTGTTTAGTAATTACATAAACTTTTGACATATAAAGCATTTAATCAATAAATTCAGAATAATTAGGTGGGTTGTTTATATTGTTTGCATGTTATAAGGTTCTGGTTGGTTGCGATTGATTAGGTTAGCGGATGGTGTGGTTTGAAGGGTAGTTAAAAATATAGTGTAGGTATATGGGCTGATGAATGTTGGCATAAAAAATATGGTGTATAGTATATGTAATGTATTTTATGCACATGTGCATACAGAACATAACTGATTGTGATTTGGGGGGTAGTTAAAAAATGTAGTGTAGGTATATGGGCTGATAAGTTTTGTCATAAAAAATATGGTGTATAGTATATGTAATGTAATATATGCACATGTGCATACGGAACATAAATGATGTAATTTATTGTGACGATTACAGTTCAACTATTTTTGAAACATCACATGGAATGACAACACGCGCATTTTTGATAAACACATTGGAGGTTGGGCAATGGATCTCACAAAACGTGATAGATTGTTGGGCGGCTATTTTGAATTACGAAGAGAAAAAAAACAAAACATCAGGGAAAAGGAGATTATGGTGTTATACGACAACTATCGTAAGTGTGTTATAATTCATGTTTAACAATCATATTTAGGATATTTATACTTGTGTGTGACATGTATTTATGTAATGTGCAGCCGGAATATGTGTTGAAAACGAAACAGACGGAACAAGAGGCGTTTAAAATATTAAAGTCACACTTGAAGGAGGTTGTTGAGTGTAACGATAAAATGTTGGAGTTAAAGGAATTTAACATCATAATAATACCAATGATCGAAAGAAAGCATTTCTATATAATATGCTTTGATTTAGAGAACGCAAAGGTTGAAGTAATTGATAATATGGCGAGTAGCCGCGGGTTTTATAGAATGTCAGCAGGAAGAAGTTTTAAAGAAAATGGAACGCCATCTAAAGTGGTAAGTATAGATTTTTTTATATTAAATGTTATATTTGAAAATAAGGTTATATGAATATGACATGTATTAACACTAAATATTATTATTTTTTTTGTATAAAATTACATTGTTGGATATTTGAAGAATGTTAAACATCCAAGCGCGGCACGCATGGCAGCTGCACAGTTGACGAAGAAAAAACTGGAATGGGCGACGAGCGATAATTTCAACGATTGTGGCGTGTTTGCTATGAGGCACATGGAGATGTATAAAGGGAGTGATGTCGAGTTTGAATGCGGTTTTAGTACGCAAAAAAATATTCAAGACATGCAATTACAAAACATGAGGATGAAGATAGCAACAAAATTGTTAAGATCAGAGGCGAACGTGTACAAGGCAACGGTTATGTACCTCGCAAGAAAAGCAACACAAAATTTGGAAGATGAAAGAATGCGGACGTTGTTGGAAAAAGAGGGAGCAAAACAAGAAAAAATCTGGAACACTCTTAGCAAATGGAAGAATGGGGATAAAGTTTGAGGGTAGCAGTTAATGACATTTAGGTAGTATTTCTAGTTAATTAGTGATATTTGAACATTAAACTGGTATGTTGGATTGTTTTATTTGGTAAGACATGTTAGATGGTTGTGTTAGGAAGGTAACAAGTTGGTACAGTTAGGATGAATGTTATAATTTTGGTTATATGTGGTTGGAACTAGATAATCATGTTACCAATATTTTTGTTGGTTGATATATTGAGAAGTTGGAATTTTAGCAAATTGGTAATGTGTATTATAGAAATTGTTATGTTGGATAGGTGATATGGTGATAAATGTTTGGAATTATAGTTCATATAGTTTGTTGGTTATGCACAGGTGAACTAATATGGTGAATTATCATGGTTACAGTAACATGTTAGTGTTGTTTGTTGTTTGTTGTTTATGCACGTGAATTTAATATGGTTAAATGACCGTATGCACATGTGCATAAAGTGATAGAAATGTACGTTATTAGTTACAAAATTTACATGTTTGTTAAAGTATGGTATTTTACGTTGATTAATAAGTTTAATGATTCGTATGCACATGTACATACAGTGTTATTAATTATAAATGTATATGTTTGTTAAAATATAGAATGTTACGTTGATTAGTAAGTTAAATGACCCGTATGCACATGTGCATACAGTATGTGCATGAAGTGATAAAACACACAGTTGATTAGTAAATTAAATGACTCGTATGCACACGTGCATACAGTATGTGTATGAAGTGATAAAACACACAGATTAAATGTTAGGTTTGTATAATTTATTACAATTGTGTATAGTTAACAAAATTGTTTTAACTTCATATTATTAAAATGCATAATGTTAAACAGGTGGGTTAAAAAAGGGTATATACAACTTGTAAATACATATGCACATGTGCATATGACAAGTCAAGCATCAATATCAACACTGTAAGTTAAATGGTTAATAAAAAAAAATAAAAAAAAAAACATTAGTATTCATAAATAGACAAGTTCATAATTATATAAGTTCGGTAGTCATAAGTTGTAATACATAATAAATCAATCAAGAATCACGAGCTATCTTGGATGGTTTACGACGTCTGGTTGAACGCCTAAGGCTTTGATCAGGATCAAAAGACTGTTCAGGCTCACGCCTAACATTTGTTCGCTCAGGTACGGGATGTTTTTGCATGGAGGCAGGGAGTTCAGATGCATCGTAATCAGAAGAATTATACTCATCGATTTCATCATTGGTATCATCATCGGTGTCATCGAGATCAACATCAGTATCATCAGAATCGGAATCAGACGGGTCGGGTAGTCCAGCGGCTATAGCAGCAGCACGTTTATCTGCTCGTGCAGCAAGTTTGGCAGCTTTGATTTTTTCACAATTGCGAGAATCATGGTCAAATACATACTTGTTGCATTTGTTGCATAAGCGGGCGGCTTTTTGTCGTTTACCGGCTTTCTTTCGTTTATCTTTAATGTTTTGACCACCGGGGCCGATACGTTGTTTTTTGGTCCCACAACCTTTGTTTCTAATACCTTGCGGAGGATGGACACTTTTGCTTAGATTTGAAGGTATGTTTAAGACGTCACTGATGTTTGCAGTTTTTTGAACGGAACGAGGCTGAGGCTCACACGGAAACGATTCGAATACGCGGTTTCTGATTTGTTTGATCTCAGAAGATAAGGAACGTAGTTGTTCAGGATTGCGTCTCAATCGGTTTGTGCATTGACTGACTAAATCCATTATTTCATTGTGGATGATAGCAAATTCGCTGTTGTTAGATGAGTATATGTTAGATATGCTA
Source organism: Helianthus tuberosus (assembly GCA_030545235.1). NCBI lineage: Eukaryota > Viridiplantae > Streptophyta > Magnoliopsida > Asterales > Asteraceae > Helianthus > Helianthus tuberosus. The sequence goes on from CM060423.1 coordinate 11,215,365, forward strand.
TGAACAGCTGACGGGAGCGCATCTCTTTTCCATCGTGGAGTGATGTAATGGGACGGTATCCGTTCAATTTCGTTGTAACGGAATATACAAAATATATGTCGGCATAGATATCCAACACGAGTGAATCCAAGACATGTACAGCTTGCTTTTTGTGCAGGTACATTGAGCGACACCTGCACACGTGCATAACATATATTATAAATAAAATGAAAACATGAAAGGTAATATGAACAAGTGAATAAGTTAATAAAATAATTACACTGTTTGATATATGAACAAGTGAATAGCATAAGACAAATTTTGATACATGCACATGTGCATAATAAAAAAAAGTTAATCAAACAATATGAACAAATGAATAAGTTAATAAAATAATTACACTGTTTGATATATGAACAAGTGAATAGCATAAGACAAATTTTGATACATGCACATGTGCATAATAAAAAAAAATTAATCAAACAGAAGGTTATAATAGATGTACACATATGGCAAAATTGTGATATATTCACATGTGCATAACAAAAAAATAATCAAACAGAAGGTTAAAATAAATATATACAGAAGACAAAATTGTGATATATGCACATGTGCATATTGAACATTAAAACATATTGGATAGTAAGGACATACCTCGAATTCATTGACATAAGACATGTTTGATTTGCAGTGACGAACAGTGTAGTTTTTTAGGTCAGTCGTTCCGGGACGTTCAATTGGCATGCAATGGAACATGCCCATGTATATTTCTTTTCGAACTTCAAGAAACATGGACCACGTGTATGTTTGAGACGCGTGTGCCTCTATGCGAAGACCGGTAGATAAACGAGGGGTCGACATATCGCTTTTAAACTCGAGATCTCGTTGTGTATGCCGTTGAGCATCAATACTGGTTTCAAAACACATTAAAAATTGAACTAATGTGTTAGTTTCTGACGAGTTGACTTTAAAACGCGCGTTTGAGCTCTCACATCTGGACGTAGTCTTCATCAAACAACACATGGGTATATCTCTAAAATAACACGGGACCCATTCATGACGTATAGCAAACATATCACAAAGCCACGGATGATTGTCTAGGTGATATTCATCCATTAACAAATGCCATCTTTCTTCAAATGTTTGTGGTGTGATGAATAAATTCCACACCAACTTATGTATTGACGAACGAAGAGTGGTATTATCAAGGATATCATTTGAAATCTACAAATTAAAAAATGTGGATAATAAAAAGGAGTTATTTAATCATAATATATGATGTAACTGGAACGTGTTAATATTAAAAATAGAGTGTTTACCTTGGATGGAAGTTTTCTCATTATGTGCCACATGCACAAACGATGGATAGAGTTTGTGAAAACGGTTGACACAGCTTGTTTCATTGATGCGTCTTGGTCAGTGAGAACAAAGATTGGTTGTTTATTATGTGCAGCCAGAAAGGTATTTAGTAACCATGTATACGACTCTATAGTCTCGTCGTATAACATGCCAGCGCCAAAGATAACACATTTTTTATGGTGATCAACTCCGGTGAATGGCACAAAAATCATCTTGTATCTGTAAATAAAACATATGATATTAAAAAATATTAATAATTCCACATGGTGAAAAAAGTACAGTATCTTACTTGTTGGTGTCATATGTAGCGTCGAATGCACACACATCACCAAAAGCCTCGTAATTTCGCAATGATACGAAATCAGCCCAAAAGAAAGATCGCAACTCATTGTCAACTATGACACAATCAAAATAGAAATCATTAAGATTGGTAACTCGAGATCTCATGGTATGTAAGAGGATGTCTGCATCACGTTCACCGATGAATGCACGTATGTCTCTAGAACAATTTTTGAAATCTACTGTTGTGCCACGAACATTTTGAGGTCCGCCTTTAAGTGATGCTTGAATGTTATGTGCAACAGTTGGGCCGATTTTGTTAAGACTAGCTTTGTGGATGAATTGTTGCTCCTCAAATCCAAGTTTCCTGCTTTGTTTTAACATGTTGGCGTGATCGCTACCAATCATGCAATGATTGTGCGCGGCGATGAAATCATATATTTTATATTGTTCGGTAACACGATCAAAACTCACTTTGATACGTGCACGACATCCGGAAACTGTGAATCGGCTTCGTCTGTGTTGTTTCTTGGATTTATCATATATGGTTGGAGCATTTTTTGATGGAGCATTGGGGTTAGATTCTGTGACCCGTGGTTGTCCTTCTCTTGAACATAATATATACCTATGAGTGGAGATTTTCATATTAGGATTGTCATGATACTTTTTGTTTTTCGATGTACCGATACGTGTAGAAAACCCAGATTGTGTAGCATACGTATTGTACATCATGACAACATCTTCCCAATGCGTAAATGTACTATTTACCACAGGAAGGTATCTAACATCAACTTGGGGTATCCAATACGGGGTGCCATTAGGTGTAGCATGTATGGCAGCCGTAATCGTTCCTGTAAGAGATAATTAATAAATTAAATGATAGTGATAAATAATTAATAAAGTAAAAAAAAAAAAAAACTTGTCAACATGATAGAGGGACGAATAGTATAATTATAATTAATATGCACATGTGCATTGGCAATTAATGGACGATAAAGTTATGTTGTTTTATTTAATCATAATGCACATGTGCATAAATTTGCATTGTAACATAATTTGAGATGCATTTTAACATAATTTGATACGATGCATAATTTGTAATACGAGGCACTTAACACAATGCACGCGTGCATATAACATTGAGTAATCATAATGTACAACATAAAACAATTGTAAACATGCAGTTAACAAAATGCACATGTGCATATAATATTGAGTAATCATAATGTACAACATAAAACAGTTGTGAACATGATACAAAGGAGTATATAATTGAATAAGTCACGTTTTACATAAAATGGACATAAAATACCTTTAGTTTCAAACCGAATGAATTGTAAGTGTTGATGTTCTGTGCTTGTAGGTGCTGTACCAGTAGATGTGGTGTTACCAGTAGATGTGGTGTCAACTGATAACGATTGATCAGGTAAATTAGAAGTCTCAGAACCTACATTGCCTGATGTAAACATTGAATCAAGCGTTTGTATTTCAAACCCATGAAGGGTGTGTCGAGATGCAGCTGGTTTTGTAACTGTTGTAAACACAGGATTGCAACTTTCATTTGGATTAACAGCAGGTAAGGTATTGACATCAACATCAACATCAGACGGACCCACAGCAGAAATAGGATTTACATTGATATCAGATGGGCCGCAAAAACCAGCATCGTGATGTTCGTGATGAGGATGATATGAAGAAGATATTGTATGATGATCATCAGATGTCGTAGGTTCAACTACAACACGAGATGAGTCAGACGAAGCCATGAGTGTTCGAAATCAGTACACCAACGACGAAATCAGTATCAAAATTGAAGCCCCCCTAAAATGTGAATGTACACGCCGCCGGGAACCTGCAAAAATTCCGAGTTATACAACTTGTGTTTATGTTGGATTAAGATATTCGGATAACAATTTTTAATCTTATGATTTGTTAATTTGAATGACCATATACACACACAAAATTAGTTAGTAGTTCCTCTTATACGCCCACTAACTTTAAATCCGCCCCTATTAAGGCGTGGCACACTCCCATATCTGTTCCTACAATGCACGATGATCTTGTGGCCTAAATGCTTCCTAGGTTTTCTAGAGTTTTAAGTAAAATTGAACCCCATGTAAAATGTGAATGTCCACGCCGCCGGGAACCTGCAGAAATCCGTCCGTCGTCGCCGTAGACCGTGTAGTCGATTAAGCAGAATATCCAACGAAACCATAGTTTAATAAAGACAACAATGAAGATATACCTTATGTTTGAAAAAAGACGGAACTGAACAAGAGGAGAGGAGCACGCCGCCGTGAAACTGTAGAAACCAGTCGCCGCCGTTGATTGAGTCGTCGATTAAGCCAAATCTCCAACGAAACCCTAGGTTGAAAAGACAACAGCGATTGTTTGAATAAGATGGCAGTGAACATAAGGAATGGAGCGCGTGTTTTTTTATAAAATATCATTAATTACAAATTTGCCACGTGTTCACATTGGTTCTCGCGGTTCTCGCAATAAGGGGTGGTTCCTAACGGATCTTTATCCTATATATATATATATATATATATAGAAAAAGTATATCGTACATTACGGCTTAACGTACAACAACTTACGTGATTTGTTCTATAACATGCGTGATTAATGTTTTCAATATGCGTGATTATTGTGTTTCAACATGCGTGATTTTGGATTTTTTTTAGTTATAACGTGCGTGATTTTAAAATGAACGTGCGTAATTACGTGTCGTACGTGAAGTACGTTAAGCCGTAATGTACGTTAACCTTCCTCTCTCTCTATATATATATATAAAAGAAAAGCCATAATTATTATTTATTTATATATCTAGTTCCACCAATTTTTTATAACGTAATTTCTTTAATTCAAAAACAGTATTATTCATATCATTTTAATATGTATCTTTTTTAGAATCATTTTGAGGAAAGTGAAGCACAAACATATGACATACAAAAACTAAAAAGAACTTGTCCTTTCTAAATTATAGAAACGATTTTTAAATTTAACACACTTTATAATATGAAGTTGTCCTTTTTAAATTATATAAAATTTATAACTTTTTGTAGTTTTGAATTTATATACAAGAAAAGGACTCTAAGCAATGATGTTTGGGCTTAGTATATTGTTACCATGACACCATATGCGAAAAGTTGTATGCCATTGTTGCCGAGGGAAGCGGCCGCCAGCTCAAGGTTACCAAGATGGCCGCAAAAGATTTGGGTCGACAGCGACGTCACATTGTTCAGTAAATACACTATGATTGCCGGACCTGCTAGCCAAAACAAGCTTTTCAGTTCATTGGTTGTCGCCTTTTGTAGTCGTTGGAACGAAGTTAAACTCGCGTCCAACAATATCTCCTCCAGTTCTGAGCTCACCGCCTCACCCGAAGGCAGCACCACCACCGACGGATTTTCGTGTTTTGATAAAATGGGTTTGGAAAGCTCAGCATGTCTAGTTGAACTTGAGTCCATTGGTGAGTGTAAGTTGTAAGTTGTAACCCTTTAGGCCTCATGTGATTGATCATCTTGTGGTGAGTACATATAGAATTCAGTTTTACATAGAGGTATATGTAGTTTGATAAAATTGCAGAAACAACACCTAAATTTTGCAGTTATTTAATTTTTAAGACTGGGGCTAGAAACACCAACTAAAGTTAAAATCTTGTACAAAATCATTTGTCAAAGAAGTAGGTGTTGAAAGAAGTTGGTATAGAACTTACATAAATTCCTTTTTATATATACCTAAACAGTTACATAAATTCCTTTTTATATAAACCTAAACAAAGAAACCTATTTTGACTCAAATTGAGATTAAAAAAAAAAAAAACTATCCCAAAAGAAACCCCTAACTTTGAAACTCGGTCACTTTTTACCAAAGCTTGGTAAGTCAGTCAGTTTTTACCCAAACTTACACAGGATTAGACTAACAATCACCCCCTAATCTTGTGACACCCATGAGTCCTCTCATCTCGATGAACTTCAACCGTGCCAAGGCTTTTGTGAGGATGTCGGCCGGTTGTAAATCCCCGCTCACGTGTTCCACTTTAATTTGCTCTCGTTCAACGCATTCCTGTATAAAGTGGTAACGCGTATGTATATGCTTACTCCTTCCGTGAAATACCGGATTTTTCATCAAGGCAATAACTGATGAATTATCCACTCTTAGTGTCACCGCCACCTCTGTTTCACCGGTTATCTCCAATAGCAATCCTCGAAGCCACAACGCTTGACACACGGCTGAGGTAGCCGTCATGAACTCCGCCTCGCAAGATGATAATGCAAAAGTGCTTTGTTTTTTAGAACTCCACATTATAGGTGCATCACCATAATAAAAGACTATTCCCGTTGTGCTTCGCCCATCGTCAACATCCACCGAGTGACTACTATCACCAAACCCACCTAACGTCTTGGTTCCACCTTTTAGATAGAAAATACCGAGGTCGATACTCCCCTTCAAGTTGTCACGACCCCCGACCCCACCCTGGACGGAATCGAGAGCCGTGAGCCGCCAAGTGGTACCGGTGGTTATTTTGAAAGCATTGCAGCGGAAATTTCATCAGGACCGTGAGTTAGGAAAAATATCAGAGTTTAGAAAACACCGGGTTTTTTATTTATTAAATAGATGGGATAAAACCATGTTTTGAAAGGTAGCTTTAATATGGGATAAACCCGAATACATAAAACAACTTTTCTTAATTTAATTTAATTGATAAATCAAGCCACTTCTGTAAGCCTTTTGGTGCCGTATCCAACTCTTATTCCGATCTACTGTAATCACCTGAAACGCGTTTTTTTTTAAAAGATTTGGTCAGCAGGAAATACTGGTGAGTTCATTCAATTTATACAAAACGACACTTTGTTATAATTTACAGTATTAAGGGTGATTACAATGTTTCTATCAACCAATTACCCCAAATCGGTATTTGTCACTCGACCGGATCTGTGACTATGGTCAGATCACCCATTGGCTAACCCGTTGTCCAATGGTGACGGGTATCAAGTAATGTATACAAAACCCCACATACCGGCAGTAATTGAAGATTACAAAGACTTAATCCCTGTAATTATAACTTTGAAAATAAATAGGGTTTTGGAAACAATTTTGTAAAAAGAGAATAACTCACAAACTGTGAGAAAACAGAATGGACTCACATTATAAGCATGCAGTAATGATTTAACAAGCTTCTGGATTCTACTCCTTCTGATAATTAAGCATATACTTTATTGTTTTGAACCTTCTGATGATTAAGCATCCATTTTGATTGTAAGAGTATGGTGTAGAGTTTCGGGTAGTTAAACATTTAGTTTAACAGAGTGGAATACGTATTAGTGTAAAACCACATCAAACCTAACGATGGTCACGAGATCCGAACCTTAACGAAATTCACAAAGTATAGTCTTATTTAGACAGCACTTTGGTATTCGTTTAACGAAATTTCCAAAGTACAGCACTTTGGCATCCGTTTAACGAAATTCACAAAGTACAGCACTTTGGCATTCGTTAGTTGGTTCCTGAATCGATCGGACATAACATCGCATCGGTGATTATTGGTTAGAACACCAACGTATAGAGAGAAAAAGAAAAGAAATGAGCAAGGAAGAATGAAATCCTAGGCTCCTATTTATAGGTAAGGCAGATTCCTTCCTTAGCTAGGAAGTTTCCTTAACCATTAAGTTTCCTTAACCATTAAGTTTCCTTAACCATTAAGTTTCCTTAACTATTAAGTTTACTTATCCATTTAACTAAATAACTTACTTAGCTTAATTAATCTTGCTTAGCTTAATTAATATCGCTTAGCTTAATTAATCTCGCTTAGCTTAATTAATCTCGCTTAGCTTAATTAATCTCGCTTAGCTTAATTAGCAGATTAATTAATCTACTTAGCTAGCTTAACTGCTAAATTTCCTTAACAACTAAGTGTACGTAATTAGTAAGTTTATTTAACTACTAAGTTTACTTAACTATTAAGTTTATTTAGCTATTAAGTTTACTTAGTTGCAAAGTATTCTAGCAGTTCCCTGATTACGAGTTCTAATTTCTAGATACAATGGAACTCGTATTAGTGTATTAACTTAATTCAACTTTAACGATAATCACGAGATCGAAACCCTCACAACGAATGACAAAGTATAGCCAAATATTGGCAGCACTTAAACATCCATTGGATCGGTTTTAATCGATCAGATAAAGTATCATACCAGTTATTAGAGTTATTACCCTAATACGGGCAGAGTTTCGGGATTTAGAAGGTATAATCCCGAACTACTATTTACTATAATAAAAGCTGAAGAAAAGAAAAGAATTGAGCAGATTGAAACGTAGCAGTGATCGAGTTAATACCCTAGATTCGTAGCAGCGTCTTGACACCGAAAAACTCGTTTTCAGCAGAATATAACCGTTTTGAGACTGAGATTTCGAACACAGAAGCAAGTCCCATGCACAGGCTACTTATTGCAACATTTTAGGTTTTACGCGTTTTAGGTTTTACGCGGCCCGCGTAAACCTTAACATGAATCTTACGCGGCCCGCGAGGGCCATAAAGGCGACAGTAGGGTTGCTGAGTCATCCGTGGTCTTGACACGTGGACCACACGTGTCCCTTAAGCTTATCCAGAGACTTTCAAGTTGTCGCGGCCCGCGTAGCCTTACCTTATGGCTTACGCGGCCCGCGTGAAATCCAATTTTCTTGATTTCTTGATTTTTCATGCTCATTAGGGTTTCAGGGGTCCGGGTTTTCACTTACGGGTCGATTTGGGACATTTTTGCAGATCCTTACACAAGTACCTCAAGATTTGCTTCACGGCTTGAACATGAGTCTTGTTGGCTCTTGCATAAAACGGCTAACATAACCCACCAAATAACACAAGTACGATCGTGTGTGGGTAAAGTAGCGTAGGCATCCAACAACCTTCCGATACTCGGTTGGTGTAACAACCCTCGGTAAAATCAATACCCTCATAATATTCCGACTCTCTAAATATAAAATGTCTCAATATGTTTTATATTATACCCCGTATGTGAAAACCGAGCCCTAGTTATGTTATAATTATTAAATAAAATAAAAACAAGAAAAATAGAGCTGAGGCGGGCCGCGTAGGATCCCACCTCAAGCTCACGCGGGCCGTATTAAGACTAGATTGGACTCCGCTGACTTTTTAGTTCATGCGGGCCGCTTTAACTTAAGCTTACATCAACGCGGGCCGCGAGAGACCTGTACACGCGATTGCACCAGAGGCCGACACGTGTCGACATCGTGGCGGACCTACTCAACGACTCAGCTAAGCTAGTCCGTTGACCAGCTTTGACGCGGGCCGCGTAAGCCCTGCTTGTCTTTCACGCGAGCCGCGACAGAACCCAATTTCACAAGTATAAATAGCAGGCATCAGTTTTCAGTTTCCGTCGCTCATTCCTTATTCTCAATCTCGAATTCTGAAAGCATAGACATAATATTTTGGGTATTATACCCCTAATTAGCGAGGTTCTACTTCATTGTAAGTATTATAACCCCGGTTTCATAATAGTTACGCTGCCCGATTGATTTAGGGTTCCGTAACAACTGTCGTGGTTCTGCCCGACGTAGTTGTTGGAATGCCGTCTCGGGGAGGGTATTATTAATAATTTCAAAGGGTTATGGTACTAATCAATGTACATTTGTATAAATTATAGATTATAGCCAGGAAACCCTTACGAAAAGCCTAAGACAGCAATGTGAGTTATCCTCTTTTTGATAATGTTTTTGGTAATGTTTTACCAAACCTTAAAAGTTTTACTTTGAAAATTAGCAGTGATTGAGTCTTTGTAGTTATTCAATTACTGCCGGTATGTTGGGGTTTTGTATACAAAATTTGTACTACTTGCGAGTAGTAAGTCGGGATGACAATACGTTACCATTGGACAATGAGTTAGCCAATGGGTAATATGACCCACAAGTCAGGATTGATAGTACCAAATGGAGTAATTGTGTAGACATAAACAATGTGATCGCTCTCAATATTGTTCACTGTGACTTTAAACTTGATTAAACTGGGATTCACTCACTAGTATTTCCCGCTGACAAATATTTTTAAAACATGTTTCAGGTAACCCAATGTGAAAGCCAATTAGTAAAAAGCCAGTTGGAGAGCACTGAAGGCTTGGGAAAAATGTGGCTATAAAAGTTACCTAATAAACGATGTTTTAAATTCAACAAAATAGGGTTTATCCCTATAATGTATTGTAATAAGAAACTTGGGTTTTGCCCATGTTATTATTAATACGAAAGAAGGTGGTTTTACTCTGATAAACATTTCCTAACTACGGTCCTGATGTAAATTCCGCTGCGAGACTAAATAAAACCTGATACCACCAGACTCTGTGATCACGTCCGCCCGTTCCCGGGGAACAGGGATCGGGGGTTGTGACAGAAGGTGGTATCAGAGCCTAGCCACTGGTCTAAGCCAAAGAAGTGTTCTGCTGACACTTAAAATTTGAATTAATGTTAGGAAATAAAATAAGGAAATATATGCATAACTGTAATTATGTGTTATGTGTTATTTGATTATTTGTTAGTTTTCAGTATGAGTGATCAAGGGCCATCAGACGTGAATCGTCAGTTAGCTGATTCACCTAGGAGTGAAGGTACATCATCATAGCCTGCCCTCTCGGGGTATGTTGCTGATCAGGAAGACGGGATATTTGCTTTTAGAGCTCAATCTGAAGAACCATTTCCTACTAAGAAACGAGGATGGTTCAGTAAAGAAGCTTTTGCTCGTAGGAAAAGAATGAGGAAATTGCAACAGCAAAGGGCTTTAGCAGCTATTAAGAAAGAGACAGATGCCCAAACTCAAGAAATACTTAATAGAAGCTTAGCAAATTTCCATATCTTAGCTACGACTGCTGCTGACCCAGGTCTGGAACAACTAGTAGCCCCACAACCCCAAAACCCAGAACAGCTCATGGAAATAGAAAATCAGGAAAACCAAGAAGAAATGTACAACTTTAACCCAGAAGAAATCCCTAGAGTGCCTGCACCAAACCCCATAGACCCGAATTATGACCCCTGGTGGGACGACAATAGAGACTTTGTGCAACGTTACCCTATCCAGGATTATCCACCCATACAGAACATAGAAGCTTACCCAGGTATGGACCCTTTGGATCCCTATTATCAAAATGACTATATTAGGGAAATATTAGAGGATCCTTACCAATTTCAGGAAATGTCACCCCCATATCAGGAACCCGTACCCCAGATTCCAAACCCAGTCCGAGAACCTGCACCCCCAATGAGTGCAGAAAACGTGCAAGAACTTAGGACTTTCGGGGAAGAGATCTTAGAAAGTAGTGAGAGGATGCGCCAGGTGGGAGAGCGTCTCGTATGGAAATACGATGAGCGCAATATGGATTTCTGGATAAATCCATATCCATGAATGTTAGAATGGAGGAAGCAGTAGTAATAATAATATAATAAAATAAAATAAGATATGTGTGTACGGATGCATATTATTATTTTATTTATGTTGGTATTGTAATTTCATTTCTGTACTAGTGTGTATTAGACGCATAAGTATATGAAAAAAGTAAAAGTAGCAATGATCTACGCTTTTGACAAAACTGCGTGTCATGTGATTAATGATATTAATATATTATTCGTGATATTAATATGGGATAAATGTTTAAAAATTCAGATGTCAGATCAAGGAAATCAAGTCAATTTGGATAATAACCCGGAAATCCAGAATGATAATATTCAGAATGATGATAATCTGAATAATGGGAACCCGAACAACAATAACAATGGGAACCAGATGGATAATAGTGCTATTCAACACATTGTAGCACAAGGAATAATAGATGCAATGCCATTTATACTTCAAACGGTTAAGGATGCTGATAATAAAAGTAGGCATAGCAGTAAGCGACCACTTGAACCAGAAAACAGCGTGAACAATGGACCTGTATTTCAAATGCCTATTCCTAAAAGAAGAAGAACCATGCTTAATGGTTGTTCTTATAAAGAATTCTGGTCTTGTAAACCAATGGAATTCTCGGGCAATGAAGGGGCCATTGCAACCTTACGCTGGATAGAGAAAACTGAGGCAGTCTTAAGAATAAGTAAGTGTGCTGAAGAAGATAAGATACTGTTTGCTTCTAATCTATTTAAGAACGCAACACTAGAATGGTGGAACACTATTCTCCAAACAAAAGGAAGTGATAGAACCTATAATATGACATGGGAAGAATTTAAGGATAAGGTAGAAAGGAAATTCTGCCCATCCAATGAGAAGGAACAAATAGCAAACAAATTCCTAAACCTTAGGATGACTGGTGTGGATAGCAAAGGGTACACAAAGCTATTTTTCGAATATGCTAGGATAGTGCCAACTCTTGCTTCACCAGAACCAGTGTTAATCTCTTGTTATATTTGGGGAATAACTGGGGAGATTAGACACATAGTCAAGGCAGCTAGACCTCAAACCATAGAAGAAGCTGTAGAATTAACAAATACCTTGACTGATGAATTAGTCCGTACTAGAGAAGAAGACCAGAGAAGGAACCTAACCCAAAGGCTTACTCAAGAATTCTGTTCGGGGAATTTCAATCGTAGGAATATGGGTTCTACCTCTGCAACATACTGCAGAAATTGCAAGAAAAAGCATTCGGGAAAATGCTCCATTCTCTGCAATCATTGTAAGATGCCAGGACACAAGGAAGAAAATTGCAGGAAGAAAACCAGTAATGGATTATGCTACAACTGTGGAGAAAAAGGTCATATCAGGCTAAATTGTCCAAAATTAGCTCCAGCCACAGATAACAAGAATACTAGAAATGCTAGAGCATTTGTTCTGACTGCAGAAGAAGCCAAGATGATCCCAGACGTTATAGCTGGTACGTTTTTAGTTAATGATGTTTTTGCTAAAGTATTATTTGACTCTGGTGCAAACCAAAGTTTTATTAATACATCGTTTTGCAAATTTCTAAATCAGTCATTAACTAAACTACCACTAGAATGCGTAGTAGAGACAGCTAATGGAGAAACTATTAGAATTTCTGAAATATTGCAGGGAGCAAGCATAGAAATTTTAAATCAGAAATTTAGTGCAAATCTTTATCCCCTGAATCTGGTAGGATTTGATGTTGTTCTAGGAATGGATTGGTTAATAGCCAATAAAGCTAGTATTTTATGTGATCAAAAGTTAATCCAAGTAAAATCACCAAAAGGTAAAACGATCACAATTAAAGGAGATAAGCCCTTTAGATCTACTAAATTCATTTCTGCAATGAAAACTGCAAGTTGTATGAGAAAAGGTTCTATAGTGTATTTGATTTCTATAATCACTAACACTAAAGGGAAAGAACTAAAAGATATTCCAGTAGTATCTCAGTTTTCAGATGTCTTTCCAGAAGAATTACCAGGACTACCTCCTGACAGAGAAGTTGAATTCAGAATTCACCTATTACCAGGAACATCACCAATTGCCAAAGCACCTTACCGTTTGGCACCTGCAGAAATGCAAGAATTGAAGAAACAACTAGACGAATTGTTAGAAAAAGGATTTATACAGCCAAGTTCTTCGCCATGGGGAGCGCCGATATTGTTTGTTAAAAAGAAGGACGGATCAATGGGTATATGCATTGACTACCGTGAATTAAACAAGGTCACGATTAAGAATCGGTACCCATTACCGAGAATCGATGATTTGTTTGATCAATTGCAAGGAGCTCGATTTTTCTCTAAGATCGATTTAAGATCAGGATATCATCAATTAAAGGTACAGGAAGAGGATATTCCTAAGACCGCATTTAGAACAAGGTATGGCCATTATGAATTTACTGTCATGCCATTTGGTTTAACCAATGCCCCAGCTGCATTTATGGACATGATGAACCGAATATGTAAACCATATTTGGATAAATTCATAATTGTATTCATAGATGATATTCTAATTTATTCTAAGAATAAAGAAGAACATGCAAGACATTTGCACATACTTTTAAGTTTGTTAAGAAAGGAAAAGCTTTATGCTAAGTTTTCTAAGTGTGAATTTTGGTTAGAACAGGTACAATTTCTTGGACACCTAATTAATCATGAAGGAATTCATGTAGACCCAACCAAAATCGAGGCAATTACCAAATGGAAAACCCCTGAATCACCAACTGAGGTTAGAAGTTTCTTAGGATTGGCCGGTTATTATAGAAGATTTATTAAAGATTTCTCTAGAATAGCCATTCCCTTAACTAAGTTAACTTGTAAATCTGTTAAGTTTGAATGGGGATTAAAACAAGAGGAAGCCTTTAGAATTCTTAAGCAAAGATTGACCCATACACCTATATTAGCATTACCTGAAGGAACTGAAGACTTTGTAGTCGATTGTGATGCTTCTAAATTAGGTTATGGATGTGTATTGATGCAACGTCGGAAAGTTATAGCTTATGCATCTAGACAACTTAAGAATCATGAAGAGAATTATTCAACCCATGATTTAGAATTAGGAGCTATAATTTTTGCTCTTAAGATTTGGAGACATTACCTTTATGGTAGTAAGTTTACCATATTCACTGATCATAAAAGTTTAAGGTATGTTTTCAGACAGAAAGAGTTAAATATGAGACAAAGACGTTGGATGGAATTTCTTAGTGACTATGATTGTGATATCCAGTATCATGAAGGAAAAGCAAATGTAGTGGCAGATGCTTTAAGCCGAAAGTATCATGAAAAGCCAAAAAGGGTACGTTCTCTTAAATTAAATCTGCAAGTAGATTTAAATGATCAGATAAGAGAAGCACAAGAATCAGTAATCAAGGATGATTCTGAAAAATTAAAAGGTATGTTAAAAGAATTAAAACAAGGAATAGATGGGATATGGAGATTCCATGAAAAGAGAATATGGATACCTAAATTAGGAAATCTACGTAATTGTATATTAGAAGAAGCCCATAAATCTAAGTATACAATGCATCCAGGAAGTGATAAAATGTACAGGATTTAAGGAAAAATTTCTGGTGGATAGGAATGAAAAAGGACATAGCAAACTATGTTTCTAAATGTTTAACTTGCTCACAAGTTAAAGCTGAACATCAGAAACCCTCAGGTTTGCTACATCAATTAGAAATGCCAGTTTGGAAATGGGAATTAATAACAATGGATTTTGTTACTAAATTACCCAAAACTAGGAAAGGAAATAATACAATCTGGGTGATTGTAGATAGACTAACTAAGTCAGCTCATTTTCTACCAATGAAGGAAACAATTAGCATGGAACAATTAGCTAGATTGTATGTAAATGAAATTGTTTCTTTACATGGCATTCCTTTATCAATTGTTTCTGATCGAGATAGTAGATTTACCTCTCGTTTTTGGTCAAGTTTCCAAAAGGCAATGGGAACCAAGTTAAAGCTAAGTACGGCTTATCATCCACAAACAGATGGACAAAGTGAAAGAACAATCCAGACAATGGAAGATATGCTTAGAGCTTGTGTAATTGATTTTGGAGGTAATTGGGACGATCACTTACCTTTAATAGAATTTTCTTATAATAATAGTTATCACACAAGTATCAATGCTGCACCATTTGAAGCACTTTATGGAAGAAAGTGTCGAACCCCAGTCTGTTGGGCAAAAATTGGGGAACAACAATTATCTGGACCTGAGATAGTACAAGAAACAACTGACAAAATTATTCAAGTCAAGGAACGACTGAAAGCTGCACGTGATCGACAAAAGAGTTATGCTGATAACCGATGCAAGCCGTTAGAATTTCAAGTAGGAGATAAAGTGTTGTTAAAAGTCTCTCCTTGGAAAGGAGTGATAAGATTCATCAAACGAGGGAAGTTAAGTCCCAGGTATGTTGGACCTTTTAAGATTATCAGAAGAATAGGACCTGTAGCCTATCAGCTACAATTGCCAGAGGAAATGGCAGGAATACATGATGTGTTTCATGTATCTAATCTTAAAAAGTGTTTAGCTGATGAATCATTGATAGTGCCTCTTAAGGATATAGAGGTAAATGAACAACTCAAGTTTGTAGAAAGACCTCTACAAATTGAAGACAGGAAAGTTAAGAATCTCAAACATAAGAGACTAGTTCTAGTCAAAGTGAAGTGGGATTCCAAAAGAGGACCTGAATACACTTGGGAGCTTGAGTCAGAAATGAAAAAGAAATATCCACATTTATTTCAGTAGATCTCGAGGACGAGCTCTAAACAAGGTGCGGAGAATGTAACAACCCTCGGTAAAATCAATACCCTCATAATATTCCGACTCTCTAAATATAAAATGTCTCAATATGTTTTATATTATACCCCGTATGTGAAAACCGAGCCCTAGTTATGTTATAATTATTAAATAAAATAAAAACAAGAAAAATAGAGCTGAGGCGGGCCGCGTAGGATCCCACCTCAAGCTCACGCGGGCCGTATTAAGACTAGATTGGACTCCGCTGACTTTTTAGTTCATGCGGGCCGCTTTAACTTAAGCTTACATCAACGCGGGCCGCGAGAGACCTGTACACGCGATTGCACCAGAGGCCGACACGTGTCGACATCGTGGCGGACCTACTCAACGACTCAGCTAAGCTAGTCCGTTGACCAGCTTTGACGCGGGCCGCGTAAGCCCTGCTTGTCTTTCACGCGAGCCGCGACAGAACCCAATTTCACAAGTATAAATAGCAGGCATCAGTTTTCAGTTTCCGTCGCTCATTCCTTATTCTCAATCTCGAATTCTGAAAGCATAGACATATTATTTTGGGTATTATACCCCTAATTAGCGAGGTTCTACTTCATTGTAAGTATTATAACCCCGGTTTCATAATAGTTACGCTGCCCGATTGATTTAGGGTTCCGTAACAACTGTCGTGGTTCTGCCCGACGTAGTTGTTGGAATGCCGTCTCGGGGAGGGTATTATTAATAATTTCAAAGGGTTATGGTACTAATCAATGTACATTTGTATAAATTATAGATTATAGCCAGGAAACCCTTACGAAAAGCCTAAGACAGCAATGTGAGTTATCCTCTTTTTGATAATGTTTTTGGTAATGTTTTACCAAACCTTAAAAGTTTTACTATGAAAATTAGCAGTGATTGAGTCTTTGTAGTTATTCAATTACTGCCGGTATGTTGGGGTTTTGTATACAAAATTTGTACTACTTGCGAGTAGTAAGTCGGGATGACAATACGTTACCATTGGACAATGAGTTAGCCAATGGGTAATATGACCCACAAGTCAGGATTGATAGTACCAAATGGAGTAATTGTGTAGACATAAACAATGTGATCGCTCTCAATACTGTTCACTGTGACTTTAAACTTGATTAAACTGGGATTCACTCACCAGTATTTCCCGCTGACAAATATTTTTAAAACATGTTTCAGGTAACCCAATGTGAAAGCCAATTAGTAAAAAGCCAGTTGGAGAGCACTGAAGGCTTGGGAAAAATGTGGCTATAAAAGTTACCTAATAAACGATGTTTTAAATTCAACAAAATAGGGTTTATCCCTATAATGTATTGTAATAAGAAACTTGGGTTTTGCCCATGTTATTATTAATATGAAAGAAGGTGGTTTTACTATGATAAACATTTCCTAACTACGGTCCTGATGTAAATTCCGCTGCGAGACTAAATAAAACCTGATACCACCAGACTCTGTGATCACGTCCGCCCGTTCCCGGGGAACAGGGATCGGGGGTTGTGACAGTTGGATCGGTCTTCTTGGCTTCATCCTTTTTCATCAACTTTAATCCAGGATCAAGTGGGAACTGGGTCAAGTTACTTCCCATAAACGAAACTGTTTTAGAACTTTAGTTGTATACTCGGATTACATGATGCTGATTCCCCAACACCATGATTAACTTCGATCCCGAGATAATAATGGAGTAAAGCAAGATCACTCATTTCAAAACGAGCTTCCATGTGTTTCTTGAAATCAACTATGTCTTGATTTGTTGCTCCGATCACAATTAAGTCATCAACATAGGTACCAACCAACAACAAACATTGGTTCCTTTCCCGTATATAAACCGCCTGCTCGTGTTTGCACCTAGTATAACCGAGATCCTTTAACGCCGATTCGAGTCGTGTATTCCATGCTCTCGGTGCTTGACGAAGCCCATACAAAGCCTTTATCAACTTATAAACTTGGCGTTCTTGACCCTGTTTCACATAGCTCTCTAGGTGATAAACATAAACATCCTCCTTTAGCTCACCGTGAAGGAAGGCCGACTTAACATCCAAGTGGTGTACTTCCCAACCCCGGTTAGCCGCCAAAGCAAACATAAGCCTTATAGTTTCAATACGTGCGACCGGTGCAAAAACCTCCTCATAATTAATCTAAAACCTTTGGACATATCCCTTAGCCACAAGCCGTGCCTTATACTTTATTATCGCCCCTTTTGCATCCTTCTTAACTTTATACACACACTTAAACCCGATGGGTTTTACATTTGGTGGAGGGTTAACCAACTTCTCGCAAACCATCGCCTTTTTCCAGCGAACTTCATTTATTGCCTCCTGAAAATTCATTGGTTCGTCATCAATTGAAAGTAACAAATTTCCTTCTTCCAAACTTGAACTTTGACTTGAAGAACCAGGTAACCCTTCTACGATAAAATCATCGAACCTTTTAGGCACTACGGTCTGTCTCATCGAACTGCGCAACTCATTTGAACCATCTATTGCGTATTGAACCTTTTCTGGGTTGTTCTGGACCTGAGCCTTCTGAACCTGTCGATGTGCTGGAAAATTGGTTTGTCACAGACTGGTCGCTAAAAGACTGGCCTGTCGCAAACTGGTCGCTAAAAGTCTGATATGTCGCTGACTGGTCAGATTGTGTCGCTAACTAACCAGACTGGTCGCTAAGTTCCGTTGCTCACTGATCTATTGGTCGCTATTTTCAGCATGAACAATAAATTCTTTCCATCCTGGTTCACTTGTATCAAAGCCCTTTAAATACTTTTCCCACTTGTAACTCTTCATTTCATCAAACTCTATATCTCCACTTCGAGCTACATGTACCCGTCCTTTAATCGGGTTGAACATACGATACTTCTTCCCAGGTTGAGAACCCAAGTGCACCATTAACACACTTCTATCATCCAAATTTTTGAGCCCGGTAGTTAAGTTCATCACGAAACCCAAACAACCAAATACCTTCAAGTAGGCAAGCAGGCAAGGTCTGGCTTTCTTCACTTCAACTTTTCATACGAAGTCATGGAGTTTTCTAAAGCCTTTGTCGGTGATCGGTTCAAAAGATAAATCGAGTGATGTACCGCCTCACCCCAAAAATTTTATGGCAGCCCCTTCGCCTTTAACATACTTCGTGTGGCACACAAAATCATCTGGTTTCTCCGTTCAACCACTCCGTTTTGTTGCGGGGTGTAAGGAGCGGTAAATTGACACGTGATTCCTTTTTGTTAGCAAAAATCACCCTAGACATGTGATGTAAACTCACCCCGTTGTCGGTTCGTAATGCTTTAACTTTCTTGTCATGATCGTTCTCAATCCTTGTAACCAACTCGATTAGAACACCCGACACTTGATCCTTAGTTTTTATCAATGTTACCCACATGTAGCGACTAAAGTCATCGGCTTCAAGGAGTATGTATTGATTTCCTGCATTTGTCTTTGGTGTGATCGGACCACAAACATCCCCGTATAATAGTTGCAACGAGTCGGTCGCACGGTAAAGCCTCTTCTTTTGGAAGGCGGCTCATGTTTGTTTCCCCATTTTGCAAGAATCACATATTTTCATGGGATGTGATATCGTAGGTAACCCGATTGCATGCTTGGATAAAGTTTTAAGTGCTTCAAAATTAAGGTGCCCAAGACGAGCATGCCAAATCCAAGCCTCGTCGTCTAGCTTAACATGTAAACACACTGGGGAGACAACTTTTAAGTTAATTTTATAAATACGATTCGGTGAACGAGGTACCTTCATCAACAATATTCCATCCTCTTCGAACATCCAAAGTACGCCATGTTGAATCGTGATTTTGTACCCAATCTCGTCAAATTAACTGATTCTTATTATATTATCTTATCTTTTAGTGATGGAATATAATAAACATCGTGCAACGTCCTTTGTTCCCTAGATTTTCCTTCCAAGATGATCATTACTCGGCCTTTGATTTCAACGCATGATCCATCCCCAAACTTTACTTTACCAACCGTGTGACGGTCGAGGTTAGTAAACCACTCGAGGTTACCGACATATGATTACGAGCCCCGTTATCCAAGAACCATGTATCATCTTCATGTGGACTTGAAGCAAACTTCCTCGGATTGACCCGTTCTTCATTCAGTAACACGACTTCCTTCTCGTGACTTGCCATGTAGAGTAGTGGGCCAGCCTGTTGAACAAGGTTGCTTTCTTTGGTTCTCTTACGTGTGGGACAATCTGAAGAGAAGTGACCTAAACCGTCACAACAAAAACACTTCAGTTTAGAACGGTCCTTTGTTGTTTTTGTTCCAGTTCCTTGCCTTTGCCATGTCCCCCAGATTTGCCATGCCCCCGACCTCGACCACCTTGACTAGTATCGGAACTCGTTTTACCCATCCCATAACCCTTTTCCTTTTTCTTCTTTGCCTCCCACTCTTCATAGGAAAGAAGTAACTGATCACCTTTAGTTGGTTGATCCTTTTCTTCAAGTTTAACCTATTCCTCGTAGGCTATGAGACGACCCACGACATCATCGAGTCCAACTGTCTTAAGGTTAATAGATTGCTCGAGATAAGCAACCATATGAATAAACCTTTTTTATAAGCCATGTATAAACCTTTTAATCGGATTCTCTTCTTCAATCACCGTTCCAAAAGAAGCAGATCTAGAAGTCAGTTCTGAAATCTTTCCTGCAAAGTTAGCACGGTGCTAGGTTCCTTCATCATTAAGGCTTCAAACTCAGACATCAAGGTTTGAAGTCCCGTTTCTTTTACTTGTCAGCGCCTTGAATGCGGGGCTTTATGGTTTCCCACATCTCTTTTGTTGAATCACTATTACCGATTTGCAAAATTAGCTTTTCGAGTAATGCTTGGAATAGTAAGGCAGTTGCAATTGAGTCCTTGTTCTCATCTACTGTCGTTCCAGGATCAATAACCTCCCAAACCTTATAAACCTTGAAAATAGCCTTCATCTTGATAGCCCAAACAACGTAATCCATACTCGTAAGCATTGGACATGGAAGACTAGGCAAATGTTCCTTTGTTGGTGGAACCCGATTCACGTTATCACCCATCCTTCGGTTTCCTCTGTTGGTTCCTTTTTTTCGATGGCTATGTTGAATACAAAATTAATTAATGACGGCAATCAACAATAAGGTCGGGTCGAGTCCTCACGAATTTGCGCCCCAATTCTCTTCAGACATGGCCTTCGGTGAACACAAGAACCCGTCGCATGATCTTATCAACCACAAGCCTTTGACGATTGATTCTTTCTTGCCGGACTCGAAGATCTAAAAAAACCCCTAACTTTGAATCTCGGTCACGTTTTACCCAAGCTTGGTAAGTCGATCACTTTTTATCCGAACTTACACAAGATTAACATGTGTGTCATATCACTTCGATGTGTGTATCAAATTAATCTAGTACGTCATGTATATGAATCCAACCAACATCTTTTTTTTCATCTAACTTTTATCGAACAACATGAATGATAAACGGACGATATTTCTTTGGCAAATGGGATCCAGCTGAAAAATATTATAAATGAATAAAATAACATGTATAAACTTTAGGGGCCACACCCCCAATCCCATAATTATAAAACACAACTTTCTAAAACATACATTAAAAAGGCAACAAAACAAACTTGTTAAGAAACTTGACCTATCCCACACCGAGACAAAACTCCACAGTAAAAAAACCTAGCCAAAATAAGCTATTACAAAGGCCCACAATGGGGAGATCATACCCATATGTACAAAGTTCATGTTAGTTTGTTAAAAAAAAGTGAATGTTCTTATTTGTTTATATAACTCACACACAGAAATGTATTGTGACTTATGGGCTAAATTAAGTGGAAAGTATACATTCTAATAGTGCACTTATCATGGGCCAAACAAAGGTTTTAAAACATTAAAATCAATAGCTTTTAAAAACAAATGTTTTGAAACAATACTACAAATATATAAAATTGAATGGGCTCCCCTTGTTCCCACACCCCCTATATCTTATTTTCACATCCCTAGTGTATACGGGCCGTATACTTTTATACGGCCCGTATAGAATGTTTTTGAATAGGAAAATGCGCAGAGAATGTTTTTTTTATTTTATTATATACGACCCGTATATAGTTATACGAGCCGTATACATGTTTATACGATTTGTAAAACGTATACGGCTCAGTGGAATTATTTTGGTAGGTTTTTGATGTTACCAAATGTATACGGGCCGTATAACTGTATACGGGCTGTATATAAGGATGTTTTTTCAAGTATCACGTTTTTTCCGTAAAAAAACCATCATTCTAGGGTTTCTAAACTCTTCATCACCTTTAACAACGTTGATCGGAACACGCCGCTTAAATCGGAGCACAAGTAGAGTAACGTTACCGATCAGTCCGTTGATCGAGTAACTAGCAGAAGAACCCGACACAAACAAGTTCTCCACAGTTTGTTATTCAGATATCTATTCGGTCATTTTTCCAAACTACAACACACGATAACCTTAAACTTTATAGTGTGTGATTTGACCAGGAAATGATTGGAGGTGAATGCTACTTTTAATAAGCTGTCATAGTTGTCAAATTCGATTTCAACAAATCTTTTCCTTTTCCTTCAATTTCTAGAACATTCTCCGTAACATGAAGACGTGTCGGGTTCTTCTACTAGTGGTATTTTAATGAAGTATTGAAGATTGAATGTGCAAACCCAACCATTTTTTACTACGGAAACGGTGGCTATGCGAAATACAAACCGCAACCATTTTTTACTACGGAAACGGTGGCTATGTGAAATACAAACCGCAATCTTTTGTTACTATGGGAAACACAAGTTTTCTTTTTGAGCTTGATGGATGTCCGTTATCTCAGTTGAGGCGGGCATTGTTTAAATCTGAATATAACTAGATGTTACGTGTAACTTCATTAAACCAAGAACAAAGCCTATTTCGAAACACATGTGTTCGTATCAGCGTTGTTTATCACCCTTTGTGAGCATTGGAAACCCGACAAACAGTCTTGACAACTGTGACATCTTATCTATCTGTGTGTGTCACATCCATCCTGTTATAGCAATCGATATGATTAATTTTACAGATTTTTTTCCTAATTAGCGTTGTTAACTACCAAAAGAATGCATACACAAATAGTTCTAGTGGACGAAGCAAAGAGACCGTTGTGTATCTGAATCAGGTTCTCAAACAAACACTACTAAAGATGAGTTGGTGATAAATACCGGAGCTGTTATCTCAGTTGTTCAGTACTTTCGTGATAATAAAACAAGCAGGCATTGATTTTGCCAAGATTGAAGGAAAGAATGTGGCCATAAGCGTTGTGGATTCTCAGTGTTATTCGAATGTAAGTGGATCGAGTGATACGCTTATCTATTCTGGTCAAGGTGGGCATGGTTTGTTCGGGAGTAAATCACCACCCAAAGATCAACAACTTGTGAGTGGGAATATGGCTATGAAGAATAGTATGGATAAGAAATCACCGGTTCGGGTGATAAGGAAAGTTGCCTCGTTGAAATCGAAGAAAAGAGTAACTAGCAGAAGACGTGTCGGGTTCTTCTGCTAGTTATTCGAAATGTTTCGAATCATCACAGAAAACGTGTCGGGTTCTGCTAGTTATTCAGAATGTTTCGAATCATAACAGAAGACGGATGCGGTTTGCATATTCAATCTTCATTGCTTCATTAAAATTACAACACACGATAAAATGCTTGGAAAATTGCATCAACTCTCCTATATCAACATACTCTTCTCCAGACGCTTAGTTGTTATGAATGACAACTTGAGGGGACTAGTTAACTTTCAGATTCAGATTCAGGAAGCAGATGATTTGTCAAAAAACATGGTCAACATAGTAAAATGTGAGCTTTTACACCAACAGAAATCCACAAATTCCAACAGTTTCTTCGTAGATTCCGTCCGGTTTTCAAAGCCGGTTGATGAAACCGAAGCTGTTATTTCTGTTGTTCAGTACTTCCGAGATCTGAACCAACCGAAATCCACAAATTCCAACAAATTGTATCAGGAAGCTCAACTTGAACGGACGATATGTATCTTCTATCATGCAACGGACCCAATTCTTGCAAGTTAAATCCACAATCAACGTATACAGGTGCAAGAGAATGGCGAGTTATTTAAGTTATTTCTGTTGATCCACAAATTCCATTGTTTAAATCAGAATCAGGTTCTCAAGACAAGGATCGTTCTAATAGATTAAAGAGAATAAACCCTCGTTTCTTCATCTTCATCTTCAAGAACCAACCGAAATCCACAAATTCCAACAGTTTCTTCGTGTATTCCATCCGGTTTCAAAGTCGTTCAGTACTTCCGACACGATTCAAGTGAATCCTATGAAAACAAACATGTTCAAATGAAAGCTGCCAAAGGTATCTACTAAAAATTATTCACCCGAAATCCACAAATTCCAACAGTTTCTTCGTAGATTCCGTCCGGTTTCAAAGCCGGTTGAGGATTACGAGTGTTCTACACTCGTTCAAAGCCGGTTGATGATTACAAGGATCGTTCTAATAGATTAAAGAGAAAAAACCATTTTTTACCAATTTTTACCCATAGTATACGGGTCGTATAATATTATACGATCCGTATAAGATCATCGTATACATTGTATACGATCGGTTAAACTTTTTTCACATGCTGTATACGGCCGTATAATAGTATACGGCCCGTATTTAAATGGTAAAAAATGATCTGGTAAATTTGTTTTACATGGTCTATACGGGCCGCATAATAGTATACGGCCCTTATTCTTAGGGTAAAAAATGGTTTTTTCTCTTTAATCTATTAGAACGATCCAAAAAACGAAGAACAAAGTCAAATGTGATCAAACTTAGACATCAGACGTAAATTTTGATTCAGATCTCTATTCGGTCATCTTTCTAAACTACAACACACGATAAGTTTACACTTTATATAGTGTGTGATTTGACCGGTTGTATTCAGTTATTTCTGTTTATCCACAAATTCCAACAAATCTTTCACTCCAGTACTTGAAACTTGAGCGCAGGAATCAATTCAACACCCTCACCATCCCCTGAATCAAGATAATGGCTGATGGTTCTTCGTTGAGGAAACCAAAGGTAGACGGAGATGATAGGCCTGGTAACCGGAAGAGAAAAAACCCAGCGACGACGTCGACGATTGTGAGATCAGGAAGCTCAACTTGAACGGACAATATGTATCTTCTATCATACGACGGACCCAATTCTTGCTCAACTCTTCTATCATGAACGGATTATTGGCCATTATTCGACCGAGTAATCAATTGTATTTTTTTGGTTGCTTCTCTTGTTAAGTTTCTAACCCAACCGAAATCCACAAATTCCAACAGTTTCTTTGTAGATTCCGTCCGGTTTCCAAACTCTTTCACTCAAAGTTAATATTCACTGTGGTGGATGCAAGCATAAAGTTAGAAAAATACTCAAGAAGATTGAAGGGTACACAACTGAAGGTTCAGTGCACCAAAAGTTTCTTACGAACGATATGTATCAGGAAGCTCAACTTGAACGGACGATATGTATCAGGAAGCTCAACTTGAACGGACGATATGTATCTTCTATCATGCGACAGACCCAATTCTTGCTCAACTCTTGTGGACCGTATCGGAATCAGGCGTTGGAAGGATTGTAGTAGTAGGACATTGGCACCACTGTATACAGGTTCAAGTCTTGCAACTTAAATCCACAATCAATGTATACATGTGCAAGAGAATGGCGAGTTATTTCAGTTATTTCTTTTGATCCACAAATTCCATCAAATTGTGTCTAATGCAAGGATCTTCGTGCGTTGTTTAAATCAGAATCAGGTTCTCAAGACAAGGATCGTTCTAATAGATTAAAGAGAATAAACCCTCATTTCTTCATCTTCATCTTCATCTTCAAGAACAATGATGAACAGATGATGTTTTTTTTCGCAGAACGTGGTGGATTGCGGTGGTTTGGGTCTAGGGTTGTCAGAGAGAGAAAAGGAGGGGAGAGAGTCTGATACAAACCAACAAAATCCTGATAGTGAAAAACATCAGCAACCATTTTTTCTTTTCCTTCAATTTCGAGAACATTCTCCCTGTGTATGTGCTTGTGTTGTAGAAACCGGTGATGAATTTGTATACACAACTGAACGTTCATTACTATTCTGAAATTGGAGAACCGTTGTGTATTTACTTACTCTGGAATTGGAGAACCGTTGTTTATATTGAATCAGGTTGTAAATCCTACTTGGAAACCGGTGTATGTGCTTGTGCTGTAGAAACCGGTGGTGAATTTGCATACACAACTGAAGGTTCAGTGCACGAAAAGTTTCTTACGAAATGTACGTGACAAAACAAGGATGTTGGGAATTAAACGCATGTACGTGACAAAACAAGGATCGTTCTAATAGATTAAAGAGAATAAACCAAGTACAAAATCATCTGCTTTCTGAATCTGAATGTTAACTTTGACTCATAAACCCTTGAATGAGCATGTATTAGAAACCATCCTATGTCTTTTACCAACCGAAGAGGCAGCAAGGATAGATAATACTTCATTTGTCGAGAAACCATACTGTCAAGAAACTAACATCTTTTAATACTTCATTTGTCGAGAAACCATACTGTCAAGAAACTAACATCTTTTAATACTTCATTTATCAGATAATACTTCATTTGTCGAGAAACCATACTGTCAAGAAACTAACATCTTTTAATACTTCATTTGTAACCATAAGGATGATGCAAATTTGTACGTAAAGATCTCTACACAAACACTTCTACATCTTTTAACCAATTGTCCATCACTTAAGACCTTGAAAGATTTGTTGAAATCGAAGAAAAGAGTAACTAGCAGAAGACGTGTCGGGTTCTTCCAACAAATTGTGTATGTGCTTGTGCTGTAGAAACCGGTGATGAATTTGTGTATCTAAATCAGGTTCTCTGCCTTAGATCGGTCATTACTTGTGATACATGAACGTTGTATTCTTGTCTTTCAGAAGAGTTGGTATTGAACCAAGAATACTTCAAACATTCTAAACCCTACCTGGAATTAAACCAACAAAATCCTAATAGTCTTCTATGATGATTCGTAACATTCACGAACCACAATGGACTCAGACTCATACTACTCACCCTCCCCTGAGGAAAAGTTTTCCCGATGACTCAAGATAAAGCAGTTGGTTTGTGTTCATATCAGCGTTGTTTATCCCCCTGTGTGAGCATTGGAAGCCCGACCACTAGCAGAAGAACCCTACACGTCTTCTATGATGATTCGAAACATTCACGAAC